>CM070561.1:2854833-3454833 GCA_036346405.1 Phyllostachys edulis | reverse complement strand
GGTATATCACAGGGTGGGTCGTCACACATACCTTCGGAAGTGTGCTTGATCTAGTGGCAACAAAGGCGGTCTGACGTGTGGGTACATTAGTACACCCCTGCAGGGTTCAAACTATTCGAATAGCCTCGTCCTAGGTTATGGACATGCTTGGTAAGGTCGTGCAAGAACTAGACTATAACCTTTAATTAAAACTTGACGTGGGTGGTATGAATGGGGAATTCATACTATTGTTGTGGTGGCTATTGGGTTAGCCACTTTCAGAATGTCTTTTTATTATTGTTACTTGTTATTTTGCTGTTTTTGTCAAATGAAAACAGATTGTAAAACCGCTTTAAATCTATTCAATTATTGCAAATGAAAACTTGCTTTATGCTGAAAATGAGTCTAGAGCCTCCTCCGCTTAAATAAGCTTGCATGTAGCTATGTATAGGCTGTTACACTACATGTAAGTCTTGCGAGTACATTTTTGTACTCATTTGCTTTGCTTAATTAAATTTTGCAGAGGAGGAAGCTGATCCCCAAGGGATCCACTTTTGTGAGCTGTGCGGCGGGTTTGACTACTAGTTTGGCGGCCCGATTGGTTGCCTTGTGGGTTAAAGGCACACTAATTAGCTCTTGTTTATCGCCATCTTATGGCTTTTGCTTCCTCTGTTTATTTAACTCTTTAACTGTCTTTTGGCCGGTTGGCCCCTTTTGTAATAACTCTATATTGTATGTCTTTTGTTTTGCTTAGTTGTGCTTCGGTTCTATGTGTTGAATGGAATTGATGCATAATTTTGTAAAGGGGTATGTGTACTGGAAGTTCTTGGGAAGTACATGTATCTCGAGGCACGGGATATTTTGTTTGCGATGCTAGGACCTAGTGGATGGTTAAGCATTATAAGCCGAATTTCCCGGGTCCTCACAACAGGCCAACGCTCGGCCAGGAGGGAGGAGAAGGAAGGACAAGCGGGCTTTGGCGCTTGTGGGCCGGGGAAAAGGAAGGAAGAATGGGTCGACCCAAGAGGGAAAAAGAAAAGGAGAAGAAAAGAAAAACAGAATTGGGCTGGGTTGGACTTGGTTTCGGCCCAAATTGGTTTAGGAGGCTTTTAATTTTTTATTCTCCTTTCTTTTGAATTTCAAATTTCAAATTACTTTTGGTTTGACTATTTATTATAAAATTTCATTTTAATTTGTATTCAATTTTCATTGATTTAAATTAGGTTTGTATTTTGCTAATTGTTTTCTTGAAATTCAAAATACGACAAAGTTTCAATAAAAACCCAGGAAATTCGAATATCAACCAAATGCATTAATTTTTTTGTTTAAAAACACGCTTTCACACTATTTGAAATACATACAAATTTTGGGACGTTACACCACCCACCGACGTGCATCTGATCGTCAACCGGGCTACGCGGCAATGGGCGAAACTGTCGGCGCTAGCGCCGCCACATTGCAGTTGGTCCTCGGTAGTGGGCTTCTACTTCACCCGCCGTCTGGCGAGTACCGGGTGATCGGGCGCCACCAGCTGCCCGGCGTACTTCATTCTCGCGACCGGTGCCGGCGATCCGCGGCGACTAACCACCATGACCGGTATAGATGCTGAGCTTTTGCGCATAAGGTCCCTCAGTACCGTCACTTTCCGCGGGAGGCTGTACTGGTTGCGGCACAACAAGGACGAGGGCGACGGCGTCGTGGTGGCCTTCGACACGCTGTCCGAGACTTTCCACCAGGTTCCACCGCCGACGACCGGGCCCGGCAAGAAGGTGTATCTGTTCGACATTGGCGGGACCGGGACACCTGCCGTGTCGGCGTTCGAGGCGTCGGTCTTGGACATCTGGGTCATCAACGACTACGAGAGCGGGAGCCCCGCACGCCGCTGTTGGCGTTGTCCTCCTGGCCAGCACCAACCGCGTTCGTGTCGCACTGTTCGACACGAAGAGGAAGACGGCCGCGAGGGAGGTCAACCTCGGTGGTTGCAGGTGCGTGGCGGCGGGGCCTCGGCTCTTCACGGAAAGCCTCGTCCGGCGCGCGTTCTTCGAGCCGCCTCTGTGCCCCGGCTGGCCGTTGCTCGACGCAGCTCTGCCGTAGGAGGAAAAGGGAGAAGAGATGATGCTTTGTCGCGACATATTCGACAGACACCGTCACACCGAGATAAGTGAGCAATTGGAAACGCACTTCATCCAAACAGTTCAATCATCATAGTTCTTCTGGTTCAAAATAGTTGCAGTTTTTTCACTTGACACTTCGATCCATTCATGTATTTATAATTTATGTGCTCTATTAGTTTTCCCTCTTCTCAAACCAAACAGGGCCTGAATATACTTCTTTTTCGTGAGAATCGCAACGTTGAGTATTTACATTTATGCAACATTGTTACACTCGAAAAATGAATAAATAAACTGCCCATACATCCAATATCGCACCTACCTAAATGAATTGTAAAATATATACAATTCACTATGCCTATCAGAATTCTAATAACTGAAAAAAAACTATCAGAATTCCAGCACCTGAATTAATCCTTCTCTACAATATATACGGGTCTCCCGTGCTATGACTTGATCCTGATGGCTCCCGGTGCGGGAATCCCCTTGCTCAGAATCCCTGGCAGTGGCCAACCAGCTCCTCTCACATTTGATCTCTTCAGTGCACCACTGTCTTCCTCGTCTGAATCGTCATCGTCGTCGTCGACGACATCGACGCAAACGCCTTTCCCTTTCCTATCGTACTGCCCCACATCAGGCGTCGTCCTCTTGTCGAAGCTCTCGTACAGGTCAGGGGAGTACCCAAACCTCGCCGAGCCGTATCCCATCACCCGGTGCAGACTGGTGCTCTGCAACTCCACGCCGTTTATCTCGTCGACGGTGTTGAACGACGAGTTTCTTGACACGTGCAGCGGCTGTTCGTCCTCTGTGGAGTAGCTCGCCCCGTGCCCAAAGTCCTCGATGAACAAGAACGGGTCCGGCCGCGCATAGCCTTTGCCATGCACCTCAGAACCATCCGTGCTGTACTGGTCGATGGATTGCTGATGCTTCTTCCTGTCCGGGTCGCGGTAAGAGTAGGAGAGAATGGTCGAGCAGGAGCCGCACCGCAGCTTGCGCACGCTCTTGCGCGAGACGGCGAAGTCGGCGGGCACCTGGACCAGCTTGAAGCAGCTGGAGCAGACGATGAACGGCGCGCCCTTTAGGACCGGCCGGCAGTGGTTTCTCGGCGGCGCACGCCGCTTGACCTCCTTGGCCGGTGGCTTCGGCGGCGCAGGCTCTTGCGCTCTGGGCCTGCAGCAATGTGCCCGGCAGCTGCTGCACCCGGGCTTACCGTGGTTGAAGCAATTGTGATGGCAAGATCTTGGGTGCACGCTGTGGCGGCATGGATCAGCCCTGCACCATCGGTACCGTCGTGACGGCAAACCACGGGGAGCGGCTTGACCGGGCTTGCCTACATGACCTGCGTTGCTGGGATGGTCAGCAGCAGCAGCATGACGAGCTCTGCTGGTAGGGAGGCCTCTGGCCATGGCCGGCCGAGAGCCGTAGCCTTCTTGTTTGGGAAGACGAGGAGGGCGTGCAGGTGTCGTTGGCTTGACCTCTGGAGATTTACAGAAAAGTTCAGAGAGATCACCTTTCAGCTCATCCACTGTCTTCAGAATCTTCTTATGAAGCGGCGTCAAGTTCTGTGGATGGAGCGCGTGGCGAGGAGGGCTCGGCGCCTTTCCCTCGGCCGCAGCCGCAGCATCATCTCCCCGTTCCAACACAGCCCGTGCAGATTGGGAATCTGCGGTACGAGTGGATGTTGGTGCAACTTCTTCGAGATCCCGGGGAGGAGGTTGCGCTGCTTCACCTGGATCTTTCTTGCTTGCAGCATCAGGTTCAGGCTCGGCTTCTCTCCTCTTCTCTGAATCCTGCAATTCAGCGGCAACTTCGCTTCCTCTGGAGAAGTTGACAATGACGTTGGGAGCATTAGCACTGCACTCTGGATCACCGGCATCCCTTTCTCTGAGATGTTCAGACTTGCCATCAGCTTCCTGATAGGCACTCTGATCATGTTCCTTGCTTTCGATTGGCCGCACTTGCTCAGTAGCATGCTTCCTCGCCGACACGAGATCACCGGTCTCACGTCGGCTTGTCGTGTCAGTGTCTTGGTGCCTGGTGCTTGGAGCATCAGGAGTGGAGACACTGGTACTTGCAACATCCCTGGAGCCCAAGTGTTTGCCCTGAGGAGGCAGGCCACTCTCCGAAGAGGGAGCACTGACCACCTCTTGTGTGCTGCCGGTGCGGATTTTCGCTGCGCAAGCACAAATTAATCCATCAGAAATCTGTTTTAAGTGAACATCCAAATGCAAAACTCTCAAAACCAGAGTTGAATTTACCTCGAAGACTAGTGCCACATCCACCGCATTGGTAGACTGGGACACTGGGCTCCTGAAGAACACTGTGGCACTTGGGACACCTCACATGGCGTTCCCCTCTGGCGTCTGAGATTGCCATGAGCCGACAAGGCCCCAGAACATCACTCACAGGCACAAGTATTCCGGTGCTTATCTATCAAAAACGCTGCCTGTGTTGGCAAATGTTAAAAGAAAATTGATCAGCATTCTATTGAAGGTCTAATTTGCGGTTTCTGACGATGAACACAAGAATAATACTATATTAGGAACTATAATTAACAGCAAAAAATGTAATTGTGAGAAATTTATAGTAGTCAGACTTGACTGTTAATAGTATATCCAAAGAACCTAGATAAGTGCGAATAATGACGGAAAATGCACGGTAAGCAACCAAGCATATAAAAGCGACCCTTACGTTTGAATTGTTCTTAAAAAACAATAAAAAAACACCTATGTTTGAACTGTTCGTTGAGGACATGATGTAATATAGAAAACCTAGGGCTCTCAGAACTCTCATTAGTCCTGTTTTTTTGGGGGTAAAAAAATACTCTTGTTACTCCTTTCAGCTTAGCTGGTACAAGTGTACAACTAATACAGAACTCCAGACAAATCTCCGTGCAGATTATAGCTTAAAAAAGTTATTTTATTCAGAATATTGCAAACGACAACAAACAAATAACATACTCTTGGTCTTAAGCGCTACAGGTTGTTCGTAATTGCACAGTTCCACTTAATTTCGTGATCCCTCAGAACTACTAATCTCACATGATATCGAATTGCGCCACACTGTCCATGAGGAAACCGAAACCCCGGAATATTCCGAAAGGAAATGCAATTCTGAAACCTAAACGAGCAACTGAAGATGCAGAAGCAGAAAGAAGCCAAACAATCAAGCACCGAACAGAAGCACCAACTCACCTCTCCTATTCCACTTTCCCCTTCCCCCTTCGTGTCCACTCCAGACGCTTCGATCTGCTTGCTTGTTCTTGCCTTCTCCCCTGTCCCCGATTCCTCGGAAGCTATCTATCTCTCCTCCAAATCCAATTCTTGGGGTGTTACTGCTATACACGGCTTCTCCGGCTCCACTTCTTGGTAGTTGCGGTTGCACTCACCGGAGCGCAGTTAGTTGAGCGGCGGCTGCGGTGCATGCGAATGAAGAGAGCGAGCAAGAGAGGAGGAAGCAGGTGTGCCCTTGTTAGAGAGAGGGAGGGAGCAACCGAGGAATAGAAAGAGAAAAAGGGAGAGAAACGGAGAAGCTTAGCTCATAGTAAAACGATGCGCGTGCTCGAGAAATATTTATATGCGAGTGAAGGAGAAGAGAAAGTGGAGGGGGAAGAAGAAGGCTGGAAGGAGAAGAGAAAGTTCAGTGGGAGAAGAAGGCTGGTGTTGGTGTGTGTGGGTGGCTGACCGCCTCAACGACAACGAATGCCCCTGCCGCTGGCGGGGGATCGGAGCGGGTCGAGGGCCAGGTCGCCCGAGGCGACGCGACCGTGTCGCCGACGCCAGTCGCGCTGCCACCGCGTCGTCATGCATCTCGCCTTCTGGACGCCACCGTGGAGCCGTGTGTGGTGTGGCGCTCGCCTTTCTGTCGTGTGGGGTTGGAGGGGTGAGGGGGCGGATGAAGTGGGCGGGGGACGTAGCGGCTGACGCGTGGGACGTGAGCCGTGAGCCGTGTGAGGAGAAAGAGAAAGAACCTGATTTGCCCGTCTTTTTCTAAGAAAAACTCGCGGTGCGGTTGACTTGTACTGCTCCGTTCCGAAATATACCGCGTTTTAGAAAGCAAAAATTCCTTAACTTTGGCAACTAATAGATAAGAAATTATTGACTGGCCACGTAAAAATTGTATCATTAACTTAATCACAAAAAATATTTTCATAAGGTGACTGAAATTTTTGAAACATAAGTCACGTTTTTTTATCCATTTGATCAATATCTAATTATATGATACATCAATTTCTACACAAATTTAATGGTCATACTAATTGACTTAAACTTAAGAAAATTTCGGACGACTTGAAAATAGCAAATATGTATATTATTTTATAAATATATTCATATAAAAAGTAAATGTTAAAGTTGTACGTTGTATATTCTTGAACATGGCAGTACTAAATTACACGAGGGATTTTCAACTGGTCACAGTTGAGCAGGTTTGTACACATACGGCGCAATCATAATAAAAGTAGCTGAGCGTGGCATGATTTTTGTTTTGTACCAGAAAGAAGGAATTTGCACGATTAGTTCGCGTAGCGACATGGTGTAAAGCCAAAGATGGTGTGACAGCGCCATGGCATCTCACGCAGGATAAAAAAATTGGTTGTGGTGATAGACTTGGAGTTGGGGCTCATGATTCAGAAAATAATTAAAGTTTCGTGTCTTAGCCCGTTGAATCAATGATCTTCCTTGAAGGAACTTTTACGGAAGTAATACTATTTAATTTTTTTATTAAAAATAATCACGTATCGCTCTACGGTTGGACGACTAGGTCTAGTTGCCCATCAGGTGAGCGACATATCTCCAAGTCGCTTAACAATGAATCGACTGGACCTTTCGAATCCTGGTCGCCGAACGGTTGGGCGACTCGGTCCTAATTGCCGTACGGTGGAGTGACAAGGACATATGTCGCTCAAACGCTGGACCCTAGTCGCCCAACCGTTGGGTGACTTGCGGTCTTTTTATACCGCGCATGTGCGGCCGCCCGTGAACAGTCGCCATTCGAGAGAGCGACGGTCGAGAAGAAGAAAGAAGAGAAAGAGAGGAAAAGGAGAGGGAGAGGGAAAGAGAGGAGAGGAAGAGGGAGAGGAGGGGAAAAAAGTTTGTTTGCATCGACGACGATGACAGTGAGTCTTTAGCATTATTTTGTATGCGTATATTTTTGAAACCATGGTAGGTTAGCAAATAACATCATATGTATTGACATATTGTTAGCAAATAAAATAATGGTAGGTTAGCTTCAAAAATCTTAGTTTGGAGATAGCATTATTAATACAGTTAGTTTTGAAGTTCGTATGAAAGAAAAATTTGTCGGTGAAAATTAATTTAGTTGTACTATTTTGCGTGCTACACTAATTACGCTCGGGCTTGATGAACGATAACGTGTTACTTTTGTATTCTAGAAACATGTCGATAACCCGTGCATTCGCAAATGCTAGTTTATAGAATGTTAAATACATGTATTTATTTGCACAATAAAGAATTGATAACATTTAATTTATAGTTTTGGTTGGATTAAGGAATTATAAAATACTAAGTCAAAAAAAATCATAGATACATGGTTCCAAACCCATAGGATTCCAAAACATGTGAAATTTTGATTTTTTTTTTCCTGAAAGCTTCACCCATTATAAATATGCATAGCAACGATGATGCTTTAAGTATTTCGCAATCCATAGCAGCCTGTATAGGTGTTAACGTAATATAGCATTTTGTAGGGAAAATTGTGTGTTTGCCACTTAGGTTTCATGAAATTGTATATTTATTACCACTGTGTTAGAGCAAAGTGTTTTGGTGCCACTAAGAACATACTAAATATGATTTATTTGCTATTGGAATATAATTGAAATGCTGAATTAACATTAATGATTTTAATTTCTTTGTTATTTACTTTATTACTAACATACCTATGTAATATATCGTTTAATTAGGACATGTGTTCGAGCAAAGTAATTGTGTCGTAATTGCTAGCTGGAAATTGATTTGCAGGTATGGCTCACGACCCTGGTGATTCGGACTAGCATTTCGGCCCGCTGGACCGGTTGGTCGACGCGTAGCACCGCACGAGCCGTCGTGTCCTGCATCCTGTTCACGGGGACGACGTGACTGACTTGGGGGTGGTTCGTACATGGACACCTTAACGGGCTTGGAGACTAGACTCACGCTGGGTAGACAGGTTTGTCCGCAAGCTGTGCCACTTGTTTTGTGTCATATACCCGCTATGTACTTATTTCTTCGTGCTTTGCAAGATGAGCCATGCCAACCTTCTACCTCTCGCGCGGATGGTGGAGGACACCGAAGAGGATGGCGCTCCGGTCGAGGACGACGGGGAGGTCTAGGCCGGTCCGGAGTGGTCATAACGGTTCCCGTTCGACCGGTCGCTCCTGACAGCCCTAGTGGACCGGTGGTGGCCCAAGACGCACACCTTCCACCTCCCATTCGGGGAGATGGCCCCTACTCTGCAAGATGTCACGATGTTGCTCGGCCTGCCTATCGCGGGAGCCCCTGCATTCCCGCCGGACGCGCCTGTCAACTGGCGCGACGCCCTGCTGAGCAGGTTTCAGGGGGTTCTTGCGGCGGAGGCCACACTATCGTACTACGACTTCTTAGAGCGACAACGGCATGGCCCGCCCTGCAGTGGTTTTCGCAGTTCCGGGTATGTATGCTACCTATTTTTCATGTTTAGCGATGCACTATCCTAGCCATACGACGGGCGTACTAATTATTCGTTTGTGCGCAGGTCGAGCGGATGGTCCCGCAGCCCAACTCCAACCAGGTGTCGCGGCACCTCGAGGTGTACCTACTGTGGCTCTTCGGTTGGGTACTGTTTACCAGCAGCCACGGTGACTCCGTCAATGCCCGTCTCGTGGGGTACGCGAGGCCCATCGCCAACGGTGAGGAGCTGCAGATCAGCTGGGGATCAACCATACTTGCCATGACGTACCGCGGCATGTGCGATTCGTGTTGTAGTACAAAGCTGACATCTATCCTCACAGGCTACCCCCTCCTGCTGCAACTGTGGTCGTTCGAGCGCTTCTCTCTCGGATGACCCATGTTGATAGACTCTAGTCTGTACGGCGAGGACATGTACCATAGGGACGCTGTGGACCGGCCGACCGTAGGGTCCCTTTGGTGCCGTAGACGGGTATGTACTTCCCTATATCTTTACTTCAGTCATATTACGGGTCATCCTTTGTAACTCATTACGCTCGCGAGCACGGTATAAGATGCGTCGCAGTCACACGTGTGTACGAGCACTTCGTGGAGTAGCTGGACCGCCTCACCGCTGACGACATGCGTTGGGAGCCGTACTCTGATCAGGAGACGGAGGGTCATGCTCCCGGGGGGCTGTCCTCACTGTGCTGGTGTGACCGAGCGTACTTGAGGACCCAGAAGAAGCTCGTCTTCGACGTGTTCGTCGAGGACTACGCGGTGCGCAGGGTGATGCGCTAGTTCGGCCTCCACCAGGTTGTTCCAGTTCCTGTCGGGATGAGGGTGCCTGACTCGACCCACGTGTGAGTTACACACAACACATGTTCGTATATGTTTTTGCCAGTTCTGTTACGACGGCTTCTAATTGCAGTGGTACGTTTCGCAAGCATAGTAGGAGGGGTGGCACCAGGACACAGTGGGCGGTGAAGATGGAGCCGTGGGTGGCGCAGTGGGCGAACGCCCACGAGGACGATGTGCAGGAGGATGGCCCATACGACCCCCGCGCGTACGATGAGTACCTTCGCTGGTACGCCCCGCAGACACGCACCAGGCTGGTGCATGTCCTAGACCCTCCCCCTGCTCGCGTACCAGCACCGATCAACACGTACCCTCTACACATCGCGTGGAACATGCACCTCGCAGTACGTACTATCGTATTTTAAAATGTCTGCGTACGATTACCTCAATTATAGGTTTGACGCTTTCATGTACTCCTTGCAGACGGACATCAACGTCGGGATTGACAGGGACTCCCAGTCGATCCTGGATAGGCTCAACATTGGTGTGGAGGTGACGCGTGACGAGCTAGTACAATTTGTCCGTCGGGCCTGTAGTGCTGCGAGGCGTTGCGTGACCCTGACGTCGTGCAGGACGGTCCAGGAAGTGGTCGCGTCGACGCATACGCCGAGGCCGGCACATCCTACAGCCAAGTCAGGAGGGTCAAAAGGGGCACGTCCACGTGCCCCACCTACGCCCACGCCTTGGCAGGCTGGAGGGTCTGGGTGGGGATGTGCGTACGCACCGCCACAGCCACCGCCACCGTCATCGTTCCAGGACACCTACTTGAGAGCACCAGGGCAGTATCCTTTCTTCCCCAACCCGTATGGACAGTATGGCGGGTTTGACACTTTCTCGCGCATGGCCCTGACCAAGGTACGTTTCCTCTTTTCAGGTTTGTGATCATCGATATATTATAGAGATTAACATTATTTGTCCTGCAGGTTTCGTGCTCCAGCCGGCTGCTGACCTCTCCCCGCACGAGGACGTGGACACCTTCTTCGCGGATGCACCCGAGGAGGTCAGGAAAGCAGCTGAGCCCGCACCCATCGAGGTACTTTCCGGGTCACAGCTTAGCGGGCCCCTAGTGATCATGTAGCCACAGGTGGAGTCGACCCTCTTGGGAGCACGGATCAGCAGGGCACCTGTGCGCCTTTCCCTATCTGGGCCCCGGCCCAGGCACCCCTCCCTTCGAAAGCCCAAGTGGGGGCGTATTGGTGGGCGCGGACCAGGTGTGGGACGTGGAGACGACGGAGAAGGTGCTGCGGGTGGCCAGTAGGGGGTCTTCGTTGTGCTCTATGTACTTGTATTATGTGTTTACATATTGTACTATGTAGTTACTATGACATGGTTGTCTATGCATTCCCTCTAGCATTGCTCTATACTTGTATGATATGTTTACGTATTCTACTTCGTAGTTACTATGACATGGTTGTCTATTCATTCCCTCTAGCATTGTTCTATTACTTATTCATAGATTACTTTCGAATCGTTCGTGACCTAGACGCTGAACCGTTCGACAACTTGGTAGGAAAAAGTGGCCCACTGCTAGCCAATTCATGCAACGGTTGAGCGACTAGTCCACGTGTCGCTCAACTGTTGGCCCTGCCAAGTCGTCCAACGGTTGAGCAACTAGTCCACGTGTCGCTCAACCGTTGGGCCAGTACTTGCTGCCAATTCATTCAACGGTTGAGCGACTATCAACCATTGGCCCAGTACTTGCTGCCAAGTCGTCCAACGGTTCAGCGACTAGTCCACGTGTCACTCAACCCTTGGGCCAGTACTTGCTGCCAAGTCGTTCAACGGTTGAGCGACTACACGGTCGTATAGAAAGCCAGACCCGGTCTTGTCACGGTTTCTTTCACCATTTCTCTCGGCAGACAACCATAGCACAACGGGAGAGGAGAAAAGGGGGAGAAGGTAGGGAGAGGGAGAAGCAGAGGAACTCAAGAGAGGGAGACAAGGGGAGGAGAGGAGCTTGGGAGAGGTACACAAGGGGACGAGCAGAGCTCAGGAGAGGGCGGTTTGGGAGGAGAGGAGCTCGAGACGTGAAAGAGAAAGACGAAGGAAGCTCGTTGACAGGAAGAGAAGGTTTCCGCATGAAGGTAATAATTTTATTGTTCTTGTTCTCGACCGAATGTAGGCGACGTGTAGCTACTTGTTGGTTTAGCAAGTATTTGGAGAATGTATGTTGAGAAATCACTGGTTGCAATGTTTAAAATATTTGCAGTGATAAATCAGTCATGTTAGAGCCTACAAGATTGAAAGTGCATTACGGTGTTGGTACGGCTCGTGAAGGTCCATACGGTGTCGACCTAAGTGGTTTCCAGCAAGTCACTATGGTACACCCGGATGTGTAGGATGCCCGAATTAGAGATGTCCTACGCTGGCTCACCGAAAGCATCTCCTTGGACCCTGAGGTGTGGAGTGTCGTCGTACAAGGGCTTTAGAGTCGATCTGCCACGCACAGTCGGTGGGAGTTGACCAGACTGATGCACACGGTTGCATGGAAGGGATTTTTGGAAGGCTGCAAGCGCCGTGGCTACGAGTGCGTGCTACTCGTGCAACCATGTCCGAAGGGAGTTGTTGGAGGTCCTTCCGACGGCTATCGTCGGGTTGGTGGGAGCAGCTCAGACGTGGAGCACGTGGTTCACGAAGAAGACACGGTGGCTGATATTGCGGAGGCAGAAGAGGACGAGGTGACCTATGTTGCGAAGGCAGAAGAGGAGGCGGTGACCCATGTTGCGAGGCAGAAGAGGAATATCGCACACCACACGCTCAGTCTAGTACACAGGCAGATGCAGGGGAGCATGCCGACAACATAGTGCGTCAGATGGAGATTGATGACTTAACAGCTCGAGCGGAGGAGGAAGCTTTAGAAGAGGATGGTGATGGCTCTTCTGAGGAGGACGAAGGTCCCATCCCGTAGGAATGGAATATGGTGGACGTTGAGGGTCTTGCTGTGCATGACGAGCACGGATCACTGTGAGAGTACCATGCGACGGAGGTTCAGCTTCGTGCAATGTTTGCTGACAAGGGAACACTGCAGGATGCCATTAAGCTGTGGGCCTTGTCCATACAACGGCCGTTTTGTGTACTCGAATCCAGCTAGGAGCAGTACACCGTGGTATACGAGCAGGCTGGGTATCCTTGGCGTGTGCACGCATGGAGACCCAAGTACGAGACTCACTGGATTGTCTCCAAGGTGGAGGCGCACTCCTACTTGCTCAGTAGTGTTTTGCCAAGGCATTGCAACCTAACGTCCACCTTTATAGCCAATATGATGTACAGAGAGATAGTGAAGAAGACGGACCTAGAGGCCAAGCACATCATGGTGGCTATCGAGCAGAAATTCAAGTACAAGATTAGCTATACGAAGGCATGGCGTGCTAAGCAGAAGGCTTTGGAAAGGAGGTTTGGTTCTTTCAGGGTGTCTTACGACAACTTTCCTCGTATGCTCCAGGTGCTGCAGGACAGGAACCCAGGCACATACATTGCTGTGAAGGACAAGCCATCCAAAAGACCGTCGCTAGGTTTTATGTTGCAGAGGGTCTTCTTAGCATTCGGTCCCTGCATCGATGCATTCAGACACATGTTGCTCGTGATCTCAGTGGACAGGATGTTTCTAACTGAGAAATATAAAGGCATGATCCTGATAGCAATTGGCGTTGATGGCAACAATCAGATTCTACCCTTAGCCATCGCTTTCGTCGAAAGTGAGAATTTCGACAGCTGGTTGTGGTTCCTTCGACATCTGAAGGAGGGAGTAGTTGGGGCACGTCCTAATGTCTGCATAATCCATGATCGCCACCCTGGGATGATGAAGGCCATCCGAAAACTTCAGCAAGACCCCGATGAGCCGTTCCCTTGGCCAAACATGAGGAACAGAGGTGCATTCGCCATCTGGGGGCCAACTTCTTCAAACAGTTCAGGAAACAACCGTTGATGAAGCTATTCAAGAGGTTTGCTATGCAGAACTAGCAGCATAAATTTGATGCGTTGTGGGAGATGTTCAACGAGCACACCAAGAAGCATGTCGTTGAGAGGAGCAAGCATCCCCTCATTCCTGGGGCGGCGCAGCCCGAACGCCTCACACCACTGCGGGAGCTCGACCCTCCCCATTTGACGCGGAGGACCTCGAGGGACATCGGGTATTTTTCTCATTGGATTGAAGCCGAGCCATTAGAGAAGTGATCCTTGCTGCACGACACGGACAGTGCAAGGTATGGCCTAATGACCACTAACCTTGTAGAGGTGTACAACTGGGTTATTAGGGGCCTCCATTCTCACCCTCTCCTTGCCATCATGGAAAGTGTTTTGCATGGTACAATGGGATATTTTAGGAAAATGCATGCAAATGCGGTCGCACACGGTCTTCGCAATAGGCAATACGGAGCATCGATTCGACGCGGTCCTTCGAGACAAAGCCGGATTTGGGATGATTCGGTCTCTTGTTACCCACGAGGTATGCCTTGGAGACCATGTGAATGAACATAGCTGGACATACAACAAGCTAAAGCTCCTTCACAAGCCATGCTCTCATGTCCTCGCCGCGTGTGGCACCATCCACATGGACCCATCGAACTTTGTATCGGAGTACTTCATGAAGGAGAGGGTGCAGCAGGTGTGGTGCTGCGAGCTAAGGGGCTTTAAGGTTGTGGGCAACTTCGCCACGTTGGATATTGCTCATAGGACTTGGATTCCGGATCTAGACCTGTTGAAGGGGGGAAGGGACATCGGCAGAGTCGTCGCATTAGGAACGATATGGACGAAGGGGAAGCTGGAGCAGTGGGTAGACGTTGCGGCCGCTGCCGCCAGGAAGGCCACACTGCGAGAACTTGCAAGGCGCCTGCTAACATGTAGGAACACCAATTTGTACTTCAGCATGTTGTAAATTGTACTTCGGTCAGTACTTTGCTTGTTGTAAGCACCATGAAACTAATTGTATCGTAATTGCAAATTTTAACTTTATTTGAAGTGTCAATCTCTCATCTTAATTGCAATGCACAACGTAACCTCGCTCGGCAGCGCACTACGTGACCACTCTCTGCAAATCAGGATAAGACCACTCTTTGCAAAGCAGGACGTGACCACTCTCTGCAAAGCAAGACGTGACCACTCTCTGCAAAGCAGGACGTAACCCGACGAGGCAGCTTTTTAGGACGACGTGACCTGATGAGTTAGCTTTTTAGGACGACGTGACCCGATGAGGCAGCCTTTCAGGATGACATGATCCAACGAGGTAGCCTTTAAGGGCGACGTGACCCAACGCGGCATCCTTTCAGGACGACGTGACCCAACGAGTCAGCTTTTAAGGACGATGTGACCCAACGAGTCTCCTAAGGGACGCTGCCTCGCGGACGCGAATTTCTTTCAACTGAATTACAATTCAGTCGTGTACACTGCGCTGGCTCGGCATATAAGTACTACCCCTTCTACGTCGGGTTCTCCTGCATCCTGAGTTCAACACAATCCCGCTCAGATGGACAAGCACTGGGAGGAGGTCCGCGAAATGCAAAGGGAGTATGCGGCCTAGGAGGAACAAAGGGAGCGTACCAGGAGGCTACCTTCTCACAATGACGCCGCCCCCCCGTAGTAGCAACCCCTACCACAACATCCCAACCGAGCGTTCGCCGCAACACCCGCCCGAGGGGGAGACGCCGCTCCTCTATTGGTGTAGGGACAGATGTAAGTTCTTCAAGTCCAAGCACCGGCTAAGCCTGGACATGCGTTACTAGAGTTGCGCAAACTACTCCAACGAATATCCCGACCACCGTTGGGACATGAGATGCTATCGGCAGCCGGTAAGGACATGTAGCATTATGTTTCCCTACTATTTTTCTTTCAAAGTCCGCACTAACAACCTCCCCTGTCCACCCGTAGTCCCCGGATCCGCTATGTGGCTATCGCAAGTGGATCAACCTAGAGATCCAACCTCACGACCAGTGGACTCTCGACTGCGAGGAGTGGGATGCCAACAGGAACCGTGAGCGGAGGGAGGAGGAGCGCCGCACCGAAGAGTACAACTAGCATATTCGACGGGAGACACAGGCCCATCTAGAGGCGTGCAAGCGCAGGGAGAGCAAGGCTCGCGAGAGGGAGCGCGAGAAAAAGAGGGAATTAGCGGCTGAGACCAAGGTGGCCGGTGAGGAGTACAACGCCGAGCTCGTAAGGAAAGGCAAATGGCCCCGGCACACGCAGTAGTCCGACCCTCTTCGTTTATGTGTCCCATGTATTTCTAATTCCCTAAAGGCATGCATGTACCGTCCTTGGTTCGTTAGGCTGCTTGCCATGTAACCCATTGTCGAATCAAATGTCGTATTGTTATTGTTGTACCATTTCTCCAAAGTTCATCGTGTATGAATTTCCTGGCACATCGCAATATCACTTACCTTTGTACTTACGAATCATTGCTACCTCTATTGTCGTCACAAAATTCTTTAGAAATTTAGTGCACTAGAACAACATACGACGATCACAAAATATTATTGCGAGTTTCACAAATTTCGTACCCTTCGGATTCTACGAAAATCACAAACGGACCAACCAACCTTGTCACCACCCTTTTATTTCCAACAAAAAAAAACATCCTATAACAGGATTTCCTAAATGCAATACCTACAAAATGTAACATTTATTCCCACATAATTATTCCAACCAGATTTATTAAATAACAGATTTTATACTTCAAATCGCCCCGTGGTTGGGCGACTTATACTTAGTCGCTCAACTACTAGGCGACTTAGTGAAGTCGCTCAACTATCAGGCGGCTCTAACGCTTGGCGCTCTGTGGTTGGGCGACTATGGCCAGTCGCCCAATGGTACGGTGACTGATGATTATTTCTCACAAAAAAATAAATTATTTCTGTAATTCTGAATAAAAAATAGATTATTTTAAAAAATTCTTCCTTGAAGTGTTGAACCCTTGCTAATGCGATGTGCTAGCTGATCAGAAAACTAGGGGTGGAAAAAAGTTTGTTAGTAGGGCTCATTGGCTCGATTCAAAATTGCTCCAATTAGACTCGTTATTTGGTCAAATATTGAAATGAGTCAATTTCGAATGAAATTGGATTTCACTCTGGCTCGGCTCAGCTCGGCTCGTTAGCTCGGTCATAAAAACACTTTCAAACCATAAATAAAATGATATTAAATCAAACTATGTCAATTTCGAGAAAAGCTCGGTAAGACGACTACCTGGCTCGATCTCCACCCCTATAGAAAACACAGTACTACAAAACAAACATCGTTTATAGACACTTCATTTATCATCTAGAGACCTTTTAAACGGTCACCAGCAAATTCCACGACTCTTCTGGAAATGTCAACCAAAGTGACACAAGATGAAGAGTCAACAAATTTTGGTGACACTTCAAATATGTCTCAATTTTCATGACACTTTAAAGAGTCGCCAATTATATGCCATGAATGTACCTCAAAAATTTAAAAATACCCCAAAACTAATTTAAATAATGAATTAACTCATTTATTTATAACTAGAATATCTCCTAGTTTGATTTTGAATTATTCCCCATTTTGAAATTTATTGTATAACCAAATTATTTTGCCCTTAATAGAAAGTATACATTAACACAATTATATTACCGAAGAAAGAATTTCACATTCATATTTCATACAAAAGAATTTACACAAAAAAATCCATCATTACAAGTTTACTAAAACATCCGTATATTCACGAGGACTAATTACATTACAACTCAATTATCAAAATGCCTTTATAAAAAAAAAAATCATGTTCCATGCTCACATGTCTGCTTTGAATGACACAATCATGTATAGTCGACAACACAATGGAAATATGTTAATTAAGAGAAGTCTACTTCATTTAATTCCCAATACAGCTCTAAGAAATAAGTTGTACATAATACTGCATACATCTCAATATGAACAAAAAAATGCATACATATTTAAGTAATAATTTGCCGAAATATGTAAGCAAATCCATACTACACAAATCCAGATTGCTTCGATGTTCATCTCATTCAATAATCAATATCATTCTAACTAGAACTTGCACGCATAACTAAAAATCCCAACTTTTTCCTTCCTAATACAGAAAAAAACTAATTTCAGTCTAAGAAATATTCAAGACCAATAAGGGTAATACCTCATGCTTCGGGTCCTTCATTGATCCCACAGTTACAAAGGGCTTATATCTAATCTATTAGAAAGAAAAGATGATAAGAAAAAGGGGATTGACAGATTAGCCATAGCAGTTGATGTGCAATTGCTATTTTGCCACTCCATGTCTCACTGACATGTGGCCCCAGGACTCACATATTAGTGAGACATAGAGTGACAAAATAGCAATTGCACATAAACTTAATGGCAAATCATTAATAGTCCCTACGAAAAAAGATGATAAGACATATTTAAGGCTAAACAGGGGGTAATACCCTTCCTAATGCACGATTCATCTCCAGTGAGGTCCGGCAACACCTCCTACCTCCATCCTCCCGGAGTACTAGATCAATGCCGGACAACCTTTGTTGTGCTTCACCCCCAACAGATATGTATGTTGTAGAAAATGTGGTTTTAGCAAATACTCATAAATAATTCCAACATGATCATATGACAACAAGGCCTTAACCACCAGCATATAAATGACCAAACCAACATATACAAATGTAAATCCTCCATGGCATTTAAGCTAAATGAAAAGCTAAACATATACCGTATGTATATGTAAGATATCAGCATAAAGCTCACATATTGGATGAAATTGAGTGCTCTCAGAAATCTAGTCGCAAAAGAATTAACCTTTGCAATCTCAGCACATCAATAAAAAACTCTTCACCAGTCAAATATGATAACTATAAAATAGATCTTGAGCTCAAACTAAAGCTTTCTAATATATCAGTTTTATCTCAAAGCAGTAGATTAATCTACCAAAAACAGAGTATCATTTGACCATCAGAGAGTATAGAATCACAAAACAGTACACAGACTGATATGAAATCAAAAGAACAGATTAGATGCTCACAAGATAACTCACAAGAATTCCAGCTTTAATCCTATCAGACAAACTGAACATAACAGTGCTAACAAGTCCACAGATTAGAAATGATCAGCCTTGTTTTAGCCGAAAATGAGGAACAGAGAGAATAACAACTCCTAAATAAAACTAACAGAAGAAAGCTAAATAACTTGGCTCAAGTCTGTTTACAATTATCTATTCAACTTCAGATCTTGACAATCAACACACAACAGAATTAAGCACACAAAAACACATTGTTATATCTCACAGTGAATGAAACAAAACAGAACAGCATTCACATATATAAGAACAAAGTGAATCACAATTAAATCAAAGGGATACTCACAGAGCTGGTGATATTCAAAATCACTGTGATGAACAAAGCAAGGCACGTCTTATAGACGATTTCCCAGAAAACCTATTACCTAGGTATTTAGAGATACAATGCCACACTTGCTTCTTTGGAACCCACCAAAGAGCAAAGCCGAGGAAATGGGAGGTTGCCGCACAAGCCCACAGGAGATACACTGGCCGAGAGCACTCCAAGACCAAGCACCAATATCAATAAACCAACTGCTCCCTTTTCAGAAATCAAGCTCTCAGCCGGTTAAGGAACCAAATCCTCAAACACACCAGAGATGGATTCTCTCGGTATCCCATTGAATAGAAGGACCCAGAAAGAGAACCAACAGGATGCGTCCAAGGAAGAAGATGAGATCTCACCAGCCACGACACAAGATGCACCACCTTCGCTCAAAACTCCCAATCCTCTCCAAACTAAAAGCCTCAAAAAATGGACCACCATGTAAGGATAGTCTGTTTGGAAGACTTCCACGAAATAGCCCCACTTGCTAGAGTGAATACATAGCCACTCCTAGCCTTCATGTCATCCGAGTTACTGATACAGTTAGAATCACTGAATCCTTCCAAGACTGTCAGATGGCCTAATAATGTATTCCCAAGTTAGAGGTCCCATTTAGGTACCTAAGTACCCTCTCTAGTGCTATCCAATAATCATCTCCTGGATTGGACGTATAACGACTCAATCTGCTTACAACATATGAGATGTCAGGCCTCGTTGCACTAGTTAAATATATTAAGGATCCTATAATTTGAGAATATTTAAGCTGGTCTTTTCCATGTCTAGTGTTTTTTGTGAAGCTTAGCATTTGGATCATAGGGTGTGGCTGCTGATTTACAGTCCATGAATCCAAATCTGGATAGGACCTTGTCCACATAATGGGATTATGAAAGAGTAATCCCATTCTCACCCTTTATAAGCTTGATGTTTAAGATCACATCAGCTTCACCCAAATCTTTCATAACAAAATTCTGGGAGAGGAAAGACTTTGTTCTATTGATTGCATCTATGTTGGTTCCAAAAAGCAGTATGTCATCTACGTAAAGACATAGAATGACACATTTGCCTCCACTAAACCGATAGTAGACACATTTATCGACTTTGTTCACACAAAAGCCGACCGAGGTCATAGTACTATCGAATTTCTCGTGCCATTGCTTGGAAGCTTGCTTTAGACCATACAAGGATTTAATCAAACGACACACTTTCCTCTCTTGCCCTTCAACCACAAAACCATCTGGCTATTGCATATAAATCTCCTCATCCAACTCTCCATTTAGGAAAGCGGTCTTTACATCTATTTGATGTACTTGGAGTTTATACGCGACAGCTAGTGCTAAAAGCACTCGAATTGTGGGTAAGCGAGCCATATGAGAGTATGTATCGAAATAGTCTTCGCCCTCTTTTTTGCGTGAAACCCTTAGCCACTAAACGGGCCTTGTACTTTTCTATAGTACTATCAGGTCTACGCTTCCTTTTAAAGATCCATTTGCAGCCAACTGGCTTGAATCCACATGGGAGGTCCGTAACCTCCCACATTTCGTTAGCTACGATGGAATCCATCTCTCTATGGACTGCTTCCTTCCAGTAATCCACATCCGGGGATGCGTATGCCTCTGAAAGGGTTCGTAGTTCATCATCCACGACATAGGTGACAAAGTTATCGCCTAAGGACTTCTCAGTCCTCTGCCTCTTACTCCTCCTCAACTCTAATTCTGGAGTGGTGTTTTCCACACTAGGAGGAATAGAGTGTTCATTTGAACCATTAGGGTCTATGACTTTATTTGGTCTTATAGGAAACACATGTTCAAAGAATGTTGCATCCCAAGATTCCATCATTACATTTGTCGCGATGTCACTCACATCGGATTTGACCACTAGAAATCTATAAATCGTGCTATTTATAGCATACCCTAGGAAGACACAATCAACAGTCTTAGGACCAAGCTTTCTTTTCTTCGGTAACGGTACATGCACTTTTGCATGGCATCCCCAAGTTTGAAGAAATGACAAGTTGGGTTTTCTCTCTTTCTATCCTTCGTAAGGTGTTTCCTCCTGATTGCGAGGTGGCACCCTATTGAGGACATAATTAGCTGTGATAACTGCTTCACCCCACCAATAGTCCGACATACCTGAACTTTGTAACATGGCATTAACCAGGTCACATAGAGTTTGGTTCTTCTTTTCGGCTATTCCATTCGATTGAGGTGAGTATGGTGGAGTAACTTCATGAATTATTCCACTTTCTTTACAAAATTGAGAGAAATGATAAGAGACGTATTCACCGTCTCGGTCTGACCTTAACCGTTTGACTTTCTTTTCTAGTTGGTTTTCCACTTCAACTTTAAAGATTTTAAAGTGTTCTAGTACTTCATCTTTCGACTTAAGTAGGTAGATATAACAATACTTAGTCGCATCATCTATGAGAGTTAAGAAATATCTTTTGCTACCTTTAGTTAATATTCTATTCATCTCACAAAGATCAGAATGCATTAGCTCAAGTGGAGAGGTGCTTCGCCCTTCAACGCTATGAAAAGGTTTTCGGGGTTGTTTAGCTTGCACACACACTTCACACTTTGAACCCTTCTCATAATTATAGCTGGGAATTAAATCCATTTTGCTTAACCACACAATAGCTTCAAAAGTTAACATGACACAAACGAGAATGCTAAACATCATGAAATTTATCGCAATGGGAAACATTAAAAATGTTTACATTATTTGAATCAAGAATAGATAAGCGGAACATGCTTCCGCTATCATAGCCTTTGCCCACAAAAGTACTAAATTTGGTCAACACGACCTTATTAGAATCAAAATCAAGCTTTATTCCTTGCCTACAAAGCATCGACCCGCTAATGAGATTGCGAGTCATTGCAGGCACATACAATACGTCTCTCAGAATGAGTTTTTTTTGCATGAAGTAAGCTTTAAGCAAACCTGTCCAACCCCATGTACTGTACCAGTGGCTTCGTTGCCGATCAAGACAGATCCACCACCTTCACCCTAAAAAGAAGAGAAACATGATCGATCAACACAAATATGTCTAGTAGCACCTACATCAATCCACCGATCAATAGATGGACTTGCCATAAAGGCCATAGGTACATACCCTTCAGAACTAGTATTATCCAGAACGACATTCACCTCGGCCTTTCGGCCCTTATGCTGAGCTGGAGAAGGACCCTTGCCTTTACGATTGCGACAATGGTTGACTTTACACAAAGCAGACAATGTCCTCGTTCTTCTTCTTCATATTCTTTCCTTGCAGCTTGATCTTGGGCTGATTCTTGACTTCTAATTTCCAAAGCCACCAGTACTCTTGATCTCTACTAGATGAGGTTGGACTTGAGACTTACCTTTGCTGTCACCAGCTCTTGCCTGCTCCTCGACATTGATAGCTGCTGACAACTCATTAAGTGTCAAGCACTCCTTTATATGTCATCGGGCGGTCACAAAGTCACGCCACGAGGGCGGTAACTTAGCCAAGATAACATTAACTTGAAAACTCTTACGTAGGAGACAGTCATACTGATTAAGATCACGTACATAGAGTTGAAGCTCATGGAGCTGCTTCATCACCGACCGTCCCTCTACCATCTTGTAGTTCAAGTATGCAGTAGTAATAAAAGACTCGTTACCAATATCCCCTTCGGAATACTTCTCATTTAATTCGTTCTAGAGTTGTTTGGCATTAGTGAAATTGACATACACGTTGAACAGCCGGTTGGATAAGACTGATAATAACATAGCTAGAGTTGAATTGTTCGCATCCTCCTACCGTGTCATTTCAACGGTTTCCAAAGGGAACATCGGAGGATTTGAAACGACCCAGAAAAGTCTGAGGTCAGTTAGCCAAAGTTTGGTTTTAGCTTGCCAACGCTTAAAGTTAGCACCATCAAACACTTCTGGCTTAACGATATCTAACGATGAAGCCATTTCTTCAAAGATATGTTTTCTGGATTATTGTAGAAAATGCGGTTTTAGCAAATACTCAAAAATAATTCCAGCAATAATTCCAGCATGATGATATGACAAAAAGGTCTTAAACCACCAGCATATAAATGACCAAACCAACATATGCAAATGTAAATCCTCCATGGCATTTAAGCTGAATGAAAAGCTAAACATATACCACATGTATATGTAAGATATCAGCATAAAGCTCAGATATTGGATGAAATTGAGTGCTCTCAGAAATCTAGTCACAAAAGAATTAACCTTTGCAATCTCAGCACATCAGTCAAAAACTCTTCACCAATCAAATATGACAACTATAAAACAGATATTGAGCTTAAACTAAAGCTTTCTAATATATCAGTTTTATCTCAAAGCAACAGATTAATCTACCAATAACACAATATCATTTGACCATCAGAGAGTATAGAATCACAAACAGTAAATAGACTGATATGAAATCAAAAGAATAGATCAGATGCTCACAAGATAACTCACAAGGATTTCAGCTTTAATCCTATCAGACAAACTGAATATAACAATGCTAACAAGTCACAGAGGATCAACAAGTCCACATATTAGAAATGATCAGCTTTGTTTCAGTCGAAAATGAGCAACAGAGAGAATAATAGCTCCTAAATAAAACTAACAGAAGAAAGCTAAATAACTTGGCTCAAGTTTGTTTACAGTTGTCTGTTCAACTTCAGATCTTGACAATCATCATAGAGCAGAATTAAGCCCACAAAAACACTTTGTTATATCTCAGAGTGAATGAAACAAAACAGAACAACATTCACATATATAAGAACAAAGTGAATCACAATTAAATCAAAGGGATACTCACAGAGCCGACGATATTCGAAATCACCATGATGAACAAAGCAAAGCACGTCTTATAGACACTGTCCCAAAAAACCTATTGCCCAGGTATTCGGAGATACAATGCCACACTTCCTTCTTTGGAACCCACCAAAGAACAAAGCCGAGGAAATGGGAGGTTGCCGCACAAGCCCACAGGAGATACACTGGTCGAGAGCACTCCAAGACCGAGCACCAATATCAATAAACCAACTACTCCCTTTTTAGAAATCAAGCTCTCAGTCGGTCAAGGAACCGAATCCTCAAACACACCAAAGATGGATTCTACGGTATCCCACTGAATAGAAGGACCCAGAAAGAGAACCAACAGGATGTGTCCAAGGAAGAAGATGAGAGCTCACCAGCCACGGCACAAGATGCACCACCTTTGCTCAAAACTCCCAATCCTCTCCAAACTAAAAGCCTCAAAAAATGGAGATCAAAACTCAAAGAGGAGAGTACCCAATCTGTTTTTCCACGGGATAAAAAAACCAAGAACTAAAGAGGAACCCGCCATAAAAGGATGAGGAGAAGACCCCATGACTTGCAACTGACGGCGCATGATTCGCTCAAGCCGGAGGATCCACCTCCCTACAATCCCACTACGCCGCCATCCGCAAGAAGAGGAAGAGGCCGAAGCCCCTAATCCTCACTACGTCGAGTAGAGATAAGAGCTGAAGCCTTATCCTCCCCTTTCAAAACTACGATAGGTGGGCCTCCCTTAGATTCTTTTCCTTTTCTATTTAATTTTTCTCAAATAGAGAAATTACCAAATAGCCCCTCAAAAACAACAATGTATTGTGGTCACTCCACCTTCAGTCCCAACGATTCGTGAGAAGAACAAGAAAGAAGAGGAGTTCAGGGATCTCAGGGAAGAAGAAAAAAAATAAATGCATGAGGAGGGTGGCATGGTGCTGAGAAGAAAGAGTTTGTGGCTTAGGAGTGGACCTGTTCATTCATGGGCGGCTCGACCCAATTTTTTCGGGGCTCGGGCCTTGATTTTCGGCCTGAATGCCTGACCCGAAGCCCCAAAAAACCAACAATGACAGTATTTTTTTATATTATCGGATGAATTAAATATTAATATTTATTTTAAAAAATTAAAAACATATTATTTTATAGAAAAACATAGTTTTTGGGCCGGGCTCGGGCTTGCCTCGAGGTTTGAACATGTCTACTTAGGAGGAAGAAACGAAGACATAAGTGACAGAGGTGAGGGGAAGTGGCGGCTGTTCTAGGAATGGGAGGGACGGGGTGTGACTTGTGAGGTCCAGGATAAGGCTAGGGTTTAGTGGGTAGGAATGGATGGCTGAGATGAAGTGAGAGTTTCGATCCGATGGCATAGAATGGATGATTGTGGTATATGCTGCTGAATTATTATAAAAATAACTAAATACAGGAGAGCTTTGAGGCAAGTTTTGTATTAAGCATTTGACGGCAAAACGAGATATCGAAAAATTGGAACCTAAATTCTAATATTAACTATTACGTGCATTTAGAGCCTAAATTCAAGGGCACAAATAAAATACTTATACTTTATACTTGTGATTTTTTTTAAAAAAATCATCAAGGAAAATTTTACATAGTTAAGTTTCATGTAAAATGTTTAATTTTTACATAGTTAAGTTTCATGTAAAATGTTTAATTCTTATTTCATATGCAATTTTTATTTTTATTTAGAAGCTGCATTAACCTTATGACACTTCAAAGTGTCACCAAGCGTTGTATCTCATGACACTTTAAAAAGGGGTCACTCCAAGTATCACGAGGAGTAAATATACTATGACACTTCACTTATGCGCCACCGAAAGAGTCATAAAATACTGACCTAAAAAATAATGGTGACCCTTTTAACGACGTGTCACCATGAAAGGTCACTAAACGTCCTTTTTTTTTGTTACAGTAGTACTCCCTTCGGTTCATAAAAACATGTCGTTTTGGATACGTATAGTCTAACTTTTATAACTTGAGTTATTAATGTCTTTTTAATTATACACACACACACACACACACACATACATATAGGAAAATGGTATGGTACTTCTGGGAGTATGTATTCCTACCTCTCATATACCACTTAAATCGTATGATGATACATCTTTATCAATTTGCGCAAACTATAATAATGATTATAAGATACCCCAAAGTGAGTTCCGTAAAAAAATTCATTAAAATCCACCTTTTATAGCAAAATTTGTGTATATACTTCTTTTATATATGAAAAAGGGTATATAGCAAAAATAAAGGGCTCCAATGAAATTTTTTCAATCAAGTCGCATTGAAAGATCTTATAATCGGTATTTAAGTATACTGAAAGTGATAAAGAAGTATAATATATTCGTTTAAGTGGTATATTGGGAGTGACAGTATGTACTCTTAGGAATACGAAACGGGCGTCATATATATATATATATATATATATATATATATATATATATATAAATGGTATGGTACTCCCCGGAGTATGTACTCCCACTTCTTATATACTATTTAAATCGTATGATGACACCTCTTTATCAATTCGAGCATACTCCAATAATGATTATAAAATACCCCAAAGTGAGTTCCATAATAAAATTAATTAAAGTCCAACTTTTATAGCAAAATTTGTGTATATACTTCTATATATATATATATATATATATATATATATATATATATATATATATATATATATATGAAAAAGGGCATATAGCAAAAATAAAGGGCTTTAATGATTTTTTCAATAAAGTCGCATTGGAGTATCTTATAATTGATATTTAAGTATATTGAAAATAATAAAGAAGTATAATAGACTTGTTCAAGTGGTATTATGTACTCCCAAGAATATAAAATCAAGGTCCTATATAGGAATATATATAGGAATATATATATATATATATATATATATATATATATATATATATATATATATATATATATATATATATATATATATATATATATATATATATATCATTCATCTCAAAAATATTTTCATAATATTACGATTTTATTAGGTTTTCTAAATATATTACAATAAAATTAGTCATCAAAGTTGTTTTTAGAGACCATGTGTATATCTAAAACAGCATATTTTTGTGCTCGCATGACACAAGCGCACAAGCGATCTCGGTCGGTGCGGATGGACGGGCCGAATAAATGAGGCGGCGCCGCTTGACACTGAAATTGAAAAGGCGTTTCTTGGCAGGCATGTTCGTCGCCGACACAGGTCAAGCATGAGACGGCGACGAAAGTGAGCATCGTAAATGCGTGAGCTCAGGAACTGGATGAAGCGCTGCAGCGAGCTCGTCGGCCGCGTGGCCGCGGACGGTGCCGTGCCAGCCGGCTGCAACTGCAGTGCAAAGTACAAGGCGCACCAACCGGCGACCTGCAAACTACACGTCTACACGCTCGTCAGCAAGTCAGCCATGCCACACGGCGGGTAACCCCACGGGTCTTTTTTAAAGGGCAGCTGGATTTTTTAGGAGGGGCAAGTGAATTGCAATACACATGTAATATTTGTGTGTCACTTCAACGCTATGCCTATGTGAGCTGGATTGTTGATTAAAAGTTAGATGTATCTTACATTACACTTCTTCTGTTCACAAATATACGCAAGATACAAATTTGACTACTAATTCATACTACATCTGTTTCTAAATACTTGCCCTCTTTAACTTTTTATGGTCTCAGGAGTTAAACGTTGACTCTTAATTTTGTACTAATACATTTATAAAATTTTACAGGAGTACAATATTAGGAAAATATTTCTTACGATAAAATTAACAATACTATTTTAATACGACAAATCTAAATATTTTAGAAAATTATCATTGATCAAAGATTATTAAGTTTGACTGCTCCAAGTCAAAAGGCTAAGTATTTACAATCGGAGGGAGTATTTCAATTACAGGTCCATTTCTTAAAAAAAAATGATACATTGTGTCGTAGGCTAGCCATTGTGTAGTCAGGCCCACCACCCAGTGGTGGTGGGGCGTGGGCCCGCGTAGTTGGACGCGGCGTGCTCCCCTCACCCTCTCCCCAACGTGCGCCAATTCGGAAGCACCCGTCACCTTCCCTTTCCTTTCTATCCCCTTCTCGTTCTCCTCACCACCGCCACTCAACCGCACCACCAACCGCGCTCCTCGCCCCAGCCGCCCAAGGGAGCGGAGCTGAGCTCGCCGGCGCCTCGCTGTTACCGATCTCCCCTCGGCAAAACCCGGAAGGTCTGTCATTCGGACCCCCCCCCCTCTCTTTAATTTCATTTATTAACTGAAATTAGCCCTGCGTTTCGGTTTCTTGATCCGGGTTTGTTCGCTTGATTGGTACCCTCTTTCGTTTCCCTGTGCAGATCTTGTGGTTTCTTGGGGTGGTGGATTACACTGTTACGATTCCGATGTGGTAGAAGAGATTGTGCTTTTTAGCCTTTCGGGGTTAGTGGGATGGAATTCGATCCTGATCGGGATTCCGTTGTTAATTGATTGGTTGTTCAGCAAGAAAAATGTCGATCTCTCGGCTCAATTAGGAGTTGTTGGTAGCTGGTGTCTGAGCTAGTGTTAGTGTAGACAAGTAACTTTTTTTTTTTGAAGAATTAGACAAGTACTAGTAACTGTTACTGGACTAAATTGTTCGAGGTGTTGACTAACACGGTGTGGCTAGGGTAATAGGATTGTATGATTTGTAGTTAAAATTTTAGACTAAAGGCGTAAGCCCTGCTTTATTAGAAAGAAAGAAAAACGACTCGTTGCTTTCTAATAAAGCAGGGTGTATGCTTTTGCTCTAAATTTTGTAGGTAAGTTTTGGGAACTCGTGGCTCCTTGCTGCATTTTAAAGCTTCATGTTCCAAGTGGCAGTGCAATATTACCCAGACTGACGAGAATGTGTCAGGGCATTCAAGATGCTCAGCATTCTTGATGATGCACCTTAGTAACTTGTAGTTCTAACTGACGAAGCTGCAGAGTTACCTGCTTTCTTGTTGATTGCCATATTGGGGTTTTGAATGTGTCAGGTGAGTGGTGCTGATGATCGGGCGATGTGAATTGGGATAGGTCGCAGTGGTCAAGTGATTGCCATTTAGTTTTGGAGCTGTTCAGAGACAGATTATTTTGCTGCATAGAATACTTGTTTCAGAGAATGTAGAAATTCTAGTAAGAGAAATGTTTTCAAGAACTGACTAGAATAACCATTTGTACCTTGTTCTTGTAGCTTCCTCTACAAAATAATTTTCAGATAGAATCACGACCATTTCACACATGGTATCCCTGTCTAATACTTGTCCTTGCAAAATTGTTCTCTTTTTTAGACTTCTTCCCACAAGAGAAAAGACTTAACAATATATCCATTTTGTGTGCAGTTTAGACTTCTGCTTCATGAGTTCGGCATCCAACATCTCCTATTCAGCAGGGAACAGCAGCATATTCTTGCTCTGCCTTTTTGCAGAATACTTGGGAATTCCTGGTGGAAACTTCCACTTGCCCAAGGCCGTTGTTTACAGCACTGCATCTTCTTTCGTACTTGGAAGTTGTGGAGGGAACCTACTTTAGACTGTACTGCAGCATATGTCTTTAGTTTCAGTTAATCAGAAACGTTTCCTGGGAGCCACCACTCTAAGGCCTTAGCTGCATTGGCCTTTGAAAGATGGTTTCTTCTCAGACATCCTCTCTGACAGCAAACCTTCCACAGGGCCCCAAGCTCTTTACGGCAAAGATACTTCTCCCAATGGGTCCCCCAGATGTTGTCTCCTCTGAAAATGTTGAGTATGATTTCTCTGATGTTTTTGGTCCCACTCCGGTACAGACGCCAAGAGACCTTTGTGTTGTTGGTCCAGACAGTCCTGCCCCTTTGATTGAGTCTAATGAGGAGGTTTACAATGATCCTGTTGTCATCATCAAGCGATCCCATTCTCTTGTTGGTCCAACATCACGTGTTAGCCGGTCCTTGCGACTTAGCAAGCTCACTCTAAACAGAACAGAGGGATCATCAGAACTTGTAGAATGCCCCTCCGAAGAAAAGGAAAGGAATCTAGGGCAGCTAAGTGATGAAGAGTTTGATAGCACCACAACGGAGAATGAGGGTGTTGGGCTTGATGACTTTGAAATCTCGAAGCTTGTCGGCCAAGGGGCATTTGGCAAAGTCTTTCAGGTGAGAAAGAAAGGTACTTCAGAGATATATGCAATGAAAGTTATGAGGAAGGATAAGATCTTGGAAAATAACCATGCTGAGTACATGAAAGCTGAGAGAGATATACTGACAAAAGTTGACCATCCTTTTGTAGTGCAGCTGAGGTACTCCTTTCAGGTAGGCCGTTTGTAGCCATATTCTCATCTCTATGTTGACATTAGTTTTGGTGAAATCTTAGTACCGATATTCAAACATAATTTTCTGCCTGTGCAGACAAAATATCGACTTTACCTTGTCCTGGACTTCATAAATGGGGGGCATCTCTTCTTCCAGCTCTACAAGCAAGGATTATTTAGGTGCTGTTCCACTTCTTGTTAGTAGTTTTGTTTGCCAAAAGATAATAGCACCGACCTTTAAACTAAAGCGTTTATGTAACAGGGAGGAACTTGCACGAATCTATACCGCTGAAATTGTATCTGCTGTGGCCCACCTTCATGACAATGGGATTATGCATAGAGATCTCAAGCCCGAGAATATCCTGTTGGGTGCTGATGGCCATGTAAGAAATATTTTACAACAACCAACAATCTCCTTTTGCCACTACTTCAATTGGCTGACATCTCTTCCGTTGCCCGGCCTTTCTAGGCCATGCTCACTGACTTTGGCCTTGCGAAAGAATTTCGTGAGAACACCAGATCAAACTCGATGTGTGGTACCCTTGAGTATATGGCCCCAGAAATTATTCTTGGCCGGGGGCATGATAAGGCCGCGGACTGGTGGAGTGTGGGAATCCTCCTCTTTGAAATGCTCACAGGCAAGGTGAGTTGCATACTGGCTTGAAAGGGCAAGATTCTCACCAGACAGGTCTTTCATAGCAGATGTGCCATCTCGTTTGATTTGATGACTAATAGTTCCACTCTTTACACACATTGTAGCCCCCATATGTTGGGAACAGGGACAAAGTTCAGCAGAAGATAGTGAAAGAGAAGTTGAAACTTCCATCGTTTTTGTCTAGCGAGGCTCATTCCCTCTTGAAAGGAGTAAGTTTTTCAATTCGTTTACATTGCCTTCATTGTTCATGTAATGTTTGCAGAAGCATGGTTCCATGGATAGGAGCAACGCATTAGATCATGGGATCGAATTCCCACACTCGTATCAAGAGCAAGAGAAAACCCATTTGTTCAGTGCTTTAATAGAACCCAGGATATAACTATACGCACCATCAGTTGAATCACAAAATGGTTAATTAACCTTTTGGTTTTTACGTGGTATTTTTATCTGAAAAAACGCAATCCCCTGTACATTTCAGTTGCTCCACAAAGAAGCTGGCAAGAGACTGGGAAGCGGACCTGGTGGCAGCGACGAGATAAAGAAGCACAAGTGGTTCAAACCAATCAACTGGAGGAAGCTGGAGGCCCGGCAGATCCAGCCGAGCTTCCGACCGAACGTCGCCAGCCTGACCTGCATCGCCAACTTTGACGAGTGCTGGACGAACATGCCCGTCCTGGACTCCCCGGTTGTCACCCCTGTCACTGCCGGCGGAGGACACAGCAACTTCGCAGGGTTCACCTACGTCAGGCCCGCGCCGTTCCTTCAGGAAGTGAAGCCATCCACCTCTAGGCTGAAAGACTAGCTGGTTTAGCGCATTGGAAATATGTGTGCAATTTTGATCTAGTGTGTGTTGTATCTCTTGTATCCACAGATATCCTATCAGTGAGAAATGTTGGCTCTGTAACCTCTTGTTGTACAGCGGACATACAATAATGTGGAAACTCTCAGGCACGGACTGAATAATTGATGTAAATTGTAATCTCGGGCGAGCTGTACATGGCACGGTATGCAATCCACCAGGTGGCCTACGATGTATGGAAATGGCAAAGGGGAAAAGCAATAATAATAATGACTTGAAATTTCAAACTGATGAGCATCACTATACAACACTGTGCGTCTGCACTATAAAACACTGTGTGTCTGCGTTAGAGCTTAGATACACTGTGATCCGACTCAATCTATTCGGATTGATTTAGAATTTAAATTAAAATTCATTCTAATCCAAAGGGATTAGTTCTAATCCTTCTCTATCCAAACAAACCTAGAAAAACACTGCATCTGCTTTGTCTTGGCCGTTCGAGCACCAGCGGCGCCTTCGTGCTGAATCGCGGATGGTCGGGCCGGTGTGATATCATGGGAGCGTCGGTGTGCCATACGCCCAATTTAGCCGGGGCGCTGCCGCACGGCGCCTGCTTGTAACGCCCCAGTCGCACGCGTTCCGTTTTGTTGACTGCTGCAGGTCGATATACCTATCGTTTGGTGAAACATTGCAATAACCGAAGCCTAAATTAGTCTTTGCCACATTCAAGCGTAGTAGTAGCTCGTACCATTTGTCCTGGATACGGAAGTGCCCTTTCTGGAGCTAACCTACGGAAGCAAATTCTATGGTACAGACCTCACGGTGAGACCCCTCCTCCACCGTTAGATCTTCTCACCTTTTCTTTCTCTATCTCCTGATGGACGACAGATGCATAGAGTCTCTCCTACGGCTCCGTCCCATAGAATTTATTTTCCTAATCTACTACCCAGGCACAACCACTGCTTGTTCCCATGACACCCTCACAAACCCTACGGTGACATCTACATTTATTCATAGTACAGAATGAATGGCTCGAAAAGCCGTGATTTTCAATCAGGGTCGTAAAGCCACCCTGTGATAAATTGAAACTCATCTGCATTCGCATGGCACCAAAAAAACACAACACATGGCCACACAAGGGCACAGTGCAAAACTGGTCACCAAAATGGAGCGCATATATCCAAAAGCTTTGGCTTATGTTCAGGCCTTCCGACGACCAACTTGTGCGACAAATCCAGCCTTGATTGGAGCAACAGACCTTGATGACCCACACTAGACAGAAAAAGGCAATGTTCACTCAGAGTTGCAACCAAAACTTTACATGATGAAAAGGAAACGAAAGTAACAAGAGAGAAAACTGGGTCTTCCAATACGATTACAACGAAAGGTAGCCTCATAATTTTGCAGAAACTATTACATTCCTTTACTCAAACAAGGTGGGAAAATAATTCTGCAACCCGTCATAGGCTCAAAGCGTGCATGGTGAAAATAAACAACGGCTAACTGATTGTATTGTGGTGCACAGAAAAATTTCAGTGCATTAAAAAAAATCAGATGTTTGCAAGCAATTGTTTCATTAGTAAAAAAAATGCAAGAAACTATACAGGATCCACATGCAACGAAATCTTCTTAAAGAACAATAAAAATAACTGGTTAGTGAAACAGAGAGGAGGTAATACATGCCACAAATTTACAACATTGTTTAAGCCTCAGATGTTGCACTTTTTATCACGAAAATGTTTGTCAAACAATGTAGGTAATATGTTGAAACTCAACATTGGCAGAACCATGAGAAGATGGTAAGATGAATTTAACAAATACAAAGAACCAAAAAATTAGTGATAATTAACAATGTTTCACAAGGGACTGACCAGTCATGTGAAAGGAAACTCGACGTAACCGAATATGTGCAACTAGATATGACAATTTACCTGTTCGCAGCGAAGGAAGAACAGACGATTTTCCTTAGACAGAATGGTATCAGGGCTCTTGCAACCATTGCAAATAACATACTCATCTGATAAGTTTAGAAATTGCAGAAGTTACAGATTGCCCATTGAATTCAGGTAACCTAAAGGCAGCTAACAGGCACAAAAACAGTAAACCACCACCATATCCCTTCCGATCAGTTCAGCACAAAATGATTATAAAAGGAAAGAATACAAGCTCCTTTGTTCAAACAAGGGCAATGAAATCGGATAACTTACTGATGTATCTCCTCAGGATTGCTTCAAAGTTTTTCGGAGCAAATCTTCCTTTTATTACCAACCTTTGCTGCCCATCAAGTGATCCACTTGTTCCCATTTCAGCAAGCAAAAACATCATCACATGCTCAGGTTGCCTATGCATCCTGGAGATATAATTTACAATTAATTCATCGTAACATTATCGATTGGAAAGAGCATTCAAGAAAGTATCAGGTACAAAGTGCAGTCCAAATAATGCCAAAACCCACGTTTTACACAAGTCCATAAAATTAACAAAAACTGTCTTCTTTGTGCCCTCCCTAAGAACCTGAGGAGGCCGCATAACGGTTCTGCGCCTGTCCCCAGCAAGATCTGGATTGTTTTCACGCAAAATGTTAAACACTCTGCCTAGTAGCTGCAACAAAAATACCCAAGGTCAGATTTCACACACAACACCCCCTAAAAAAATTGGCGCTCTAGTGATTTTGTTCTCACAAGCTAATTCTGTATGGAAGACTGGAAGTAGACCCACAAGGGGAAAAAGTAAAGAAAGTCAATAAGCACAGTGTGAAGCACATTTTAATGTTCCAAAAGCAACAAGCAAAGGCAGCATGCGAGTCATACAGTGGAACGACTAGATGTGGCTGTCAGAGCATGAAACCATAAAACTATCAAGCACGCAAGCTCTGGAATACTTGCATGATAAGTCCCCCAAAAGACTACCGAATAATCAGTTGTCTTCAATAAGTCAATAACCAATGCTCAAACATGCATGCTTTAAGGAATTTGGTGGACAGATGTTTAAGCACCTCTTCATATTTGTAGTCCCTGTCAGTTCCCTCCCAAGGGTACCTAGGGGAACCTCCAAGCACGATGCCTTCCCCTTCTTCATCCTCCCCAATGTGATCATCTGGAGAGCAGGGACTCAAGATATAGTAAACAAACAAATGTCACCAAGAGTAAAAAGGATCAAATGAAGCATATGAACTGTACCTAGAGTGTCCTCTCCATCTCCAATGCCAGCAATAGATGAGTCAAGATCAACCTGAAATTTGCATGATGAACAAAGTAAAGCCTCAGTTCAGTTTCTGGTTCTCAAACATGCACAATCTACTTCCAACTGTTCAAGAACTCACTTGTTTCTTCTTCTTCTTCTTCACCCCAGTAAAGTTGAGCTCACCAGGCTCTGAGACTAAGGAACAAAAAGTGAAAAATTAACAAGGATGTTCAGGTGGATTACCGGTTTTCTTCAGCACATTAAACATACCTGACAAACTTTCTGTCTTCTCTGCCAAGTTGTCCACCTCATCGGAAGGATCTTGGATAACAACCTTCTTCTTTTTCTTCTTCTTGGTTGGGTCAAACGGAGCAAGCTGTAAAACATGACAAAAGTATGAAGTGTGAAAAATCATGCCAAAAAAAGGGGCAAGCAACATTTTGATCAAGCTTCAAGTCATAAAAAAGGGCAAGCATCATTTTTATCGAACTTATGAAGTACCTGATAAGAACGTGGTAAGACCTACATACACTTTTAGCTAGTTATAGACAACCATGAGTAAGCCATAAGAAATCCAATCCTTGACCATCTCAGACCAAGTAACTCTCGTAGTCATTCCTTTTAATAATTAGTATCTTTGCTTATTATTTATGAATCTTTGCACCCACATGCATGTCATCATCATGTGCTCTCTTCAAATGCAAAATGCTTATAGATCTGCTTGTATGGAACCATGCTTATAGTGTGTGTTCATTTGTGCTAACATTCTTATGATTGTTAGTTTCATGTGATGCTTTTTAGCACAAGTCATGCATTTCATGTCGAACGTTTAACAAAAAAAAAGGTGTTGATTTTATTCAAAATTTTCAGCTGCAATTCACCTTTAGTGAAATGAATGAAAAAAAGGTTCCGCTTTGCTTCTGCTAAATGAAGCAAGTAACAATAACGTTGGGGTTAACTATTTATGTCCAATACATATCTATACAAAATATCTATCCTCTAAGATAGAGCTCGTATGGCACTTCTTAGTGACCAAATTAACTGAAGAAATGAACGCTCAAGATTGTTAGTTATTAATGTTGTTTTTTTCATTAGTTGCATGTGATTTGCTGATGCTTTGTGAGAAGCCGGCATGAGACATGGACCTGCACACTTGGATGAGTTAGTTGCTCCATGCATGTGCACGTTGTGTTATTAGTGGCATGAGACTCAGTTGAGCCAGTTAGCCGTGGAGTTGTTCATGTACTTGTATAAGTTGTTAGTCTTTGTTGAAGAGCCGAATAACAAAAGCAAGAGAAAATAGATGCAGGCTGTTGCATCACCAAAGCTAGTGTGCACGTGTTCATCTTCTTCCACGACAAATGTGTGTGTGTGTGTGTCAAACACAATAGAAGAAGCAAGCCATGCACGAGTTCTCTCCTGGAGCTGAGCCAACAATTGGTATCAGAGCGGGGTTGTGCTGCGTGTAGCAGTGGATCAGCAAAGATGTGTTCCGGCGGAAAGCTCGATGGCGCAGCGGCGCATTGGGCGCAGGCAGGCACGTTGGTAGCTGCGGCGTGCCGGAAGCCCATTTGACGCGGTGATGGATCCAAGCGAGCGTGCACAGGTGGCGCAACGGGCGCATCGGCATTCATGCACGCGAGTTGGAGCCCGAGTGAAGTGGCACCATCATCTTTGTCGGTGAAACACAAGATCAGTTGTGTGTTGCCAAGGTGAAAGCATTGTGTTGGCACTAGGCAGTTGCGGTGCCGTGTTTGCGTGTGTCATGTGAGTTGTGTCCATGAGCACGATGTGTGAGTTCTTGTAAGTGTGTGTCCAAGTGCTCACATGTGTAAGATTTGGTGCGAGTTTCCGTCACTGCCGAGATGTGTCACTGGTGGCGAAGAGGTGACAACGATGGTGTGGAGGCCATCGTTGCAAGAAGAGCCGAGGTCATGAGGTCGGAGTTGCCGGCAAGTTGTGTCACCAGCGGTGAAGAGGTGGAGGAGGTGCGTCTCCCCAATACCCGTTACCGATGAGCAACGACGCCGTCAAAACCGATGGCGTCGTCGACAACCGGCATGACAAGACGGTGTTGGCGGCCATCTCCGTGTCTTGCCGAGAAGAACGACCTTCGAGATGTGAAGAAGATACAGCAAGATTAAGGGGGAGAATGTTACTTACTAATCTATTTTTTAAAATTTTTTCATTAGTTGCATGTGATTTGCTGATGCTTTGTGAGAAGCCGGCATGAGACGTGGACCTGCACACCTGGATGAGTTAGTTGCTCCATGCATGTGCACGTTGTGTTATTAGTGGCGTGAGACTCGGTTGAGTCAGTTAGCCGTGGAGTTGTTCGTGTACTTGTATAAGTTGTTAAGAGTCTTTGTTGAAGAGTCAAATAACAGAAGCAAGAGAAAATAGATGCAGGCTGTTGCATCACCAAAGCTAGTGTGCACGTGTTCATCTTCTTCCACGACAAGTGTGTGTGTGTGTGTGTCAAACACAATAGAAGAAGCAAGCCATGTGCGAGTTCTCTCCTGGAGCTGGGCCAACAAAGATTCAGAGCTATGAAAAATACAAAATTTTCCTTGCTAGAAGTTGCGCACCTCAACCTTTGAACCTACTTCATCTCTAACTGTCCGATTTCAGCTAGTCAAACCTGAACATTCAAAATGTACACTGATATCGTGTTCTGCTGTTGCAATGCTCCAGGATATCAATTCAAAATCAAATGCTACATCTACGAATCCCTCATCGAGGCGACAATAAGGAAACTCCAAATACACCCACCCCTGTTCCTGGTATCTAGCGCATCATCAAATCTAGGACACCCAAACTCCAATCAACAACAAACGACACAAGCCCTAGTTTCCAAGTGCTCCGAACGGAATCCAAAGCAAAACCGCGTCGAGGCAATCTGACTCGAATCATAATCGACAGAGGCAGCGCTGAATCCATCAGTGCATAGTGGGAGAACGAGAGACTCACCTCAGAGACCTCCTCCCTCTTCTCCGCGTGCTCCTCGTCCGCCATGGCTGCGCTCGCCTTCACCACCTCCCCTTCCACTCCAAAACCGTCTGCTACGATCAAATCCCTGCACGGCACGAACCGAGCGAAGAGAGAATGATCAGATCGATCCGGGGAAGCAAACGGGCGGCGCTAATTCGATCAATGCGAGACGCTTTCGGGAGTTCTTACAGGTGGAGAGCGCGAGAGATACGGCGGCGCCGGCCTTCGGGTATGGTTTCCTCGGGATCCTTAGAACTTTTTTTTATTAATTAACTTTTTTTTGAATTTTATTTTAAAGTTAACTCCGACGCATTTTAATTCCAATTCTGACCTCTTTAGTTACGTCACGGATGGTGACGTAACAAAACAACACTGTCACGCACTAAGATAAGTTCCCGAAATAGCTCTTTTTGTCACACCACTGGCTGTAGCGTGACCAAATAACACTGGTGACGTGACAAGAGTTTGATCAGAAATAGACTGGCGTGATAGTGTTGTTTTGTCACGTCACGGGTGGTGATGTGATTAAAGGGGTTAGAGTTAGAAATAAAGTGCGTCGGGGTTAACTTTAAAATAAAATTTTAAAAAAAGGTTAAATAAAAAAAAAGTTCGGATCCTTACGCCTTAGCTTTTTACTGGTTTCTCTGTGCAAAATTAGGATAATGTAAGGGGCTCACATGCAAACTTCCTTGTACGGCCCCAATCTAGGCCTCTTACTTTGGATCGGACGGATCGCAAATTTTCTCCGCGATCGTAAGGTTTGGACCTTTGTGTAATATATGTGTTAATGTAAGGGCTTATTTTGGAAAACATCCGTTGCCTGCCGCCACAATCTAAGCCGCTTACTTTGCATCGAACGCATTATAGCAATCCAGGTGTGTATCGCTGTGTGGGACCATAATCATTTATCGGAAAGCCCCCTACAGAAAACCGAATTGACCCAATAGAACCCTATCCTCTCCGCCTCCGTTCTCTCTTGATCTCCGGCGTGGAAGGCTTGGAGAGTTCTTCGAAGGCGTGCTACAACCGCCGTGCAAGTACGAGCGCTCCGGCGTGCTGCGCCGCGACGGCTTCGACCTCCGCCGCATTGAATCTGTACGTATGTGTGATTGGTTGTTCTGGCATTTGAGGGGTGATGCTGACCAAGATCATCAAGTGCTTCTTTACCAGTACTTTACTGCTCTGAAAGATACTAGAGAAACCACACGATAAGTCTATAACCACAACAATGAATAATTCTAACAAAGTAACAATAAAAAATTCCAGGAAAAAATTCTACACTTGTCCAAGATACAAACTTTCAATGAGAATGCTCAGTCTTCGGAGGCTGCACCTGATGTCAACAATGTTTGGCATGAACTAAAATCACAAATTGGCTAACAAATCAAATGATCTGCAACTGGCAGCTGGTGAGACATATAAAAGGTACAAACAACATGGAACTACACGGACGGAGGATTGGAGTCCTTGCATTTTTCGTCAGAGGAAGCGAGGCTCTCCGAAGCAGACTGCCGGATCCCCTCGATCATCCTGATCACTTCCTCCATTGCTGGGCGTCGCTCTGGCGACCTTGACGTGCACACCATTGCTATCTGGAGCATCTGAACCAGCTCTTCCTCGATGTTCTCATGCTTCATCAGCTCAACATCAAACACTTCAGCTGTCCACTCCTCTCGGACCACGGAGTGCACCCATCTTGGGAGATCAACAACGTCGTCATTCCCTTGCGACTGAAGTGGGGCTTTTCCAGTAAGCATCTCCATGAGGAGGACGCCAAAGCTGTAGACATCGAACTTCTGAGTGATTTTACGGTTTTCAATGGTCTCTGGAGCACGATAACCAACCACAACACGAGATGCATTGACCGGAACATTAATCAGAGAACTGAGACCATAGTCTGAAACGCAAGGATCATGATCCTGATCGAGGAGGACATTAGTTGACTTGATATTGCCATGGGTGAGCTTGGCACCACCTTCTGCATGAATGTGTGCAATGCCATATGCTGTGCCAAGTATGATCTTCACCCTGGTATTCCAGTCTAATGGTGTCTTCTCGGCAACACCCCTGATACCTGTTGATCAGCAATTCAGTAAGAGAGACTATCAATTCAACATTTAAATATTGTTGAGTTCTCTAACACAAGTTACATTTCTTAGCATGAGCATTTTAAGCTATGTAAAAGGAAGAACAATGAAGCTTCAGGCAAGTGGAAGATGCACAAATGTAGCCAACTCTTCTTTCCTACCCTAATGAAACATAAAGATCACTAATATATAGTCAATGCCATAACTCTAGATGTTGATTCAACTATCTACATTAACATGGCATGACTATAGCAAGTTATGTAGTTCAAGCTAAGCTGTTTATTAGGTCAGGGGTTGACACTTAGCAATGTTGGCCTCGTTATGTTCCCTCATCAACAACTGCACAGTAATACATCTACAAGAGATACGTAGCAGTGAAAAGCATACCATGTAACATGGCTGAAAAGCTGCCAGTGGCAATATAATCGTAGACGACAAGCTTCTCGTCCTTGGAATAGTAGTAAGCACGAAGTGGGACTAGGTTTGCATGTTTGCCCAACCTCCCAATGAGCTCCATCTGCTGTTCGAACTCCCTTTTCCCTGCCACAACATCTTTTAGTCTCTTGACAACCACGACAGCACCATCCTCGAGTATAGCTTTGTAAGCAGTCCCATAACTCCCCTTGCCAAGGACTTCCGCAGAAGCTCTCAGTAGATCCTCCAAGTCAAAGCTATAGGTGCAACCCTCCAAGAAAACTAACTTGTTCTTCTCTGCAATTTGGGCACCACTACTGAATTCCTGTTTCGGCTTCTCACTCTTGACACCAGTCCCCTTACCCTTGTAGTCCACATCACTCTCTTTCTTGCCCTTCCTCTTTGAAAAGCACACAACCAACATAACCACAACTAGCATCAGTACTGCAAACCCCCCAACAGCAGCTGCAATTATGAACCCTGTGCCCAGTTTCTTCTTGTGATGCGGCAACGGTGGAGATGGTGGCGATGAAGACGATTCTGATGAGGGTGTTGGTGAAGAAGGAAATGGACATTTAGCTAAAGGCAGCCCGCACAATCCAGGATTCCCCAAGAATGAGCTACTAGGAAATATTTGGAGCGAGAGAGGAATTGGGCCTTTCAGTTCATTGTTGCTCAGATTTAATAGTCTCAAACTTGGAAGCTTGAGATCAGGGATGGGTCCGGAGAGAGAATTTTCTTGTAAATTTAGGAGAGATAACTGAGTAAGGTTTTGTAAGCTTGTAGGAATTTCTCCAGTGAAGGAATTGTAGGAGAGGTCTATTACACTAAGGTTAGGATTGAAAAAAGAAGGCAAATCTCCTGAAAGTGCATTGTGCTGAAGGTATATGGAACGCAAAGAAGGAAGCAAGGCCACATCAGATGGAAGGTTTCCAGATAAACGATTGGACCGCAGGCTCAAAACTTGAAGAGCATCAAGCTTCCCAAGAGTGTTTGGAGGAATTGCTCCTACGAGACCAGCACCCGGTACCCTCAATTCCATTACGTGTGACTGATCTCCTGAGCATTTAATGCCGTGCCATGAACACAATGATGCATTTTGACCCCAGTTGAGCTTGTTGCCGTGATAGATTGCAGAGGCAAAGGCAAGAAGGGCTTGCTTCTCAGAGGCTAAGTCCGCTACAGCCAAGGGGTTGAATGACGACAGTAACAAGTGTAGTGAGAGCAGAAAAGGCAAAGTGCTTCTAAGACTGAGATAATCCATCTGATGAATCTCCAAATCGGGGAACTAAATAAGCAACATCTTCATGTGTTTATGTCAGATATGTAAGCGACCCTGTTCTGCAAACAAGAACATGATTTCATCAGAAGAGAACAAACACAAAATGGCAATCACTGCACATATGTCTGTGAGGTGCCCCAAATGGCACGCATGACTGTAAAACACAGTGGGGCAGTGCAAAAAGCGTTTCCTTTCCAATAAGTGACTCGTGACAGAAACAAACCAGGGCGCTTTGAAAAAGAAACTCCCATCAATGCCTACTGATTACAGATTTCTCATTCTAAACTAGTACAACTTGCTTTTTTGGGTGGTAAATTACAGATTGCACGCAAACTGTTATCCTGTAAGATCAGTAATTTTTACACCAGCAGTCAGGCACTTTACTGAGCTTCCTATTCACTAGAGGCATGATTTTCTATTGCTTCGTGCAATGTCAAAAACATGAGTAATTGAGCATCAAATCAACACAAGGGACATAAATTCCACCTTCAAAGAATGGCGCCCATTAAAGTCTAAAGACAAGAAAACATGACCTAAAAAATTGTGGGCAGAAAGCAATTAAAGGGGAAGAAGGAAAAAAAGTAAAATGGTACGGTCAGCATATAAAAGCCAAAAGCATCTACAAAGTAGGGAGAAAAGAGAAGAGCAGGAACAAAGCTGAACCATATGATGAAACCTACATGTAGTTTCCCACATAGCTCCCACAAAGAAGAGCATTTCACATCATGTTTCCATTTATTATTATTACTACTATAGTATTAGTTGAGATTGAAGGACCAAGGATCTGCTCTAGTATTAGTTGAGATCAATAGTAGGGTGAAATTTTAGTTTTATTTTGGCTGCATCTAGAAAACATGGAAGATGTTAGGAGTGTTTTGGAGAAGATATGAGAAAGTTGAGCTTTTTTAAATTTTTAATCCATTTTTAAAAAATATTTTAATCCATTTTTAAAAAATATTTTAAAGATAACATCGCCATAACTTTATTTCCAATTCTAACCCTTTGGTCACGCCATGAACTATACTGTCATGCCTCCGACTACGGTGTAGCCAAACCTGCCACGATAGCTCTTTGAGCCAACACGTGTCCGTTTTTTTAGCTAAGTCCTATCACGTCAAGAGAAGTGACGTGACAACACTCGTTTGCCACACCGAGATCCGTGACATGACAACGTGCTTTTGTCAAGTCACGCGTTGTGGCGTGGCTAAAGGAGTCTGAATTGGAAATAAAGTTAGGGAGAGATTATCTTTAAAACATTTTTTAAAAATAGATTAAATAATAAAACAAATCGAGAAAGTTATTCTGATATGTAGTGACGGATGCCTCTTATTAGCCTTGCACAACTTTTTGTGAAGGCATGGGTGTCTGTCTTTTCTTTTCTTTATGTTTTTTTGTTGGAACTCCTGTACTATCTTGGTTTCATTAATGAAGCTTGGAGGGAGACCTCTTTTATCGAGAGAAAAAAAAACTATTATTACTACTAGCTCAGATGAAAGAAGCTCAGCACAGACTAGCCTAGCCTCAGGCACAGCACGCTCACACTGGTAATGCAATAGTACAGACAGAATTAAACTACTCATCTGATGAAACCTACATGTAGCAACTTTGTGCACACTTAAGACTAAAATGGAGCAGCATTAACATTTCACCCGTGGCGCGCCAAATGCGGCATCTAAGATTGTGATCACTGAAAAAGGCTGCTTCAACAGAGAAGCCACTAAACAAAGGTGGAACAAAAAGAGAGAAATTAAGGCAAATCTGAAGCTAATGTAACCTAATGGAAATGTGGGAAACTACTGCACATGGCAATATGCATGCAGATTTACCGCATTGTTTACTGACTACAAGATCTAGAGCAGTACGCAATTACTTCATCTCCACTTAAAGAGAACCTGAGACGAACCAATTTCTTAATCCTGGCCAACAAATGAATAATGAGCAGTGCTCCAAACTCCAAGTCCAAGCTCAGCACCTATAGTTCTTTGCAAATTGCAAGGATCCACACTAGCTTCCAACTCCTAATGAAAACCCAGAGTGCCCACCAGTGATTCCAGGGAGTATGACCAATTTATAGCTCATGTCAAACTTATTGATTGAGCCAATTCTAAACTAGAGCAGAAACATACTGCAAGAAATTAATAGCATCATGGGGGTACTACTGTTTACTGCTAGATCCAACACACAACAGGGGCAAGAACTGGAGCTCAACAAGGTCCAATTTTTTGCCAGCCCGAGCTAACAACAACGGCAAGATTGAAGGAAAAAGAGTGGAGTTAAGAGCAATATTTGTTCGCTTGGTACCAAACCAAACACAAAAACCACTGTAGAACCCCATTAACATGCAGACAAAGAAACAGGAAGCAAAACAACGCCTCCGAATCCACCAAATTCACCTGAAATGGCGGCGTGCAGTGTAACTGAGCACAAAGCATCTAGTGATTAATGGTACGGAAACAGGAGAGGAGCCAACCCCAGTACATCAAAACACAGGTAAAAGTAATACCATAAGAATTCCTAGTGGGGAAACAAGTAAAATTGGGCTCAACCGCTCAATTGGGTAGATGAAATGTGAAAAGTTGGAAGGAAGAACAAAGAACCAACCTTTTCACCCAGAAAAAACTGTAGTACAGTAGTGTCCCATTGAATCAAATTGAACAACAGAGATGATACGGTTCTATTAATCAGCACATAGAGTAGAACTGTCGCTCGAAATGCAAGGGCATAATCCAAAACGGTCGTTTTTGAAATAAAGAAGAGAAACAAAATCAAGAAAACGGCCCGTGGGGTTGGATGGGAACACTCCAAAACCAAAACGGATAAAAGTTGTATCCCGCTACCCCCCAAAAAAAAAAAACGAAATGGCCCGGTAATTTCAATTAAATTGCCTAAAAGAACGGCAAAAAATAGCAAGGGGGAAACGCGCAGCCCACAGCGCAACCTAGAAGAACTCAAGAACATCAAGAAATTGAAGTTAATAAGAGCTGTGAATGTAGAGCCGGATGAGAGCGAGGTACCTCCACGGCGGCCGCCGGTTCGGTCCAGGGAGTTGCAGAAAATGCGCGCGGGCAGTTCGGACTATGGGGGCGTTTCCCTCGGCAGTAGTTCGGTGGTTGTTACAACTCACGCTCTCTCACAGGGGAGAAGAAGATTTGTCTATTGAGTGAGGACGCGAGAGGGGAGAGGGAGAGGGAGAGGGAGGGGGTCCCAAAATCCCAAAACGACAGAGGAGAGGGACGGGAAGGAGGAGAGCGACGTGCGTTTAGCTTTAGCGGGAGGAATGAAATGAGGGCAGCAGCTGCCCTGCGAGCCTGCAAGGCTGGCTGGCTGGCTGCTTAGGAATAGGATCCACCACTGTTCTCTCTTGCTTACTGATCACTTCACTCCCCCTTTCTTCTTCTACCGTTTCGTTTGGGGCTCTCAGAGCATCCACAGTGGCCTTTTTAAAGAGTTTTAATGTGACATAGGTAAATAAATCTTAACTATATAAAAATATTATAATGTATGGACTCCTTTAGTATTTATCGGTGGAATCCACACCTAAACAAAAACTCTCCCTCGATCCTCTTCTCTTCTCTCATGAAACCGGTTCCTGTCTAAGACATATCCCTCTTCTCTATCCTTTAAGACCCCTTTATTACAATGTGTAGTACCACATTCTCCTCTTCTCTCTCCTCTAAGACTCACTTTCAAAGCCACATTGCGAATGGTCTTAATGAACTGTAAGTGTTAGTATTTTTTTTTTCGGTTTTGCTAAACAACATTCGACTGTTTTTTCTGTCAAAATAGTCGAATTTTCGTTTGTTCGATATGCTTTGAGATTTAGACGTCTTCTCATCTAATGAATTGAGTCCGAATTTATTATGATTTTTTCCAGAACATAACGGGTTCACCACATTGCTGTATTTTGTTGGTATAGAATTTCCTATATTTTTTGCCTTTGTTTTTCTCAATCTCTCAAAGTACATGTTAGATTTTGAATCATTTGATGTAAATATGAGTTATTAAGACTTTTGAGAATAATTACATAAATAATTTATTGTAATTTATGTATAATGAAGTTGTAAATGAACTAAAATTTGACTGTTTTGAGCTGAGAAAATAGTCGAATCTTGTATAGATGAACCCTATTTTTTCTGAAAGATTTAATGAACTGTAAATGTAGTAATGTGAAATGGAACCGTGGAATCACATACATGTGTACGTCATCTAATCCAAGAATGTGATTACATGTGATTTAGATTGTTCTACTAACTTAATTGGTAGTCAGTGAGATGAAAGTCACAGGGGCTAGATGGGTCGGGCTCTGGCCGAGGTACAAGATCATAGGGTCGGTTCAAGCATGACACTTGCTCACACTGCTTATGGCCTTGTTCAAGATGACACGCACAAAGGTTTCCGGTCAGGCTAGGCAAAAGACGACCTGTGACCCACGTAGAGAGGGGAGGAGGGAAGCTGGGAAGGCAGAGGGTCGGTGGCTGTGGCGGCGAGGAGGAGGCCGGCCAAGTGAGGGGAGGAGGAGGAGCTAGGGGAGAGGCACTCAAAGTGAGGGAGAAGAATGGGGGGGGAGGCGACGGTTGGCATAGAGGAAGGATCCAGTGAGGAGGCGTGGGGGCACGACACGGAGAGAGGAGGTGGCGGGGCGAGGGCCCACGCGGAGGGAGGAGGGTACGGGCAAAGTGAGGAAGAGGTAGCGCCTACCGCCAGTGTGTGAGAGAGTAGAGCAGGGCGCTGCCACAGGCAAAGAAAGTGGTTCGGGAGCAGTGGCGGCATGGCGTGGAGGACTAAGGGGGCGAGGGAGAAGAGGTGGGCTAGATGGGCGCGCCCAACAAGCTGGCGCGTGCTCGGCTTGACACACTGGGAATCTGCTGTTGGGCGTTTTGACCATTCAAGCTTTAAAAGTGGCAAAAAAATGCAATTTTTTTCTATAAATAGCCACCATACCCCACTTATTCAGCACCCATATATTCCTCAATCTCTCTTTCAAATTATGTTGTGCAAATTCAAATTCGTTATGAGATAATTTGGCAAAATTCAAAAAAATTGTGCAAAATTAGAGCCGGATGAGAGCGAGGTACCTCCACGGCGGCCACCGGTTCGGCCAGTGAGTTGCGTAAAATGCGCGTGGGCTTCGGACTATGGGGCGTTTCCTCGGTAGTAGTACGGTGGTTGTTACAACTCACGCTCTCTCAGGGGAGAAGAAGATTTGTCTATTGAGCGAGGACGCGAGAGGGAGAGGAGAGGGAGGGGTCCCAAAATCCCAAAATGACAGAGGAGAGGACGGGAAGGAGGAGAGCGAAGGCGTTTAGCTTTAGCAGGAGGAATGAAATGAGGGCAAGAATGCCTGCGATGCGAGCCTGCAATGTCGGGCCGGGTCGTCGCTAGGAATAGGATCCACCACTGTACTCTCTTGCTTACTGATCACTCCCCCTTTCTTCTTTTACCGTTTCGTTTGGGGCTCTTAGAGCATTCACAGTGGTCTTTTTAAGGGGTTTTAAGGTGACATAGGTAAGTAAATCTTAACTGTATAAAAATATTATAATGTATGGGCTCCTTTAGTATCTATTGGTGGAATCCACACCTAAACAAAAACTCTCCCTCAATCCTCTTCTCTCCTCTCATGGAACCGGTTCCTGTCTAAGACATATTTCTCTTCTCTCTCCTTTAAGACCCCTTTATTGCAATGTGTAGTACCACATTCTCCTCTTCTCTCTCCTCTAAGACCCACTTTCAAAGCCACATTGCGAATGGTCTTAATGAACTGTAAGTGTTAGTATTTTTTTCCGGTTTTGCTAAACAACATTCGACTGTTTTCTTCTGTCAAAATAGTCGAATTTTCGTTCGTCCAATATGCTTTGAGATTTAGACGTCTTCTCATTTGATGAATTGGGTCCGAATTTATTATGATTTTTTTCCAGAACATAACGGGTTCACCACATTGCTGTATTTTGTTGGTATAGAATTTCATATATTTTTTGCCTTTGTTTTTCTCAATCTCTCAAAATACATGTTAGATTTTGAATCATTTGATGTAAATATGAGTTATTAAGACTTTTGAGAATAATTACATAAATAATTTATTGTAATTTATGTATAATGAAGTTGTAAATGAACTAAAATTTGACTGTTTTGAGCTGAGAAAATAGTCGAATCCTGTATAGATGAAACCTATTTTTTCTGAAAGATTTAATGAACTGTAAATGTAGTAATGTGAAATGGAACCGTGGAATCACATACATGTGTACGCTGTCCAATCGGCAATGTGATTACATGTGATTTAGATTGTTCGGCTAACTTAATTGGTAGCTGTGAGATGAAAGTACAGGGGGCTAGATGGGCTGGGCCGGCTCGAGGTACAGTACTGTTAGGCTGGTTCAAGCATGACACGGTTCACACTGTTTATGGCCTTGGTCCCAAGATGACATGCACAAGGTTTGGGTCAGGCTAGGCCTGCAGACGACCTGTGACCCACGAGAGAGGGAGGAGGGAAGCCGAAGGTAGAGGGTCGGCCAAGGCGTGGAGGAGGAGGTCACAAAGGAGGAGAAGAGGAGGAGCTAGGGAGAGGCATCAAAGTAGGGGAAAAGAATGGGGGTGGGGAGGCGACGGCTAGCATAGAGGGAGGATCCAGGGGAGGAGGCGGCGTGGCGGCGGCCGACACGGAGAGAGGAGGTGGCGGGCGAGGGCTGACGCAGAGGAGGAGGGCGCAAGCAAAGTGGAGGAAGAGGCAAGAGTCGACGGCCAAGATTGGGGAGTAGACTACAGGGCGCTTGTCACAAGGCAGAGGTGGGTTCGGGAGCAGTGGCGGCATATCGTGGAGGACTAAGGGGGCGAGGGAGAAGAGGTGGGCTAGATGGGCCGCGCCAGCGCAGTGGGCGTGCCTGGCATGACACGGCCCGGGGGAATCTGCCTGTTGGGGCGTTTTTGACCATTTGAAGCTTTAAAAGTGGCAAAAAAATAAAAATGCATTTTTTTTCTATAAATAGCCACCATACCCCACTTATTCAGCACCCATCCATTCCTCAATCTCTCTTTCAAATTATGTTGTGCAAATTCAAATTCGTTGTGAGTTAATTTGGCAAAATTCAAAAAAATTGTGCAAAATTTTGTAAAATTCAATTTCCGGTAGCAAGTCAGCAAAAGAGGCACAATACTATTTTTTTGCATAATTTTGTTATTATTATTTGTTATGCTAAGATGAAAGTAATAATAGTTTTAGTTTCAATTTTACGGTTGCAAGACGGAGTTCCGTCATCAGACTCCACGGCAGCATCTTCGTCTGTGATCGCTGCAACAAAGACGTCGAGACCGTCTACATTAGGAGTCTAGAAGAATTTTGACAGGACAACCAAGTCAGACGTACAGGAAAATGAGGTACCATATGCTATTTGCAAAATTTATCGTAATGAATTATCTGCAAAGTCTTCAGGTGGAACGGGGCACTTGCTTAGACATGCTACAAGATGTAAGACGGTACGATGCATAGCTGGGACTACGATCCTGAGGTAGCCCGTCAATCTCTCTGTTGTTTAATTGCTTCTGAGAATTTACCGTTAGGCTTTGGGAAGTCTACTGCTTTCCAAACTTACATTAGGACTACACATAATCTTATATTTTCTACCGTTTCTAGGGATCTAGTAAAATAGTACAATGAACACCGTAATAAATTAAAGGAACTATTTAGTACATGCACATTTTCGGTCGCCCTAACCTCGAACATATGGAGTGGTCGGGCCAGAGATGATTATCTTAGTGAAGTTGTTTATTATGTTAATGACGATTGGGTAATAGAGAAAGGAATTATAGGTTTCAATTTAATTGATGTAGCACACACAGGTGAGAATTTTGCAAGCTGTATTATCAAAGTCGTGGAAGACTTTGGTCTTATGTAACATCCCAAAGTTCTGTTACAAAAATAAAAATTAATAAAGTTATTATTTTATTGGATTTTCTGAAATTTGAAAGAGTTTTATTACTTTTTCTTGAATTTCTAAAGTTTTAAAAGTCAAAAATAAAATTTATTGAAGTTTTTGAAGTTTTCTCGATTTAAATTGAAAAATAAAAATTTAATTATTTTCTCGAATTTTAAAATCTTTTCCATAATTATTTTAAAGCCAAAATAAATTATGTGAAAAAACTATTACCACTTTTAAGTTAGAACTATTTTATTTAAGTCCAAAATAACTCTAGAAATTTATGTGAATTTTTCTAGAATTTTTGGATTTTATTTCTTATTTTCTAAAGCTTAAATGAATTAATCGAATTATTTAAAAAGTTAAATCAATTTAAATCTCTCAACAGTTCTTAGGCCGAAACCATCTCCGGCCCATTTCTCCTTCACCGCGCATCCGGCCCACTCCACAACCGCTTCGCCTGCTTCACAGACCTGCTTCCGGATCATAGATCTAAATCCGACACCGCCAGACCTTCTTCCTCCTCGCTTCTTTCTTCCTCGTCGAATCAAGACGCGTCGCCATTTGCGCCGCTTGAGCTCAATCAATACTGCGATTCCCTTCCCCTATTCGCGCGCATTCAAAGCCCCATTCACCGCCGCCTCCCTTCCCGGCCGTTTCCCCTTTTCTTGCGCCCGTTTCGCTAGGATTGAGTAACGGCCGTCACCAACCTCGCCACACGATCTCCTCACCCCGGCCTCCTCTGCCCCTATAAAAGGGAGCACGAGGTGCCCCTCCTTTGGCTCATTCCATCCCCACCCACTCACCCCTCCTCTCCTCTCCTCGCCGGATTTGGAGTTTTTCCACCGCCGGCCGCCACTCCTTCCGCCGCCTCTAGCGCCACCGTCGACAACGCCCTGGCCCCGAATCCGCCACCATATGTCTCGCCACATCGTCGCCGACCCGGCAAGACTCGCCGCCAGAGCACCACCAACCACCGCTACCGTGACCTGCTTTGCTCGCTGCCGCCGCTTCGTCACGGCTATCGCGTTCTCAGTGACCAAACCAAGCTCACAGTAACCCCCACGTTCCCCTCACTCTCTTGCCGCCCTCACCGGAGCTCGCCGCGGCGTAGAGCGCCAGCGTGCTCAACGCTGAGCCGCCGCCAGAGCCGCAACGACGTGGCATCGCCACATGCACGCCACATCACCGCCACCTCGTCACTTTTACCCAGGTGGCTGCCACGTCATTTCCCACGTGGCGTTTCCTTTTCTTAACAAATTAAATTCGGCCGGAAATCCATAATTCTCCGGATGATATCAGCATGACTTATTAATTCGATTTTCCTTTGGAAAAATAATTCCAAAATTCCAAATTCATCATTTCATGTGATTTCCAAACTTCCAGGGTTCGTTCTCCTTCATACGAACTCCGATTTCGTCAATTCAAATTTCTAAATTCATATAAATTCAAGATCTAGCTAACTAAACCAAAATTATTTAATTTCGAGTTTATTTGAATTTTGTTTGAATTTGGCTTATTTTCGTGTATAGATTTTGACGACTTCGGAGAGTCAGATTTCGACACCGTTTGAAAGCAACTAAACAAGAAAGGCAAGTTATACCTTTGGTCATATTTGAATCCCAATATCTTAAATTATTTAAATTTCATTTTGAATTATTATTGCATGCGTATTTATATTGAAGTAATTTAAATTCCTGTTTTAAAATTATAGTTATTCCCAATTCTATTGTATAGCCAATCTTGTTATTGAATTAGTCACCCCTTGACACCATAAAGGAAAATCTAGTTTATGCAATAGTGTGAACTAGAACACTTTGGAAAAATATATGCTTAGTCAAAGCTTAGACCAAAAATCTTGATTTGAGGGAATTTTAGCCAAAAGTTCAACTATGATTTGAAGATGATTCTATGGTATTGTCTTTACCATAGAAATTTATAAAATGATTTGACTTGTTAAACAAAATGAAAATTGGTTTGGACTTAGGTGAAATGGATGTTTGGATGGTGCATGTTGATGCACAGGATCGAGTCATTTCTATGATCAAGGCCCATGGGTTTATGTAAAGTCACCTAAGTTAATTAAGAACCGGTCTTCGAGCCGCATCTTGCTAAGCCACATCGTACTACCACATGTCCTGAGTGGGCAGGACCTAGCTAACTAATTTGCAACGTTTCACCGTGGTCGTGCCATCCGGTTGCGTGGGTGTTTTTTATGACCTACTTTTATGTATTCCCACCTAACGCAAGAGGGGGCCTGAACCCGTGGGTTTCTATCCAAAGGGGGTGAATTCTTAGCAAGGTGGGACTACGGTGGGATGAAGCTTTGTAAAGGCCTTGACACGTGCTCTAGACTGCTTACCTAAGGTAGTGAGCAGTGGTATCGACGGATATATTTAGATGAACTTACTAATTGTGAAGCTTTGCATTAGTTGTAATCAATTTGATGCTTCATCTTAAGCTATCTAGCTTAGCTTGGCTATATATGTCTTGATATGACATTGATAGATTTTCATACTTGATATGTCTTGTGCAATTTAGAAATGTTAGTTTGTTCATGATTGGGTAATCTCCAAAGCTTCCTATTCTCAAAAAATTGAAAATAAAAAATGAAGTCACTCTATTGCAGTTCCTGCATACTCTTTCTTATGCTTCTTCCATGCATCTTAGACTTGAAATCCTTAGCAAATGGGGAGAAGTTTTGGCAAAAATGAAAAAGGGGAGAGTCAAAAATGGAGAATTTTGGGAGTAAATTGAGAAAGGGGGAGAAATTTAAAAAATCCAAAAATTGGGAGATTTTAGTGAGGGGGATCATCTCATATGCATTCTTGTGTTCTTAATATCTTTTTCTTGACTTAATTGCAATTCTTCATTGATGTAGCCCAGATAACCTCTACTGATTTTATGTGTGTTCCTTTTAATCCTTGTGCATAGGAGAAGTATGTGATTCTTGCCTTGGGTCAAGAAAAGGAAAGAAGTGCATGTTGTGTGTGTGCATGCAAGCAGGCCGAGGCAAAAAGGTAGGCCGAGGCAAAAGGAAATTGCATGGGCTTTTTTTGCGCAAGGAAAGATAGAGGGGCCAGTATGCATGCGTTGCATGTGTGTGTTGCGAGGGAAGGAAAGAGTGCTACGCAAAAGAAGGAAAGCCGAGAGAAAAAAAAGCAGGCTTCTGTTGCTATATGCGAACAATCAAGAAGGAGAATCTATTAGAGATAAACGGCAAGAAATCCGAAGCAAACATCTAACTTGGAATTGTTGCCGTGCGATTTTGGTTATGGCCGACGCGTCTTCATTTCTACCAGTACGGACTTTCTATCTTTGCGCAATTTAGGTTGGGGGCCACCAGCAGTCAGATAGAGATAAAGGCAGTGTACAAGATGAGTTATCTAGTCGAGTCTTTTGTACATGCATGTTTTAATTTGAGCATTAGAACTTCTAGTCAACTATAAGTTTTGTACGTGCATGTAACGTGTGCATTATAAACATGTATACGTGATAGTTCTAGTCGGTTTTGGTTGAGTTCTAGTGTCTAGCGTGAGTTTGATTGATGTGTGCGTGTGTGCCGGCTATATAAGCCAAGGGTTGTGCACCATGTAAAGGGGTTTTTGGAGTGTTTAGAAATTATGAGTTAAGAAATAAATACCAGAAAATCACTATGGTTTTGGTGGCCCTTGATGGTATGGGTTCTTGAGATTTCCAGTTAGGAATTGCTCCTGGTGTGTTGAATCCAACTAAGGTGTTGGATTTTGCTCGCTGGAACTTCTGTTCTACTACCCTTTGTTCACGTGCTACGGTGTGCATGGGAGAAGGTTTATCAAGGAGATTTATCTCAGATTACTATTTATGTGTACGCTACTGTTCATGTATATGGTACTATTCATCCCGCGCTAAGAGAAGAAGATGATGTACTACTGATCTTCGAATTGTACCACCGTGAGAGATCGGGCAACCTACGGATTTCATGTCGCCTCGAGGTTTGATCCGCATTAGGTGGTATCAGAGCGATGGTTGCTTATGGTGGATTCGTGCTGGCTACCTTAGCCGACGCAAAGTTCTTGGAGATGCTACCATCGACCATGCCAAAGCTAGCAACAAGAACCACTTCGGAAGAATACTTCATCTGGGAGGAAGCGATGGAGCAATTCTTCAAGCGTCACAATTTCTCTTCTATCAGGAAGATGAGAATTGCAAAAAGAACCTCTGCTGATCAGGTTCGCAGATGGTGGGATAACGCGCAAGAAGATCGTGATCGAAGAGAAGAGCCATGGTGTACCACATGGGAGGAGATGAAGGTGTTGACGCAATATCAATTCACGCTGCCACCACGCAAGCCAATGAGGAAGAAGACCAAAAGGAGGTCGAAGTTGCTGAAACTTGTTCGGTTCCCGTTCAACCTGTCCATGAGGCCGAATCTATTGATTTATTTTTGGCCAAGGAGTACCCGGTGATAGAGAGTTCACAACCAAATTACATAGACAAGCCATGTGATCAAGTTAATACGGCTAGTTTCGGACCTACAATTCACCAACAGGATGTGGTTTCAGGAGCTAAAGTGCTACAAATACGGAGCGATCTCTCAATGCTTGATTTTAGATTTATTGTTTATACTAACAAATTTTGTGCACCCTTGTTGTCATCACAAGTGCAAGACCAGATGCTATAGGCTACACCGTTTGATGCATTGATCAAGTCCAGCACGTATGTATATACAGCATACATACTCGTCGATCCAGAAATCCGAGGGGAATTGTATGCTACACATATATGTGTATGTTGTATGTCTAAGAAAAAACTCATGGTGGAAAAAGAGAAGCAAAAAGAGGCCGAGCCTGCAGAAAATTTTTCTGTCCCTGTACAAGTTGCAGATAAAGGCTTGGAGATGAACTCGAAACCGATGACGGTTTTGCTTGAAGGAGGGGAGGATGATGTAGCCCAGATAACCTCTATTGATTTTATGTGCATTCCTTTTAATCCTTGCGCATAGGAGAAGTATGTGATTCCTACCTTGGGTCAAGAAAAGGAAAGAAGTGCATGTTGTGTGTGTGCATGCATGCAGGCCGAGGCAAAAGGAAATTGCATGGGCTGTTTTTGCACAAGGAAAGATAGAGGGGCCAGCATGCATGTGTTGCATGTGTGTGTTGCAGGGGAAGGAAAGAGTGCTACGCAAAAGAAGGAAAGCCGAGAGAAAAAAGGTAGGCTTCTGTTGTTGCATGCGAACAATCAGGAAGGAGATCCTGTTAGAGATAAACGACAAGAAATTCAAAGCAAACATATAGCTTGGAATTTTTGCCATGCGATTTTTGTTATGGTCGATGCGTCTTAGTTTCTACTAGTACGATACTTTCTATCTTTGCGCAATTTAGGTTGGGGGCCACCAGCAGTCAGAAAGAGATAAAGGCAGCATACAAGATGAGTTATCTAGTCGAGTCTTTTGTACGTGCATGTTTTAATTTGAGCATTAGAACTTCTAGCCGACTAGACGTTTTGTACGTGCATGTAACGTGTGCATTATAAACACATATACGTGATAGTTCTAGTCGGTTAGTCGGTTTTTGTTGAGTTCTAGTGTCTAGCATGAGTTTGGTTCATGTGTGCATGTGTGTCGGCTATATAAGCCAAGGGTTGTGCACCATGTAAAGGGGTTTTTTGGAGAGTTAAGAAATAGATACTAGAAAATCACCATGGTTTTGGTGGCCATTGATGGTGTGTGTTCTTGAGATTTCCAGTTAGGAATTGCTCTTGGTGTGTTGAATTCAACTGAGGTGTTGGATTTTGCTCGCTAGAACTTCGGTTCTACTACCCTTTGTCCACGTGTTGCGGTGTGCGAGGGAGAAGGTTTATCAAGGAGATTTGTCTCAGATTACTATTCACGTACATGCTACGGTTCACATGTATGGTACTATTCATCCGACACTAAGAGATGAAGACGACGCACTACTGATCTTCGAGTTGTACCACCGTGAAAGATCAGGCAACCTACAGATTTAATCTCGCCTCGAGGTTTGATCCACATCATTGATCCCTCACAATGATCAAATATCAAAAGGAACAATTGTTCTTTCATATGGACCTTGAGTGAATTTTTTTGTACCCTCTCTTGGATTGAAGCTTTCATGCACTATATTGCGTCATCTAAGTTGCTTCTGCATTCATTGAGCCAACTTGATCATTTTCATCTCTTTCTCTTGCTTATGGACCAAGTTATGCCTTTGCGTGAAAACGAGTTGTAATTTTTCAAAACAACCTCCAATTTGTATTTTTTGGAAATTGGCAATGTGTTGATCAAGGGGGAGATTGTGGATATCACAGGGATATGCTCCTAATCTCAGTGTGCGGAACAATTGACAATAGCGTCGATGCATTTAAAGAAACCCGCATTTTTAGCAACTTTTGGTGTTGCCTGGCCTTAGGAGGTCGACCGTAAGTGGCGGCAATGTAATACCGAGGATGGCCGATGAGTGGTGGTCAAACCGCCACAAGCGGCGGCCGATCGACCAATTCGAGCTCATCCATTGGCGGCGTGAACTTCATGGATTGGGCCAAAGTTATGGATTTTAGTGCATATGTGTTGCATGATGTATGTTTTGGCTAACATCAACGATGTTCTATTGTTGTACGTGTGTCTTGGAGTCAACGATGGTCAATGACGAGGATGATCGGGACTAAGCTAGGAGAGCTGAGGTCCAGAACGACCGAGGATGTCGGGTGAAATTATTGGACTCGAGTATGGTGCAAGATGAACAAGGATGACCGAATGAGAGGTTCGGTGCGACGGGTTGTATCAAGTGACGTGGTGCAAGTGTCATGGTGGTTCTAGTGGGAGCCGGATAGGAGAGACTTGCCGACATGAAGAGAACCATTGATCAATCTGCATGTGGCGAAGCATGGGATTAATTCATGATAATTGGACTCGGTTTTCGAAGAAGGATCGATAAGGGATATTTTGGTATCTTCACCAAAATATCAAGTTGGTGACATTTGAAGAAACCACGGCCCAAGATTGTACAAGGAGAGGCAGTTTAGGTCAAGTGAAGATGGAGATCACGAAGAGATGGATTCGAGAAGCCCAGTTTGTCATCCGATCCAATTTGATAAGCGCGTGAGTGTAGAACTGTTTATGTGTGAGCTTAACATGCGCTCGATAAGATTTCTCTCTTGACTAGCCTCCACTATAAAAGGAAGAGGTGTAGGATTTGCAACCTCTTGATCCTTCCAAGTAGAAACCCTAATTTATGATTTGGGGAAAGTGGAGTAGAGGAGGCTAGAGTTTGAAGAAGATATATTGATTGAGTGATCAAATGTTGAGCGTCATCTATGGTGGAGTGGCCATAACCCAGCAATCTATTGAATCAATCTAAGCAAGATTTCCTCTAAGATGTGCTCTCTTGATCGTGCTCTCTCTTTGATATCTTTTGGGATTTTGGTGTTCTTTAGGTTTGTGTTTGTGTACTTGTTGTGACCTTGTTTGCTAGAACGTGTGGGAATCCATTTAGGCCCATCTTGACCATCATCCACCCACGAGCAAGTTTTTTGATCAAAATTCGAATTTCCTTAGTTCTTGTGCCTTCTTGATCTCATCCAAAATATTCGTGGAACCTTAACTTCGATCATCTCGATCATCGATTGGAATAAACTCCCGATCTTCTTTATGAGCTTTGGTTGAAGTTTTAGGGGATTTGGATCACGGATTTAGAAGTTAGGTCGATTTGTGATATTATTAGGCAACTCCCAGGCCACAGACGGTTAGACCGGCCATCCCTGACGCTGAGACCAGCCAGAGCTCGGTCAGACCGGACATCCCTGGCGGTCAGACCAGTCCTGAGCCGTTGAGAGGTGTTTTGCCCTGGGGTTCATTGGTTTTAACGCAAGACTTTCGTTGTGCTTGTGTTTCTGGTCATCATAGCTTCTATAGCTACTGGGGAGAAGAAAAAGTTGAAAATGATAAGGATCGAAAAAGAGTATAGCTCCTATTCACTTTCTCTAGTTGGTGGTTCCGGTCTAACATAGATGCTTCGTGTAAACTTGCTTAGGATGTTAGCTGGTCGATCCTGGTACTGCTATGTTCCTCAGAATAACCAAAACATAGAATCAACAATCTTGTTGGGGTTTCACCTGTGTGTTCTATAGCGTAACAGAGGCAACAGCTAGAGTTATTGCAATGCATGTCGTGCAGCGAACAACGACCGTAGTAATGAGCCGGCACATGTATGTAGTAAGGCATTCTCATTTATGCTAAGCTTTTCGAGGCCGTTGCAGGATCGAGCTGAACGGAGGGGTGCCTTAGAACCGAAGGATTCGAAGGATCAACTGGGTTGTCACCATCAATCCGACAATAATAGAGGTACAGTAGTAGGTTAGTACGGTAGACTAGTTTTGGTTCAGCAAAACATTATGGCCAGACTAGTTTTGGTCCAGCAAAACATTATGGTTTGGCCATTGCTTAGGGCTTGTTTGGCTAGTGGGGAAATATATCCATAAGAGAAACAATCCAAGGGGGATTAGGTGAATCCTCTCCTCCACCCAATCCCTCCCACCTTGGATCTAATCCCTTCCACCTTGGATCTAATCCTTGATTTGTTTGGGTAAATGGTTGATGAGTAGGGATTGCATATATTGAAAAATCTGAAAGCAAAAAATGAATATAGAAAATTCGAAAAATATCACAAAATTTTCACAAACAAATTCGTAAAATTCAAAAAATAAAAAATGCGTAAAATTCAAAAAAATATATGCTTATCTCCAAATTAGACACAAATTATCATCATAATTCATAAGTGACACCCTTTCATATTTAAATCTCGACTTCACAAAATCTCGCTTTTAACAAAATGTTGTTTTCATCGGGGACTTGAAATACAGGCCCTCGTGCAATATCAAAAGGAGAATCCTAGACAAGACTAAAGCTACAACCTCAAAAATTTGAGCCAAGAACATTCGCCAACAGCTAGAACAAAGACATTACTCATTTAATGCCGCTTACCTTGGATTCGAGGTTATGTAAAACAGATGAAACCGTCGAATTTTTTGCTCGATTGAGCTCAACTTCATATCGAATACACAAAGATGATTGATGTGTTTGAGAAAAGGCGATAGGATACATATACAGCATCCTCATGAAGTAGGGCATGGCCAACTGCACCTTGACAAGGTGTTGCGCTTGTCGTCGCTTCTTTCATTGCAATATCAACAAATTTTACGCATAAAATTGGATGGCTAGATCAATTCAAAATGAGAAGACGATCAAATGCCCTTATAGACAAAAAATGCATTGCTTGATACACACCGCTTCTTTAGCATTTCATTTTAAGACACCTTTCTTTAGCAATTCATTGTAAGTCTACTTTCAAACTACAAGGTTTAATTGAATGTCATTTTCATTAAAACTATCAAACAAAAGCCGCAGCAAGTTCAATTGAATCAAATATTATTATCTCAAAGAAAGATGAAGAAAAAGATTCGCTCTCCTTGGTCAAATGGATACCAAAGAGACCAAGGTCATCATACACTGCACTAAATGCTCAAAATAATTGTATTGAATGATACTCATTGAGAACCCGAGATCCGAAAACAAACAAAGGATTCACCTTAGCCTTCTAAAGGAGTTATTCTTTCCCTTGAAAATGCAAAGTAACAAGAGAATGCACTAGCCTTCAGACTAGCAAAGAACAAACATAACAAATGAATCACCGTGCATCTCATTACAATGTGTAAAAGTCAAGATTCATAATCAATAGTTATAGTGAGTTCACAACTTACAAAGCCGGAATGCAATCCTATTCCGACCACCAGGGAGAACGAAACACCACCACCCATCAAGGTCTCAGAATATTATGTTTACAAATGAGCTCCTTGATTTAATCTTTACAACACACTAGCCATATAATTCATTCTAAGACTGGCAACAAAAAAAAGTCAAGAAGATGCTAGCACAACACGAAACATCACTATACCCAGTATGATACTATGATTGTAGCTTTTTCTCCCGACGCCACCTCCCCGGTACTTCAAAACCAATGCTACATGCGCCGTCCGCACAAGAAGAGCATAGTTCTAATCTAGAACAGAGATCATCGTCACATAGTATCCGTAAAATCTCGCTGACATGCATAACGCAGTAACACAACTAGAACTTGAATACAAAAAATAAGATAAGAGCATGCCATGTAATTTAGATTCAGGACTTGTATTATGCTACTTAGATATGGAATCAAATGTGAGAAAACCATACCGGAGTGTCTTGTTATCGCTATTTGAGTAGCGCTCAACCACATCGAACCAAGCATCCGGCAACCGCAATCTGGTCGGCCAAAACAGCCTGGCCGTGACAATTGACAATGTAAGTCGATAAGGAAAACCAAACAAAAAGGATCAAGACATTATTCTAGAGGGTTAATGGTGAAACATCATCCTCACATCATCGCCATCAAATTCTTTGGATTTACACTGCAGTAGTGATGTACATAAGGTTCACACATACCTACTCGACCCAAACTAAAAACTAGTTCCTTCTAATAACAACTCAGACTCGGAATATTGAATAACACTTATTTTATGAAGAATGGATAGCACATTCAAGATCACTCAAAAGAAGCAACACTTTAACTTCATCCACCATTAATTTTACATTTGAACCAAAGAAAGAAACTTTCCTTTCTTGGTCAGTCCAATTTTTCAAATGATAAATTGATAATTCCATTCAATACTACATGAAGTTAGTGCTTCAAACATCCTTGCAAAGGACTAACCTCTACAACTTTCACTTGGAACAGCTCCATCATACGATCTACATACTCAGATACTAAATTCGCCACGCCCACCATTAAGAAATAATTAACCCACCGTTACATGATCCCGTGATGCTCCAACCAAAACATCGAATTTTAATGAATCGCGTCTTACTTTGGGAATCGTCGCAATGGAAGCGAGGCCTCACCGATGCGAGATAGAGGCGGCAGAAATCCTCCAAATTTCAAGCAAATCACAGAACCCTACCAAATTGACAAGAAGAGCAACATGAGCCAAAACAATGAAACAAACTGATTCTCCGGCCAGAGCGCCGGCACGAGGCGGGCAACAGACCTGAGGTTGTTGGATTTGCTGGCGCCGAGGATCTCCGCGAAGAAGTCACTGAGCGGCCGGCGAATAGAGGTCAGAGTCAAGAGCGTGGTGAGCGCGGTCACGACGGAGCCTCACCATCTCGCTTCTTTCTCTCTCGCCACTCGATGCAAAGACACTACGGAGATGTCTTTGGCGGCGGCGGAGGCGGCATGGAGTGGTATTTAGAAGCCGCCAGTCGCGACGGGAGAGGAGGAGGAAGAGGCGGCGACGGGCGGGTTCTCACGCGCCACCGAGAAGGGAGAAAGGGAGGCGGCCGGCGGAGCGAGTCGCTGCGACTCATTCGCAAGCGCAAGCCGACGGATGAAACCACGCGATCGAGGCGAAGTTTTGTGACCCCGTGGATTGCCGGGAACGCGGTGGGATTTCAATCCCGGCCGACGCCAAGCAACGAACGATTCGCCGGAAAAATCCTCAATGGAAGATCCACGGGATTCATTCCCAATCCCGCCGCCTCGCAATCCCGGCGTTCCCAAACAAGGCCTTAGTGTTGCACAGGATACAGAATGGAAGTAGTTGGCTCCATTTAGTGTGCTGTGTCATGCTTCATGCAAAGTAATTGCAGATGTCAACGAGTCAAATTCTTGTTTTCAATCATGTTTCTGGCTGATGTAATCAGGATTGTTTTTGTTTGCAACATAAGAATTTCATACAATTTTTACAGCATACAGAATTTCCGTGGAATTGTTGTGTTCAAAACTAAGGCACAAGAGGTCTCAAGATTTTTCTGAATTTCCCGTGTTCTAAACAAGCGTCATGCTCTTTCATTTATTAAAATTAAAGAGAGCGGCCTAACTATGCTTCTCTTCTCTCTCTCTCTCTCTCTCTTTTCACAAAATGCTAGTAAGTTTTACTACTTCAGTTATTCTCACATGCCTTTCACTTGCATATCGTTGCATGCCTGGCGGTCAAATTTAACAGCAGCACACGTGTGTGCGAGTTTGCTAGCATCTGGTGAAGTGTTTTAGTACTACTTTTCCTCTCAGTGTGGGGGGTCAATGTGTTTCCTAAAAAAGTGTTTTAAGTGTCAAGTAGCTAGATAATTCGACTGAAAGAGAGACAGGTTGGACTAGTTTTTCTGGTGAGAGGTGCTTACGAAAGCTCGTTTCTTCCATGGCTTTGCTTACTGGTGAGGATAAGTTGAGGGAAGCTATTTTAATTCAATGATTGATAGGAGATGTCGATTTCATGTAGCCATCATCGTTGTGACCGAACAAGAACAATATGTACCTGCATAGACTTTTCCCAGGCCCATAAAAGAAAAGATTGAATGAACAAAAAAGCAAAGAGGAAATGGATGTGCATTGTGCTGAACTGTGATTTTTGACTAAGAAAAATGCTAGTAATATTTGTGTATATGATATATCTAGATTTTACGTAGTCCTAAAGTATCTAGACAGTATTCATTATGAATACTAAAGTTTGTGTGGTATTCTTCAGGATACGTAGAATCTTTTCCGAATACGAATAGTCGTTTGCTCTCAATAAAAAGAACTTCCCTGTGATTAAATTTTGTGAGAAAAAACAAGAGAGCATGAGAAAATCCAAAAAATTATCGTCGGCACAAAAATCTTTTCTGCGTTTACGGGTTCTTCGGTTTGGACCAATAAAAAAATGCTTCTAGCTTACTGAAAGTGAACTTTTTTATTAATTAACTTTTTTTAAATTTTATTTTAAAGTTAACTATCAGCACACTTTATTTCCAAATCTGATATCTTTGGTCACGCCACCATCCATAGCGTGACAAAATAACGCTGTCACGCCATAAGATAAGTCCGTAAAATAACACTTTTGGTCACGCCACCGGTCGTGGCGTGACCAAACAACATTGTCACGACACCACTCATAGCGTGATAAGGGTTTGCCCTAACGTGACAGCGTTGTTTTGTCACGTACTAGATGGCGGCGTGACCAAAGAAGTTAGATTTATAAATAAAGTGCGCTAGGTTAACTTTAAAATAAAATTTTGAAAAAGGTTATTTAATAAATAAAAAAATCACTGAAAGTGCACTGCATAACTTAACAGTTTAACGCTGTTGATTAGTTGGAACTCGGAACCAACACTTCAAGTCTTCGACGCAACAGGTGATATATTCAATGCCGAAATGCAGCACTGGGCACATGCACTTGCCGTCTCTTGCCAGTGTGGAATCTTCTGCAGCCAGGAGCTAATCCAGAGGACAGTGATAGGGTTGTTTTGCTGGTGTATACAATTGCTTTGTTTATCATTTCCTGGGTCAGTGTGGGCAGCATGTTCAGATTGCAATATCATCCATTCTCTCTCTTCATCTCAGGAAGAAAACAAGAACACACAAGCTACTCTGAGCCAAGGACCTGCAGCCTGCAGGTATAATTTATTGGAATTTGGAAGATGTGGCTGAGCCAAGGACCTGCAGGTATAAGGTATTGGAATTTAGAAGACTAGCCTTCAACCCGTGCACCCACACGGACCACATTGTTTTTAATGTAATTTTATTTTTTAATTATATATATATTGATAGCAAGGTTTTAATTAAAAAACTGGTCCAAATTTGGAACATTTTAACTTTTGATAATTCAAAGTTTGGATTGCCCATCATTAAATTTGAGAGTTTTAGTTTTATCCCAAAATATATTACCTCGAATCTTTTAATTTAGAATTCAAATATACTTTACATGCTATTTTTCTTTTGGAATTTTTGTTGCAAATTAAGTTTTTCAGACATTTGATTTCAATTCAAACTTGTATATACTATTTCAGACATGATATCTAGAGTCTATATTCCAAAAAACGATTTGTTAATGGGAAATTCCTACTTTGTAAAGAAACCATTATAACACTTTTAGCGGGGTTATAAACTCTTTAAGTCTACACCCACGATTTCCACCATGAATACACGGTGTCTTATTTGCTAGACTACTGATATACTCTAGAATATATATATATATTTCTATATTTTAAAATTGAGAAGAAAAAAATTAACAACAATATTTACTAAAATTCTCTGCATTATATAGCAAAATGAAGATGATTGTGCAAAAGTACTTGCTCTGTTTCACATTATAAGTGTATTTCATTAGGATGAGTTGTTTCACAATGCAAGTCTAATGAAGCTATTGCAAAATTTCCACTCCGTACACGTGCTTTAATGCGTATAAAAGAATGAGTTGTTGTAGCTTGCTATTTGATAGAAGTATGTACAGTCCATTAATGTTAACTTTTTATAAGATTTTTTTGTTCTGTTCTATTCGCATGATGAACTTGGTGTTATATCGGGAAACAGATGGATTACTGTGTTACTCCTTTACTATTCGAAAGAGCCAATACTTCACTTTGCCGTGTCTTATCGAGACATCGTAGAGATTACGTCCATGCCCAGGACTTCCGTATGGATATAGTTGAGACCCCTCTCTTGTATGCATGCAAAATATTACATCATTCAAAGAAAAAGAACTACATATACATTCAAACAGATCCGGATTCTTCCTGAAGAAGAGATGCATGCAGATAACCCACGGTGATACATGTGGTGAAAATACGAATGATAACCCACGGTGACACACGTGGTGAAAATACGAATAGGTGCAAATTCGATTTTCACCAAACATTGATGCTTCAAGAAAATCCCAAACAATTACCGCATGTTCATGTTCTGGAGCATATGTTCGACATCTTCAATCGAGTTTGATCTTGAAATTTTAGTTAGATGTTGAACCTATGCTCCACAACATGTACAAATTTTGTGAGAATTTTTCAAAACTTCTAAATTTGGTGAAAATCGAAATTTTCAAATCAAATTTCCCCTTATTCACATTTTCACCTAATAGGCCCCCATGGCCCAGTCTTGTAGGCATGAGAAGAATATTGTTCAAAGCAAGAACTGCTAATATAAGAGTACATGACATCTAGAATTATTGATCATGTGTTTGCCGCCTACTTGAGGTGACTTTTTGGACCGAATTCGAAGCTTATTTTGAGTTAGATACTACTATATTAGTACTGTGGAGTCACAATCTAGGTAATAGAAAAAGATCTTGTTAGTTAATTAGTTGATACATGAGAGATAATGATCTTGCGTTGAATCTGCAAATTCTTTTACCGAGAATGATTAGCCTAGCGTGTCCTGGGTCAAGATGGCTTTTTTTTTTTTCGTGAGTCGTGGGACTCTGCATTGAACTAGCGATGTTTTTCCCCAATCGAGAGTCATGTATCCGTACCAGATGGCAAACTTTTTTGTTTGCACAAGTCCCAACTTGGTTTGTATGCTGTGATTGTTTAATAGTTCTACGGGCTACGTGGTTTCTATTTCTAGTACAAACTCTGAATTAAAAGCTATTCACACTATATGGATGGTTAGGATTTTTCCTTTTTTCTCTCTAATTAACGTGGGAATTTCTAGCATTTTTCTTTTTCTCGATTAATGTAGGAATTTCTAGCCTTTTACCTCCTAGGATTAATATGGGGGCTTCTAGGAGAGCCTCTAATTAGTATATATATAGATAGATGTGGTCAATACAGGCTCATGATCCCAATTAGACATATTTTTTTTATCTGAATCATGGTAATGCAGCCAAAAGCATGCTTGCAAGAAAGAGCATAGGGCCTCTATCTTGAAAGACACTTCGCTCTCAAAAGGAATATCCAAATTTTTGGTATATACAGCATATTTTGAACTTGTATTTGTAGAAATGATCACGCAGAAGCCGTATTTGCACATATAGGACCGTTGCCGCATGGCTGCCGTGCGGCAACACCTTCCCGCACGCCACGTCAGCCGTTGCCGCACGGCCGCCGTGCGGCAATGCCTTCGCCACCGCCACGTGGCCTCCCTAGCCAGCCCCGCCGCCACGTGGCCCATTGCCGCATGGATAAAATTTTCGATCAAGTACTGTTCATCGCTTCGACTACTTGGTCAGAAGGTTTCGACTACCTGGTCGAAGGAGGTTGGACTACACAACTGGTTGAAAGGTTTCGACTACTTAGTCGAAGGAGGTTCGACTACACGATTGGTCGGATGGTTTCGACTATCTGGTCGAAGGAAGCAACGGGTGACGTGGCGGTGGGGCTGGCTAGGGAGGCCACATGGGGGCGGCAGAGGCATTGCCGCACGGTGGCCGTGCGGCAATGGCTGATGTGGCGCACGGGGAGGTGTTGCCACATGGCGAACATACGGCAACAGTGCTATATGTGTAAATAGGGCTCGCGCGTGGTCATTTTTGCAAATACGGGTTCAAAAGGTGCTATATCTACAAAAAAAAATCGAATATCTGCAGTTGTACATTTATGTGTGATGTTTGTCATCTTGTAGCTAGTCCTGCATAGGCGACTGACATGTAGGTCCTGATCCTGTTAAGCGTGTAAGAGATACCGGTCATGTCATGTACTGGTATGTGCACTATTTTAGTATGTATTTGTCGGTTAATCATTACGTTTTCCTAGACTAAAACAACCTGGAAATTCGAGTTTTCAAAATTTTGGAATCTTTTTGGCTTGAATTCGTTTTCTTTTCCAATTCGGAATTTCCCTCCCACTTTTCGCTTTCCTTTTCGGGTGTTCCCATTTTTCTCACCCGGTGGCACATTTCTCCCTGGGTGCCACCCCCATTCTTTCTTGTGCGTCACCACCCCTACGCCACCACCTCCTCCTTTGCTCCCGTCAGCTGCTAGCACACCGAGCCACCTCGCCGGCAGTCGTCGCTCGCCTTTAATGCGGCACACCCCTCCACCGCTACCTTGCCCCGCCCAGCACCATCAGCGCTCGGCCGCCCTAGCTCACTGCTCACGCACCGTGCCCACCTTCGGCTGTTCCTACTCCCACCGCCTCTCCCCGGGCTATAGAAGCCCACCCCGGCTCACACTCTCCCTTACCTTCCGCCATCACACCTCCCCTTTGCCCCTTCCCCTCCAATGCCGGTGGATTTTGAAGAATTGCCGCCGCCTCGTGCTTCTTCTCCGACAGCCCAAGGTAAAATTCGCCATGCACGTACCTCCCCGTCCCTCCTAACCCCGACTATAGCACCCCCTCACCACACCGAAGCTTTCCCCCACCTCTCCTTACCTTGCCCTTGTTGGAATCTCGCCAGCACCGAGCGCCGCCACCATGCTCGACACGGCCACCGCCGCCAAGCTGCCACAGAGCCTCCCCCGCTCCACCAAAGCCACTCACGAGTCCCTCTCACTCCACTGGTACTCAAGCACCGGCCGTCTTGGCCGGGGCTTGGCCGGAGCGCCGCCGCGTCGCTCCTTTGTGTGACGACCCGGCCCAGGGCTTACCCGAGAGGTCCCTCAGGACCTCCTAGGAGGTCCGTAAAAGGACTCCCAGGACGTCCCGTGGGGCATCCCGGTAGGACCGCCCAGACCTCTCGAGAGGTCCGGTTGGACCACCCGAAGGTCTGGAGTCCTGACCCAAGGAGGTCTTTGGACCTCAGACCTCCCCAAACTCCACATCCTGACACAAGGAAGGTCCGAGAGGAACCAACCCGAGAAGGTCGTGGGGCTTGGGGACAAGCCTAAAGTCCTCTGTGATCTAAACCAGCCCCCAGAGATCAATGACTGGTTCTCACAGCAAGCAAGTGATAACATACACATCCACAAAAGGCTTTATTAACAACAAAAGGGAGTTGATTATAAGGGGTTGCTTACAAGCTCCAGCAACCAAGAGCAACATACACAGCGGAAAAACCAAAGGACAGACTCCATTCATTACACCACAGGTGATTGGCTGGAGAGCGCGGCCTAATTGATTTGGTCCTCTTCATCATCAAAGAATTCTTCACCTGCTCAATTCATCAATCAAGCAAGAGTGAGCACAACTACCGTGCTCGCAAGTTACACCCGTCAAATAATAGTATGACATGCATAAGGATATGTCAATGGAAGGCATATTAAGGTTGGTTTGCACAAAGCCAATTTTATTTCAAATACAAGCACTAAGTTCCAAGGCAATTATAATAGGTAAAAGCTCATTTTCAAAACTCCATTTTCAGTTGGATAACATTCATCATCAATATAGTGAAGGATACCCTCCTGTCACATGGCTCCCTGCCCAATAACCATTTGGATAGAAATCCAAAACTAATTTCATAAGTCCTTTGAAAACCAAAACCAAGAGCTAACTTTGAGTGGCTTTGCTAGCATGTCCTTGACCGTGGACACGGCTATTCGAATAGATTTACACTCTACAGAGGTTGTACACTTTACCCACATGACATGAATTCTCTAGTTTGCTTGGTATCCGTCGACACCACCTCATACTTCCTTTGGTGAGAGGTCTAGAGCACATGACAAGGCCTTTACAAAGCATTACTCCAACGCAGTCCCCCTCGCTAAGGTTTCACCCCCTTTGGACTACCCATCCGCAGGGTTCAGGCCCCCTCTTGCGCTAGGTGGGACTACAAAGGTCATAACATGACTACCCACCGCATCCTCAGGATCAACCGCGATGGAGCTTTGCAAATTAGTTAGCCAGGTATCTTTGCCCATTTCTCAGGACATGTGGTTGTACGAGGGTGGCATAGCCCATTATAGGCATAGCAAGATGCAGCTCAAAGACCGGTCCTCATATGGCCTAGGCGGCTAACACAAACCCTTGGGCCTCAACCCTACCCGAGTTGAGCCCGTGCATACCCTGCACCAACCAAACAGCCAATCCGCCCAAGACCAAAACCATTTTTCCATTTTTGTTTTTCCAAAACCTTTATCAAAACCTCCATGACAACCCAATGCCATGGCTTTAAAACATTTGATATTTTGGTCTGCTGAAAGAGACATTTCCCAAATCAAGATTTTTGGTCTAAGCAAGACTAAGCCTTCATTTTTCATAAACCTTTGGTCCTTACTATTGCAAAAAACCAGATTTTATCTAAGGTGACAAGGTGGTTGGTTCAACATAGACAGTGGCCATACAAAGGGATCAAGTATAGCTATGAACCGAAAGGTAGGTATTGAAATAAAAGTAAGCATGCATACATCTTTAAAATCAACATAAGTATCTTGAAGTAGTGGGTGCAATATGATCAAGAGTGTAACTTGCCTTGCTCACAATCTTGAGCTTCTTCTTCTTCTAGGAACTCTTGCTCCTCACGGCCTTCGTGATCTACACGATGAAAACCAAATAACTCAAATAGAGCTTCAACAAGATTCAAAGAAACTCCAAATAAACTCAAAACATAAAACCAACTAAGAGGTTGGGAGGTCAGAAGGAGGCCCTAAGAGCTTGTTGGAGAGGTCCTGAGACTCAAGAGAGGAGGTCCAAGAGCTTGGAGGGAGGTCTGTAGAGGTCAAGGGGAAGTCCTCACCCACAAGGGAGGTCCTCACGGTTGGATTAAATCCAGGGGGAGGTCTGGAGGGTTAGGATCTAATCAAAGGAGGAGGTCTTGAACGGTCATGATCTCAAAAGGGGAGGTCTGGATGGTCAAGATCTCCAAGGGGGAGGTCTTAACGGCTAGATCTGCAAAGGAGGAGGTCTGGACGGTTAAGATCTCTAAGGGGGAGGTCTTAACGGCCAGATCTTCAAGGAGGGAGGTCTGGACGGTTAAGATCTCCAAGGGGGAGGTCTTAACGGCCAGATCTTCAAGGAGGGAGGTCTGGAGTGAGATAAGAAGCGAGAGAAGCAAGAGCCATTGGATTCCAATCGAACCGTCCAAATTGATTGGGCCGTTCGGACCATCAGAGCTGGCGTTAGATCTCAGCCATTGAACTGAATCGGACGGTCCAAAATAGTTAGGACGTTCAGAACGTTCGAACGCCTCTACCAATCGGACCGTCCAGCCAAGATCTAAGGGCTCAGAGAGGGTGGGACGTTCAGACCATCCAAACGTCTCACCAAGATCAAACCGTCCAACGCAAATCAGACGATTCACAAGCGATATAGGTGCAAATAGACAAAGAAGAGGTCCTGGAGGACCTGGGGAGGTCCAGGCGGACACAAAAGACCCAAATAAGGAAAGGGGAGGTCCTAGAGGACACAGGGAGATCCTGTAGGACACGGGGAGGTCCAAATAAACAAGGAGAGGTCCTAGAGGACATGGAGAGGTCCTGTAGGACACGGGGAGGTCCAAATAAACAAGGAGAGGTCCTAGAGGACATGGGGAGGTCCTGTAGGACATGGGAAGGTCCAAATAAACAAGGAGGAGGTCCTAGAGGACATGGGGAGGTCCTGTAGGACACGGGGAGGTCCAAATAAATTCACTGAGGTCCATAGAGAGATCGGGTTGGCAGAGAAAGGAATTTCCCGAGAGGGTTACATGGACCAAAGCAAAGAGGGAGTCCGAGTGAACACAAAAAGCTTCAAGAGGGTTCTGAAGGAACTCAAATGAGCATGAGAAAGGCGTAGGCCTGGGAAGGTTTTAAGCCAGAGAAGACCCAAAGAGGGAGATTTGGACCTAGGGAGGTCTTGTCCAAAGATGTACAAAACCTGGACAGAAAAATGAAGATCACCAGAACTCCAACAACTCACAAACCATCCAGGAATTTTAGTTGAAGTTAGAGTTAGTCAAGTTAAATCCATTCTGAAATTTCAAGTTAAACTTTGAATTCTCATAAAAACAAAATAGTTCTTTTTATTTTGAAATCTTCAAAAAGGCTCAAAAAAAATCAGGGTGTTACAAACCTACCCCCCTTAAGGGAATCTCGACTCCGAGATTCAAGCTTGGTTAGCAAAGAGGTGTGGATAGCTAGCCTTAAGGTCTTCTTCGTTCTCCCATGTGGCTTCACTTTTAGGGTGGTGACTCCACTGCACCTTGTATGTGCGAATGACCTTGCTTCTGGTGACGCTCCGCAACGTTCAAAATATTGACGCCGCCGCCCCACCTACACACCTCCTTTGCCTGCACCACACCCCAAAATGAAAACCCCATCACTCACTGATGCTCTCTGCACCTTTCCCCGCTGGAGCACTGCCGGTCTCCTCCTGCTCGGTTCGGGCGAGCGCGCTGGCCTTCGGCCGCCTGGCTCAAGCCTAGCCATTTTGGGCTCTGGCCTTAGGCCCATTTTGCCTCCAGCCCATTTACTCGTTGGGCTCAGCCTAACACTGTGCGACCATTAATGTTCAAAGACGGCCTTTCACTGTTCATCACCCAAAAATAGTTTCCTTATTCATTTTTGGAAAGCAGTAAAAACATGATTACTATTCATTAACCAAAACAGCAATCTAATTATTGTTCACTACTCACTTTCGTATACAAATAATAAAATTGGTACTATTCGTTATCCGGCACTATTCATCCCCAAAACCCTAAATAGACATATTATACCCATTTTGATTGTTTCGAGCTCGTGAATCTGTTTCTCAACTCTGTTTAGTCCAATCAAGCACCAGATAAATCCCCACCATCCCACACCACCTTCCTTTATGTTTCTTTCCGAATTTATTTACTTATATGTTATCCCCAGCTCATTCCTTATCGAGCCGGATTTTATTTTGTTTATTTTATTTTGTTTTGTGTTAGGTCATGACTTTGACGACCAGACTTCAGAAGACGCCGAACAAGACCAGTATCAAGAAGACTCTTTGCAAGGAGGTAAGTCGTATTCCTTTGATCATTTTGAACCTATATTTCATGTATTTATATTATTACTTTGATTATCGTATTTATGCCAATTACTTTAAGTATTGAAATAATACTTTTGAATGCCATGTTAAATAGATAAATCACTACTACAAAAAGGCTAATACTGGACGCCTCATCACGACGGTTGACCAAAACCGCTCAGATTATTCAATCACGACGGTTTTGATTTAGAGACCGCTCAGGCTACTCGCTCGCGCTTAAAACCGCTCGCGTGAAGAGGTAATATCACAGACGGTTCATGTTAAAAACCGTCTGTGAAGTATCACAGACGGTTCTAAACAAGAACCGTCTGTGATCCACGGTGAGTTTCTTCATCGCCGACGCGCTCGTTAAATCCGCCATCCGCCGGCTCCCGATCGTCTCTTCATCGCATCGATCCGCCGGCTCCCCAATCGCGCTCTTCGCCTCACGCTCGAATTTATTCCTTGTTTTATAAAAGGATCATCCGCCATCCAAGTTGATCATCCCCACATACTTATAAAAAAAGCGAAATGGTCGCCTCTTCCTTGTCGCCGCATTGATGGCCTTCTGGCCGCCTGCATGCGAGCACCTCTCTCGGTGTAAGTTGAACTGTCGCGCGGAAGAACACTTGCTTGATCAACAGTGTCTTCACTCCTTTGCCGCCGGAGAATTGCGGAGCAGGTGGCGCCACCTTCCGCCGCCTTTGACATCCTCCTCCGCCGTGTTTTCCAGTGATCTCCCACTTCGGCGAGTTTATCGCGTCATCGACGTAGTCCTCCAAAACGACGCTGCACGCCTCTCGGAGGCTTGTCGTCACTTGACTAATGTAATCGAGGCGGCAGTGGCCGAGTCGACGGTGCCGAGACCCTCAAGTAAGGGAAGAGAGCCTATGGGCTCAATTCTTCTTGGTTCAACAGTCTGAGGGTCTTCGGGAGACACTCGAACGAGCGCATCAATGGGTGGACACATTTCAGGCTTCGTTCACGATGATCGAGAACCGTCCGATGCCGACAGCCCATAATAGAACCGCTCGTGATAAGTCTCTTTATAAGTAGGAGCTACCTCCCTCCGCTAGGTTTTGCCTTGTTTACTTATAGGTTTACTCGCCCGTTTTAATATAAACATGTAATTTCTTCATGTCATGTAAGTGTATATGACAAGATAAATATACTTGAGATAAGAACCATAAGTTCTTTATAAACATGTAATTTCTTCATGTCATGTAATTTATAAACATGCTTTTTTAATATAAACATGTAATTTCCATGTCATAAGTGTATATACAATATAAATATACTTGATAAAAAACCATTTCTCTTTTATGGAAGTAGGATATACCCCATAATAGAACCGCTAGGGATAAGTCTCTTTATAAGTAGGAGCTCTAACTCAGGGTTTGGCGCACTCGCTCCCTCAAATGCCTTACTCTCGTCCGTTCTCTTCCCGTCGCTGCCGCCGCGCCGCTATTCTTCCGTCGCCGACGGTTGGCAGCATCATGGTGACCGCAAAAGACACTCGTGACGATAAGAGTGTCTTTTGCGGCGTCACCGACCAGCTACAACTCTGATGACGCCAAACTCGTCACTCCCGGCTCGCTAGGGTTTGCGCCCGCCTCTAACTCCGTTCCTCCCCACCTCGACGCCGCTCGACCTCGTCCGTCGCCGCCCGACCCTTTGCGCCCCGCTAGGGCCCTGGCCGGGCTTTGCTTTCCCCATCCTCCCTCTATTTTCCCTAGATCTGTTAGCTTAATGTATTTTGTTGAGTTTGATTTTTATGCATGAGCCTTAAGTTGTGTCCTGATGTTTGTGTGATTTATGCAAGGTAAAGGAAATGGATGAGGGTTGTGCTGGTGGTGGGGTCGCCACCGTGGTTGCGCTGTACTAAGGTCCCTCTCTGTCTCTACCCCCTTGCTCTGTGATGAAAATGGCTAACTAGTGCTCTGCGATGGATGCCGAGGGCTACTACTGATGTGGTGGGTTTGGACACCCTTGGTCTTGTTCTCTTGCTGATGAACTGCTCAATGATGTTAATAGTCTTATGCTAAAATTGAATTGATAATTAGTTCATATTAATAGTCCCCTTGCTCTGTGATGTAATGATGTCAATAGTCTTATGCTGAAATTGAATTGATAATTAGTTCATATTAATAGTCCCCTTGCTCTTTGATGTAATGATGTCAATAGTTTTATGCTGAAATTGAATTGATAATTAGTTCATATTAATAGTCCCCTTGCTTTGTGATGTAATGGTGTCAATAGTCTTATGCTGAAATTGAATTGATAATTAGTTCATATTAATAGTCCCTTGTTCATGCTTGGTCAAGTTCTCCTACCTCTTGCGTGCAGTCGTCCTACCATTCTATTCATAATCTCTTCTCTATAAAGTCTCCAAGCGGTGGTACGCTTGTGCCATTAAAACGGCATCATATATTATATATATATATATATATATATATATATATATATATATATATATATATATATATATATATATATATATATCCTCACCACTTTGGGGTCATCCACACAAACATGAGAAGAATGAGACAGTATCCACGGGCAACCTCATTGAGCCCCTATAAGTTTAAAAAGTATGGATGCAAGGAGAGCGTTAGGACATCCAATTACCTGGATTGGATGTCGATATGTTCAGAAAGTGACGTTGATGCGCAACTACTCCGACTGGGAAGTGGCATCATCTATCAGCAACCAACAATTCTTGAGCATGTAATTGTCTTTAAAGCCAACAAGAACACCAAGCAACAATTAAAGACGATTACATGCTCAAGAATGGTTGGTTGCTAATACATGATGCCACTTCCCAGTCGAGTATGCGTGCGCATCAACGACACTTTCTGAACATAGCCACGTCCAATCCAGGTAATTGGATGTCCTAACGCTGTCTTTGCATCCATACTTCTTAAACCTGCAGGGGCTCAATAAGGTTGCCCGTGGCTACTGTCTCATCCTTCTCATGCTGCGTGGACGATCCCCCCAAAGTGGCTGAGAGACTACGAACAATATATATATATATAATATATATATGATGCCGGATTTAATGGTACAAGCGACCAACGCTGGGGCTTTATAGAGAAAAGTCATCACAGACGGTTCGAGCCACAAGCCGTCTGTGATATGTACTTATCACAGATGGTTTGTGGCTGAAACAGTTTGTGATATAAAATTATTACAGATGGTTTGTGGTTGAAACCGTCTGTGATATGTACTTATCACAGACGGTTTGTGGATGAAACCGTCTGTGATATTATTGCTCATGAGCGGTTTGAACCACAAACCGCTCAGGAAAGTATACATCACGAGCGGTTCAAAACCGTGCTCGTGATGACCTCATGTCATCATCGACCCATAAACTCAGACGGCTCACGAAACCGTCTGTGATGACGTTTTTGAACCGTCTGTGAAAGCCTTTTCTGTAGTAGTGAATCCTAAATGCCCAACATACCAACCCACCTATTCTTGTAGGCCATATTCACCTTGACAAGTTTAGATTACATAAAATAATAGCTAGATATCTAGCTTTGTCACAAAAATATGTTTATAAATCCTGAAAAGCAGTATTGGCTATTCGCTAATAGTTTTGGAGGAGAGTTGAGGGTTGAGACCAGAAAGTTGGACAACCCAATAGACTTGTGTTAAAAGTGAGTCGAAGATGAGATCAAGCGGGTGGATAGCCATGAGTTGGTGTTGGTTCATTTCCTCACTAGAGACTGGTAAGGACAAGAACCTTGTTCCAAAGTAACAGACACAGAAACCGCTCAACCACAGGTGTGGTCACTCCTCCCTAGCTTAGTACACTGTTCTTTCGATTGAATATCTATAGGTTGTCAATTGCTGTTGTGTGGTAGAGCAGAAGGAATTGGGGTGAGACATGAGTGGGCCTGTAGGGACACTCGCTGGTCTACACAACGGTATGATCCGTCAGCCTCGGAGTGCGAATTCCACTATTGGTCGGTGGTCTCCTTAGAGCTGTATGGATTCTGAACCTACCTTGTAGAGACTAGAAAGGTTGAGCAATGAAAATACTTTGTTATCTCAGCTCAGTCGCACGCTAACGTGTTGCGTGTTTATGATATGACAGTATGAGTTTGAGATATCTTGTGGGTAAAGTTTGGCAACTCTTCTGAGTGTATAACTAAAGGTATTTGAATATGCCATACTTTTGGTTAATGAAGCTGTGTTCATGGGTGATCCCAGTACATGAGGCATAAGTAGAGATTTTGAGATGTTAAGTTGGTAATTGCAGTTATTGAGTAAACTCCCGATGTTATATTATTATTGTTTTACTGTTTTAAAGATAAACTGCTTTAAACTCAAAATGCATCTATATATACCTGATATAGTAAACCCTAAACAATCCGTTGAACTCCTATCATGTAATTAATTAGCAATTCCATGTGGTTTGCTGAGTACGGTTGTGTACTCAATGTTGCAATATCATCTACAGAAGGAACATGGGAAAATGCTGAAGATCTTTATGGGTAGGATTTTGGTAGACCCCTGGACGACAGTGATTACTGTTATTAGGTCTTGACCGCGCTCAAGTTTGCCTGTGGTTTGGAAGTTCTTTTGTCTGCTTGTATTATATTAACTTTGGATTTGGATACCCGTGTCAGTGTTAAAATTGGCTGTTAAGCCTTAAACTTGTGTAATAAAAGTTTGTTTTTTTGTTGGTATCGAAGCTTGTTTGAGATATTACTTACTTCGCAACTGCACATCCTGGACGGTTGTGAAGGGTTTAACGATTCCAAAAATCGGGGCTGTTACATGGACTAATTATCTATCTTTGCATTCGTTAGTAGAAAACAGTGGCGCGTGATTGAAGCTTCTGAGTTGAAACAAAATGATCTCGAGTGATTGAACAGACTGTTGACCATCCGCTGTTGCGTAGGTTTTGCATTTGTTAGGCACTGGAGTACGATACCAGCGGTGAGTAGTGGACCATCAGCCGCCTAATAGTGCGCCATTTAACTGCTGCCTTTGCTAGTTGAAGTAGCAATGAAAGTTTTGATGATTAATAGTGCTACATTTTGCAACAATTTCTGTTGATGTTGGTTGGCGACTGTGGTAGAATCGTCACATGCTGTAAAGGAGCTAGGTAGGCATCTTCCGGTACCCAAGTCAAAAAGACGGTGATGAGCTGACGAGCTACCGTGGAGATTCTGATCTGTGGCCGCCGGCCGCAGCACTTTTCTGGTGTCCCACTTCCACATCCACATCCACTTCCATCCGAGCGAATCTCGATAGGATCAGAACACTGTGGTGTGGTCGTCCCTGGACACGTTGGGCACCGCAGTGTCAAACCTACAGCGCTTTCCGCAAAGTACCAAGAAAAAAGGGACAAGGCTGAAGGAAGTCTCCCCCATCTCGACCAAGGAGGAACGGAGAAGATGCATATCGCGAGAGAAAATTGGAGATTCCTGCCTCCTTCCGATTGCCATGCAAACCCCGGCCGCCGGTGCGCGCGGGCCGGATCTAAATTCTAAAGACCGTTGCGGCGTTGCTTGCCGTTGGCACCCACGCGCGGGCCGGCGGGCGGGCGGGCGGGCGCGCGTTGCCTTTCGCCGCGTCGTGCCATCGCCCACGGAACCGCCGTGTATCGTGGCAAAGTGGCGGCTGACCGATACACTGATACGGTGCTACGTGCGGTGCGGACGGTGATTTTTGATCGATCTCGGCCAGAGAAAACATGGGCTATTTGTCAGGCGGACCATCGACATATCTAGCCCACACGGCTACGCTGGCGTCTGACCAGAGTTTAGTGTGCCAGGTTGACAGTTGGGCCACATAAAGCAGGATAAAACACGGAATTTCTTTTTTAAAAAAATAATCTATTTTTTATTTAGAATTACAGAAATAATACCATTTTTTTTGGCAGAAATAATCATCTATCGCCGTACCGTTAAACGACTTGGGCTAGTCGCCCAACGGGTGAGTGGCCAGTTTCCAAATCGCTTAAACGTTGGACGATTGAACATTTGGCCTCCTAGTCGCCGAACGGCGAAGTGACTAGATCACCTATCGCTCATCGCTGGGCCTTAGTTGCCTGATGATTGAGCGACTAGGGGCGCTTATAAAACACGTCTTGGCGCCCGAGACGAGCTCGCCATTTTTTTCGAGAGACGGAGCGTGAGAAGAGAGGAAGGAGAAGAGAGGAAGGAAAAAGAGAAAGATAGGAGAGGAAGAGGGAGAGGGGGGGAAAGAAAGTGTCTTTGCATCGACGACGACGACAATGAGTCTCTAGCATTATTTTGTATGCGTGTACTTTCGAAACCATGATAGGTTAGCAAGCAACATCATGTGTAGTGATATATTGTTAGCAAATAAAACAATGGTAGGTTAGTTTCAAAAATCTTTAGATGCGTAATGTGTAGTGTCATATTATCAGTGGCGAAGCTAGAAAATTTGTCTGTGGAGTGTAACAGTGATGGTAAAGATTAGGCTATTAAGCAATTATCGGGTGAACGAATGTTAGGGTTGGTAAACCATGCATTGTAAATATTGTATTCAGATGATACTTAATGTTTATATATAATTAGTTGTGCTTTTGTGTTAAAATTTGTGTTGAGGGAGCAGTAGTGATGGTAAAAATTAGGCAATTAAGCAATTATCGATTGAACGCATGTTAGCGTTGGGTAAACCAGGCATTATCTATATTGTATTCACGTGACCCCTGATGCTTATCTGTATTTCGTTGCGCTTTTTTCCGAATAAACTAACTACTGTAGTATTTAGTTGTGAAAACAACTTAATTTTATGAAGTGTTGTTGATAACAATTACTAACATGGGTAAATAAGTTAATATGTGTAAACATGTCATTAAAAACGTGTAGTCATTCCATTATTTTTGCAGGTATGGTTCGCGACCTTGGCGGTTTGGACTGGCGTTTCGGCTTGCCGGACCGGCTCGTCGGCCTTACCACATTCGCCACCATCGTGCCCATCTCTTGAGGGGAGGGTGGAGGGTAAGCGGCCGACTTGTGGGTGGTCCGTACGTTGACACCCCGACGGGTTTGGAGACTACACTAATGCTGGATAGACAAATTTGTCTGTAAACTGCGTCATTTTTTTTATGTCATATGTCTGCTATGTACTTACTTCTTCGTGCTTTGCAGGCTGGGCGCTGCTGGCCTTCTACCTCTTGCGCGGATGGTGGAGGCCACCGACGAGGACGGTGCTCCGGTTGAAGACGACGGGGATGTCCATGGTGGCCCGGAGCGGTCATGATGGTTCTCGTTCGACCGGTCGCTGCTGACAGCTCCGGTGGACTGTTGGCGGCCCAAGACGCATACCTTCCACCTCCCATTCGGGGAGATGGCTCCCACTCTCGGGGCGTCGCCTGCTTCTCGCTTATCGCCTATCGCGAGCCGCCTCCCGTCGACGCCGCCCACCGGGCGTGACGCCTGCTAAGCGGGTTTTGAGGGTTCTTCGGTGAGGTCAGTACGCCTTCTTCAGATTCCCAACCCAACAATGGCATGGGCGCCCTGTGGCTTTTGTAGTTTTCGAGTACGTATGCTATCCATTTTTCATATTAAGCAATGCATTATCCTTACTATATGACGTGCTTACTAATTATTCATTTGTGCATAGTTTGAACGGATAGCCACGGAGCCCACTGACAACTAGGTGTTGCGGCACCTTGAGGCGCTCTTGTTGTGGCTCTTCGGTTAGGTAATGTTTACCCGCCACCCGATGACTCGTCGATGCCCGCCTCTGGGGTACCACGAGGGCTATCGCCGATGGGGAGGAGGTGTAGATCAGCTGGGGATCTGCCATACTTGCTGTAACATCCCAAGGTTCTGTTACCAAAATAAAGTTATTATTTTGTTGGATTTTCTAAAATTTGAAATAGTTTGATTGCTTTTCTTGAATTTCTGAAGTTTTAAAAGTCAAAAGTAAAATTTATTTGAAGTCTTTGAAGTTTTATTTGAGTTAAAGTTGAAAAATAAAACTTAATTAATTTCTAGAATTTTAAAAGCTTTCTCCTAAATATTTTAAAGCCAAAATAATTTATGTGCAATAATTATTACCAATTATAAGTTGAAAATATTTTATTTAAGTCCAAAATAACTCTAGGAATTTCCGTGAATTTTTCTAGAATTTTGGATTTATTTTGCTATTTTCTAAAGCTTAAATGAATTACTAGAATTATTTTAATTGGTAAATCAATTGAAAATCCATAATCTGTTTTGGGCCGAATTCGCCTCTGGCCCAGTTTCCCCCACCGCGCTTTCGGCCCGCTTTCACGCTCGCTCCCACAGCCAACGATCTGGACCGTTGGATCAAAATCCAATGGCCAGCACCGCCCCCGCTCTCCTTTCATATTTGCCGCAGTCGTCGACAGGTGGGGCCACGCTACAGTGCGTCTCCCTCTTTCCTTTCTTCAACCTGTATTGCTTTCTTATTCGCCGTCCGCTATGGCTGCAGATTGGAGACCTTCCAAACTCGTTCGGTTCGTTCAGATTATCCTAAGATCTCGCGAGCATTTAAACCGCCGCGTCACCCCGCACCCAATACGGCCCTTACCTTCCTTTCTCCCCACCCTAAATCCCCTAATTTTCGCCGGTAGCCTCGCGTGAGTTTCGTGCGCTCCACGGCAAATCAACCCCACCCGCACCCCTATAAGTAGCGCCCTGGGTGCGCCCTTCTCTACTCATCCCAACCCCCCAACTCTCCTCTCTCCAATCCCTCGCTAGCGCCTGATTTTTGGAGTTCATCGCCGTCGACCGAAGCTCGGAGTTTCTTCAATTCCGGCGCCGCCGTCGACGCCTCGACCTCGCCTCCACCACTATCGACTTTGCCGTCACCAGGGCTACCCTGTGCGCGCAACCATTCGCCTCGAGAGCCACCGAAACGCCTCTTCGCCGTCGAGCCGAATCGAGCCGCCGCTTCTTCCTCGTCGCCGACCGCCTCCGTCCTCTTCTCCTCGTGTGGGTGAGCACACCAAGACCGTCGTCTCTCCCTCTCTCTTTTGCGCCCTCGCCGGCCGCCACCGCGCAGCATAGCGTCGGCGACACTCGGTCCCGACGTTGGCGCCGCCCTCGCCAACGTGGCAAAGCCACGCATAAGCGCCATGATGACACGTCAGCGTCGAATCCGACGTGGATCCGACGTCTGCGCAACCCTCCCAAGCCAAAGTCCCGTGGACTTAGTCCATGACGCGTGGGGCCCGCATGTCAGAAATTCATTTTAATTCTTTTAATCCCAAAAATCTCAAGGCTGGCATCAGCCTTGCGCAATAAATGGATTTTTCTTTAGAAAAATAATTCGGAAAATTCATTTAATTGCAGATTTGGGGTTTAAACTTCTAAAGTCCATATCTTTTGCATCCAAACTCCGATTTGGGTGTTTCAAAATTACAAATTTGTATAAATTTAAGATCTAGCTAACTAAACAAAAATTATTTAATTTAGTGTTCATTTAAATCTTCATTTGATTTTTTTTTGAATTTGGCCTATTTTCGCGTATAGATTTCGACGACTTCGGAGAGTCAAATTTCGACGCTGTTTGAGAGCAACAAATTGAGCAAGGCAAGTTATACCTTTGATCATGTTTGATCCTATTATTTCAAATTATTTAAATTATATTTTAAATTATTCTTGCATGCTTATTTCTATTCAATGTAATTTAAATCCTGTTTTAAATTATAGTTATGCCTAAATCCTTTGTCTTGCCAATCTTAACATTGAATAGACATACCTTGACACCTTAGATAAAAATCTAGTTCATGCAATAGTATGAACTAGAAAACTTTGGAAAAATTGATGCTTAGCCATGCTTAGACCAAAAATGTTTGATTTGGGGAATTTCACCAAAAATCATTTGTTGTTTAAATTGTATCCTTGGCATTGGTGTGTCATGGAAGTTTGCAAATGATTTTAGAAAATAAAATAAAATCAAAAACTGGTTTGGACTTGGGCGAAATGGATAGTTGGTGGGTGCAAGTTTATGCACGGGCTCTTTGAAAGCATCTAGGCCCCTAAAAACTGTTTTGGTAATTAATGATAATATGTGAATATGAGATTAACATGTTTATTGAGTATTTACAAGGTTAAGTCCCATTGGTGAACTTATTGACGCAAAGTTGCATGCAAATGGACTACATGAAGATCTTTGGGCTTAAAGACAAGGTACAAGTAGTCTAGGTTCCTTTTTCTATTTTACCGGTCTTAGGAGTTTTGGTTGGAAGACTGGATTATAGGATAAATGCCATACTATTAAGAGGGATCATGGCTAGTAGCTTGATAGCATGTTCTTGTGCCATATGGATCAATTTAGGATCATGCATGCATTTGAATTTGAACTTAAAATTGAATTTGAAAGCTTTTAGTGCTTCTGTCCAAAATCGGTAGTACCGCAGTTAAAATTGCGGTTGTACCATTTTGTGCGGTATGACCGGATATTACTTGGCGGTAGTACCGTATTTTGAAGGGAACAACCAACTGAGCGCACATGTGGAACGACCGGCTCTTTTGAGCGGTACTACCGCATTGCGGTCATTCCGTTTTTTAGTTGGCGGTTCAAGAAAACTAGAAGCGATGCATTTTGCCTCAAAGCTGGTCGTGGAAATCGGTCGTACCGCTTGTGAGAATCGGTCGTACCGATGTGCGGTCGTACCGAATTTTATGAGGCGGTTCAATAAAAACAGAACCAGTGTAATTCTGCTCAGAAACTCATTTTGGAAATCGGGCGTTCTGCGCTTAGAAACGGTTGTACCGCTCTGCGGTCATTTCGATTTTATATGGCGGTATGAAAATTCGAGCGCTTGTATCTTTCAGCGATTTGTGAAACCCTACGATCGGTTGTACGCTTTCGTAAGTCTTGATCTGGCAGGAACAATCTGGACGTCGCACCTTAGTTGGCGATCGTTCATTGGGATTTCAACGGCTATATTGTGTATTTTTAGTAACTGTTCTAGCCGCTTGGTATTTAGTCTAAAGTGCGGTCATACCACTCGTTACCTAATCGATCGTTCGATTTTATTTGAGAGTTGGGGTTTGATTCCCAACGGTCATAATTGTTGGTGGGGTTATAAATACCACCCCCAACTGCTCTTGTAAGGGCTACTAGACCTCATTTAACATCTATAGAGCCTTGAGAGCTTTGTGCATTCACTCAACATTCAAAACACCCTTGTGCATTCATTGTGAGTTTGTTTGAGATACATTCGAGTGCATTCATACTTCTAGTTGATCCATTTGCACTTGAGTGCCGTTAAGTGAAGGGCGTTGATCTATTACTCTTGGAGTGTTGCTGCACTCCTAGACGGTTTGGTGGTGGAGCACGATGATCTCTTCAAGAAGATTGTGAAGCAGCCCGGTGCAAGATTGTGAGTGGTTCGGTGTTCACCATCTCCGGAGCGAAAGAAGAACAACCATAGTGAATCGAGGGAAGGCTTAATTCGTGGAGCCGGCTTGAGGTGTCAAGCTTCCTCAACGTGGACTAGTGAAGACCGACAAGTCTTTGATACCACGGGAAAAATATCGTAGTGTCATTGTGGTTATTTCTAGTATTTACTTTCCTCATTTATATTTCTAGCTTGTTTATTGTGATTGAATTGTTTAGCTAGAAGTGTAACTTGTTTTGACTAAGTTATTAATTGGCTAAAATTATTAAATTGTTAAAAAGTTTAAAAACCTCCTATTCACCTCCCTCTAGTCGGTTATCCTTGATCCTACACTCTTCTCTGGAATGGTTGAGGCTCAGGGTTTGTTTTGGAAGTCGCCCAGTCAATTAAGGACCGGTCTGCATAGTCAGGATTGTTAAGCCAAAATCGTACTACCACATGTCCTGTATGGGCAGGACACAGCCAACTAATTTGTAATGTTTCACCGTAGTCGTTCCTTGAGATCACGGTGGGTAGTCATGTTGTGACCTCGTTAGTCCCACAGTGCAAGAGGGGCTCGAGATCCTGCGGGTTGTAGCCCAAAGGGAGCGAAACCTTAGCGAGGGGAGACTGCGGTGGAATAGCGCATTGTAAAGGCCTTGTGATAATCACTTAGTCGCACACCTATGGAAGTGTGTAGACGGACAGTAAAAGTTGATTATCTCTTGTGGGTAATGTTGTACAATCTCTGCAGAGTATCAATCTATTTGAATAGCTGTATCTACGATCATGGACATGCTGAGCAAAGCCTTTCACAGATTAGACTTTGGATTTGTTTTCAAAAGGTTTTGTAAAATAGTTTTTGGCATGGATGGGTGTCCATGAGAAAAGTTATGGGTTGAAGCCCCGGGTTGGTGCCTGTGTTTATGTTGGTGTTAGGTTAGTGCCTACACTAGCTTTATCAATTCATTTAAAACTCAATTTTAATTATTGTAAAAATTGAGCCTTTGAACTTAGTATTGTATTTAAATTGTCAAATTTTGCTTTTGCGCAAATAACCCTATAAGCCATCCTTTGTTACATCCATGTATGCATGTCATTCTATTATTTGACCGGTGTAACTTGCGAGCACGGTAGTTGTGCTCATACTTACTTTGTGCAAACAAATTTCAGAGGAGAAGGACTTCGTTACCGGTGTGAATCTTGACGACTAGGTCGCTACTCGATTGATTGCGGTGGCGGTCAATCAATTGACTCCACTACTTCTTCGTCTTCCACTGTGTTCTTTACTTTTGGCTTGTAAGCCTTTCTTGTAATAAACTCTGTTGTTAATTATTAATATAATTGTGCGATTTATGGATGTTACCATATCTGTTTAACTGTGTGAACTAGCTACTGATCATGGGACTAGTTCAGAAATGCACAGAGGATTTGGGGTGTTAATCCCGGGTCCGACACTTGCCGCGACGTACCGCGGCATGTGCGAGGCGTGTTGTCGGACGAAACCGACCTCTATCCTCACAGGCTGCCCCCTCCTACTGCAACTGTGGTCGTTTGAGCACTTCTCCCTCGGACAGCCTATGCTGTTGGACTCCAGTTCGTACCGCATGGACATGTACCGCCTCACCGCTGCTGACGTCCGTCCGGAGCCTTACTCTGATTAGGAGATGGAGGATCGTGCTCCGTCGTGTTGTCCTCATCTGTCTTTGGCGCGACCGCTTCATCTTGGTGACACGGAAGAAGCTCGTCTTCGGCGTGTTCGTCAAGGACTACGCGGTGCACAGGCTGATGCGCAAATTCAGCCTCCGCCAAGTTGTTCCTGTTCCACTTGGGATGCGGGTGCCCGACTCGACCCACACGTGAGTTAGACACAACACATGTTCGTATATTTTTTTCTAGTTGTCCTATGATGGCTTCTAATTGCAGTGGTACATTTCGCAGGCATAGTAGGAGGTGTGGCTGCAGGACGAACTAGGCAGCAAAGATGGAGTCGTGGCTGGCGCAGTGGGCGGACGCCCTCCAGGATTGCGTGCAGGAGGGCTCCCCGTACAACCCCAGCATGTACGACGAGTACCTAAGCTGGTACGCTCCGCAGACACACAATAGGCTGGTGTGTGTCATCGACCCTCCCCCCACTCACGTATTAGCATCGACCGACGCGTACCCTATACACTTCGCGTGGAACGTGCACCTGGCGGTACGTACTCTCGTGGTTCAACATGTTTGAGTAAGGTCACGTCAATTACAAGTTTGATGCTTTCGTGTACTCCTTGCAGACGGACATCAACGTCGCGATGGCGAGGGAGTCTTGGTCGATCCAGGATAGGCTCGTCCATAGTGCGAAGGTGATGTGGGACGAGATGGCGCACTTTTCCCGTCGGGTCTACAGTGGGGCGAGGCATGCAGTGACCCTGATGTCGTGTAGGGCCAGTGCGGTTGGTAGCCAACGTCGGCGCGCGCTGGCGAGGCTGCACATCCTGACCCGGTCGGGGAGGCTCAGGAGGGCCACGTTCACGTGCCCCGCCTGCGCCTAGGTAGGCTGGAGGGTTAGACTGGACACGTGCCTGGCCTCTGCCTGGGCAGGCTAGAGGGTCAGATTGGACATGTAGCTACCCACCCCCGCCTCTGCCAGGATAGGCCGGAGTGTCCGGGTGGGCACGTGGGTACACACCGCCATGGCCGTCATTCCTGGACACCTACCCGACAATGCTAGAGCAGTATCCTTTCTTCCCCGATCTATATGGATAGTACGGTGGGTATGACCCTTTGTTGCGCGCCATGGCCCACGACGAAGGTACGTTTCCTCTCTTTAGGTTTGCGATCGTCGATATATTATAGGGATTAATATTATTTGTCTTACAGGTTTTGCGCTCCATGCGGGAGTTCAGCTCTTCTCGCACGATGACGCTCACGAGGCCATGGACGCCTTCTTTGTGGATTACCACAGGGAGATCGGGGAGCGGTGAGCTCGCACCGTCGAGGTTCTTTTCTGGTCGCATGACTCGATGGGCCCCGGTGGAGCACGCAAACATAGGTGGAGTCGACCCCCAAGACCTTGGGAGCATGGGTCAGTAGGGCTCCTGAGCAGCTTTCCCTATCTGGGCCCTGGTCCCAGCACCCCGCGCTTCGGAAGTCCAAGCGAGGCCGTATAGGTGGGCGCGGACCAGGTGTGGGATGTGGCGACGACAGAGTAAGTGCTGTGGGTGGCGTAGCCAGTGGCCAGTAGGGGTCGTCGTTGTGCTTTGTGTACTTGTATTATATGTTTATGTATTCTAGTTCGTAGTTACCATGACATGGTTGTCTATGCATTCCCTCTTGCATTGTACTATAACTTATGATATTACTTACCAATCGTTCGTGCCCTAGTCGCTGAATCGTTGGATGACTTTGCAGCAAAAAGTGGCCCACTACTAGCTACCAAGTCGTCCAACGATTTAGTGACTAGTCGACGTGTCGCTAAACTGTTGGGCTAGTACTTGCTGCCAAGTCGTCCAATGGTTGAGCGACTAGTCGATGTGTCACTCAACCATTGGCCCACAACTTGCTGCCAAGTCATCCAACGGTTAAGAGACTAGACGGTTGTATAGAAAGCTAGACCCGGTCCCGTCATGGTTTCTTTTGCCATTTCTCTCTTCAGACAACTAGAGCAGATCAGGAGAGGAGAAAAGGGGAGGGATAGAAGGATAGGGGTAGCGAAGAGGGGGAGAAGTGTGAGAACCCGGGGTATTTAACTTGTAATACTTAACCATTAAGATGATTCAAGCATTACAAATCAAATATCACGACTCTCGGTGTATATGTACTTCCCAGAAGTGCAGTACACATACCCCATACAAAAATTATGCATCAATTCTATTCAACGCATAGAATCCAAGGTACAACTAAGCAATTCAAAGACATACAATATAGAGTTATTACAAAAGGGGCCGACCGCAAAATGACAAATAAAGAGTCTTAAATAACAGCGGAAGCAAGGTGCCATAAGATGGCAATAAACAAAAGCCAATTAGTGTGCCTTTAACCCACAAGGCAACCAACCGGGCCACCAACCTAGTCGTCGAAACCATCAAGACATCTGCAAAAAGTGGAACCCTTGGGGTTCAACTTCCTCCTTTGCAACAATTTATTAAGCAAAACAAATGAGTACAAAAATGTATTCGCAAGACTGACATGTAGAGTAACAGGCCTATATATTTAGCTACAAGCAAGCTTATTTAAGTGGAGGAGGCTCTAGACTCATTTTCAGCATAAAGCAAGTTTTCGTTTGCAATAATGTAATAGATTTAAAGCAATTTTACAATCTGATTTTATTTGACAAAAACAGCGATATACAAGTAACAAGTAATAACAAGACATCCTGGAAGTGACTAACCCAATAGCCACCACAACAATAGCATGAATTTCCCATTCATACCACCCACATCAAGTTTTAATTAAATGTTATAGTCTAACTCTTGTAGAGACCTCACCAAGCATGTCCATAACTTAGGACGAGGCTATTCGAATAGTTTAAACCCTGTAGGGGTGTACCAATGTACCTACACGCCAGACCGCCTCTTTTGCCACTAGATTAAGCACACTTCCTTTGGTATGCCGGCAAGGCTAAGTTCTACGAGACATTTCCAATATTGTGTATTAACTACGAGTCGCCCATATGGGAGGAAGCCCCATACGTTGATGCGGAGTCATAAAAAATGCTCATCTCCTTATAAAGGACGATGCTCCTTGCAGTGGATAACCTCCACTACTGCTCAACCAATAGCCCACCATGCAACTCGGAGCTAACACACGCTAAAGTACTAAGTCAAGAGAGGTCTCATATCCCTCTCATGTGGTTAGCACACAATAAGCGCTTGGCTTAGTGTCCAAGATGTTCGGTCCTTGTTGACCCGGGCACCATTCCAGTCACACCCAAAAGATCACACCATCAACCATTGTGCCCAAGTCTCAAACATTTCGTTTTCATTTTCAGTTTTTGACTTTACAAAGTAACAAAGCACGAGGTGCTGAGCATAATGATAATAATAATTTTATGTGATCAAGGTTATCGACTAAGTCGATAACCGCCCAATTCTACCGGTAGCTAAGCATTTCTAAGCATGACACCGAAAAGACAACAAAAGAGCATAATTAAATCACCGGGCTCTAATTCACTAGCGATATTAATAACTTATGTTTTGTGGCGGGGCGAACAATTTAAGGGCAACCATGCAATAGGAATAGCTACCTCTAATCGGGAAAATAAACTTTGACACAAAAGCATGCATACATACAATTTGTAAACAAAGCATTAGAGTTGAAAGTAATGGGACATTTATGATCAAACTGCTTGCCTTGCTGAGGATGATTATCTTGCTGCAGAGGGTCACTCGCGCAATCAATAATTTTGTTTGAACCTAGCGAAAGAAGTCGAAAGCACAATAAGAACGAATAACACCGAAAAGACCCAAAAATTTAAAATCATCCAAAAATCATGAAAAATTCACATAAGGTAGAGCATGATTTTAGGTGAATTTATCAACAAGAATCAATTTATTTGGATGTTCTATGCGAAAGTTATGATAGTTTGAAGGTCAGTTTTCCAGAAAAATCCAAATTAATAGCTACCGGCTACTGTTCATCCGAATTAATTATTTTGGTGAAAATTTCCAGAGATGTGGTGCACTTGAAATTTTTATGGTAGGCATAGCACCTCATGAGATGAACAATGGAATTTGATTCACCTCATTTGGAGCTAAGATGAATTTTCTATGATTTTTCAAAGTTATGAAAGTAGTACACAAGTTACATGCAAAATAAGATTTTTAGTAACAGTATCGTGCTCACAACCTATTTTAAAATAAACTACACTAACAGAGGATTCTAAAAAAATTGAGTTTACCTAATTTGGAGTTACAGAGAAATATGCATTTTTGAAGTTAAGGCAATTTTTAATGCAACAATATTACTAAACCTAAAGTAATTTTGCCAAAAGTGATTTCTGTAACAGTAACATGATTCAACCCATTTTTATATTAAAGTACATTTAAAAAGGAAACTAACAAAATTTGAATCATCAATTTTGGAGCTAAAATGAATTACTTATGCAATTTTGAAGTTTAACCAATTTTTCAGTTCACAAATAAAGCATCTCGGAAATTATATAAACATACAATACTTTTTATACCCAGGCTACTCTAGCTACAGCCGATGATAGGTGGGGCCTACAGAATAGTGCCATTTTCTATTTTCCATTTTAATTCCGGTTAAAACCGACAGGTGGGACCCGCCTGTCATAGACTCGGTCCACATGCATAGTGCATGGACCGAAAGCCAAGAGCCAGGTCCACGGGTTCACCGTTGGATTACTATGCACTAATGGCCTCGGGCCCACATGTAAGTCATCCAAAGAATCAGCTAATCATTGATTTCCGACAAAGATTTGGTTTTAAACGCTAATCATTGTCATTAACCCCTAATAAAGCCGCTCTGATCTTGATCGGAGCAACGCCACGCCGAAGCGCATGCCGCGAAGCTTCCTGGCGGCTTCTTCGGCGAACCAGAGCACGGCAGCGTGACCAGTGGTCAAACGAAGCCAGCCATAACGCACCCAACGGCACCAACGGCGAGACTTGTGGTGGTCCGACGCGGCAGCGCGGCGTGCTAAGGCGGCGACGGCGCTACGGGAACAAGGCAACGCGCAAAGCGATGGCGCCCGAGGCGATTAAGCGTGCGTATGAGCAAAAGGAAGGTTCAGTGAACTCACTGGGATGACCCGGAGGTGGGGAGGCTGCCGGAGTTGAGTCGGCGACGAGAAACCGAGGCAGCAGCGGCACCTCACCGAGGAGAGCTCAACCAAAGCCAAATGGGCCGAAACTGGAGGCATGGAGAGCATCAGTAGGGTTCATAGATGGTGTGCAAGCGAGGAATCGACAATAGGCTCACCGTATCGTCGCCGGAGAAGAAGATGGCACTTGCGGCTGAAAATGGAGAAAATCCAAGATTCTCGAGCTCCTGTGAACGGATGGCCAAATTGATTGAGGGGAAATACTTAGCAAGCCAAAGCATGCATGGTGACGCACTTAAAAGGGAGAAAGGCTCACCGAGGAGAAGTATCACACGGCGACGACGTCGGGTGCACGCTTTGGAGTAGTAGGGAGCTCCACGGCAGACCAAGGGCTACAAGGTAAGACAAGGCTTCACATAAGCAAAAATGGAGACGGTGAAGGACGGAGATGGAGAAGGAGGTGGAAGCACGAAGCTTACCCGAGAGGGAGCCAAGTTCTAGGTTCCTTTCCCTCGGTCATCGAGAGGGAAAGTGAGAGCTTGAGGGCGAGGGAGGCAGGGTTATAGGGCTCCAACGGCAGGGAAGAAAACGGCGTGAAGAGGCGACGCCAGGATTGGTCAGGCAGGGCGGTGGATTCACGGTGTTGCTGCGCGATGACGGAGGCGGCAGAGTTGGCGCGGCGCGTGGCGAGCGAGTCCTGCGGAGCGCCAGCGTGAGGAAGGAGACGGGCCTGACCGGTGGGGCCGCGGCGTCAGCGACACAGCCGCGAGTGTGAGATCGCGCGGAAGGGTTCGAGGCGGGCCGTTGGATCGAGATCCAATGGTCGACGACGTGCGAGCGATTTTAACCCAGGCCGAAGCGGTATGCGATCGTGATCGTTGATTGTCCATCGGACGGCTGCATGCGATGCGCGTTAGGTGACTTGGTCGAGCCAAGTCGGCTCGGGTCAAACTTGAGTCTGGTTCGAGCCAGAGGAACAGTGAATTCAGATTTTGATTTAAAAAGGCTGAGAAGATATAGAATTTTTGGAGGTAGCTCCAAAGCTTAAAAAATCCTGAAATTTTTATGGAAGCTTGCTGGATTAGAGGACAACCTTGTGTAATTTTTCTAGAAATTTTCATGCACTGCATTTCTTTCTATAAAATTCACAAGCTGCTGGTCTAGGGTTTTGACCAGAATTCAAATTGGTTTGACTAGCTCTTTTGAAATAGCAAATAAAATCTAAAAATTATGAGATTTTTCAGAGAGGTTACTAGGATGATCTAGATGATAGGAAAAATATTTTTAGAGGATGATCACAAGATTATATTTAAAAGTTTTCAAGGATTATACTTCCCTCAAATGAAACATTGACCTTTGAACATAGGAAACACTAGGGGAAAATTTCTAGAAAATTTTAAATGACATCATGAGTCTTCAAAAGTTTTAATTTATCCTCATTTTATTACATTTGAAACACACACCATTGTTTGGGATGTTACAAGAAGGTAAGGAGACGGAGAAGCAGAGGAGCTCGGGAGAGGGAGAGAAGGGGAGGGGAGGAGCTCGGGAGAGGGAGATAAGGGGGGAGAGGAGCTCAGGACGTGAAAGAGAAAGACGAAGGAAGCTCGTTGATAAGAAGAAAAGGTCTTCGCGTGAAGGTAATAGTCTTGTCTATTCTTGTTCTTGGCCGAATGTAGGCGATGTGTAGCTACTTGTTGGTTTAGCACATATTTGGTGAATGTATATTGAGAAATCGCTGTTTGCAATGTTTGAAATATTTGCAGTGATAAATCAGTCATGTCGGAACCCACAAGATTGAAAATGCATTATGGTGTTGGTACGGTTCGTGAAGGTCCATACGGTGTTGACCTAAGTGGTTTCCAACATGTCAGTATGATACACCTGGACGTGGAGAATGCCCGAATCGGAGATGTCCTACACTGGCTCACTGGAAGCTTCTCCTTGGACCCCGAGGTGTGCAGTGTCGTTGTACATGGGCTTTGGAGTCGGTCTGCCACATGCATATTCGGTGGGAGTTGACCAAACTAGTGTGTATGGTTGCATGAAAGGGATTTCTGGAAGGCTGCTGGCGCCGTGGCTATGAGTGTGTATTACTCGTGCAAGCTTGTCCGAAGGGAGTCGTCGGAGGCCCTACCGATGGCTATTGTCGGGTTGGTGGGAGTAGCTCAGGCGCACAGCGCGTGGTTCATGAAGACGACGAGGTGAGCGATGTTGCTGAGGTAGAAGAGGACACGGTGACCCATGTTTCCGAAGCAGAAGAGGAATATCGCGCATCGCACACTCAGCCTAGTGCACAAGCGGATACAGGGGAGCATGTCGACAACATAGTACATCAGATGGAGATCGATGACTTGATAGCTCGGGCGAAGAAGGAAGCTTTAGAAGAGGATGGTGATGACTCTTTTGAGGGGGATGAAGGTCCCATCCCCCAGGAATGGAATATGATGGACGCTGAGGGTCTTGTCGTGCACGAAGAGCACGAATCACCGTGGGAGTACCATGGTAGGGAGGTTCGGTTTTATGCAATGTTTGCTGACAAGGAATCAATGCAGGATGCCATTAAGTTGTGGGTCTTGTACATGCAGCGGATGTTTTGAGTCCTTAAATCTAACCAAGAGTAGTACGCCGTGGTCTGCGAGTGGGCTGGGTGTCCATGCCCGTAGACCCAAGTACGAGACTCACTGAATTGTGTCCAAGGTAGAGGTGCACTCCTGCTTTCTCAGTAGTGTTTTTGCCGAGGCATCACAACCTAACATCCACCTTCATAGCCAATGTGATGTACGAAGAGATAGTGAAGAAGACAGGCCTGGAGGCCAAGCACATCATGGTGGCTATCGAGCAGAAATTCAAGTACAAAATTAGATATGCGAAGGCAAGGCGTGCTAAGCAGAAGGCTTTGGAAAGGGGGTTTGGTTCTTTCGAGGCGGCTTACGACAATCTTCCTCGTATGCTCCAGGTGCTGCAGGACAGGAACTCGGGCACATATATTGCTGCAAAGGACAAGCCATCCAAAAGACCGCCGCTAGGTTTCATGGTATTGCAGAGGGCCTTCTTAACCTTCGGTCCCTGCATCGATGCATTCAGACACATGTTGCTCGTGATCTCAGTGGACGTGACGTTTCTAACTAGGAAATACAAGGGCATGATATTGACAGCAATTGGCGTTGATGGCAATAATCAGATTCTGCCCTTAGCCATCGCTTCGTCGAAAGTGGGAATTTCGACAACTGGTTGTGGTTCCTTCGGCATCCGAAGGAGGGAGTAGTTGGGGCACGTCCTGATGTCTGCTTAATCTCTGATCGCCACCACGGGATGATGAAGGCCATCTGAAAACTTCAGCAAGACCGCGATGAGCCGTTCCCTTGGCCAGACATGAGGAACAGATGGTGCATTCGCTATCTGGGGGCCAACTTCTTCGAGCAGTTCAGGCAGCAACCGTTGATGAAGCTGTTCAAGAGGCTTGCTATACAAAACCAGTAGCATAAATTTGATGTGTTGTGGGAGATGTTGGAGGAGCACACCAGAACGTATGTCGTCAAGAGAAACAAGCGTCCGCTCATTCCTGGGGCGGCGTAACCCGAACGCCTCACACCACTGCGGGAGCTCGACCCTCCCCATTTGATGCGAAGGACCTCGAGGCACATCGGGTGCTTCTCCCATTGGATTGAGGCCGAGCCATTGGAGAACTGGTCCTTACTGCACGACACGGACGGTGCAAGGTACAACATAATGACCACTAACCTTGTCGAGGTATACAACTGGGTTATTAGGAGCCTCTGTTCTCAGCCCCTCATCGCCATCGTGGAAGGCATTTTGCACAGTACAATCGGATATTTCAGGGAAATACATGCAAATGTGGCACATCATGCAGCCAACCCACATACACCGTACTGCTTGAGACTTACAGCGTACATGCAGGCCAAGACCGAGAAGGGTCAGTCGCACATAGTCTTCGTGATGGGCAATATGGAGCATCGTTTCAATGTGGTCCTTCGGGACAGAGCCGAATTTGCGACGGCTCGGTCTCTTGTTACCCACGAGGTATGCCTTGGAGACTATGTGAATGAACCTAGCTGCACATGCAACAACCCAAAGCTCCTTCACAAGCCATACTCTTATGTCCTCGCCGCGTGCGGGACCATCCACATGGACCCATCAAACTTCATATCGGAGTACTTCATGAAGGAGAGGGTGCAGCAGGTGTGGTGCGACGAGCTAAGAGGCTTCAGGGTTGTGGGCAAGTTCGCCACGTTGGATATTGCACAGAGAACTTGGATTATGGATCTTGACCTGTAGAAGGGGGGAGGGTCGTCGGCAGAGTTGTCGCATTAGAAACATATGGACGAAGGGGAAGCTGGAGCGGTGGGTAGACGTTGCGGCCGCTGGCGCTAGGAAGGCCACACTGTGAGAACTTGCAAAGGCGTCTACCGACACGTAGGAACACCGGCGTGAAGTGGTGCATCGCTCCTTGTTGGGTGCGTAGTGGTACTAAAATTAGAACTGCTAGCATGTTGTAACTTGTACTTTAGTAAGTACCTTGATTGTTGTAAGTTCTGTGAAACTAATTGTATCGTAATTACAAATTTTAACTTTATTTGAAGTGTCAATCTCTCGTCGTAATTGCAATGCACAATGTGACTCCGCTCGGCAGCGCAGCATGTGACCTCGCTCTGCAAAGCAGGACGTGACCGCTCTCTGCAAAGCAGAAAGTGACCTCGTTCTGCAAAGTAGGACGTGACCGCTCTCTGCAAAGCACGACATGACTACTCTCTGCAAACCAGGACGTGACCCGACGAGTTAGCTTTTCAGGACGACGTGACCCGACGAGGCCGCTTCCACGATGGCGTGACCCATCGAGTCCGCTTCCGCATGAACGTGATCGTGCGCCACATGATTCCTCCTCGGGTCTGCTTCCTATGCCTCATTACCTAGCGAGTCAGCTTTGCGCAGCGACGTGACCCAGCAAGTCAGCTTTGCGCAACGACATGGCCCAACGAGTCTCCTCAGAGCCGCTGCCTCATGGACACGAATTTCCTTCAAACGAAATACAATTCAACTGCGTACGCAGCGCCAGCTCGGCATATAAGTACTACCCCTTTCACGTCGGATTCTCCTGTATCCATACTTCAATACAATCTCACTCAGATAGACAAGCACTGGGAGGAGATCCGCGAAATGCAAAGGAAGTATGCGGCCCAGGAGGAACAAAGGGAGAATGCTAGGAGGCCACCTCCCCGCAATGACATCGCCCCCCATAGCAGCAACCCCTACCACAACATCCCAACCGAGCATTCGCCGCAACACCCGCCCGAGGGGGAGACACCGCCCTTATATTGGTGCAGGGATAGATCAAAGTTCTTCAAGTCCAAGTACCGGCTCAGCCTGGACATGCGTTACTGGGGTTGCGCGAACTACTCCTACAACTATCTCAACCGCCGTTGGGACACAAGCCTCTATCAGCAGCCGGTAAGGACAGGTTATAGTTTGTTCCCCTACCATTTTTCTTTCAAAGTACGCACTAACAATCTTTTTCGTCTACCCGTAATCCCCGGATCCACTACGTGGCTACCACAAGTGGATTGACTTAGAGATCCACTCACACGACCAGTGGACTCTCGACTGCGAGGAGTGGGATGCCAACAAGGACCGCGAGAGGAGGGAGAAGAAGCACCGCACCGAAGAGCACAACGAGCATATCCGGCCAGAGACGCATGCTCATCTCGAGGCGTGTAGGCACAGGGAGTGCGAGGCTCATGAGAGGAAGCGCGAAAAAAAGAGGAAAATGGTGACCGAGGCCAAAGCGGCCGGCGAGGAGTACAACGCTGAGCTCGCAAGAAATGGCAAATGGCCTCGGTCCACGCAATAGTTCGACTCTCTTCGTCCATATGTCCCATGTATTTCTAATTCTCTAAAGGCATGCATGTACTGTCCTTAGTTCGTTAGCCTGCTTGCCATGTAACCCCTTGTCGGATCAACTGTCGTGTTGTTATCGTTGCGTCATTTTTCCAAAGTTCTCCACCGTGTATGAATTGCCTAGCGCATCGTAATATCACTTACCTTTGCACTTACGAATTATTGCTACCTCTATCGTCCTCACAAAATTCTTAAGAAATTTAGCGCACTACAACAACATACGATGATCACAAAATGTTATTGTGAGTCTGACAAATTTCGTACCCTTGAGATTCTACGAAAATCACAAACAGACCAACCAACCTTGTCACCACTTTTTTATTTTTCAAAAAAATAACATCCTAAAAACAGGATTTACTAAATGTATTACCTACAAAATTTGACATTTATTCCCACACAATTATTCTAATCGGATTAATAGACTAGTAAGGTTATTAAAATCGTCCGATGGTTCGGCAACTTTATATTAGTCGCTCAACCATTGGGCGACTAACTGATGTCACTCAACCAGAAGACGACTAAACTGGTGTCGCTCTGTCGTTGGGCGGCCTTTTTTAGTCGCATAATGGTATGGCGACGGATGATTATTTCTGTCAAAAAAAGTAATATTATTTCTGTAATTCTGAATAAAAAATAGATTATTAAAAAAATCTAAAACACGGCCTTCTTATGGTCTCGTCTCAAACGTAACTAAGGCTGCAGGTTCGGTACTTCATTCATAGTAGCATCATCTTCACAGCTATCCTTCCCTCTTTTCTTTTTCGTTCTTCTTTTGAGATATTTTCCAGAAGGTTCCTCCTTGTGTTAACTTTGTCTGGATCGTGCTGTTTGTTGATATAATTCGCGGCAATTGCTAAACCAGCAGGTGTACTTTTCCTCAGAATAGGGCACCCTGTTCCTCCAGAATGTTTTGGATGGCTGCCATTCTATGCTATGCTAGCTGGTTAGGTCAGGCATGTGAACCTGGCACTCTGTGCACATACCTAGCTAGCTACATCTCAAGGCAACAACAGTGGTCTTCCTTTTTTGCCTTCTCGATCGACCGCTCACCAAGTTGCAATGCATATTCAGTCAGTGCTTGCATCCATTTCTTAACAGAAAACTGCTCGCATCGATCTCCTCCCCTAGCTACCTAGCTTTTGTTAATTCTTGCATGATATATTGCCAGGATCTGCTAAATATATATCGTATCTGGTAAAATAGCTTAGGCGCATTATTGCAAGCAAAATGCCCTAGATAATCGATTTAACAATCTACCTGCCACTAATTAATGCCGAGTAGTAGTGACTAGTGAGTGGCCTCCGCTGTTCATTGCTCAATTTTTTTCACCTCTCTTTTGTTCAGTGGTAACACGTCCAATAAGCACCGAATCTTAGTGGGAATTAACTCCGGTTTTGACTTCTGCACTCGTGGTACAAACAAAGATTTCCATTGCTCTTGGCTTGTGCCCGCTGATACAAGCAAAGATTAGACACAATCATGTGCACTGTCCTCGGGCTTATGTGGATTACAACATATTTACATGCGTGAACAACAAAAGTGTACTAGCAGCAACAAAAGAGAGAAACTTTAGTTTACTCGGCTGCTTTAATTTGCTTAATATTCATGGAAGCACGGAATTTCTTTGCTCTGATCTACATATCGTCAACTTGCGGAACATTAACATCGCGACCACTAGGTTCCCTGCTGCTTCTTTTTCTCTTCCTTTTAGGCTTTTAGCTTATCTAGGATGATCCAACACCCACTCCTCTCTTACTAGCTACTAGTACTTTATGAAAAACGGTGGCCTAGCTACATGCATGCATCAGCTATCTCGTTTCACTGCACCCTCTGAATGGATCGATCGGTGGTTCAATTACTATTGTTAGTATAGTATACTGCTAGTAGTAGTAGCAGTACAATACAATTGCACAAAGAACAGCGATTACGTGCCGGGGATCGAGTCTCGATTGGATCCACGTGTCGCGGTGCCGGAGCGCCGACGGTGCGTGCAAATGGCGCAGCATTGGCGTATCGTCGTCATACTTGCTGAGGTGGATTCACTGGACCTAATCCAAAAGCAGGCGATATCTTTCAGCTAATTCGCTGATGCGATCATGCTTTAATCCACAGCGCGCGCGCAGTAGCTGCTTACTTTTCCACATGGCAATGTCGACTACAAGGTGGCATGGAATGAAATGAAAGCGCGTGCTTGCGCCTACAAAATCCATGCATCGATCGCCTGCTGCTTTCCTCAGCACAACACACTCTTGAGCTAGCTCAGCTCCATCCAATGGTGCATTGGAGGAAATTAGAGATTCAGCTAGCTCCAATGGTGTCGACGACCGTGATTGTTCTTGCCGCGCTGCTGAGCTTCTTCGTGTTCGAGGCGGCAGACGGGGCGCCGTGGTTCTGGCCCCCGAACCTGCCGGGCGACGACCCCTACTGCCTGAGCTGGCGAGTGATGGTGGAGGCCAACAACGCCAAGGGCTGGCGCACGGTGCCGGCACCGTGCGTCGGGTACGTCCTCAGCTACATGGCCTGGGGCCAGTACAACCGGGACTTGAGCAGCGTCGCCGACCAGATCGCCGCCTACGCCGGCCAGATCGCCGCCGGCGCTGACGGCCTCGATGCGTGGGTCCTCGACATCGACGACACGTGCCTGTCCAATCTGCTCTACTACCAGGCAAAGCAGTTCGGGTGAGTACGTACACGCACGTCTGTATCATCTGTAGTACACATATATATATACACGCACTTATATTTACGTTCGATCTTGAACTCTCTCGTAATTATTTGGACAGACATAAGCAAAGCTAATCTTGTAATTGATCAGGGCGTATGATCCAGTGGCGTTCAAGACGTGGGCGAGCAGAGGGATCTGCCCGGGGATACCTGCGATGGTGCAGCTGTTCCATACGCTCAAAGGCAAAGGCTTCAGGGTTTTCCTCGTCTCTGGGAGAGACGAACAGGCTCTGGGCTCGTGCACGGCCGCCAATCTGGTCGCGGCCGGGTTCGCAGGATACGACCGGCTCATCATGAGGTAGGGAAAAAAAATAAATTCTTGCTGCTATCTCAACTGCACGTACGCGAATATATATAGCCCTTGTTGTCTTGTTGATATCGTGTACTCCTGCTGAGTTTTCTAAGTGAAAAAGCAGAGATTCGATGAGTTGAGTGGACGTGAGAAGAATACGGGCTGGGCAAACTAATAATACTTAAGCCTTCGCTATCTGTTTTAAGAGAAAATAACAATATACAAGGACGAGCCTGACCCAGCCAGACACAACAGCTGGGCCAAAAGTAGTACTCCAAGCACGGCCTAGTATTCCTATATAAACATCTGGCAACAAAAAAAAAAATCCAGGCAGGTGCCATTTATGGCAACGAAAAAAATCAGGAACATATTATACTATGCGCAGCTAGATTAACTTTCAGCAGCACAGTGTAAATCGTACGCGCTTCGTTCCTTTGATAGCCAAGTTAACGAGGTAACGTGGATTGCGACTGCCCCGTGCCAAATTTTTTTTATTTCAAATTTATATAGCATATTTGATGTGTGTTTGTAATGTATACACTCCATTTTTGCTGCACGCTCGAGGGTTCAGTTGTCAGCAGTCAGCACCATGCGTACATTGACGATGTGCCATGATTCAATTTGATCGATCGTGTGCATGCGGTGCAGGAGCGCGGGTTACCGGGGGCAGAGCGCGATGGTGTTCAAGTCGGCGGCGAGGAAGCAGCTGGTGGACGAGGGCTACCGGATCCGCGGCAACGTCGGCGACCAGTGGAGCGACCTGCAGGGCGACTGCGTCGGCGACCGCGTCTTCAAAGTGCCCAATCCCATGTACTTTGTCCCGTGATCATCTATCCAAACGCATGCATGCATGCATGCGCGCCTACTACTCGACTCAAAACTAGCGGCCGAGTATGTGGTAATTAGTATTACTAGTACCGTAGTACGTAGTGGCAATTGGCAGTACTAGTGTCTTGACGAATTCGAAGGTTGCAGATAGAGACTACTTATTGGGAGATTTCTGCACAACAGATGTATGGCTAGTTCTGGCCTGAATGAGAACGGAGGAAGCATATGTATGGGCCAGCAGTATACGTACGTGGGGTTGAAAAAGCTAGCAATCCAAGAAAAAGAAGTTATCTATTCGCAAGAAAATATATATCGATTGAGAGATTTATATCACACGCTCATTCTCGATCGGTCGGTCGAATCTTGCGATCGATTAGACGGATGTAAGTGTACATGCATATCCAAGAAAAAGAAGTTATCTATTCGCAAGATCGAAAAGATCTATCGATTGAGAGATTTATATCACACGCTCATTCTCGATCGGTCGAATCGTTTGATCGATTAGACGGATGTAAGTGTACATGCATTTGCGGTCTCTTCACTACAACGCAAGTCTACGTACTCCATAATAGTCTGTCGATTGTTGAAGCATGTGAATCGATCCAGTCGCGAAGTGATCATTAATTGTGCAGATAATTAGCCGGCCGTGACATGTTCCTGAGAATAATTACTCCCTAGCGTGCAAGTCTTCGAAAAAGGAAGAAATTAATGTACGACATGATCGAAAAAATAAACAGTTCTGATCCGGATATATTTCCTTTCAGAAATGCTTTGCACTATAGCAGTACGACGAAGCACACTTCCCATCGGGTAAACCCAACCCTCAAGCCAAGTGATGCGGTGGGATTATTTACTGCAAGCTATCGTGTGTATTAGCGGCGTTGATTTTCTTTCCTCCCGGCGAAACGATCCCCACACACACACAACCTACGAATGTGACGGCGACGTCCGTCTCGGCAGGTCGCGTGCAGTACGTCCGGCCGCTCCAGTATTCCCTCGCCCATGTTCCCGCCGCAAAGTAGACATTGGACGCTAGCTACGACCTGCATCCATATCTTCCCAACAATTCCCCCATTCCCTCGCGCTTTGATTCGCACTCTCATCAACTATGTAGTACTGCAACAGCATTAGAAAAACATCAGAGACAGAGAGAGAGAGAGATCGATGGGAGTTGAGATGCCCGCGGGCATGGCGGTGAAGGTGGTGGTGAGTTTGTGCTGCGTAGGGGTGTGCAGCCTGGGGCTCTACCTCTGCTACGTCCTCTGGCTGCTGCCCGAGAGGGTTCGCGGCGAGCTGAGGAGGCAAGGGATCGGCGGGCCGCGGCCGTCCTTCCCTTACGGCAACCTCGCCGACATGAGGCAGGCCGCCGCAGCCGCCAAGTCCACGTCGGCCGTCGGCATCGTGCACGACTACCGCCCGGCCGTGTTTCCCTTCTACGAGAAGTGGAGAAAAGAGTACGGTACGTATGCATGGATTAGGATGAATTGATTGCACGTTTAATCCGATCGAGCAGTACGACCCGTGCGAGTATATATGCTCGCATGGTCAATTTTCTCTTGGTTAATAGTAGTATCATCGTCTTAATTTGATTCCTTTCCTGTCGATTATATATATATATATATAAATCGCAAGAATTTTTTTTATTGTAACAAGGTGTGTGTGCATAAAAATGGCAATCTGATATAAAAGAAGAAACAATAATTGAATAGGATTGCTGATTATTCTAGCTAGGCATATATATGCTTCATGGCTGTACAGGAATACAGCCATCCGGTCCAAAAAGGATGAAGCAATGGTTGAATTGAATACCATTAACTAATTAATCGCTAATGCGCGAATATGTTCATACGCATATTATAATTAGTCCCATCCTATTCTATTTCCCTCTGTACCTAACATATAGGCGCCAAAGTGTTCTTTTTCTGAAAGAAATATATACATATTCTAAGTGTTGGTTCATTGAACAATTGCATATTGGTAGTACGTGTTGGCCTTCTTTGCCGTCAGAATCCAATCTTTAAGGTATGATGTGTGTATACATTTAGCACGCTGGTAGGCAGCAAAAAACGATATGTTTAGTTGTTAATTCCATCAGTTTGACGAGCCATACATCGTTAAAATTGGATATATACCACTCCAAAAGATCGATAATTTGAAAAGTTTGTCGGAAGGAAGAAGTGTGGGAGGGGGGAGGGACAAAGTGTCCAAGAGCGATAAAAATACAAAGAACCAAGTTTTGGAGCAGCAAATATCAAATTTTCGCGCGCGCTTGTGTTTTACCACTGATCCCACGCGAAAAGCACACGAGCTGTCGTGCCTCGCTTAGCGTTGGGGGAGCGTGGGTTGGCGCGCCGCACATAGCGCGGCCACGCGCAGAATAGCTATTCGGCACACGTACGTTGAATAGCGCTGCCGTATGTGTGTGCACGCGCACATCCAATTTTGGGAAACAAATCATCTGACATTATGCAACAAATGGCATGGTGTCATTATCATCATGGGCCATTGGATCAGAAATGAACGCGTGAGATTCATCATGCACTGTAGCAAAACATTGTAGCAGATAATCCAAACCGTTCTTCTCGGATCGGATAGCTCGGATTGTGGGAATGTTACAATACTGAGCTCCTCTACCATTGCCAATGCAACGGGAGCGGATAAGATTCTCAATTTTGTCCTATTCATTTGCCACTAGATATATATTAATAAGCTAGTTGTCGCCGAGTGGATATATATTAATAAGCTAGTTGTCGCCGAGTGCCGTCCTTTTCAGGAATCCAAATGTCCAATGAATGATTAGTCTACACATCTAGCTAGCTGCGCATTACATATCTAAATACATATCACGTACGTAAGGTTATCTTCGTCGATGGCGAGATGTGAGAAAGTTGTTTTGTTCAGGTGATGCTAGCTAGCGGCCTTCACCATCAGTATATAAGCCCGTACTTTGCCCTGTTCCAATGGCTGCCGGCCTGCCGATAGATCTCTGGTTGGGTCCATCTATTATTCTCTTGCCGCCTTTTCTATGTTACTTTTACCGGGTGGCCGATTAGGTGCATGAACTGGCCATCACCCTGTACAACAATCATTTGAAGTCTAGTAGTAAAAAAGAAAGTTAGAGGTGGCAACTGGCATGGTGATGGATCGAGCGGACGTACGAGGATAAGAAAAGAAACAATTAAGAAACAGAAACAGAAACAGAAACAAAGCAGTCATGACGTTGAGTGATGGTTATATCTTACATGGACCATGTCCCTATGGGTTCCTTCAGCATGGTATGCTCGACAGAGAGAGATGCTAGCTAGCTAGCTTGTCTCATGACCAAGTCACATGAGCATAATTTTAGCACCCGTTTGGGTAGCTAGTACCCAAAATTTCTCAGATTTTGATGATTCTCGTCATGTACATATCTAAATATTGAGTAGCGTAAAATTCAGCCAACAAATTTGTCAGTTTCCAAGCATGATGATGCAAACGGATAGAGCTGCTGCTTGCGTGCTTCCATTAATTCCACCGGTCCAGCCGAGACATGGAGCCGCGCGCGCGCATGATATGGCGGCCTTTCGAAGCAAACGACCGACCTGTAAATCACCGTACGGTGCGATGCGTACATGATATGGCTTGGCATGAGGAAGGCCAGGAGCCATTTGTTGCTCATCCGACTGTTTTGATGTGATCCCCCGCAAGCGACAAAGGAGCTGTCCCCGCCTCCTTGGTACCAAATGTCTCGCGGCCAGCGAAAAGCGAGGCAGCGGTTGCAGCAGCTTTGCTCTCCAGTGTCCTATTGCCCAAAGTCGTTCTATGATCTATCCACTTAGTACTCTGGGGTTTCTCGGATGCATCAATGGAGGGATGCGTGTGTGTGTGTGTGTGTTTAAAGATTTTTCCTAGATAGCCGAAGCCCGAAGGTAGTCGAGCTGAGATTTCAAGCTACACGTTCTATCCCAACTCTTTCGAGCCGCCCTCCTAGTCAACGTTCAAAGGCATCACCGTACCAGAGCACTTTTGAGCCTGACAAATGCTTTCCTGGCTTCTTCTCCACAACTTTCTTTAACAACAACTCAATGCCAGCTGCTCATGTGTCCTCAACCTGCTGCACCTGCGGGGGAGCGACACATGCATCCCTACAGCGCAACCAAAATCACGAGAACACCACCTCCCTTCCTCGTTGAGTCACTGCTGGTCTTGATTGCCAAAAGCCGTTTGTCCTCCAATTCAGCGATTCATAGCCCCTATGCCAAAGGTTCTTGGAAACGTTGTGATACGGATTGAGTTTAAGTGTGATATAAATTTTATTTCTCACTCTAACTTATAGTTTTACTCATTTTATATATAAAGAACATATCTGATGTACATAGGTGTTTTTGTGGACATATGCACATACACGATCTGGCCCCTCGATTCACAAATCTATGGCCGGGATCAACGATGCATTCCCACCTCCTACTTAAACGCAATTTTGCGAACCTGCCCCCTCCCCCTCCCTTGCCAGATTGAAACACACTCATTTTAAGTGGGAGGTGTGATTGCATCGTCGATCTCGATCGTAGATTTGTGAATCGAGGGATCAGATCACGTATATGCATATGTCCAACAAAGCTCCTATATGCACCAGATATGTTCCCTTCTATATATCACTGTAGACCATAGGGAAGAGTAAGAGCTTCATTGTAAACATCTTTTTATATAGCGATGTTGACTTCGTGTGCCTGTGTTTTCCCCCCAAATGGGTTTTTTTTGTGAAATTTGTGTCTCGCATTCCTATTTTCCTGTTTATTATTTACAACAAGCGGTATCAGAGCACATGAGATTTGAGGAACGATTCTTCTCGCATCTCACGAATTGCAATCCGAATCAACGACGAATTCAAGATTGTCTCCGCATCGAAGACAAGAAGCAGTTGTTTCTTCGCGTAGAATAAAGCAAGAAGTGCAGTAGACAGATCACGAGATGAGCAAAGCAACAACATCATTGATTGCTAGAAAGAGAAAAATGCAACACATCTGCATTGGTTGCAAACATAAAGTGTCTAGGCAGAGCAGCACTGATTGCAAAGAAAAAAAAAACATTAAACCCAAAAAGGAGCAGGCAGATATTCTGTCGATTGGCTTCAGTTTGTGAATTCATCCCGGCGGAAATTACTACGTACACACACTAAGCGATTTGCTAAGCACACGAGCAAGCATGCTAACAACTCCGGCCTTCACTGCTTCGCGTACACACCAAGATTTCGGGAATTATTTGCTAAGTACACACATATTTGCACCAATAAATTTGGGATTTCTTCTGCATGGCGATTTTAAAGTATGATTTTCCCCTGTTGGATCGAGGCACGAGGTTCTCTATGGCAAGTCAAGATGAGAGCTGTTCTTGCACAGCTTGAAGATGACGCTTTATTGATGATATACATGATGCGTGTTGTATGGTCTCTTAAGGAGAAGCAAATAAAAGATCGTAAGGTCTTATCTCAGATTCATCTTCGTCTATCAAATAATATTCTGTAGGAGGTTTTGAAGGAGAAGACTACCACCACATTATGGTTGAAACTAGAGCAGATTTGGATGACCAAAGATATTACCAGTAAGATGCATTTGAAGCAAAAGCTTTATTTACACAAGATGGCGGAAGACAGGTCATTATTGAATCACCTGACATCGTTCAAAGAAGTAGTCTCGGATCTCGAGTCTATGGAGGTAAAATTTAATAAAGAAGATTAGGATCTTATTCTTTTATGCTCGCTGCCTAGTTCGTACTCTACGTTTAGAGATATTATTCTATATAACTAAGATACTCTTACACTTAATGACGTCTATGAAGCACTGCATGCGAAAGAAAAAAAAACTAAAACTCATGGTTCCGAACGAAGGTTCAAGTTCGCATGCAGAAGGCATGGTTGTCCGTGGAAGACAATAGGAGATGAGTTCAAATGGCGATTCAAGAGGCAAAAACCCAGGCATAAATTACAAAGACAAATCGAAATCCAGAGGCTGGTACAAGTCCTGCAAGTATTGCAAAAAAGATAGACACGGCATATCTAAGGCCCTGTTTGGTAGAGCTCTAGATTCTTATTTTCTAGATTCTGCTCCTGATTCTCTGAGAATCCACTTCTATGAGAATCTGGAGCTGTCTGTTGAAAGCGTTTGGCTGGTAGGTTGACTCCAAAAACCATATGAGAGAGGATTAGAGGCAAATAGACCAAACTACCCTTTGTACAAATGGACCCGTACATGCAAAATGGATCAACATGCATTACAAAACGAGGAAATGTAGTGCTAACACAAGAATATATAGAAGTGTTCATTGATAATTGAGTGCCAACTGCCATTAATCACAATCACACATAGTCATGTAGGCATCAAGAAATTCCAACAAACAATTGCTCAAATTGCTCAAACAATACTAGCTAATTCAATATTTACATGAACAAGAACCCGATCAGATGAAAAAAAACACAACTCAGATCCAAAATTGCTACACAAATCACACTTGTAAGAGCATGTACTATCAAAGTAGTGCACTAGAAGGAAGTATCACAACTCAGATCCGAACTCCACTGTTGTTGTTCAGATGACGATGGACAGCAGGCTAGTTTTGGGGCTCTCTCTGTCCTCCTGAACCAGGCAATGGTTCGCAGCACATAGCCAAGCTGCCCTTGCTTCAGCAGCAGCCATAGCTTTCACTGATCACAAAACTGTCCAAAACAAAATACTTTTCATCAATATTAGCCAAAAACATGCCAACCACAAGAAAACAAAATAATGGATCAAAGACCTCCAAATTGCAATCACACGGTTCCGAATATAGAGATGATGCTAATATTTCTTGATTCCATTGCAGCAACTCACCAGTATCCCAGTTATAAATGTTTGCTAATACATACACAATGCAGTGCATTGCTAAGACATGACATATACAAACAGGCATGAATGATGCACAAGTAAAATAATCATCAGACAAACTCTTATGAATATAGAAAGCAATGCTTCAAAGTGACTCAGCTTGCATCTTGCATCAACTAAATAGGGCTCTACCACTTGTGCATAATTCAGCAAACAGATTGACACCGTTCATTTGTAAAGTTCATAATAATATCCATGTGCCATGAATGAATTTACATATAATTAAAGATATCACAAATTGCGTATAAAAAATAATTTCAATGCGAAGGTTGTTAGTAACTCCGAAGGTACACAAGTCTCAGCTTCCTTCTGCCTTCTTAGATGGCATTGGCATCCTCACAATATCATGGAAGCAAGCAGGATTTGACTCCCAAGATAAAATCATTCACAGAACATTGACTACTGACTCCAAAAACTCAATCAATCAACTACTGACTCGGACTCCTAATAAAAACCTACTATTAACAAGATTAAATCCAACAACGGAGGGGCGGATGTCGGCGATGTTGAGCGGGATGAGCCGGCGCGTGCGGCCGGAGGGGAGGTGGGTGGAGTAGACAGACGCCCAGCTTCTGCGCGGGGAAATGATGGAGACGTAGATGAGGTGGGGGTTGTCGGGGGTGAGGGACGGGCGGTCCTTGAGGGCAATGGGGTCCTAGGGGAAGAGCGGGAGAGCGGCGCCACCTCGAGAGTCTCGCGGCGGGCTGCGACGGTGGTGGGGACAGGGTGAGGTAGAGGTTGAGGGTGTTGTTGCGCTCAGAGACGAAGAGGAGGGAGACAAACTAGGGAGGGCAAGGGGAAAAACAGATGACAAGCTTACCTTCACCGGAGCCCGCCGGTGGTCCTCGAGAATCTGCATGACATGAAGTCGGGAACCCGGCCTCTAGGGTTTTCAGTCGGTCACTCGCCTGCAAAGCAAAGGCAAGATGATCCGGCCGGCCGGCGAGCAATCGAGGGCCGGAGGTGGTGCAGTCGAGATCCTGAGGCGGCGTAGTGGAGGACCCAAGGTGGCGGACGAGAGGGTCCAGGCGATTTTTCGCCAGACGCGAGAGCGCCGAGAGGAGACGGAAGCGAGAAGGAAAAGGCGAAGGGGCATGGGGAAAGGAGTCACGCTGTGGAAAATCCCGGGGGTAGTTGGATGGTAATTGTGGGTAAAAACTTCAAACTTCAAGGGGTATTTTTGTTTATGTAAGTTGGATTCTCACGAGAATCTGTAAGAAGGATGCTTCTCGTTGCTAGTTCATTTTTGAGACAGCTCCTCGCAAGAATCAGGATCTGGTGGTTTTGAGAATCAGGGTGTTTGGTACAGCTCCACGAGAATCGATTGAGAAGCTGGGAGTAGAAGTTGTACCAAACAGGGCCTAAGTGCTGGTGGGTAAAGAAAAAGGAGAAAAGGAATAACAATTTCAAGAAGGATCAACAAGAGGATGATACTAAAGCCACCATTGTTACTAAGCAAGATTCTGATGGATATGTTATCATTGACTTTGCTAGTAATTCTAAAACCGGTGACGAGTTTATTCTTGATACGGTATGCACTATCCATATGAGTCCGAACCGAGATTGGTTCATGAATTATGAAGCTGTGCCAAGTGGTTCTATGTTGATGGGTGATACTTCACCATGCAAGATTGCAGACATTGGTTCTAACCATATAAAGATGTTTGATGGCACCATTAGAACTTTGTCGAATGTTCAACATATTTCGGGTTTGAACAGAAATCCTATTTCCCTGAGTACTCTTGATGTTAAAAGGTACAACTATTCAAGTGGAGGTGGAGTTCAAACTCTCTTGTTATGATGAAAGCTGATATCAAAACTGTCAACTTATATCATCTGCAAGGTACTACAATTTTAGGTAATGATGTTGTTGCCTCAAATAAATCATCCGATTCTGATGCTACTAATATTTGGCATATGCGTCTGGCGCATATGAGTGAAATTGGCATCATGGGGTTATGTAAAAGAGGACTCATTGATGGTCAAAGTATCGACAAGTTAAAGTTTTGTGAACATTGTGTCTTCGGTAAGCAAAAGATGGTGAAGTTTAGCACAACAATTCACTATGTAAAAGGCATATTGGATTATGCTGACTCTGATTTATTGATGAGGACATCACTTCTACTGATATGGGCACTCCTCTTGCTGCTACCATGAATGATGTGCAAGGTCCAATTACTCGGGCATGTGCTTGTTAACTCAATTATCAGGCAAATTCGTTTCTAGGGCTGAGTGTATTATTTAAGAACTCTATGATGCTGCCTAATGGAGATGATTTTCTTGTGCTTAGGAATCTAGAAATGGACAACAAGGAGTTGATGTGTATCAAGGAAGGAGAAGGCAATAACAATGGCCACAATTCCAACGAGGACTTCAGGACTTAAAAGCCACCCTAAAGGAGATGAAGAATTTATGGCCTCCAACTCAAAGAGTTTGGGCCACCCTCTACTTGGTGCTGCGCCACTTTTCCATAGCCTACAAGGCTTGCATCCGAATCCCCTTAAGGGTTAGTTTGAGTCAAACTTTGTAATGGGCTTATTTGGCCCATGTAGCCCATATGGCCGGTCACCTAGAGTTCTGGGTACTGTTCATGTGGCACTATTCATGCATGAACAGTACTGCCGCCCCTCCCTCTTCCTCCTTTACATAGTGGCCGCCATCCCTTAGTTTCGGTGGGTTTCTTTTTAGATTATTCTGCATAGCATTTTCATTGCACGTTCAGTTGAGGAACCCCAACTTTGTGAGCTTCATCATTATTTGAAATACAATTTTAGATTGCATCTTCTACTCTCTTGCTTGTGTTCTCGATTAAACTTGCGGAGATAGCCTTCTTAGTGAGTCAACTGCGTTAGTGCGATTGATAACCATCAGAGCAGTGGTGTAGTGATTGCGAGGGGTTCGATCCGTTTTGGTGGGAGCCTTTGGATCATCAACGTCGTGTTCTACACAATCGACATATCACTACCTTTCGAAAGATCGGGCCACAATCACATTATTTGTGGGGACAATCCCGCGTTCTGTCCCTTGGAGTGTTGACTATATGTTGACTATCATTGATGATTATTCAAGAAGAGTTTGGCCATATTTCATGAAACATAAATCAGATGTGTTCAAGACATTCAAAAAGTAGAATATTATGATTGAAAAGCAAATTGACAAGTGTGTCAAGAATCTACGTACTGATAAAGGCTTGTAGTTCTGTTTTGGAGAATTTGAAGCTTTATGCAGATCAGATGGCATTGTGAGACATTATACTGTCTCAGGTACTCCTCAATAAAATGGTGTAACCAAACGCATGAATAGAATCATTATGGAAAATGTATGTTGCATGTTATCTAACTCCGACTTATCTATAAGTTATTGGGCTGAAGCCACGTCCATTGCTTATTATTTGATCGATCGGCCACCCAACTTGTCAATTGATAAGAAGACTTCAATTGAGGTATGGTCTAGTTCTCTAGCAGATTATTCAAACTTGAGAATATTTGGATGCCCCGGTTATGCTCATGTTAACAATGGTAAATTAGATCCTAGAGTCGCAAAGTGTATTTTCCTTAGTTATAAAACTGGTGTGAAGCGATATAAATTGTGGAATCCCGAAACTAGAAATGTGGTTATTAGTAGAAGTGTTAGTTTTGATGAATCTGTTATGTTGCAAGATAAACCATATATTGATGTTCCTGTTGAGAAGCCGCAGAAATCATGTGTGTTAGTGGAACATGTTATTGATTCAGAATCTACACCAGAAGCTGAAAAGGAAAACATATGGGATGTTCATGTTGTCTTTCAACCACCACAACGTTCCATTGAAGCCGACAGACTTAAAAGGAATATTCAAGCTCCGAAGAGATTGATTGCACAAGCTGTTGTTATTGCTTATGCTTTGAATGTGGCAGAAGAAATTGATGGTACTGCAGAACCTTCCACGTATTCAAATTCTATCTCTTCTATTGATTTAGAGAGATGGATGGCTGTCATGCATGATGATATGCAATCTCTTGAGAAGAATGACACTTGTGAGCTAGTCAAGTTGATAATTAACAAGAAGTCTATTCGCTACAAATAGATGTTCAAGAACAAAGAAGACATTTCACCAACCGAAGATATTAAGTACAATACAAGGCTCGTTTCTAAAGGATACACCTAAATTCTAGGTATTGATATCAAAGATGCCTTTTCCTCAGTTGCGAATCATAGTTCCATTCGTACTTTACTCAACACAGTGGTTATGCATGATTATGAATTTGAACAATTGGATGTGAAAACTGTGTTCTTACATGGGGAATTGGAGGAAGATATTTATGTGGAGCAACTAGAATGTTTTGTCTTTCCGGGAAAGGAGAATTATACTTACAAGTTGAAGAAATCTCTTCATGGTCTAAAGCAATCACATAAATAGTGGTACAAGAGATTTGACTCGTTTATAATCTCTTAGGATTTCAAAAGATTCGATTATGATGGTTGTGTTTATTTGAAGACTGTTAATGGTTCAACTATTTATTTGCTCCTATATGTTGATGATATGCTGATTGCTGCAAAAGACAAGGCATACTTTCAAAGTTGAATGTACAATTGAGCAGTGAATTTGAGATAAAGGATCTCGGTGCAACAAAGAAGATTCTTGGCATCAGGGACGGAGCATAAGCTAGGCCAACATGGGTAGTGGCCCCACATCATTTTAGAATTTTTTGAACACCATGTATGCATACGTAATATATATCTATACGCATGCACGTATACTCTCGATGATGGTATATACGCAAGCATGCACGTATACTCTCGATGAATCTATATACGTAATTCACATGATGGTTATGGCATATATTAGGTTGTAGGCATTGGCAGAGCTTAATTAGTGCAATTCAGACTAGACGAGGGCCCCTACTGCACTTTGCTAAACTCTAAGGAAATTATGCTATTAATATGCACTTTCTATCGTATTCAGTTTGTAATTCTCTCGAGGCTAGCCCCCTCTATAATTTGTTTGAAGCTCTGTCACTGCATGGTATGAAAATTACCAAAGATAGACGGTTTGAAAAATTATACCTATGTTAGAAAGGGTATATTGATAACGTTTTTCGTCGCCTTAACATGCATAAGGCCAAATCAGTGAATACTCCGTTAGTTGTATTAGATATGTCGATAGTGTATGGTGTTCTTTGCATATTGACAACCCTGTACATGTTATATATTGGCTTGTTGGCCCTTTGGAATAGAACAAGGTTCATTCCAACATGGTATTAGAGCAGGGTTAGGGTTAGGGTTAGGGTTAGTGTTTGTCGCCGCCGCCGTCACCCTTGTCGTGCCCTCCTCTACGTTGCTTCTTCCGCTGCACCCCCTCCTTTGTTTTTGCTCCAACACCGAAGCTTCGCCAAATCGCGTGTGTCGTCACCCAAATCCAGTGCGCCATCGCCGGATCCTGCCACCGATGTCCTCCCCGCCGCTGGATCCGGGCTTCCTGTCACTAGATCCGGCTTCAGACACATACGAAGCTCTGGCGCCGAGCTCATTTGTTCTTTGCCCAAATACTATTATCGCCTAAATCGCTGCTACTGACCGATTCGATATTGACAACCCTGTTTTAATTCTTTGCTGCTATGGCTCGATCTGGGTATATCTGATCCGCCGGACCGATCGCTTTCGGCCATCCTGGCTCCCGATCCAGCTTCTCCAACCCCGAACCTCGACATCTACACCACCTCTCTGCTCCAGATGGCTTCCGCTGGCGGCTCCATTGCTATCTCGCTCCTTTCGGTTCATTTCGATGGGACGAACTTTCGAGAGTGTGTTGTTCACATGAGGATTCATCTCAATAGCCAACGTCTCTGGGGTCATCTCACTGGCAAGCACCCCTATCCGCCCGCCCTACACTGCCTGTTATGCCTGCTCTCCCTGTTGGTGCGAATCAGGCGGCTCAACACTTCTACAAAAAAGGTCTTCACAGACTGTTCAAAAACGTCATCACAGACGGTTTCGTGAGCCGTCTGAGTTTATGGGTCAGTGATGACATGGGTCATCATAGACGGTTTTGAACCGTTTATGAAAATGAACTATCACGCAGCGGTTCTTGTTCGTAACCGCTCATGATAGTCTATTTGCATTTCGCTTACGAATAAGAACCGCTCAGGATACTATCATGCGGTTCTTATTCGTAACCGCTCGTGATAGTTTTTTTATTGCAAAAAAAATCGGATTTGAGCCAAACCAATCAATTGCTAGACAGTAGTTTCCATATGCAACCTCTAGCAAGACAACTAAAATCCAATTAAAATTCTAATGGCAAACACATTATAGGAAAGGGAAACCAAAAGGTTTCACAACGTCCCCTCTGAATGGGAAAAATAATAAAGTTACAAAGTTAAACTAGCTAGAAACTATCTATGTCTCCAAGCTCCTGAAGAACTCATCGACTTCTTGGATTGGTCTTGTGAGCTCCTCTCTGTACCTCACCAGCATATCACAAGTTGTTCTTGCATGTCGTCAAGTTCGACTCAAGCTCGTCGGCAAGGAGAGACGACTGAAAACCACCAGCGGTGCTCCGACCTTAACACAAAATTAAGATAATTTTCTTTACAACAAACAACCAACAAATTGTGTATGTTATGGGGATATACATGTACCTTCCGGCAGTCTACCTCCTACGGCAGACAAGGAGCTCCTTCGCATCCCGCCTCCTCATCGTCGTCGGCTGTGTCTCCTCGCTGAACCACGACAGGGAATCGAGGGTGGTCGTCGGAGCTCGGTGTGGGGAGGGGAGAGGGAGCGACTGATGAAAAACAAGGCTGGGATGGCTATAATATATAAGGACAGCGCCAAAATATTTTGCCTCCCGCGCGCGCTTTCAAAATTTTTTGAACTCCTGTGCTGCTAATCACAGACGGTTTCATACAAAAACCGTCTGTAACGACAAATCACAGACAATTCTTAATACGAACCGTTTGTGATATATATCTTATCACAGACGGTTTGTATTAAAAACCATCTATGACTTGGAATCACTAACTCTCTGATTTTAAATACGAACCGTCTGTGATACTTCACAGACGGTTTTCAACACGAACCGTCTGTGATATTACTTCTTCACATATGGTTTTTAGCGCAGTCAGTAACACAGATGGTCGCTAAACCAAAACCGTCTGTGATTGTATTTAATACAGACGGTTTTGGTCAACCGTCTGTGATGAGGCGTCTAGTATTAGCCTTTTTGTAGTAGTGCAAGAGACTGCCAATGCTGCACTAGAGGAGCCCCTGGAGCTATACCAGTATGAGCTACACACCTATGAGCGATGGCAGGATGCCGAGGCTCTTGCTACCGCCATCTTGGTGGGTAGCATGCCTGTGGTCATCTCCATGGACGTTGCGGAGCTACTGACGACACAACTTATGTGGGAGCGCCTCCGAGCTCACTACCAGCCAACGAGTGATGCTATGTATCTCTCAGTTGTTCATCAAACATATTCTCTTCAGCAGCTCGATGCCACCGTGGAGAACTTCTACCAGCATATGTCTGAGGTGTGGCATCAGCTTGACTCTCTTGGGCCGGATGTCTGTCGGACCTGTCCCTGCTGTGTGCAGCTCCGCGCTCACCAGGAGACTCACCATCTCTATGACTCCCCGACGCGTCTCTGGCCTGAGTTCGAGACTGTGTGTGCTCAGCTCCTGACTCGCCACCCACGTCCGAGCTTGTTGGAGGCCCTCACAGGTATGCGTGCTGAGGAGACTCGTCGTCATGGCACGGCTCAGATGCAGGATGTCTTGTCTGCTTCAGCACCTGCTCCTTTGCTTGGTTCTTCAACACCGACCGTGATACCTCCCGCAGCTCCCACCGCACCAGTGGTTGATGCCTCTATTGCGGGTCTTCACTGCACCTATTGCCAACGTGACGGCCACCGGTATCAGGACTGCTACAAGCAGAGGAGGGACCAGGGTCGTCGGGGTGGACGTCCCCCGAAGGGCCCTAGAGGTTTCTCCCACTCAGGAGCTGGTGCCTCTCGCCATGGATCCTCTGGTGACGCCACATAGCAGCTCCTCTCACTGCTCCAGCGCCTCGGTGTCAGCTCGTCCTCAGACTCCTAGGGTTCTGCTTGTCTGGCTCTTACTTCTCAGTAGTCTTCCTCGACTCTGCCTCCTTCCTCGTCAGGTATCTTGTCTCCATGGATCTTGGACTCTGGTGCTTTATTTCACATGACACCAGATTCTATCCACCTCACTTTCGTGTGTCCCATAGTTTTTCCTTCTACTGTTCAGACTTCAGATGGTACCTATCTTCCTGTTGTAGGCTGAGACACCCCTTCCAATTCTTCTTTTCATGTTCACGCAGTCTCTCATGTTCCTCAGCTTACTATGCAGCTTATATCAGCTAGTCAGATCACTGATCACGACTGTCGTGTTGTTCTTGAGTCTGACTCTTGCTGTGTTCAGGACCGCTGCACAGGGACTCTGCTTGTTACTGGCCCTCGGCACCGTGATTCGCAGTGTCTTTGGGAGCTCGACTGGCTTCATCTTCCTTCCACTGTCTCCACTAGCTAGTCAGCTACTACCACTATCTCTGGTCTTGCCGCGTCCTCCACTACCTCCTTCACTTAGTTGCACCATCGTATTGGTCATCTTCGCGGATCGCGTCTATTGTCACTAGTAGCCATGATGCTCTTGGGTATGTTTCTGGGGACACCTCCTTACATTGTATGGGTTGCAAGCTTGGCAAGCAGCTGCAGCTCCCTATCCCTCTAGTGATTCTATTTCTACTTGTCCTTTTGATCTTGTTCACTCTGATGTTTGGGGTCCGGCTTCCTTCGTTTTGAAAGGGGTCATCGATACTATGTGATCTTTATTGATGATTATTCTCGTCATACTTGGATCTACTTCATGTCCTCTCGCAGTCAGGTTCTCTCTATTTACCAGATGTTTGCCACCATGGTTCGCACTAAGTTTTATTCGGCCATTCGTGTGTTTCATGCCGACTCTACTAATGAGTATCTTTCTACTGCTTTGCATCGTTTTCTCGCTGAGCAGGGTACCCTTCTCCAGTACTCTTGTCCTGGTGCTCACGCTCATAACGGTGTCTCTGACTGTAAGCATCGTCATTTGCTTGAGACCGCTCACGCTCTCATGCTTGCCTCTTCTGTTCCCCCTTACTTCTGGGCTGAGGCTATTTTCGCTGTTGTTTTTCTCATCAACATGCAGCCTTCCACTGCTCTTCTGGGTTCTACTCTTGTCGACCATCTCTTTGGTCGAGCTTTAGAGTACAGTCACCTTTGCAGTTTTGGCTGTGTATATTTCGTCCTTCTTCCACCTCGTGAGCGCACCAAACTGACTACTTGGTCAGTTGAGTGTGTTTTCGTTGGCTAGAGTCTTGTGCATAAAGGTTATCATTGCTACGACCCTGTTGCTCGCAGGATGCGGATTTCTCGAGATGTCACTTTCGACGAGTCTCGACCTTACTACCCTTGTTCCTCCACAGTTAGGTCAGATTCTCTTGTTGAGTCGATCTATTTTCTAATTTTTCCTGACTCTCTACCTTCCACTACGATTTCGCTCCATCCTCCATCTTCTTCACCTCCCTCTCCTTCGGCTCCACATGTTCCCCCTCTGCCGGAGGCTCCTTCCCGCTCTTTTGTTGACACTCCACCTTTTCCTCTGTACTACTCTCGCCATCCTCGGCCTCCTCCTTCCTTTGTTGAGCCTCCGTCTTTGTTGGGCTCTGTTCCCAGTTCTTCTTCTTCGTCCTTGCTGGGTCCAGCTCCGCCTTCTCCTCCCAAATATGATCTTCATGATCGTCACACGGTCAGGCCACCTATCAGGACCCCGGAGATACAACTCCAAGACCCTCTGTGTATTCTGAACTAGTCCCATGATCAGTAGCTAGCTCACACAGTTACAACATCGATGAAATCATATCCACACAACAAAGTAGCTATGAAGTAGACAAATTAATATTACTTAGTAGCAAAAAGGACCTTATGATCTAGTTTTACAGAGTTTACCGCACAGGGCTAAAGATAACAAAGTAAACTTGCAGCGGAGTATAAACAAACTCGTTGGGGGCTTCGGACGAGGAGAAGGCACGCACGGGGTGGCCCATGATCTTGTGATGCTGAAGGAGGCGTTGGCAGCAGCGCTAGAGGCGGCGGCGAGGAGCTCGACCAGCGGCGAAGATTCTTGAATCACGGTGAGCTGGGGGCGAGAGAGAGAGGGGGGAGCAGGGAAAACGGAAGAGGGGCTCATGGCGCTCCCGGTGCTTGCCTTAAATAGGCTCGGGGAATGCCGAGAGAGAAGGACGCGCGGGGAGGTCAAGTCGACACTTGTGTGCTCCAGTGAATCCGCGTGGAGAAGAAGGGATGGGATGGGACGGCACGGGCGGGGTCGGCGGGAAATGGGGACTTTAACCCTCGCTGGTGCGTGGAGAAACGGCGAAGGAATCCCAGGATAGGATGGAGCTACGTGGCCAGCAATGGCGGTTCGGAGTTTCTGCACACGGTGGGAAAAGGAGGGGAACGAGGAAGAAGGGGCGGCGGAGGCTGACTGGTGGGCCCTGTTAGCAACAAGAGCGGGCGGAGGGGCGCAGCTGGGCTGGCGCACAGGGTGGGATTAAAATGCATTTTCGAATTAAAGAAATACCAGAAAACTAAAAAGGTTTTTAGAAATTGGGAGATAGGGTCCAAAAATTCTAAGAAAATACACAGAAATTCCTAGAAGCATTTGGAACTTAATAAAAATACTTTTAACTTAACTTTAGCTTTTAATTTTGTAAATAAATTATTTTTAACTTCGGACAAAAAGGAAAACCCTTTTTAAAATCCAAGAAAATACTTAAATAATATTTTTGACTTTAAATCCAGGTAAAATCTAGAAAAATTAAATAAACCAACTTTGAATTAATTGAAGTTTGATTATTTCATATTAAATTGCTTTTTAATTCTTAAAATTTCAAGTTAAGCTTAGCAACTTAGTAAAATCAAATGGTTATTTTTATTTTTGCAAATTTTCAAAAAGCTCTAAAAATTAGGATGTTACACCACATGAGCGCTCGGCCCATGCATTTGCTCTTCTGAGCCTCACGATCTCCGTGAGGCATTTGCCACCCCTGGTGGTAGCTTGCAATATCCGATGAGATTGCTGCCTTGGAGCGTACTAGCACTTGGGGTCTTGTGCCCTTACCTACGGTGTCACTTCTATCATGTGCAAGTGGGTGTACAAGATCAAGGCCCGCTTGGATGGTTCCCTTGGGCGCTACAAGGCTCGTCTTGTGGCACGTGGTTTTCAGCAGGAGCATGGTCATGACTACGATGAAATCTTTGTCCCTGTTGCTCACATGACCACTGTTCGCACTCTCCTTGTTGTGGCCTCTGTTTGATAGTTGCCTATCTCTCAGTTGAACATTAAGAATGTCTTTCTCAATGGCGAGCTGCGTGATGATGTCTACATGCAGCTACCCCTGGGTATTCTACCCCTGATGGTATAGTGTGTCGCCTTCATCGCTCTCTCTATGGGCTCAAATAAGCCCCTCGTGCTTGGTTTGATCGCTTCTCCTATGTTGTCACAGCTGCTAGCTTCTCCGCCAGTGATCACAACCCTGCCCTCTTCGTCCACACCTCTCCTCAGGATCAGACGCTCCTCCTTTTCTATGTAGATGATATGATCATTACTGCAGATGTCTCTCAGTACATTGCATTTGTAAAGGAGCATCTTAGTGAGCAGTTCTTGATGTGTAATTTGGGTCCTCGATCTTCATTACTTCCTTAGGATTGAGATCACTTCTACTCCCGAGGGCTACTATCTCTCCCAGGAGAAGTATATTTAGGACATCATTGCTCGCACTTGTCTCACTGATCAGCGCGTGGTGGATACTCCTATAGAGCTTGGTGTTTACCTTCGGTCTACTGATGGTGAACCTCTTGAGGATCCCACTTGCTACCGCCATTTCATCGGGAGCCTTGTCTACCTTAAGATCACTCACCCTGATATTTCTCACGTAGTTCACATCCTGAGTCAGTTTGTCCCTGCTCCCACTCAGCTTCACAACACTCATCTTCTTTGTGTTCTGCGATATCTTCGGGGGACCATCACTCGTCGCCTTTTCTTTCCTCGCTCCAGTTCTTTGCAGCTTCTGGTGTACTCTGATGCGACCTGGGCTAGCGATCATTCTGATTGCCGGTCTCTTTCTGCCTATTATGTTTTCCTTGGTTCCTCCTTGATTGCCTGGAAGATTAAGAAGCAGACTGTAGTTTCCCGTCCGAGCACTGAGGCTGAGTTGAGAGCCATGGCGTTGTTGACAGCTGAGATCACCTGGCTTCGATGGCTACTTGAGGATTTCGGTGTTTTCGCTTCTGCACCGACTCATCTCTTATCTGATAGTACTGGTGTGATCAGCATTGCTCAAGATCTCGTGAAGCATGAGCTCACCAAGCACATTGGAGTGGATGCTTCGTATATGCGCTCGTAGGTGCAAGACCAAGTTATTGATCTTCAGTATGTGTCTTCGAAGTTTCAGTTAGCAGATTTCTTCACCAAGGACAAACTAGAGTTCAACATAGCTTTTACCTTTTCAAACTCAGTGTTGTTGATCCATTATGAGTTTGAGGAGGGTCTTAGATATGTTGATAGTATATGGTGTTCTTTGCATATTGACAACCCTATACATGTTATATATTGGCCTGTTGGCCCTTTGGAATAGAACAGGCCTCATTCCAACAAGCTGCATATTTCAAACTTTCTTTAGCGTCATATCTACAGTGATATGATGAATTTGAGTACATGTCTAGAGTTCCATATGCCAGCGCAGGTGGTTCACTTATATATGCCATGGCATGTTCTCGCCCTGATCGATTTTTTCTCGATCATTGAGTGTTGTTAGTAGATACATGGCTAATCCTCACAAAGAGCATTGGAAAACAGTTCAATGGATTTTCATATATTAGTAGGGCACATTTGATGCTTGTTTATAGTTTGGAAAGACTAAAGATGGAATCGTTGGTTATGTGGACTCATATTTCACTAGAGATTTGGATAAGAGAAGATATCTTACTGGTTAAGTGTCCACTGTTGGAGGATGTGCCGTTAGTTGAAAAGCAAGTATGCAAGCTATTGTTGACTTGTGCACTACAGAAGCCGAGTATATGGCTATTTTTGAAGCTTGCAAATAAGTTGTTTGGCTAAGATGTTTGTTTACTGAGCTTTGTGAAAGTACGTCTTGCACTACAATATTCTACGGCAATCAAAGCGATATTTGTCTTACGAATGATCATATGTTTCATGAGAGAACGAAGCACATTGATATCATTGCATTCGAGGTGTCATTGCTCAAGGTGACATTAAAGCCATTAAGATCAGTACTCATGATAATCTAGCTGATATGATGACAAAATCAGTTCCTACCGCTAAGTTTGAGCTTTGCTCATACTTAGTTGGTATATATCGTTCAGTAGTCCTATAGACGTTCGACGCACAAGTTGTTTATGCTAATCTGTTTCGAGGAGATCACGTTTTGTTTCGGCTACAGGAGGAATTCGTCTTAAGGTGAAGGTTGTTGAGTTTGAATTTGATGCAAATTAAGTTTGAGTGTGATATGAAATTTGTTTTTCTACTCTAACTAATAGTCCTACTCTTACATAGAGTCTCTTATGTACCATTATAAATATATTCCTATAGTCTATAGGAAGAATAAGAGTTTTATTGTAAACATATCCTCCATCGGTTGGAGACGACACTGAAAGTCGAGTTGAGTTTTCAAGCTACAGTACATATGGGAGACGGCAGCTACCGGCGTGCGAGTGAGAGAAGCTAGCTAGGTGGCGCAGCTAGGCGAGCGCAAGATAAACAGCATTCCAAAATGTTTCGTCACAAACCAATTCAGACAATCACAAAATTGTGCCTAGTTAATCATCCATTTTCATACACGATCGGTAATCTTAATTTTGTTTGCTGCTGGTTACTAGCAAGTGATCAGAGTTTTTTCTTTCTTTCGATTTTGCTATCTTTTAGGCCCAATATTCACCTATTCCATGGGGAACATGGTGTTCCTGCACGTGAGCCGGCCGGACGTAGTCCGGGACATGAGCCTGTGCGTGTCGCTGGACCTCGGCAAGAGCTCGTACATGAAGGTGACGCACCAGCCTCTCTTCGGCGAGGGCATCCTCAAGTCCAACGGCGAGGCCTGGGTCTACCAGAGGAAGCTCATTGCTCCCGAGTTCTTCCTCGACAAGGTGAAGGTATATATATGTGTGTGTGTGCTAATCACGGAGCTCATTTCAATTTATTTTTTTATGCCAGTTAATCTGACTCTTGCTTTCCTAGGGTATGGTGGAGCTGATGGTGGACTCGGCACAGGCACTGGTGAAGTCATGGGAAGACAGAGTGGCCAGAAACGATGGAGGTGCTGCCTTAGACCTCAAGATCGACGACGACATCAGGGCTTACTCTGCGGATGTGATCTCCAGGACATGCTTTGGGAGCAGCTACGTCAAGGGCAAGAATATCTTCGCGATGATCAGGGAGCTGCAGAAGACGGTTTCCAAGCCAAACATGCTAGCTGAAATGACGGGGCTGAGCTTCTTCCCGACGAAGAGCAACCGGGAGGCATGGAGACTCAACAAGCAGGTGCGCAGGCTGATACTCGACGTCGTGAAGGATAGCGGAGATGACAAGAACTTGCTCAACGCGATGCTCCGCAGCGCGAGCGGCGGCAAGGCGGGCCGCGACCTTGCCGAGGCGGAGGACTTCATCGTGGATAACTGCAAGAACATCTACTTCGCCGGGTACGAGAGCACAGCAGTCACCGCCGCCTGGTGCATGATGCTCCTGGCGCTGCACCCGGAGTGGCAGGACCAGGTACGAGACGAGGTGCGGGAGTCGTGCGGCGGCGCCGGCCGGGCACCGGACTTCGCGTCGCTCCAGAAGATGAAGAAGGTACATGTTACGTGCGTAACAGCGTATAGATGCAATTCTTCGTATTGAACGTTTGTTTACGTGTTCTCTGATTGTGTCGAAATGTTGCAGCTGACGATGGTGATCCAGGAGACGCTGCGGCTGTACCCGGCGGGCGCCGTGGTGTCGCGGCAGGCGCTGCGGGAGCTCAGCCTCGGCGGCGTGCGCGTGCCCAAGGGCGTGAACATCTACGTGCCGGTCTCGACAGTGCACCTGGACCCGGAGCTGTGGGGTTTCGGCGCGCGGGAGTTCGACCCGGAGCGGTTCGCGGCCGCGCGGCCGCAGCTGCACTCGTACCTGCCGTTCGGCGCCGGCGCGCGCACCTGCCTCGGGCAGAGCTTCGCGATGGCCGAGCTCAAGGTGCTTCTCTCGCTCGTGCTCTGCAGGTTCGAGATGGCGCTGTCGCCGGCATATGAGCACTCGCCGGCGCTCAGGCTCATCGTAGAGCCGGAGCACGGCGTGCGCCTCCTTTTGAAGAACGTGCAGCCCAAGTATCCCTGGATGTGATTGGTGCAAGTTTGGGCTTGTCCGAACTGAGGTTTTTCAGGCCATTTTATAATTTGCTAGGTGAATTAGTTTTTAACCTTTTATTTTGTACGGACATGTGGGCTTGGGCTTGAGGGCTTAAGGAAATTGAACTTTTTTTTTCTCTCTACCTCTGACTGAACTAAATAGACTTCTACGAGAACCAATCCCTTTTCGATTGCTCGCCAGTTTAGAACAGCATTTTAGATTGTTCAAAGTATGAACTTGGAACCTATCACCCAGGTTTCGTCCTCATCCAGAATTCCCGATGTACAGGACGGGGTAGCTCTGCCTTTCACAAAGGCATATTGTTGACGTAGTGGATAAAATTAAAAGCATACTAGTGCATGTTATAAACTGTTGTTTTTGAGGGGTTATTTGGTAATTTCTCTATTTGAGAAAAGATTAAATAGAAAAGGAAAAGAATTTGAGGGAGGCCCACCTGTCATAGCGTTCAAAGGGGAGGATAAGGCTTCGGCTCTTATCTCTATTCGATGTAGTGAGGATTAGGGGCTTCGGCCTCTTCCTCTTCTTGCGGATGGCGGCGCAGTGGGCTTGTAGGGAGATGGATCCTCCGGCTTGAGCGGATCTTGCGCCGTCAGTTGCAAGTCTTCTCCTCCTTCTTTTACGGCTGGTTCCTCTTCAGTTCTTGTTTTTGTCCCATGGGAAAACAGATTGGGACTACCCTCTTTTTGAGTTTTTATCTCCATTTTTTTGAGGCTTTCAGTATGGAGAGGATTGGGAGTTTTGAGCGAAGGTGGTGCATCTTGTGCCGTGGCTGGTGAGCTCTCATCTTCTTCCTTAGGGCATCCTGTTGGTTCTCTTTCTGGGTCCTTCTATTCAGTGGGATGTCGAGAGAATCCATCTCTGGTGCGTTTGAGGATTCAGTTCCTTGACCGGCTGAGAGCTTGATTTCTGAAAAGGGAGCAGTTGATTTATTGATATTGGTGCTCGATCTTGGAGTGCTCTCAGCCAGTGTATCTCCTGTGGGCTTGTGCGGCAACCTTCCATTTCCTCGGCTTTGTTCTTTGGTGGGTTCCAAAGAAGGAAGTGTGGCATTGTATCTCCGATTGCTTCGTCTTTTGCTCGGGTTTGCAGGGCGATAGTTTTTCTGGGTGAGTGTCTTTGACACTCCTTGCCAGTTTCGTCTTTGTGGTTTTGAGTACCACCGCTTCAGTGAGTATTGTACCTCTGTGTTACTTCTTTGCTGATTCTTGTATATATAGCTGCAGTGCTAGTTGATATTCTTGATCTGTGTTAGTTCTGATATCTGAATCTAGCTCTAAAGATATTGCAAATAAATCAGTGGGCTCTGTTGGCTTGCTCAGTAATGAACTTTATCATATACTGAAATTGAATGTGATAGTTAGTTCATACTTGAGCTCTTTGGCATCACTTGCTACTGTCTCTTTGATCCGTTGTCAGTCTGTTACTTTCGGATTTAACTACTTATATTGAATCTTCTAATTCCATTGATCTCTAGCAATTCAGTTGATCACTCTACTGTCAGCCAATTGGCTTTATTACTGAACTTGTGTCTTGATGTTTAGTTTACACTGAGTGATCAATTTCTGTTGGTAATCTAGAGTTCAGATTGTGATCCTTTTGATCTACTATTTGACTGAAAGTATAGTCTGTATTCTTTAGCTGTTGAGATCTTTTGACAGTTTAGTAAAGTATTCATTAGAGCTCAAAATTTGAATTTATATTGTCATGTTCAGTTAATGAAGAGTATAGACTAAGTATTGAGAATGCAGAGATTAATTTCTTTTGCAACTTTATTCTGAGAGCAACTATAAATTCACTCAAATCTGAGCAATATATCGATTTGTTTCATATACATGTGGTATATGTTTAGCATTTCTTTCAATTTAAATGATTTGGAGGGTTTACATTTAATTATGTTGATTTGGTCATTTAAATGCTTGGTGGATTAATGCTCTTTTGTTGTAACATCCTAATTTTCTAGGCTTTTTGAAAATTTTCAAAATTTAAAAGTAACCATTTGATTTTATTAATTTCCTAAAGCTTACCTTAAAATTTTAGAATTTAAAAGCAATTTAATTTGAATTAATTAAACTTCAATTAATTCCAAAGTTGGTTTATTTAAGTTTTTGGATTTTATTTGAATTTAAAATCAAAAATATTATTTTAAGTATTTTATTGGATTTTTTGAAATTTAAAAGAGTTTTATTGCTTTTCCTGAAATTCCTTTATTATAAAAAAGTCAAAAATAAAATTTATTGTGTTTCTGAGATTTTCTCGATTTAAAGTTAAAAAGGAAAACTTAATTAATTTCTTGAATCTTCCGGTATTTAAAAGGTTTTTCTGTCTTTTAAAAATTTATAATAAGTTATGTGCAAAAGTAAAAGCCAACTTTAAGTTAGAAGTAATTTTGACTATTCCAAAGCTAATCTATTTGATTTTTAGGCCTTTTCGAAGTTTTCCAAATAAAAATCACCATTTGATCTCTCTTGATTCATTAAAGCTTAATTTGAGATTTCAAAAAAAAACATGAGTAAAATAAAGTTCAATTAAATAAAAATTGTTTTATTATCTTTCCAGAGCCTTTTGAAGCTTTAAAAATAAAATAAACTATTTAGATTTTATTCGATTTAATTTAAAGCTTAAATTGAATTTCTGAACGAAAAATATTTTAAATGGCCAAAGTAAACTTCAAAAAAAATCCAAAACTATTTTATTTGATCTATTCGGGTTCTGGAGTATTTTATAAAATGTTCTTGGATTTTTGGATTTATTTTATTTTTTAGATGTTTCTTTATTCCTTTTCTTTTCTTTCTCTATCCTCTTCTTTTTCTTTCCATGCGCTGGTCATCTTCTTCCTGGCGCCATTTCTTCCCGTTGGAGCACATGGGTGCCCATCTCCCGACCGTTGGCTCCCCCATGCCCTGCCCCTTGACCCGACCGCCTCCTCCCTATATCCTGGCCTCCCCACGCTGCCCCCATGCCGCCCACGCCCTAGCTCCATGCCACCTCTCCCCTCCCCCATGCTGCTGCTGCTGTCCCATGTGCATCGGCTCTTCAAGCTCCCCATGCCGAGCTTCCTTCCCCCTCCTCTTCTATAAAAGAGCAAGCCCAGCAGCTCCTCCTTCCTCCTCACCCCTCTCCTTCCCTCTCCCCCCTCCCACCAGCAGCTCCTCCCCCTCTCCTTCCGTCTCCCCCACCGAGGCTCCAGGTAGAAGCCCCCACTCGTCGTCGGTTCTTCCACCTCTCCGGCCGGCCATCTCCTCCTCCATTCTCCCTCTCCGGTGGTCACTTCGCCGTACCCACCGCATCACAGCAAACCTAGCAGTAGCCATCACCTTTCCCTCCTCTCCATTTCTCCCAACCGAGCTCCACGGAAGCTCCCATGCCCATTGCTGTGTTGCCTCCCCTCCTCCCTCTTCTTCTTCCCCAACCGGCCACCTCCATTACTCCCTCCTTCATCCCCCTCCCAACCAAAGCTCCCCAGCAGCCTCTCCCCCTCTTCTCCATTGCCGGCCGGCCACCACCACCTCCGGTCACCCCTCTCTAGCCATCCTCCTGTCGCCGCTACCACCATTGCGATCTCCATCCTCGATCGGGGGATCCCGTTTCACCCCTTCCCGGCCGCCGCCACCCCCTCCTCGCTGCACACAAGAAGAGCCGAGCCACCGAGCTGCTCTGTCTTCTTGCTACCTTTCTTCTTCCCCCTCCTTTCTTTCTTTGTTTTGTTTTGAGCCACCTCCATGTGAGACCACCATGTCATCATCTCTCTTTTCTTCCTCCCTTGCTCTCTCTAGCAAGTGGGCCCCTTGGTCATTCTCCCATTTCCTTTGATATGTAAAGAAAATCAAACAACATGTTCCATTTGGTTTTTCCCTTTCCATTCAAGTTCTATCATTTCATGTGATTTTCGAACTTTCGGAAGTTCGTTCTCCTTCATACGAAGTCCGATTCCGCCGATTCTCATTCCTAAATTCATCTAAAGGCAGTATCTTCCTTTTGGTATTTATTTTGTAGTTTTGGATTTTATTTAAAATTATTTTATTTATTTGGCTTTGTTCGCACGTATAGATTCCGGTGTTTTAGAGGAATTCTTGGACCCGACGACCGAAGCACCTCAACTCTTCAACGAAGGCAAGCGTAGACCTTTGATCATATTGAACCCATTTTATAAAATTATATTGTTTTATATCCACATGTATTGCTAAGTTTATAAAAATGGTTTTGGAAATAGTTAAACACCTACTTGGCAGTATGACTCCTTCAAATAATTGTGAACGACATGTTGACATGTACCCTTGGACACCATAGGATGGGTAATCTTAGTTGGACATTATCGTAATACCAACATGGGTGCATATTATGCTTAGTCTTGCTTTAGTTATGCGATGTCTCTCGATCACATGATTCATTGATGATAAATTTGACTTAATGATATATGCAATTGTGGTGCGGCCACTGTTATTAAAAGTTGTTGTACCATGGCAAGGGTTGTCATTTGGCTAGGTTGAACGAAAATGATTTATGATCGGGCCAGTGGGTGGTGGTGAAGATAGGTGTGGAATCATATTGGGATGCGGAAGTCTCGTCTGAGCAACCACTAAGGACTTAACTTTGTGTGCTATTGACCTGGGCCATACCGTACAACCACAAGTTCATTTATGGGGTGGACCTGGCCGACTAATTAGCAATATTTTGATTTGGTTCTGTTTTGGTGGATGAATTGGCGCAAGAGGGGGCTCTGAATGGCGAAACCTTAGCGAGCAGAACTGGGTAAAAACAGAACTTTGTAAAGGCCTTGTCACGTGCTCTAGACTGCTTACCTAAGGTAGTGAGCAGTGGTATCGACGGATGCCAAATAAACTAGAGAAATCGTGTCTTGTAGGTAAAGCTGTACAACCTCTGCAGAGTGTAAAACTATTCGAATAGCCGTGTCCCCGGTTATGGACAATGCTTGGTGATTTCACACGAGGGGTAGATTTTCATAAAAATGCTGGAATGGTTTGGTTGGGAAGCGATCTGGATATTGGTTGTTGGTTGGGAAGTGAACAGGGTGTTCACTAGTTGTTTCAAAGAAACTTGTTTACTTATGTATTAATCTTTTAAATTATGCTTTTCAATCTACTTACTATATTTATGTCAATATTGCTTTCTGCAAAATAGCCATAAAGCTATCCTTGTCAAGCCTTGCATGAATACTATTTGCATACATTTTTCTACGACTTGATGAGTACTTTAAAGTACTCACGGTTTTGCGCCATTGTTGAATAGTCACATAGGAAGAACCAGAGAATGCAGAGATTTTTTATGAACACCTTAAAGACTATGCGAACTAGAATGTGTTCTCCACTCGATTGCATGTGGGCATGTCGGATGGCTAGCACGAGTTTGTTTATTCTCCGCTACAAGTTTACTCTATTATCTTTAGCCTTGCTGGCAAACTCTGTAAAACTTGACCATAAGGTCGTTTTGCTACTAAGTAATATTAATTTGTCTGCTTCATTAGCTGTTTTGTTGTATGGATATGATTTCATCGATGTTACAACTGTGTGAGCTAGCTACTGATCATGGGACTAGTTCAGAGTACACAGAGAGTCTCGGAGTTGCATATCCGGGGTCCCGACATTTGTCTTATGATTATGCTGAAATTAATATTGTTTGTTTGCTTAACCTGCTCTATTTACAACTGATCAGCTGTATGCTTGAATCATCCATGCAACAAATTTACTAGAACAAGTGTTGTGCATTTTTTTCAGTCATAAACTCAAAGCTAGCAAAAATGGTGAGTTTCTGTCAAAAAGATAAAGGCAACTTCTCTCTGCTCTGAGCATACTTGACTCTGAAAATTCATAGTATGCTGAATCTCTGCATTCGAGTTTTAATCTGGTTCTACACATACATTATTCCACAGCCTCAAAAACTCCGACTCTGGTGGAGCCTTAGGCGACCAGAGCTCCCCCCTCCCTCCCCCGCCGGTGCCACTCCGGCACCGGCGGCCACCCCAAACCGTCTCCTCCCCCCGGCCCTCCTTCCCCGGTGCGCACGATGGACTCCAAGCCCCCACTGAATCCCCCGCCGTCTCCACCTTTCCCCTTTCCGCACCCCCCTCCGCATCGCATCGCTGGCAAGTGCCCCCCTCTCCATCCCTCTACCCTCGGCCCCCCCTCTTCTACCTTCCTTCCTCCCCTTAACCTTCCGCGCCCCTCCTCCCCACCCCAAACCTCTCCCGAGGCCAGATCTAGATCTTATCTGGCCTCCTCGTAGCCTCTCCTCCCGGATTCTGGTCGAAGCCTCCTGTAGCAGCGCCGCATCTACTCAGGTGGGTGCTCCCCCAAGCGGCGCACCCACAAGACCTCTGGCCTCCTATCCAAGCCATCAGCTTTAGGCACAAGCTCCTACCTTCGGGCATATACTCCAGAGAAAGGTCCCATCAAACTCCAACACCTCATTCACTGCGCCTGCCACCCGCAAGAACCACCGTCCACTGAAGCAAATTCAAGAGAAGCACATTCAAGTGACCCAGTGCTCCCCCAAGGCTACGGCTCTAGCTCGGCACAGCCCGTCCAGTCGAAGCAACCTCGAGGATGCGGCGAATCCTCAAGTAAGAGAAGGCTCTCTCTCGCCTCCTCCCAAAGCCGGTCGACCTAGCGTAGCAAAGGGATGGCAGGTGGTTCAGTGGCCTCGGTGGTGGTGTGCCGCCAGACGCTATTCCACCACCCGCCCTTCCTTAGCCTCAGCTTCCTTCCTTAATAAAACTGCAGGAAGGTGCTTTCACTGCCTCTCTAGAGACTACCAAATCTCCAGCTGCCGTGACCCCCTTCGGTGCATTCGTTGCTTCCATTCAGGCCACCGTGCAAAGGAGTGCCGGAGCAGGCCAAAGCTCCACCGACCACCCCCCTCGCTGCGTCAAGCCACACTGAAGGATCCTCAGCGTTCGGCTCCTCGGCGTCCGGCTCTCTCAACTCAGTGCGCCTCGGCCATGGCATTCCTAGGCGCCCCTGACACCCGACCGGATGAGGACTACTGCATCGTCAACGCCTACCCCTAGCTCGATCGTGCCCGCTAAGACTGGGAAGACACCGCCCTAGTTGCTTGGGTGCTGAGGGGCGACACCAACACTGATGACAGAGGGGTGGCGGAAGCGGTTCGCCGTCGCTTCGGTCTTCGTCGCAAAGAAGTCTCTGTTTTCCTCCATCACCCGGAGACCTATCTTCTTAGGTTCAACACCAAGCACTCTAGGGATAGAGTGCGGGAAGCGAAGAAATTCTATCATGAAGACTTGGAGATCCATGTTCGACCATGGAGGGTTGTGAGTCACGCGTTCGGAGCCGCGACGTTCTTTCGTGTCCGGCTTTGCTTGGAAGGCCTTCCGGTCTTCGCTTGGACGCTGGAAGTCGCAGAGCACCTTGTTGGCAGGAAATGTTCACTGCATTCCATTGAAGGTGTCTCGGCGAGTTGGGAGGACACGAGGACCCTCAACCTCTAGGCTTGGACTGCCAAGCCGAGCTCTATTCCTAAGGTGGCTTGGATCACCTTCATGCATGGAGGGGAGGACCCAAACCGGCCTGACGCGAACTCCCGCCTCCCGAACAAATGGAGGCGAGGGCTCACCCATCGGGTGATCCTACACCTTGACTACATCGAGGACCACACGGGTACCCCCCTCGACGACTTCCTCTCGGTAGCCGACATCACCCCGTATGAGCCCATCACAACCCAGCTCCCTTGGAACTTGGGGGTTGTGGATGGAACACCAGAATCCAGGGGGCGAGCCACATGCCCCCACATCCTCTCCGGCAGGAAGAGGAGACGGGGACAAACCCCCTAGTGGATGACCGTCGCAATCCTCACAGCCAGCGTCGTCCCCTCCGTCGTTCGGCCTGCGACGACCACCCTTCCACCACTCACTGGAGGCGCAAGGACAACGACGACAGCAACGGCGGCAATGGTCGCCACAGCCACACCAGCCATCGAAGTCACAGGCTCCTTGGCTCCTCGGCTAACCTTCACCTTGAATCTAGCCGGGACCGCGACAGATCCCCCAGGGGTCACCATCATGGCAGCAACAAGGATGGACGTCGCAGGGCTGGGGCGGTCGGGGACCCAACCCAGCCACTTGCTGCCTCGTAGGCCAGGCAAGACAACTTTGGTCCTTCCAGCGGCTCACCGAAGCAAGTCAAGGCTTCGGTGGATCGAAGACTGTAGGACCTTTTTGCGTCTTACGCCAAATCCATGCGCGAAGCCCTGCAGGTGATCTTCGACAACAGTCAGCCACAACCTTCCTCCCAGGAGGAGCTGCAAGGTGACTGGTTGCACAAAGCGGAAGATTATGTAAAGGCTGTGTCGGCGGCCACTGCTCAACTCGGTCTTACTCCGAGCAATTCGACAGCAGCGCGGCCCAAGGCAACCTGGCCGTCCTTCCTCCAAGCGACAGGCCATCTAGCTTGTAAGACCAGGAGGTTTTTGGTCATGTTATTTGATGATGAACACATTGACAATAAGAAAGACTTAGTCTTTGTGTTTTAAGATGAATACATTGTCTTTGGAACATGCTTGTGATCTTAGGTCTTGACATGCTTTTGAGTTCATTGAATCTGCAAAATCAAGCATGTCGGGTTTTATGGTAGTACTGGGCGTTGGAGCCAGCGGTATTATGCCACGGACGGAACAACCGCATGATTGTTGGCGGTATGAAATTTCCCGAAGACTTGTGTTTGGCTTTTGGATTTTCTTGAGAGCGGTAGTACCGCCTTTGTATTTGAGGAACTACCGGATTGCGGTAGGACCACTTGTGAAGTGAGGTAGTACCGCAAGTCACTGAGCTCCGAACGCGTGTTTTGCTCGAACCATTAGATCTTGATCTGATGGCCCTCATTGAGAGGAACGTTCGGACCGTCCGAGATCTTAAAGGATTGTGAGCCTTTAGATTGAAATCAGACGGTTGACATTAAGAGGAACGTTCGGACTTTGAACAGTACTCCTAAATCTGACGATTTTGAAGCAAGGTCCGATCGGCCAAGTCATTTGGAGCGTCCACGTGTCTCAGGGCGTGGTTCTGAGTCTTTTGCATTTTTCAGTGGTGCGGTAGTACCGCACAACAGTTATACCGTTTTGTTTTTGGCGGTATGGAAAAACCAGAACACTTGTTTTGAACATTGGACTTCTTCTTTGGCGATGCGACCGCGCGCCATGGTTGTCGGTAGTACCACGATAGGTTTTTCTCAGGGAGAGAGTTTCTGACAAGCACTGTTAAGTGAAAAACGGTAGTACCGTTGTCTTGGAGCGATACAACCGCACAACGGTATGACCGTGTTTTGAACGTCGGTAATACCGCTCGTCGGTAAGACCGTTTGCTAGCAGTATGTAATTTCCAGAGAGCTTGTTTTTGGAAGATTTTGAGATTTCCCAAGGAGCGGTATGACCGCAGTGTTTTGAGCGGTACGACCGCATTGGCGGTAGTACTGGGGATAATGTGGCGGTAGTTCCGATTGTACTCTGGAAAATTGTCGTTTTGGAAATTTGACATAGGATAAGTTAAATTCATGAGCTTTAATGTATTGCATGATGCATGATAGTGTTTATGCGTGTGTGTTCGCTAATGGATGGTCAAGTTGGAAAACTTGTGCCCGTTTTTGTTTGCTTTGATCTTTGCATGTGCAGGTTGAGCGTGAAGGCAATTGTTGTCGTGACGAGGAGGAGTCGAACTAGGATTGGGGAGATCTGAGGTCCTGGAGGTCGTGGATGCTACGAGATGGTTGAGCTTGCGCTGGAGCACGTGGAGTTCAAAGATAGGTTCACGCTGGAGCTACGGGAGGAGTCCTGGAGGCTTGCGACGTGGGAGTTTTGGAAAGGATGACAGATTTGGAAGGAGTTTCAAATCTGGACGTTTTTGAGATAGAATCCGTGTCGGTGTCGTGTTAGACATGGATAGGATTCTAGGGTATGAATAGAGGAGGGTTAGGAGCTAACCGTGGAGCCAGAGAGAGAGATTGCATCTGTAGCAAGGTTTTTCACGAGAGCTTGTCGTTGCTTTTGTGATAGAGCTTCTGGAGGGCTTTCTGTTGAAGGTTCTTGAGGGGTGCTTGAGGAGCACTTTGTAGACACAAATCTATATAGAGAAATAAAGATCAAATTCGCTCTATTCTATCTCTGGTTTGTGTTGATCTTGTTGTGTGCGCAAGGAGCTTCTGTGAGAGTTTTCCAAGTAGCTTGTGAAGAGATCAAAGGAGTTCTTGTGCATAGGTTCGAGATTGGATTTGGAGGTCAATTGGCTGCAATCATTCAACCCCCCCTTCTGATTGCCATTACGATCCTACATAGCTGCCCCAATGTCTTTCATCGTAGGCCCAGGCTAGGAGTGCAACCTCGCCCCAAAGCTCTCGTTTGTCATCACCTTGGCCAACCCCTCTTCAGGCTGGGCCGAAGCCCCTGTTGGACTGGTACCCTTCTCCTATACCAATGCCAGAGTGGGTACCAGTCCAGATGACAGGGCCGTGACGGCCTTCGGTAAGCTCCAAGGGCTGTCTCAGGTCAGTTTGATGACCCCCTTGGAGCTGGCCTCCTCCGGTCCTAGCATGGGAGGCAACGTCCCAGTGCTGACAGTGTCCCTACAGAAGCTGATTGGCGGGACCTCGGCTTAGGTGCCGTTCGCTGCTCTCCAGGTTCCGTCTGATACCTCTCCTTTCCAGTTCAGCGATGATGCTCTTCCCCCTGCCCCCTGTAGTTCCAGTCTGGCGAGATCTCAAATGCACTCCAGGAGACTACCAACCTCAGCCCTCTTCACCAACCGGCTCAAGATGCACAAGACGTGGAGCAAGAGACAGCACAGTGGCATGCTCTCCAGGCGGCCAACGGCGAGCTCCATAGGTTGTCTTAGGCCAGTGTGATGACCACTTTGGAGCTAGCCTCCTCCTCCGATCCTAGCTTGGGAGGTCATGTCCTAGTGCCAACAGAATCCCCACAGGAGCTGACGGGTGGGACCTCGGCACAGTTCCAGTTAGGTGAGACCTCAAATGCTCACCAGGAGACTGTCAACCTCAGCCCTCTCCACCAACCAGCCCAAGATGCACAAGATGAGGAGCAAGAGACAACACAGTGGCACGCTCTTCAGGTGACCTTGTTCTCCAGCTTGACTCCTTCTATCATCGCTACACCGGCCTCCCCACAAAACAAGTGCGCAACCGGATGGTTCAATATCCGACGTAGCGTTCACCTAGCGGCCAAGAGAAGGCCGGGCTCAATGCTTCAACGAGCCCAGGAAGCCCTTGCCCACAAGTTGGACACTCTTCCAAAGGACCGCCCTCTCACAGAGACAGCGCTCAAAGAGTACCTCGCAACATTCGAAGTGCCCCTTCCGGAAGACACAATATCCGCTCTAGCGTAGCTCTTCGAGGTGGACGGCCAGCTTACTAAGCGAGCGGATGACGCCCTCGTTGAGATCGGAGGCCATTCCCTGCTAGACAGCCAGGAGTCTGAGGCTTCATCCACGCCACACGCTACTAGGATCAAGCCCCATCAAGCCTCTTCAGTCGCACAGGGTGCCCAAGCGGTGGCGGCCTAGAAGATGGAGCTCCTTCTAGTCGAAGACAAGACAATTTCAGGACCATGCAGATCACAATCACTGCTGCTGTAGACCCTACAGATCCTGCCTCTTTTGCTTCATTGTCGTTGTTTAAGTCTCTGATGCTTTCTTTAAGTCAATTGCTGAAGTTAAGTCGACTGCTGATGTTATGTCAATTGCTGAAGTTTACTTTAAGTCCTCTGCTGAAGTTAAGTCTTTTACTGAAGTTCCAATCTCTTAGCTTCCCTCGGTTCCCTCTGGTTTCGGACTACAGCTTCGGCCCAGCTTTGTGGTCCCTGCTGGCACAGACGCAGACCCAGTTCGATCGACATAAGCCCAGTTTTCTCAGACCCGTCTGCCGCTTCTCGATTCCTCTGTGGTTCCCGTTGCAAGACAGGAAGACTCTGCGGGGTGTACTCTCGTGCAGGACACTGGCGACGATGGACGGCAGCCATTTTTGTGGTGAAGCACACAAGCAGCCACCCATTGACGTTTCACTTCAAGCCACAGCCAACCACAACTTCCAAACCTCATTTCCATCCAACCTCCCAGGCCACTCCCCTCCCAGCAGTTGCCGCCTCCAAATATGACAAGACCAAGCATCAACATTCTTTGCCGGAATGTGCGTGGTCTCAACAACCAGGCCAGGAACTCGCTCATTTGGGAGACCCTTACCTCCACAACATGCCATTTAGTTTGCCTTCAGGAAACCAAGCTCACTACTGTGGACCAAAACCTAGCTTGCTTCCTTGGGGGATACAACCTGCGGAATTTCGCCCATTACCCAGCGCAGGGTACAAGGGGCGGAATTCTCCACCTCTGGAATAACTAGTTTATTGTGCTAGAAGACGTTCTTAACTCAGTCTTCAGCCTGTCAGTGACGGTGCTCTTAAAATAGTGCAACTCGTCCTTTCGCCTCACGATAGTTTACGGGCCTTCCCAAAACAGAAACAAGTTGGCCTTCCTTCAAGAAATCGCTTCCTTAAAACCTACCACCGGCACCAACTAGCTGGTTTTAGGCAATTTCAACCTCATCTATCGAGCTCAAGACAAAAATAATTTCAACATTAACCTGCGACGTATGGCGCAATTTCGCAACACGCTCAACGCTTGTGAGCTTAAAGAAATTTACCCTCAAAACAGAAAGTTCACTTGGAGTAGCGAACGCCAGAGACCCACTCTGGTCAGGTTGGACAGAGTCTTTTCTAATGAAGGCTGGGACACCCTTTTCGATAACCACGTTCTTTAGGCGTTGTCTTCTTTGATCTCTGACCACAGCCCTCTCCTTCTCTCCAACATTTCTGGACCCGCTCGTCCAAAAAATTTCTGCTTCGAAAACTTCTGGATCAAGATGCCAAGGTTCTTCGAGACAGTCAAAAACGCCCGGCTAGCACCCTGCACACACACAAGAACCCATGCATAGGCTACATCACAAGCTAGCTTCCACGACATCCACTCTTAAGTCGTGGAGCTCTACCCTTTTCCCCTGGCCTAAGCTCTTTCTCTACATGGCCTTGGAGCTTATTCTCAGACTCGATGTGGCTCAAGAGTGCAGGGTATTGTCATCACCTGAATTGATCTTGAGGGCCAACCTAAAGAAGAGAATTCTGGGTCTGGTAGTGATCGAGCGAACCAGGAAACGCTAGAGTTCCTGGATTACCAATTTCAGAGAAAACGACGCAAACACAAAGTTCTTCCATATAAAAGCAAACGGTCGTAAAAGGAAGAACTACATCCAAAGACTTCAAAATGGTCTGGGTTGGGCGATCTCGCACTCTGAGAAAGAAGACATAATTCAAAAGCACTTCCAAGAAATGCTGGCCAGGCCGACCCTGCGCGACATGGATCTCAACTGGGAGGCTCTGCACCCTCTGGCGCAAGATTTGCACAATCTGCAGGATGCTTTCACAGAATCTGAAGTGTGCCTTGCTCTAGATCAACTACCGGGTGACAAAGCCCCGGGGCCGAAAGGTTTCTCCACAAATTTCTACAAATCTTGTTGGTCAATCATTAAAGCAGATATCATGACAATTTTCTATAGATTTCATTCCCTTCGCACGTCGCACTTTCACTTACTCATCTGACAAACATTATACCGATTCCAAAAAGGAGGAGTCGACAAAGTGCAAGACTATAGACCTATCAGCCTTATTCATGGGATTGGAAAGTGGATCGCTAAAACGCTAGCGCTGCGGTTGGTGTCGTTCCTCAATAGCTTGGTCTCGCGAGCTCAGAGTGCCTTCATCAAGACAACAATCATTCATGACAACTTTCTCTACGTCCGCAACCTGATTAGAAGACTTCACCGCTCCAAAAACCCCCCTCGCTCTTCTTCAAGCTTGATATAGCCAAGGCCTTCGATTCGGTTCGCTGGGACTATCTTCTGGATCTACTGCACAAAAGAGGGTTCCCCTTTAGATGGACAAACTGGGTGGCAGCCCTTTTAAGGTCTGCCTCGTCAAGAGTCCTCCTCAACGGCATCCATGGCAATGTGATCACTCACGGGCAGGGCTGCTGCAAGGAGACCCCCTTTCACCATTCCTCTTCATACTGGCCATCGACCCCATCCAACGTCTCCTTGAGGCGGCCACGGACTTGGGATACCTCGCCCACCCACGTGATCGTCTCGCCAGACTAAGAACCTCCATCTATGCGGACGACGCGGCTATCTTCATCAACCCTAGCCCAAGCGAAATATACATAACTACTCAGATCATCCTCAACTTCGGGAAGGCCACTTGCCTACATAACAACTTCCAAAAAAGCACAGTGCTCCCAATCAGTTGTGACCACTTAGACTTTAACCCAGTTCTACAAGATTGCCCGGCAATCTGATCAACTTTCCTGATCAAGTATCTGGGACTAGGGATGGCAATCGGGCACGGCGGGTACAGGTAGCGCTCGCCCATACCCATACCCGCGACCCCTATTTCCCCCCACGGGCATGCCCGCAAAGGACGACGGGCGAAGAACCTCGCACATACCCGTCGCCCGCGGGCATGCCCGTTTACCTGCGAACAACGCACTAGCACAACGCCCTCGCTCCTTTGCATGCTCCACATCCCCTACGATAAAGACCTTGCATTGCATCGAGGCCCATTCTTGCCTAGCTATCGGCTCTCGCTTGCTCCGCGTGCGTTCTAACGCGGCGAGCTAGTGCCTAGGTAGAGATCGATGGGCTGCTTCCCGGTCACGCAGTCTTTGCTCTGGCGCACGCAGCGGCGTACCTAAGCGTGGCAAGCCGTGGCACGGCACCGGCGTCTTGTATTGCTACCGCCGCCATTCGCTTTGCCACAAGCCCTCCAACGACCCGGCGCTCGCGATCGCGCTTAAGATGGAGATCTGCCGCCTCGTGTGTGCCCACATCGCGCCAAGACGCCGCCGCCATGCACCGCGAATCTGGCCGGCTGCCGCTTTAGCGTCGACCTCGACAAAGCGCTCCCCAAGGCCGCCGTCCGCGCCTTCACCGAGAACCTCCAGCGCCTCACACCGCGCATCCTCCCCGCTGGCGAGCTCGCGTGCTTTGCTGCCCGCCTCCTTCGGAAGCTCCTCTCCGCGAGTAGCCACCACTTGCCTGCGTCCCTGTTCGAGAAGAGGATGGCCGGGAGGAGGGCGGCTGGCCGGGAGGAGGATGGCTATGAGGAGGGCGGCTGGCCGGGAGGAGATCTGGTGGGGTGTCGAGCAGAGGAAGGGCGAAATGGGGGGCTCTTCTGATTTGTGGGCTTGTGGCGGCTGGAACCTGGGAGGCTAGGGGGCTGTGTGAACCTGTGAGACCGAGCTAGGGTTTTAGTTTTTTGACACTTTGATATACGGTCCCACCTGTCAATATAGATGGCGGGTAATCAGACGAAGCGAGTACGGGTGGAGCTTACCCATACTGGCACCCGTTTACCTATGGGTGCCCGTTTTTATACCCGTGGGCAAAGAAAGACGCCCATACCCGCCTCTATTAGGGTATTCACCCGTGGGTACACGGGTAATCGGGCATAATTGCCATCCCTATATGGGACTCCCGCTCACCTACAGAAGGCTCCGCAAAGTGGACTTTCAACCGCTTCTCGACAAGGTGGCGGGAATGTTAGCAGGTTGGCAGGGGCATCTCCTTTCACCAGCAGGTCGGGCCACACTTGTAAAATCAGTTCTCACCTCAATCCCAATATATTTCCTCACAATCTTCAAAATCCCCAAAACGATTCTCCACACCATAGACAAAATAAGGCAATGTTTCCTTTGGGCCGGTCATGACAACTTCTCGGATGCAAAGTGCAAAATCAACTGGGAAAGAGTGTGTCGCCCAATCCATCTTGGTGGTTTAGGCATCTCAGTCTACCGCAATTCTCCTCAGCAATTAGACTGCGCTGGCTCTAGCAAGAATGGAAGAACTCAACTAAACCCTGGGTCGGCATGGAAATCCCTTGTAATGACTCGGATCGAAATCTCTTTGCGGCGGCAACAAGGATCTCCCTCGGGGATGGAAAGACGGCTAAATTTTGGTTTTCGGCGTGGTTATTTGGAGAGGCCCCCAAAGACATAGCCCCCAAGATTTTTGCATCTTCAAATCGTAAAAAAACAAACCGTTTTCTTGGCCTTACAGAATGGGCAGTGAGTGCAGGACATCAACCTCCTGTCAGGTTTTTCAGTCCACCACATCGAACAATTCGTACGACTGTGGACCAAAATAAACCAAATTCAACTAATTCAAGGCACCCCGGACGAGATATCCTAGAAACAAAATCAGAATGGAACCTATTCTTCTAGATCTGCCTATGCTCTACACTTAATGGGAGCTATAGCGACCAACTTCAAACCTTTAATCTGGCAAACTCAAGCCCCTCCAAAGGGAAAACTTTTCGCTTGGTTAGCAATTCAAAACAAACTATGGACCTCAGACAGGCTCGAAGCAAGGGGGTGGCCAAACCAATGCTTTTGCCCCCCTTTGCAAACACATCCCGGAATCAGTCTTACACCTTTTTTGCACAATGTCGCTTCTTAGGTCGTATTTGGAAGCTTATGGTGGACTGGACAGGAACAGAAAGCTTTCAGCCCTTCACCTGGTCCCCTTGCACGAACATCCTAACTTGGTGGTCCAACGTGACTAAGGCGATAGGTTCCCTTAAGAAGACCAGGATGACGACCATGATCTTAATCACATGGGAGCTCTGGAAGGAACGGAACGTGAGAATCTTCGACAATAGAGCAACAACACCTCTAGATCTCCTCGCTAAGATCAAAGAGGAGAGAAGAGCTTGGCACCTAGCGGGGGCCAAATCTTTGGAGTTTTTTTTAATACTTTGTAATTAAGGCCTTGTTTCTTTAACTCTTTGGACTCGTTCTGCTTCTCCTCTATTAATATAACTGGCAATCCTTCTGCCGGTTTCATTCAAAAAAAAAAAAGAGTCTCTGCATTCCCCGTCCTGTGTTCCCTATCTCTTTGATGTATAATCAAGGTCGTATTGCCGACCGACGGACGAAACTATCTACTCGTAAATAATAAACAATAGACAAGAACATAAGGAGATAGTATCAGCCTTTTATTTTTATTGACCTCTTTGTCCGTAGACTTGTATGTACAATAAGAACCCTGACTCTTCTTTATATAGGAAGATGAAGTCTCACCTCAAACATGAATAATCAATATGTGACTAAACAAACTAATAGATTTTATGGACCGATAGCACCCTAATAAGCCTTTATTTAAATAAAGTGTCCACGATAGTCGGGCGATATACAACCTCCTTAAAAAAAATCATGTTTTTTTTTGGCAGTGGTTTGGTTTGCGAAGGAGGCAAGAGAAGTCCGGACCTTCCTGGACGTAATACCTGATGACGTCCAGCAAGTGTCCAAAAAACATTGACCGGGTCAACATGCGGCAGCCCGCCACGTTACGTACCCTTGTTGTCCTTGCCTTGCCGCCGCCGGAGGCAACTCGCCGCCGCGGCTCGCTCCGTGGTCTTGTTGTGGGCGCTCGCCCTCGTCCGTCGCGTCACGCGCCACGCGGTAGGAGCTACCTAGCTCAGTGAAGTGAGCAGCTACAGCCTGCAGGCCCGGGGAGCGAGTGCCGCTGCTCCCTCGTTCTTGCTGTCGTACCTCACGCTCGATCTGTAGTCCCCTCCCCTGCTCGATCTGCTTCAGCAACGATCAATGTCAAGGTGCGAGTAGTAGTGGTGTTCTCTACCGACGGCTGAACTCTGAAGAGAAGAAATGTTCTTCCCAAGAATACTGAGAGCACACACCAACCTGTGAACTGAAATTTGGAGCCTAAATTTCCTCGTCAGTGCTCCTGTTTAATTTCTTGGTAGTTAGGCTGCTCCCGATGAACAGTATCTTAGTGCAGTTTCTTAGTGTATGAGGAGTGTTAGGATACTATCTTCTCAATGCATGATTTCTTATGGTGTAGTATCTTAGACTGTTTTATTTAATTACGTATTTAGAGGAAACAACGATCACGATAAATTTTATGTGTTGGATTTGAGATTGAACCGTGATCGAGATTGAATCTTTAGAAGACTCTCTCTCTTCATTAACTACGTCTTGGCACATCATCGTTTTGTTTACATAATGCGCTTACAATACTAACCAAAGTAGAGCACTAGAAGCAGCCTTAGCCAGTCTTGATTTTGAAGGCTCCTAGTTATGGGAAGCCTAACTATGATTGGCACGAATAGCGTCTATGATTGCGATGTGTCCATTTCTTAGGATGTTTGCTGAGTAGAAAAATATCAGTGGGAGCTTTCAGAAGGAAGACCGGACTGCCTTGTGGAAAAAAGGCAGTCAAATTGAAAGCCAAGGTCACGCGGCTGGCAGAGATTATTTCGTTGAAACGTCGCTTTTGCGCGTGACTACTGGGGACATGTGCAGGGAGTAGTTATTGGGGTCTCTGATCCGAGACGATAGGATTCCCGCGTTGCGGGCACACGTTTTCTGGAGCACTTGCATGTGCTGCCACAATTTCTCGGTTCCTCACTCACTGGCCCAAGCACGGAAGGAAATGCATGGAAATTGCTTTGCTCTCTCCGTGTCTGTCCCGCTTCATTTCTTGTTTTTGGACTATGCTAAAATTGCTAAGATCATATACAATAGGTTTACATCAGCTGTCTATAGCTTTATTCACGTAGGATTTAAACTGATGTGGATGAAAGAGAATAAAGAGAGATAAATGTGTTGTCTACAATCTTGTAGCCAACTGTAGCACCAGAACCAAGAAAAGCATTAAAAGATTCTGTGTTGTCTACAATCATATAGTCGACTGTATTACCATAACTTATTGTATGAGCTGTCTTTAATGTTGTTTACAAATGATATTAAGAGTTGTTATAAACAGCAGCTGTCTGTACTATCATACGTGTCCTAATAACACCATCTAAACAGTGATAGCAGTTGTCTGTACTATTATACATATCCTAATAGCGCCATCTAAACGGTACCACGTGATAATCTGGCAGTTTGTAGTCCTATCAAACTTGTCTGATAAGCAGCTAGGATTTGTACTCCCTCTATACTTATTTATTTGACGCCCTGTAGGTTAGAATACCGCTTGTCAACATCAACTATACGAGAAGGGAGGGAGTACTTTACTAGTAGCACATACAGTATGTGCATGCATTAGTGAGGAGCAACGCGGGCAATAAGGCCATAAACAAACACCATTCCTTCCTCAGTGGAAGATGGTTGGAAGCAGACCGACCGGCTTCTCAAATCCTAGCGGAAGGAAAACACAACACAGTATATATGGTACAGTATGTATGGTTACCGCTTTAAACGAAGTGATCTACGCGGAAGCTGCGGCATGTGGCTCGATGAGGAACGGTCTGGAACGAAACGTACAAGGAAAATAGTTCAAGAGAGAGAAAGCGTTTTGAGCATGCATGTAATTACAACGAAGAAAGCAAGCTTTAAAGCTGATAAAAAGACGCCTGCCTACACGGAATCACTCGAATTGAAGGGCACCGAACCTAACTAGTAATTTGGTTCGTCGTTTTCACGGTGTTAAGTTTGAGTGTGATATGAATTTCGTTTTCTATTTTAAATTATAGTTCTACTTCTACACGAAGTGTTTTATGTATCACTATAAATATATCTCTATAGTTCATAGGAAAGAGCAAATTACCTTCGTGCGCCGTAGTTTTTTTCGACAAGGTTTTCATGTAAAATTTGTATCTTTCGTATCTATTTATCTGTGCATTATTTACAACAAATGGCATCAGAGCACATTATACGATTGAGAACCACCATAACGTCTTATTGCAGCCAACAGACCTAAAAGTAATATCGAAGCTCCCAAGAGATTGATTACAAAAGCTGATGTTATCGCTTATGCTTTGCATATGGCATAAGAAATTGAAGATATTGTAGAACCTTCCACTTATTGAGATGATATCTTCTCTGGTGATTCATAGAGATGGATAACTTCATGCATGATGAGATGCAATCTCTTAGGAAGAATGACACTTAGGAGCTGTTCAAGTTGCCAATTGATAAGAAAACTATTCGCTGCAAATGGATCTTCAAAAAAAAAAAGAATGCATTTCACCAACCGAAGAGGTTAGGTACAAGACAAGGTTAGTTGCAAAATGATACAACCAAATTCCAAGTATTGATTTCACAATATATTTTCCCCAGTTGTGAAGTATAGTTTCATTCGTACTTTACTCGGTATAGTAACTATGCATGATTATGTGATAGGGAGGTGATCTTCACAACTTAGAATCTTGGATGCACGTAGACGATGATAACTCAAGAACAACAATGCAATCTGAAATTGGGGCAGCCTTGTGTCAAGCACAAAACCTCCTCAATGACAATCACACCACAACTCTCACGATGATCCAAACCACACAACCGGCACATAGGCTAATGCACGGAAAGGTTGACCATAACGGATCAGTCCAAGCAAACTCCAAGAACTCACAAGAACAAAGGAAGCAAGAATATACAGTTCTTCTCAAGAACGATATCAATCTACTAGTTCAATCTGAACAAAAACATCAAATTTCGTGGTTCCCTCTCCTAGGGCCGGCCATGCCTCTTAAATAGGGAGTCTCCCCCTCTAGTTCGGCCAAAACTCCATGGGCTAAGCCCAAATTCCAATTCGGGCTCTAGAGACCGAAAACAACTCCTAAACACAAACAACGCAAACTCTAGTGTTCTGAATGAAAACAAAAGATACATGGCCGAAATTATAAGTATAATTTGACCTAAATACTTGAAATGCAAGCCCACACAATTCCTTAACACATAAGGCCCAATTCGGATTGAAATCCATTTCAAATTAGGAATTAACTTTGGGTTGAAATTGGGAGAGTGCTCCAATTTGGATTTTGAGTTTGTATTGGAGTCCAATGACCCTCCATCACGCCTAGGCCTGCCCAAACATCTCCTTGGGCCATGTGCCACCCCTCCTTAGGCCTATGCGCCTCCTTGATCCTCCCTTGGCTTGGCCCATGCAGCTGCCCACCGTGGATTGGCTTGGTTGCATGCTCCTTGGGCCGTGGGCCTAGCTCCCTTAGGCCCATGTGGTTGGTACTCTAGCCTTGGGCCACCTCCTTGCCTTGGCTTGCTTCTTTTCTTCTTTGGTCAACTGAGTTTCCTCCTCTTCTTTTCTTGGCCGAAGTTAAGGCAAGTGTATGCATGTCTTCCTCACTTGTGATGTATTCATCCCTCACCTCCTGCTGGACACCGTAAGTCGATGGGTTGTCCTCATCATCTCCCCTCTCTTCAAGAAAAGTTGTCCTCGGGTTTAGTTCATTGCAAACCTTGACCTTGATCTTCTCTTGAACTTGTAGTCTACACGACTTCGATAGATAAATTTGTCGTGTCTCCTCTTGTTGGGTAACCTATACATCATCACAATGAATACTAAAAATAGATGGTGAAGTGTTAGTTTCCTGTGAGGACCCCCGGGTTATCTCCGTAAGACCGAGACTAAGTATGGTCTTAAGGACATGGCCTCAAGTAAATGGATTCCAACTTAACTCAATCTCAGTGAAAGGTTTAACTACAAACTAGAGCTCCGACGATCATGCGCGCTGCTCCTCTGCGAGCACTACATGATTATCGGTTCTCCAATAAGTCAAGCACTACACTTAGTGAGTTAAATAGGAAGCCACGAATAGTGAGTATGCAATCATATTGGTTCCCAAGATCAGCGACCAATATGCTCATACTCTCATACAACGTTGATCACATCCATACAACAGCATACATAGATAGTTCAAAAGACATACAACATAATAGTTAGAGTCTACATCTATTACAAATGGCCGACCGGCCAAATTCAAATAAGAGTATTAAGTAGCAGCGGAAACAAATAAGTAAACCAAAAGACCAGCAGTGGTATGCCCATATCCCATCGGCAACCGACTGGGAGTTAAATTATAGCATTACTTATTAGCGTCACCAAAATCGACGCTAACAAGCTCAACGGGCTCATACCCTTCCTCACCTGAAATTGCAGGAACCGGTTGAGTACAAAGGTACTCGCAAGTCTTACACAAATAAAAAATAGTTATGCTAAAGGTTGTTCCAAAGGATGGCTCATATTGGCTTAGTTTTGCAAAAGAGACGCAACGATTTACAACCTACACATACTAGTTTTTCAAGTGCCATTTCAAAATCAGATTTGAAGTAGAAGTAAAGCATGTGAATAAGTAGTAAATTGAATAACAAATGAACCATACAAATGACAAAGTGGCTGTCCACTTTGATACAACAACAAACATGAACATCCCATTCATGACGATACCAAGTTATAACCACAATTTTAATTCCAAGTCTAACAATAAGCAGCCACAAGCTCAAGCGGTCGTCCATAACCGCGGGCATGGCTATTCGAATAGATTTATACCCTGCAGGGGTGTACTACTTTACCCACACGACTTGATTAGCCCGTAAGCCTCCAGATGCCTCCGAATATAGCATACTTCCAATGGTATGCCGGCCGAGTAAACCAAGATTTAGTATTTTTCAGCAAGTTGACATTATTGAGTTGAATCACCCATGCGCGACGTAACCCCACTTAGGATAGGCTATACCACCTACCAACCAAATGGACACGCAAGTTGTGCCGGGAATACCGACCCAATGAATAAAGCTTAAATAGGGCTCACCCTCACAATAAAGAATTGCAATCGGCACCCTACGAAACATATATGCGATGGAACACATATACGTCCTCACACCACCAGTCATCAACTCAACAACACCAACCCCTTACTTAACCAAGCAGTGCCCATACACCGCGTGTGATAGTATGAGTTTTGCTTGAACTGTAGGTATCCAAAGTTCGGTCCTTAATTGTCCAGACAAGTCCATCACTTACCCCAAGCTCGTGCACAAAGACACCATCACTAACCATCACTTGTCTAGACCAAAACCTCATTTAAAAATGATAAAATTTAACTCATAAACAGATACGAAGATCTGAAACAAAAGCATAAAGTGGTAGTTGTGTTTATCCCATAATTGTCGGGTTATTCCCGACAATCAGCTATCGGTTCTAGACTTGCATGGCTAAGCAAACCTGAACATTATATTTCAAACATCCTAACTCAAGCATGTGGTACTGGAATAATTCAAGTATAACCTCAATGAATTAGGAGATAACTAATCTACACATCACAAAAATAGCGACATTATTAAAATAGCATGCAAGCAATTATCATTGCACTAACTTAACAAAACTGGGATCAAATATGATGCAAAAGAAAGTTCAAATGATGCTTGCCTTGTTGGAAGCTCAGCTGCTCTCCCTCAGTAGCGTATAGGTCAATATTGATAGGCTCGGGACCTATATAAATACAATACCGAATAAACATCGAGAAATACCTCAAAATTCAAAATACTCGACAATGCATGATTTTTCTACAGTATATAAATCATGATTTTATATGAATTTAGGTGAAATAATTAATTCATTTAAAGTTGTGGAGTGAAAGTTATACTAGTTTGAATTTCAGCTTTCGATATGTCCTCTTTGAGTAATTTAATTATGAGGTCAAAATTTGTAGAGCAGTAGTGGGACAAGGGATTATATGGATAAATAGGGGATATTAATACAAGTCCAAAACAGTTGAGTTTACCTCATTTGGAGTTTTTATGATTTAGTTATGAATTTCTAAAGTTATCAGCATTTCCTTTTGTAAAAATAATAGTGTTAATGGATCACTCTCCAAAATAATACTCTCTGCTATAGAGACATGTTTGAAACCAATTTTAATATAAATTCCATTAAAAATGAAAATTATCAGAAGTGGTTTCATCCATTTTGGAGTTAAAATGAATTAGTTATGTATTTTTGAAGTCATACATATTTTACAGTGTGCAAATAATTGGATTTCGAATTTTCTAACGCTTTTATTACTTTTCTCACCGAACGCGGCGCTAGCCACCGACGCTGACTAGTGGGCCCTATGAACAGTGAGCTTTCCATTTTACTGCTGGTTTTAAATTTCACCTTGACAGGTGGGTCCCGCTGTCAGCGACCCGGTCCACGGGACCTGGTCCACGCACGCGCGTGCATAGCGCATGGGGTTTAAGGGTTAGGCCCACCCGTCAGTCTCTCTGTCATGTTCACTTATCTCTCCCATTTTCTGTGCACGGCCCCACTTGCCAGTGACGGATTAAGACGGCTAAGACAGTGCTTAATTTATTAATTCAATCATTAGCGTTAATGACCGTCATTTGTCGTAAACGGACAGCCACTGAGCTGCCGCGTCGACAACGCGTCCTGTAGCGTTGCCGGTGGCTCACCGGCGCTACGCGCCACGGCGGAGCCGGCCAAGGGCTGGGATAGTTGCGCAATAACCTTGCGCACAAAATGGGAGTGGTCTCAGCACCTAAGGTGGACTATGCCGACGGCGAACCGGAGTTGAGCAACGGTGAACTAAATGGCAAACATGCAAGCAGCACAAAAGCTCCGCAGTGTCCAAGATAGCGGGTGCCAAGGCAACTAGGGACTACCAGGGTGCTACCTGAACAGAGAAGGGTGCTCGGGGAGCTTGGAGTTGGCTGAAACACGGTCGGCGCCGGAGAAGAAGACGACGGCGGCACGTCTTTGCGAGGAGAGATGTCCTTGAGCAAAACCAACCGGAGTGAGTGGTGAGATCAGTACAAGGATCCTATGAGGATGCTAAGGAACCAAAGAATTGAATAATGGCTTACCGAAACAAGTGGGAGATGAAGAGTTTACTCTTTGGCCGAAAGGGGCTCAATCTTCAATCACACAAAAACCTGTCGTGCATTACTCAAATTAGTTGAGGTGAAAGCTTAAGGATGTGCTAAGGCGCAAAGTGACGCGCTCAGTTGAGGATAATACCTCTCGGAGACAAGGGTTGACACAGAGAGGTCTTCGGGGGCGCGCTCTAGAGCTTCCAAAGGCACCTCTGTGGTCCAAGAGCTACAAGCAACCGAAGGAGCTGAGGTTGGGCAAAATGGAAATGGTATTGAATGTAGAAGATAAGGGAACCACCCGATCAAAGCTTACCGGAGTAGAGAGCGAGAACGAGCTTCCCTCTCCTCGGCCGAAAAGAGGAGAAGTGAGGTGAAAGGAAAAGCAGGGAGAGGTATTATGCCCGGGCAAGGGACGGAGCGGAGGCGGCGTCAAGTGAGGGAGCTCCAGGATAGGCCAACGGACGCGGTGGATTGACGGCGCCGACGTTGCCGTTCTGTGAGCATCGGAGACGCTCGGCCGCGTGGCGTTCGGCGTCTGCGCGTGTGCCAGCGAGGGGAGGATGACGGATCTGATAGGTGGGCCCGGTGTGGCAACGACTCAGCACGCGCGCAATCGCCCGAGTAAGTGAGTTGGCGCGGACCGTTGGATCTGGACTGAACGGCTAGGATTAAACGTGGCGATCAGACTGGGCTGAAGGGGTGCGAGATCTGGGCCGTTGATTTCCAATTGAAGGGTTCATGTGCGGTGCATTTAGTTGGTCTGGTCAAGTCAAGAGTCTGGGTCGGACTCGAGCCCGAGGAACAATGCTTGACTTGTGGCTAGGGTTTGACTGAGTATTAAAATAGTTTCTCCACTTTGACCAAGGTGCTAAATATAGGAATAAAATTCCTAAAATCATGAAATAAATCATGGGGGTTCCTGGGAAGGTCTAGTGTTCATAAAAATTATTGAACACTACTGTTCATAATATAATGTGTATAATTTAAATTCAAACTTAATGTAGGTCATTAAATTGTGTTTGAATTTTCTTAGGATTTAAACCAGTCCCAAAAATTTAGGAAAAATTATATTAATTCTTTATAATTGTTCTAGTATTTGAATAAATTATTTCTAGAAGATTAACAAGAGTTTATGTTCTTATTTTTCTTTTGGAGCTTATAATTGAGTTGTAGGTTTAACTTTGTGTAAGATTTTTCAAGTGCAATAAATAATGCAAATGCTTGAAACAATGATGCATGCTAATGAGATGCATAGTAATCCTCTTTATTAATCTGGGGATGTGACATTTCCTCACACCTAGCTTCTACGTCTCTCAAATCATGCAAGTTAGCTAGCTAAACAGATTTACCCATGGTGTTTGTTTTCTTCATGTGGTGGTTCGTGTACTGATTTGTCTTACCATCATGTATAGTACCACGATCATATTGTCACGGTCTCCCAAAAGTATATGACAAGCCTTCATTGGTACCACATCACAAATAAACTCATCTTTGTAATTCCCAATAGAAAATGGTGCCCGAACAACATGTGTTACTTTTAGAATTCCACATTCATTTAACTATTCAATTTGATAAGCTTTAGGTTTCTTCAATGTAGATAATTCTAAGCTCTTAATCATGTCAAGACTAGCAAGGTTTTGACTACTACCACCATCAATAATTAATGTACATACCTCGTTTTTTACTTTACCTTGTGTATGGAAGATGTTTATTTGACTTGTGCCGATGCACTCATCACCTTCCTTGTGTACCTCTCTAACTTAAAGTGATTCGCCGTGTTCAAAATCACAATATGTAGGCTCACTTGGCTCTTGATTAGATTGATCATCTTCTTCGTTCTCGCTTTCAGAAACACATCAGTATAGTTGTTATTCTCTCAGAAGAAGTTCTGAACCTGTCTAAAAATCTCCATGTCTCATCTTGCGTAGTTTCGATCAAGGAGCCCTCAGCATTCATTTCATAAGTTCGATATTAAAACATCGACACCAAGCTTTGTGGAAGTACATCTTGCACTACAATATTCTGTGACAGTCAAAATGCTATTTGCCTTACGAAGGATCATATGTTTTATGAGAGAACGAATCACATTGACATCAGATATCATTACGTTCGTGGTGTTATTACTCAAGGTGACATTAAAGTCACCAAGACAAGCACTCGTGATAATTCAACTGATATGATGACAAAGTTTATTTCTACTGCTAAGTTTGAGGTTTGCTCAGACTTAATTGGTATCATTCAGTAGTCATATGAACGTTCAACGCACAAGGTGTTCAATGTTCATGCCAATTTGTTTCGACTATATCATGTTTTGTTTTGGTTACAAGAGGAATTCGTCTCAAGGTGGAGATGGTTGAGTTTAAGTGTGATACAAATTGAGTTTGAATATGATATAAATTTTATTTCCTATTTGAACTCATAGTTATACTCTTACACATATTTTTTTACGTACCACTATAGATATATCTTTGTAGTCCATAGGAAGATCAAATGTTTCATTGTAAACATTTCTTTATATAGAGATATGTTTTCGTGTGTCCATAATTTTTCCAAAAAGGTTTTCGCGTAAAATTAGTGTGTCTTGGTTCTATTTTCAGCTGCGTTATTTAACACACACGGAAATAGTACGGTAACTCGCTCCGCTTCCCCGGACGCACGCGTGACGCGTCCCGTTTCCTATAAACAGCGATGGTCTCGCCGCTGTCTCCACCGTCCTCCGAAAGGAATTGGCACGAAACAGTAGCAGGAGCAAATCAAGGCCGAGGTAGCTAGCTAATAATGGACACCGAGCAGATCCAGAGCGTCGCGGCGGTGAAGCCGTCGCTGTCTAAGGCCCCCTCGACGTCGTTCCGCCTCCGCAACGGCAGCCTCAACGCGGTGCGCCTCCGCCGCGTGTTCGACCTATTCGACCGCAACGGCGACGGAGAGATCACCGTCGACGAGCTGGCGCAGGCGCTGGACGCGGTCGGCCTCGAGGCCGACCGCGCCGGTCTGGCCGCCACCGTCGGTTCCTACGTCCCCGAGGGCGCCGCGGGGCTCCGGTTCGAGGACTTCGAGGCCCTCCACCGCGCGCTCGGCGACGCGCTCTTCGGCGCCCTCGCGGACGACAAAGCGGCGGAGGACGTCGACGACGAGGAGGATATGAAGGAGGCGTTCAAGGTGTTCGACGTGGACGGCGACGGGTTCATCTCGGCGGCCGAGCTGCAGGAGGTGCTCAAGAAGCTGGGCATGGCCGAGGCCGGCAGCATGGCCGCCGTGCGGGAGATGATCTGCAACGTCGACCGCGACAGCGACGGCCGCGTCGACTTCGGCGAGTTCAAGTGCATGATGCAGGGGATCACCTTGTAGGGCGCCTGATCGATTCCGGGCAGCCATGCGTGCCTGCGCGCGCCGTTTACGTAGTAAGTTTGGGGGGTCATCTTTTTCCCCCTCTGAATGTTCGTGTCCGATATGCTCATAGCAATGCAACGTTCTCTGGAACCTTTTGCTTATATGGCCCTTTAGCCCTTTTTTTTCTTTTAAATTAGCCCTCTCTCACACACAATTGCATTTTTAGCCTCTCCTCCCCCTCATTCCGCGGTCGGACAGCGCGGAAGGTCACTTTCCGCGCTTCCCGAGCGCGGAAAGACACCAGAGACACACCAAGGCTGGCCCATCGCGGTAGCGTTGCTTTCATGGCAGCATGAGCGCGAAAGAGGCTTCCGCGGTGGCCGAGCGTGGTAAGTGGCCGCTTCCGCGGTCGCCGTCCATTTCCGCGAAGATTCGTGCTGAACACCTCCCTTTCGTGCTCACCCACCGCGATAAGAGGGGGAGGGAAGCTAGATTTGCAAAAAAAAACGGTACAGGGTTCATTTTTGCAAATGCATGGTATCAAGAGGTTAAATCCGTGATGGATTCCGTTCTCTGCTATCTGCAGACTTCTGAAGCTGAGAAGAGAAGAGATCGCAAGATCAGTAGGGTTTTCTATAACTTTTTAAGACTCCGTATTTTGTTATAGCGTACGATCTTATCCTGGTTGTGTGCGTCAGATTGCAGGGCCCTCCTGACCTTTTGTTTTGTGGCCTTATTGCGTCTCTAATTGTGTGGTGGTGTTAATTCGTCCCCTTCACAGCTTCACTAATCTAGTGATGTGTATGTCTCGTCCTGTCTCACGACCATGCCAACGCTAAAAATTCGGTGTCTGATTTTGCCTCCTCCAAAATCCCAAACTTAGCCTGGCTGCATGGAGCTTGGGGTCTAGACAGCTTGGTTCAGTCATCTGCTGATCCAGTGTGTCAGAGCGTGTGTTCTCTTTCGAATTCCCTACGTGGTTCGATCACCAGCTTGATGCGAAAGAACATGACATCTTATTCGTCTAATAAAACACGGCACGGCAGTAGAAACAGTTTCTGTGTTCGGTTCGAGATGCAGCACTTACTATTACAGACGCCGACCGCCGACGCACACAGAAACCGCCGTGCAACACAGCGCGCGGCCCGGCTGGGTGTGTGGCACTGTGGCGAGGCAAAACAAGGGTGCGTTTTCCGTGGAGATGCCGTGGGTTGGGCTGTTTTTCTGCAGAGTGCTCGACCGAAGATGAGAGGTCGAGCCCCGTGGTAGGCCTGTGCCCGCGTGCTACGTGGGCTCGCGTCGCAGGCGGCGCCAGGTACGCGGCTGCGTGCCCCGCGTGGTCGCCGGCCGGATCTTCCGATGGGCTGCGTGTCCCGCGTCGCAGATGCTTTTTGTTTTCTTCGGTGCAGGCCTGGCCGCGACGGAGGAAGGGGCCCGTAGCTTTGGGATGTACGTATCTGATTCTAGATCGATCAAATGACTACAAAAATGTAGCTTATCATAATCCAAACAGGCATCTCTTTTTAAAGTTATTCCCTCTGTTACGGCTCACGGCATTCGCTCTTGCTTGCAGAGTGGCGATAACAATTGAAAAGAAGATAAATTTGTACGTTTAGGGAGCCAGGAACTAGAACGTTTAAAGTTTTTAGGCGGATACAAGCATAAAAGGCGAAAGCCCAAGGAGTCGGGAATTTAATTACCAAGTTCAAGGGTGAAGCGATAAGAGCTAACACGAGCTTGAAGGGTGAATGCGCAAATTTCCTAATGAAGAAAGTCGGGGCAGTTTGGTTCAATGTCAAATCAAACTTTACCCAAAAAATGGTAATACCATCGTATTTTGGCCTTTACTTGGTTTTATGCCAAATTTTAGCATGCTCGTGCTCAATTTAGAGATCTAGATGGGACGGAGCGGGCGGGGCGGGTTTTGGCTTGCCTCGGTTGTAGTTCGGGTCGGGTTGACTAGTCAACGGTGATCTGCTGAGTCGAGCGATTTTTTGTTTTATGTATATTAAAAATAAGAAACATGTTATTTACTAAACTTAATGGCATATTATCTTAAAACCATTGATATTTAAAGACCAACTTGTAACAATGGTAACAAACGTCTTTGAAATAGCAAATACTAGTTAATATTGCATGATAGTTTCATGTATTTTAAAAGTAAGAATCATATTATTTACTAAATTGGATTGACATATTATCATAAACCATTGACATTTAAAGACCAACTCAGTAACAATAACAAATGTCTTTGAAATAACAAATACTAAGTTAATATTATATTATCATAGCTTGTAGAATAATATTAATCCATAAAAAATAAATAATATTTATGTGATTGGGGTGAGCAGGGCGGGGTGGCCTCTAACCCGTATCCACCTACCCTAGTGCGAGGCGGGGCAGATCATGAATGGGCCAGGGCAAAGCACCTCGGGTCGGTGCGAACAAGACAAGGATCTAGAACTCTAATGCTAACGATGATTAAAATCTCTATGTATTACTTTAATGCATAATAAAAAACCATATGTCTTCATAGTCGTAACCCCTAAGGCTCACGACCTCTGTGGTCGTAAGGATTCCAGAGGTTATATCGAGGATACTCTGGTCGGACGAGGTCCTGTACCCAGTCCTCGACCAGATGGTTGCTTGTAGAAGCAATGAACTGGCATCCGAATCTGACTTCGGGTATATTCATTACCGTGTGATGAATGAAACACATGTCATATTTGGTCCATACCACACGACGTTACATGATCCAGACACTGACAACAACTACCTTACGATTAAGTGTCTCACGGACGCACAACCGTAGAATGGTTGCTACTTCATCAACCGTTGTCTCACTTTAACCAGTCGCGATACTTCCAACAGGCGCCACTTCCAGGAGTTACTGCCACCGCTTCGTCAACTACTTAAGGAAGAACGCAAACGGCAAAAGGCAATCCAATTCAAAAGATCAACAGACAATTGGATTTTAATAGCATAGCAAGCATTACGCTCAGTGTAATTAGAATTAGTCCATCGCCTTGTCGAAGGCACCCCTTGTAATAGCTAGTTCATAGCAATAAAAGAGCAGTCTCATTCTCTCCTAAGAACTCTTTGCCATTTTTCTCTTTTCATTTCGTAAGATCGGTGACTTGATCGTCGACAGCTGGCGCCGTCCGTGGGGAAGAAGACATTGAGTTCTTGAAGGGTACTTCACTCAAGCATTCCTCATCCACTTCCTTCGCTACATTATCGCTCATGCAAACATGGCGGGGACTTGGGATGAGGAAAACTAGTTCGACCTGGTGGACTACTCCAACCTCGACATGGACGCATGCATCCGCGCGCATGGAAGAAAACGGGATGTCATCATCCTAATCCTCCTCCGTCGGTTCGCCAGTCGCAGAGATTGACGAAATCGATCGGATGGATGAGGATACACCGCCACCAACAATGGCGCTCTCAAAGGAACCGCTCGTTCTGACCAGTTCGAAACGTCCGAACACCTCTACAAGCCTGGTCGATCCGACCAACGGAAGCGACAATGAAAGCCCAGCGCGACAACCAGAGAGTCCAAGTACTCTCGATATTATCTTGGGCGACCATTATTCGCCAACGGCTCCTATGTATTCCGGAGGCCAAGTGACATCTGGTAAGGGTATCGATAAGGCTATCACTGATCACTGGCCAAGTGGGCACAGTGAAACTCAGCATACGATCGACGGTACACCGGATCAGGCTAAGTCCACCACAAAGCCCGCCAGAGGCAGTAATCTCTGACCGCTCTTCATCGTGGAAGCTCCTTGCAGAAGCACTGCAAGGCTCTCCTTTAGCTACGACGGGAGTTCCTCGAAAGATCGCTGTTGATGCCACGAAGTTAACACAATCAGAGATACCAATCCGGATGACATGCACAGTCCTTCACGGGTTAACTCGCCACTACCTGCTCGTGGAAACGGTACGGGCGCTCAAGCACCAACTACTGGAGGCAACCGAGTTGATGGACATGCATCGGTTAATTCACCTGTTCCTATCCCGTCACAAGTAAGGAATCTGACAGGACCATCTAGGAGGTCGAGGGATAACTCAACTCATCGGACGCCCACTGCAAGCGAAAATCTACCGTGACCTTCGGTAACTATACAAAACCTGCAACGAGTTCGGGATATCTTGAATAATCCAGACCCTGCTTTGGCAGGAACTCCAGGTTATGTTCAGCTTGCAGGTCAGGTGTCAGAGATCCTCCAACAAACCATGCGGCGTACATAAATGTACCAGGAGCAGAGGAATTCACAAAGTCACACGATGACCTCGCCCCAGCGCTCCTCCCTCAGTAGAGGACAACATGGTCGTGCAGAGGATCGAGCTCCAAGAAGAATAAAGATGGCAACGAAGAGATGGATTACCAAGAGCCGTAACATACAGTGGACATGATCTTCAGAGGATCCTCCTCGTACAATTCCAGACGTCATCGGAAGGCCGTGGAGCGGGAGGTCAACCTTGCCGAGTCTCCGATCACTGCCAAGCCCTCTAGGTAGTCAGAAACTGTGATATCCTTCAGCAAAGAAGACTGCCCCATCCCGTCGACTCAACCAGGTAAGTTTTCTATCTTAGTTGAACCTACTATTAACAATTGTAAATTTAATCGAGTCTTAATAGATGGAGGTAGTTCTTTAAATATTTTGTTTGCGGGAGCATTGGAAGAGATGCAGATCCCTAGGTCAAAGGTGAAACCTGTTAAATATGCCTTCTACGGCATAGTTCCTGATTCTACCACCAAACTAATAGGACACCTATCCCTACCGGTTATGTTTGGAAGACCCGACAACTTCCGAACAGAGAAAATTTCGTTTGATGTGGTTGATTTCGAAACCGCATACAATGGAATCCTCGGTCGTGCAAAATTTCTGATAGCCACACACTACGGTTATCAGAGTCTAAAGATGCCAGGACCGAAGGGTGTCATCACGGTTCAAGGAGACCACAAAATGGCTTATGCATGTGACCGGAAGTCCTTAGAACTGGTCGATGAGCTTCCGATCAGGGAAACTAATGCACCTCCCATGCAGGCCAAGCACTCAAGGCCAAAGATAGCGTCAAAGCCTTCCGACCAGACAAAGGAGGTATGACTCGCCAAAGGCGCTCCTCCCGGAGGCGTCAACACTCCGTCTGGGTCAAGAAACGCTGATGCGTCCGACCAAAAGGTACTGGTCCAGGTAGGACTCAATCTCAAATAGGAAGAGTCGCTCGTCTCCTTCCTCTGAGCAAATCAGAACGTATTCGCTTGGTAGACGTCCGACATGCCCGGAGTCCCCAGGGAGGTGATCGAGCACAGGCTAGCTCTTCAGTCTGACAAAAAAATGGTCAAGCAAAAGCTTCGGCGTTTCGCACCTGATCGGAAAGAAGCAATCCAGTCGGAGATCGACAAGCTTCTCAAGGCTGAGTTTATTCGTGAAGTCGACCAGCCAGAGTGGCTCACTAACCCTGTAATGGTTAGAAAAAGCAATGGTAAATGGCGAATGTGTATTGACTTCATAAAACTTAATAAAGTTTGTCCGAATGATGACTTTCCCCTTCCACGCATTAATCAACTTGTAGACTCCACCTTCGGGTGTGAGTTGTTAAGTTTTTTAGATACATACTCAGGGTACCACCAGATTAATATCAGCAAAGAAGATGGAGAGAAAACTTTCTTCATCACTCCATATGGCACTTACTGCTATGTTAAGATATCATTTGATCTCAAAAACGCTACTGCGACTTTCCAAAGGTTGATGCGGAAAACCTTTAATCCTCAGATCGGTCGAAATCTGGAAGCCTATGTTGATGACTTGGTCGTAAAAAGCATCAACGTTGGCGATCATATTTTCGACCTACACTTGACTTTCAGTAACTTAAGACAGCATAACCTTCAACTTAAATCTAGAGAAGTGTGTGTTCGGAGTATCGTCTAGAAAGCTTCTTGGGTTCCTAGTTTTAGCTAGAGGTATTGAGACAAATCCAGCAAAAATCTCGGACATCGACCAGATGCGTCCTTCGACCACAAAGAAGGAAGTCCAAAAACTAACCGGCTGTATGGCAGCGCTCAGTCGTTTCATAGCACGATTAGGTGAAAAAGAACTCCCTTTCTTTAAACTTTTTCAGAAACACGGAAGTTTCAAGTGGACTAAGGAGACAGACTACGCCTTTGAAAAACTTAAAAAGTACATAATGTGTGCCCTGATCTTAGTCTCTTCGAGATCGAGAGAAACATTGTTGATTTATGTGGCTGCAACGCCACAAACAGTCAGTGGTGTACTGGTCGTGGAACGTGAAAACATCCAACGATCGGTTTATTACGTAAGCGAAGTCTTACATGGACCAAATGAATGATATCCACAGGTACAAAAGCTGCTTTATGGTCTCCTTATGGTTTCAAGGAAACTAAGGCATTACTTATAGGCTCACAAAGTAGTCGTACCAACTAGATATCCCTTAGGTCAAGTCCTTGGAAACAAGGAATCATCAGGGCGAATAGCAAAATGGGCGGTCGAGCTTGGGGCGTTCGACCTCCATTTCATCTCACGAATAGCAATCAAGTCCCAGGCAATAGCAGAATTCATTGCCGAATAGACAAACCCTGAACCCACCTAAAAGCCCAAGTACGAATACCACCATGAGTGGATAATGTACTTCAACGGCTCCTTGATGCTCAAAAGCTCAGGGGCTGAAGTCGTCTTGATATCCCCTACTGGAGCACACATCAAGTACGCCATCCAGTTAAACTTTCCTGCTACAAACAATGTGGCAGAATATGAAGGTTTACTAGCAGGACTCCGAGCAGCTCGTTCGCTCAGGATTCGTAAATTGCTAGTGAAAGGCGATTCTCAACTAGTAGCGAATCAAGTTAGAAAAGAGTATCAATGCTCAAGTACCAAGATGTCATCTTATCTGGTGGAAGTACGGAAACTCAAAACACACTTCTTCGGTTTCCAGATCCAACACATTCCTATAAAGGAAAACTTTCTAGCAGACCAGTTGGCACGGATAGCCTCCACCAGGTCACTTGTCCCGCCCAGAGTTTTTCTCGAGCAACTCGATTCACCCTTGGTAGTCGAGCATTTCGAGGACATAGATGTTCCACTAGAGGTCATACAAATCGATCCTAAGAACATGGATGCTCCATAGATCGTTGATGGTTGGCGCCGTCACAATCACGGTAGAGAATGGATGACGTCAATCTATAATTATCTTCAGCATGACATTATTCCTGAAGATGTTGTAAAGGCTAATCGTATAGCTCGAAAAGCCAAATCATACACTCTGATCAAAAGTACCTTATATAAACGAGGATCTCACGAAGTGTTGATGAGATGCATATCTCAAATGGATGGCATTAAGCTGCTATCCGACATTCATGAAGGAGTCTGTGAAGCACATCATTTCTACAGAACGTTGGTCGGTAAAGCCTTCAGGTAAGGATACTATTGGTCAACTGCCCTTTATGATGCAAAAGAGCTCGTGATGAAGCGCGTATAACATCAATTCCATAGTCGACAAGTACATCAGCCGGCACAAGCTTTGCAAACCATACCTCTTTCTTGGCCTTTTGCAACCTGGGGACTAGACATTCTGGAACCTTTCCCAAGAGCACCTGGGGGCTTCGAATTCCTTTTCGTCATGATTGACATATTTACAAAATAGATAGAAGCCGAGCCAGTTGTTAAAACAACAACTGAAGCCACTAAGAGGTTCCTCACAAAAAACGTGATCACACGATTTGGTATACCCAGTCGTATCATAGACAACGATACCTAGTTCTCTAGCGGGAATTTTCAGGAATTCTACAACAATCTAGGTATCAAGGTACATTTCGCTTCTGTCGCTCATCCACAGAGCAATGGAGCAGTAGAGTGGGTAAATGGTATTATAATGCAAGGAATAAAACGCCGAGTGTTCGACCAGTTAATCAAACGGTCAGGAACTTGGGTTCAAGAACTTCCTTCTGTGTTATGGGATGTTTGAACCATGACTAGTCATGCCACCGGTGAAACTCTATTTTTTCTGGTTTATGGTGCTGAAGCCATGCTTCCTCCATAACTGAAAATAGGCTCTGCTCGAACTGATTGTTTCGATGAGAGCAATCAGATTCAACGAAGACTCGACGATGTTAATTTCCTTGAAGAACGACGAAACCAAGCCCTCATATGATCGGCAGTTTACCAACAAGCCATGCAAAGGTACAACAGTCATAAGGTGCAATTTCGCAGCCTAGCTGTACGTGATCTAGTTCTACGATGAATTCAGAATCAGCCTAATCGTGATAAACTTTCTCCCAAATGGGAAGGTCCATACACTGTGGTCAAAGTCACCCGACCTGGTTTGGTACGACTAGCTATGTTAGACAGACGAGTTTTGCCCAACTCTTGGAAAATTGACCAATTGCGTAAGTTCTTTGTATAATTGTATTTTCCATTATTTCAATTTATTAATAAAAATGCATTTCCTTTGCTTTCCGATGAATGATGTTGTCTATATGTCTATCTTATCATCTGGTTCGAATACTATTCTTGTTTAAATGGTCGGAGAAGACCAAATTCTCTCCGATATCCTTTCTTACGGATCTCTATTACTCTATGGCTATGATATATAAGTCACACGCCGTAAGGGTCCTAGTCGTGACCATTTAGACAATGGTTCTTACGCGCGACCAACACTATTTTCTTAAAGAATTATATGAGTAACGGGAGCATCACACATGCAACTTCATATATTACTTTACATGCTTAAGATTTCGGAGACTACATTTCTTACCTTCAACATTCTGTTCCACTCCTATTTTGGCTACTGGTCGGGACACGGAAAGCCTCCTAGTCGAAGTCTCTCCTTCTCCGCACGTGGTCCTGCCCACTGAAAGGAGCTTCCTAGCGACGGTCTATTTCTTATGATCATCGCTGCTAGTCGGAACTTGAGCACGAACACGTTTCGCAAATTGTTTCTTTTAGTCTCTCGTTCTTAACAACCTTTACGATCAGTTTTGGATAAGATATATAAACAAGATCACTTGTCGTTTTTTGCATACATATTTGCATATTTTCTTATCACTCAATACAAGTCTTAAACAATCTTCCATCCACACAAGGTACTACACAGTATTTCGATTATAGAAAAGATCTAAAACTAGTCGAAATCACACGCTGGTTCCGACCACATTGATTTTCTAGTGCTACTTAGATCATTTTCAGTAACATAATCAGCATATGCTCTGTACCGTGGTCATAGCTATTGCTCATTTTCTTGGTCTATTGCTTCTTTAGTAAAGCTCTTCTACTGACACCAGCAGTCGGGGGCTAGGAAATATATGAGTATTCAACGAATTTAGGAAGACAAAACAAAGACTTCATTGATGATAAAAGGTAAGTTTTATTTACAATTGTCAAAATATTACATTATTTTACTTCTCGGAGCCACTAGACTGATCGCTGCGTGGAGACCCAACCTCCATTTCCTCCGCAACCTTATGTCTATGAGGTGTCATTTTCTCGAACACTTTGGTTGCTTCTTCTCCCGAGCAGTTGAAGTCTTCCTCAACAGTTTGGAGATTTATGGAAGGGTCAGAAACTTTTAGTTTTGCTAAAGCAAAACTAACTCCATTCTTGACAGATTTAAACATGGTCTGCGCATGGTTATCCCGAGTTGTCTTGAGGACACCCCTGAGGTCCTCGAGCTGTTGGCCAAGGTAGTTGATCTTCTCCGTGGGATCTCCTAGATTGGGCAGTTGCGTTCCCGACCCCATATCGAAGAGCATCTTGTTGAAGGCTTTGACCTTTTCTTCAAGACTTTGCCCAGAGGCTATCTCCTTGCCACGCTCGAACTCAAGAGCCTTTTCCGCTCGCCTCAATGTTTGAGTTTGCTATGTACGAGTAAACCAAAATATAAGTACATACGACTAGGAAAAGGTAATACACTGGTCAAGTTTACGACCGGTTATCTTCGTTCTTCTTCTCAAAAGTGTCAAGAACTTCCTTATGCCTGGTCGTCAGATATTCGATCGACCGGTCCTTGTTCTGACACTCTTCTTTAAGCTTGGTAATTATAGCTTCTTTAGCCCTAACTTCTTCTTTAAACTTTTCTGAATCTATCAAACATGATAAAGTGAAGAATCAGTTAAAAGAAAAGGTACCAAATGGTAAATAAGGAGAGAAGAAGATACTGAAAGGGTGCTTACTTTCTAATTCGGAGTCCTTTTTCTCCAAGTTCTTTATTCGCTGGGTCAGTCCTCCAACCACAGCGATATTCTCCACAAAATGCTACAAAAAAATATATAGCAAAATCCTTTAGGTATTTCCTAAGGGAAAGGCCATTAAAAGTAGTCATGGAAGATTACCTCAATTGTCATGTTGTTGTATTCGACAAAAATGAAGTCAGGACTCACCATTGCTTAATGGTCCGAAATTCTTCCCCACGCTTCATTAAGTTCTTCATCTTTGAAGATCCGAAGGCGATGAGGAAAAGTGACTCTGCGAGAGGAACTCTCAGCAAGGGTTGGAACTTGCTGAGATTCCTCATGGACTGTAACATCCCAAATGTATAATTAGGGTTAATCAAGTATAATTATATGTGGAGAAATTAAAACTTTTTCTCACATCTTGAAAAACCCTAAAATCTTATGTAATTATTGTCCAAGAGTTGTGTAATTCAAAAACACAAAGCTCTTGTTGACCAAAAATCAAACTCATTCTCCAATTATCTTAAATCTTGTGTCAAACATTTGGAATATATTTTTCCTTGGTCCCAAAAACTGATATGGGACCCTTCTGAAACATATCATGAGTTATAACACTTGTTGATAATTTTTGGAGGCAAAACAATCCTTTAAACAACCTTCGTGAATTTCCTGAGAAAAATGCATCGCATAATAACCTCTGGAAATTTTATGCAAGGTTGATCTCATTGTCAGCAAGCTCCAGTTAAAATTTCATTAAATTTGGAGTTCATTTGCTATCTCAAATAATTCTCGTAAGTTTCAATTTGTTAAAAACTAAATTTAAAAGCCTACACTGTTCCTTGGGCTAGCCATATTCAAAGTCGGGTCCAATTTCAACCATGTCTGCACCTCAATGAGACCCCATCTCCACCTTGATCGGTCGTGGCCGTTGGATCAAATCCAACACCCACGACCTCCTCCTCAACATACTCGGTCGAGGTCATCCCACCACGTGAGGTCATAGCCCTTGGATCCAAGATCCATGGCCCCGACCTCCTCCTCTCAACCTAAACTAAACAAACCTCCCACCTAACCAAGGTCGTAGCCGTTGGATCAGATCCAACAGCTCACGACCTCCCAGTGTTATCAAGCACTCACAACCTCCCCCATCTTTTGTTGTGCACCGTTAGATTAAAATCTACTACCACGACCTCCTTTGTCTCATGCGCACTGCACCTCCCAACAAGACGTGAAATCGTAGCCCTTAGATCTAAATCTAAAGGCTATGACCTCCCTTGTGCGTTGCGCAAGCTCAGACCTCCACCTCTTTTGATCGGAACCCTTAGATCTAAATCTAACAGTCTGACCTCCCTTGCTGTTGCGCATCATATCGCACCTCCCGGTCATTGTGTGCCCTTGGATTTAAATCCAAAGGCCATGACCTCCCTCATGTCTTTTTGATCGCGTGCGGTTAAGTCCTCACCGGAGGTCCGCGACTGTTGGATGGAGATCCAACGCTTTGGACCTCTGTCCCTTTTCCTCACGCGTTTTGCGATTAAAAAATCGGAGGCCACGACCTCCCCATCCTTGATCGTGTGGTGGGACCTCCTCCCGGCCACTTAAAACATAACGGTTCAAAAATTGGATCCGATGGTTAGGACCTCCCGTGTCTTATCCAACGGTCATAAAGACCTCCTGTTCTTCTCCTTCCTCTGGCGCGCATGCGTGCTCTGAGCGGTGGAGTTAATCGCGCCGAGCCTCTGCCCTTTAATGACTCTTTCTTGACCGCATTTAATGCTTGGTCGACTTTCATCTCATCGGTCAAGACACCGCCCCTTGTCAACTTTAGGTCATGTCCATCCCATGGACCAACCCGTGGGCTAAGCTCACCATGGAGCTTAGCCCCAGCTCATAACCTTCACTCAGGCTATAAGTCACCATTGGGTTCCTCCCTTAGCTTCTTTGGCACACTTCTAAGCTCTAAGCTTGCACCGTGTCATTTGAGCTTTCCTCTCCTCCCTCTTGGCGCCATTGTTGAGAAGCTTGAAGCTCCTCGGTGGACAAGGGTCCCTGGAGTTTTTCCTCCTTTTCTCCTTGCTTCCATTTGTGCCCTACCCTCTGGGACCAAGGCCTAACTTGATATTGTTGGGCATTTGCAGAGGGGGACAAAGTGGAGCTTGAAGTTGAAGCTTTGGGCTGTGGAGCACCCTTCCTCCCGGCACAGGTCCTCCTTCCTCGACCTCCTCGGCACCTTAGGACCTCCTGTACTCCTCGATAGTCCTTTAGCTACTGGCACCCGCATGTATGAGGTCGCGAGCTTTTAAATTGGGCACACGCTTGGTTGGATGTCGCGCGGAGCTTCCCTTTTGCATTTTGGTTTCTGCGTGTGCTTGTCTTCGTTGTCCTCTCCGGCTCGCCGGCGTTCAAGGCCGTCGCCGCCGTTGAGAGGAGGTCCTTTGGGTGCGCATGGTTATTGCGGACCCAACGGTCTCGTGGATCTCGCCGGCGAGGTCTACATCGCCGCGATGACCACATCTTCTTTCGCCGATTTTGTCGGACGTCCGGCGTGTCATTGTCGTTTTTAGGACAAAGCTTCACCATTTTAATGTGCTAATCATGTGTTCCAATCATTGTAATCATTGGATGTCTTAACTGCCTTTAATCCACCGTTTAATGTGCGCATTTAAGACCTCCCGCGCGTAGCTGACCTCCTTGATGTCCAAGCGCATTTATTCATGTCCAAGCACGCGTCTTGCGCGAAGTTAAGGCGCTGGTGCAGGACATCGAGACCTCCTCCGAGGAGATCTGGAGCGCCCAAGACCTCCTTGCGCAATCGTGGCCGTCCTGACCTCCTCGGAGGTCTGTAGAATTAGACCTCCCTTAGGACCTCCCTAGGTTGTCTCGGTAGTTCATGACCTCCCGGGTAGATCTTAACCGTCAAGGTCCTCCTCGACGATCTGAACCATCGAGGACCTCCTTGGAACATCTGGACCGTCCCAGACCTCCCGTGAGGTCTTGACGATGCAGATCTTCCTTGGGGAGATCTTGATAGTTTAGATCTTCCTTTGGAAGATCTCACCGTTGAGGACCTCCCCTTTAGATCTGGTCCGTTCCGGACCTCCTTCCTGTGTTGTGGTCCGTTGGATTTCGCATCTACAGTCACGACCTCCCCCTCACCTCGCGCATGTGAGTTGCTAAGAGGTCCAGGACCTCTGGACCTTCACGTGCGCGTGTGTGATGTTCTCTGGGAGATCTTGAGCCGTTGGATCTGAGATCGTGGCTCACGTCCTCCCATACCCTTGTGAGTTTAGAAATTCGGTGAGGTCTTAGTTAAACTGAAATAAGGTATAGACTTTAGAATTTCATATCTCTTTCATTTTAATTCCAAATGAGGTCAGTCAAATTGTGTTGGCTCTGTTTTGAACTTGACTTTAATCCAAAAATGATTGTAAGTTGAGTTCAGCTCCAGAGCACAGTTTGCCATTAGATTTTAAAACCAACTTTAAAATGTGCACTTAAATCAATGCTTAACTTGTAAAATACATAACTAATGCTCTATAGACTATTTTTGGGTGAGCCCAACTTTGTTGGTTTCCTCTCTTAGTGAACTCACTGTGAAAATTAGTTTTGAGCATGTTGCTGCTAGGAAAATGAGGACTTGTGTATTATAATTTTGTTCAAGTTCTTGTTTTTGAAAATTTGTAGAGAGTGCAATATAGCTCCAGATGAGGTGAACTCAATTGTGTTATTCATCTCATGAGGTGCTGGTTTTACAGTAAAAATTTCAGCTTCACTTCTATTCTAGAAAATTTAGCGATGAACAGTAACATATTTCTAATTAATAGGCTGAGCAGAATTGTTTTGCTCATATCTTTTGCATTGAGAATCCAAATCAATTGGTTCTTGTTGCAATATTCCCTAAAAATCACCCTCTTGCTGCTGTAGAAAATTCAGAGAATTTGGAGTTCGTTTGTTGTGCTGTCTTTGTTGTGTTTCGTCGTTCTTATCGGTTCTTTCTCGCTTTTCCGTTAGGCTTCGACATTTGTGGTGATCCCGAGAGTGACCCTCCGCAACAAAGTGACCACCAGCAATAAGGCAAGCAGTTTGATCATTTCCATCATGTCCCATTACTTTGAAGCTTAATACTTTGTTTTACTTCTATGTATGCATGCTACTTTGTGTTAAATGTCGCTAGCAAGCCTATAGTTGCATAATCTGTAGGAATTGTTTATCCTCTACTACCATGAGCCTAGGTTATTTGCTGTGGTGGGAGCTCGTTGGATGAGCTCCTATCACTTAGTAGTTTCGATTTAAATTGCTTAGACATGCTTAGCTATCGGTAGTATTGGGCGATCATCGACTTAGTCGATGGTCTTGATCACTCAAAACTGATTATTACTCCTATATGTCCAAAGACTTGTGCTTTGATTAATTTGTAAAATCAAAAACTGAAAATAAAAGATTGATTTAGACTTGGGCATATTGGATGGATGGCGTGGTTTTTGGATGTGGTGGTATGCAGGGGTCCCTAAGGACCGAGTACTTGGGTCACTAAGCCAGCGATTTCACGTACTAACCACACGAGGGGCATATGGAACCCTCTTGACTAAGTACTCTGGGCGGTGTTAATTGGGGTCGCTCGGTTGGTGTGTTTTAAAGATAAAATGTGTGTGTGATGTGGGAGGAGCATTAGCTTCGGGAAGGTTGTGTGATGTCTCCTTCTCCCGTGGGTTGTGCGACTCAAATTAGCATTGTCCATTGGAAATGTCTCGTAGGACTTAGCCGTGCTTGAACACCTAAGGTAGTGTGCTTAAAGGAAAGGCGGTCGGCGTGTGGGTACAATGGTACACCTGCGCAGGATAAAACTATTGAATAGCCTCGTCCTAGGTTATGGACATGCTTGGTAAGGTCGTTCAAGACTAGACTACAACCTTTAATTAAAACTTGACATGGTTGGTATGAACGGGGAGTTCATGCTATTGTTGTGGTGACTATTGGGTCAGTCACTTCCAGGTTGTTCTTGTTGTTGTTATTATGTTATTATCGCGTTGTTATTTCAACAATTAAAATGCTTTGCCAAATTGCTTTCAATCTACTATGTTATTGCAAATAAATGTTGCTTTATGCTAAAATGAGTCCAAAGCCTCATCCACTTAAATAAAGCTTGCATGTAGCTAAATTATAGTTCTGTTATCTTACACGTCAGTCTTGCAAGTACAATAAACAATTTATTGTACTCATTTGCTTTGCTTAACAACTTTGTTGCAGAGGAGGTAGAGCCCAAAGGGCTTTACTTTTGTGAGTCTTGATGGTTGGGAGAGCGACTAGCTTGGCGGTCCTGGTCGATTGCCTTGTGGGCTAAAGGCACCTTTGGTTGGCTCTTATTTTGGGCCATCTTTATGGCACTTTTGCTTCATTGTTATCTTTTGTAATTATTGTTATTTGGCCTAAGGGCCTCTCTTTTGTAATATCTATTCCATATTAATATTAACTTCTGGTTTGTTGCTTATGTACTATGTGTTGTATGGAATTGATACATCCTTTTGTTGTGAGGTATGTATACTGCATTCTGGGAAGTATACATCTCTCGAGACTGGGTTTATTTGGTTGATAATACTAGGGTCAATTGGATGACTAAGTATTATGAGCCTAATAAACGTCGGGGTCTCACATGGACCGCCACCTCCACAGGTGTGGTCGAAACCACCACCTCCGCAGGCGTGGTCGGAGCCAGCACGAGTTCTTGAGTTGGTGCTACCACCTGCTCGGGGGCTGGCTCAACCTCTTCAGGAGCCTTCTCCTGAAGGGTGCTCTAGTCGTTGTCAACTGGAATACCAGAGGATCTATAACGACAAGAAGAAAAGGAGTTCAAGACTCTAAAAAACATCAGAGGTAATTACTTACATAAGTCTTCATTTCGTGTATACATACCTGGTCATTTTTTTGGTCTTAATCTTGAAGCGTGCCGACGCAAAATCTGCCACGCTTGCCTTCCTCTTCTTTTCAACTGATTTCACTGGCTCTAGACCGGTAGGGCTAGTTAGACCTGCTACGTCCTCCAATTGAAGGTCAGAAGCAATATTCTCGACCAATTGGTTAAGAATAAGATCCCTGACCATGGGGTCGGAAGGTGTGGTCTCATCGGTCTCCAGAACAGTTGCCATGGTAGCAACCGGCAGGTCCTGAATGACCACATTGGAGTCCACGATAACCGCCTAAATTAACAATCAAAGTTACTTAGGTGATGAAAATTCTTCATCTAGAATAGATATTTCTGTTCGGTTACCAACCTTCATAAGGCCAACATTCTGTGTGGTCGTAGGAGTGGTCGGAGCGTCAATCGGCTCACAACTTTTAGCAGCCTCATTGATCCTCAATCCAACCGACTACATATCAAGGAGGGTGTGGATATCATAGGGATATGCTCACGATCTTAGGATGATGATACAATAGGCAATGGCGTTGAGGGTTTGTCAAAACACTCGTTTTCGGCGAAGTTCATATGTTGTCAGGCAAAGGGTGGTTAGACCGGCTAGGGAGGCGGTTAGACCGGCCATCACTGGCGGTCAGACCAGCCAAGCATCGGGTCAAGTGGCTGGCGGTCAGACTGGCCAATGGGCAGCGGTCTGACCGGCCATAAAGAAATTTTGAGTTTGGAGCCGGGCCAAAAATAGAGGGTGTAGGCAAGAAGGGGATTCTTCTACACTTGGTCTGATAATTTTTGGAGTTTCGAGTCAAAAGTTCTATTCGTTTGAAATTTTCAGAAGGTTTCGGATTTCCAGGGTGGAAATTTGGCTAAGTCCCTAGGCCAGGTGGCGGTCAGACCGGCCAATGGATGGCGGTCTGATCGGTTCTGACTTCTTCGCCGGCCAACTTGGTGGTGATATGTGTAAGTTAGGTCAAGTTCATGGGTTTCAGTGCATATGTATTGTATGATGCATGTTTTGACTAACGTGGGTCAAGTTGCGAAGAACTTGTTCCCGAAATCGATTTCTTGGTCTATTGTTGTGCAGGACGCTTGAAGGTCAACGACGGTCAACGGCGAGGATGATCGGGACTAGGCTTGGAGAGCTGAGGTTCAGAATGATCGAGGATGCCAAGTGAAGTCAGAAGACTCAAGCATGGCGCAAAAATGGACATGGATGACCGAACGGGAAGTTCGGTGCGACAGGTTGCATCAAGCGGCGTGAGGGTCGGTGCAAGTGCCATGGTGGTTTCGGTGAAAACCGGATGGGAGAGACTTGCCGACATGAAGAGAGCCGCTGATAAACCTACACGTGGCGAAGCAGGGGGTTGCTTCATGAAGATTAGACTCGGTCTTCAGAGAATGATCGAGAAAGGGTATTTTGGTAACTTCACCTAAATACCGCCTTAATGATTTGCTAACCCGCGGCGCAAGACGACGCAAGGAGAAGCGGTTTAGGTCAAGAGAAGATGAAGATGGCGCTTTAAAATGTGTGTGTAAGTGAAACCCGTTTGTGTGTGGGCTTAACGGGTGCCCATTAGGGATATCCTTCTACAAGCTAGCCTCCACTATAAATAGGGGAGGGTGCTGGTTGTGCACCCCCAAACCTAATATCTAAAACTCTAGTTTGTGTTTTAGGGTTAGGAGAGAATAGTGGAGAGGTTATGATTCTAGGGAGTTGGATTGATTGTGTGCTCAAGTGTTGATCATTTGTCCTCCTGGATGGAGTGGCTATAAACCAATGTCAATCACAAATCAATCTAAGCAAGATTCCTCAAGATGAGTCTCTTTTTGTTCTTACTCTCTATTTTGTGATTTTAGGGCTTTCTTTGATCCGTTAGTTTTCCTTTGATTTCTGGTCTGGATCTTGCTTGTTGTGACATGTGGGAATGCATCTAGGATCATCTTGATAATCTTCTACCCACGAGCAAGTCTTTAGATCATATTTTAGTTTTGACTTGGTTTTGAAGCAACCTTCACTCAAACAGAAAAAGGTCGGAACTTTGGCAACGATCTTCACAATCGTTGATTGGAATAGGTTCCTGACATCCTAAAGAATGTATGTTTCAGGTTTCGTGAAGTTTGGAGTTGTGGATCAAAAGTTAGACCAATTTGTGATTCTGAGTTCGGACTGATTTTACTGTTCATTGGCCTGGAGGTCAGACCGCCCTTAAAAGAGAGATCAGACCGCTCATGGAGAGGTTAGACCACCAACTACAAGGAGGTTTGACCACACAACTAATTCGGGCTTAAATTTTTGTGATTTTGGTCTATTTGTTTCGGGGTTTTAATTGGATTCAATAGAAGTCTTCCACTGTGCTTGTATATTGATCTTCATAGCTTTCATAGCTATTGGAGTGAAATTAGTATTGAATTCAATCAAGGAGAAAAAGAGATCGTGCTCCTATTCACCCCCCCTCTAGTCGCCTTTTCGGTCCAACAGAGGGTTTATGGTAAACCCGATCGGAAAACATATAAAGATGAAAAGTGGTTGATATTTTTTACCTTAAGTCTCTCGGCCCTTTCTTTTGCGGAAACAACCGCTAAGATCCGAGAGAAATTAGCCTTCTCACCATGCTCTCCAGCGCAGATCATTTTGATCCAGCTTCTGATCTCATCAAGGGACGGAGCTGTAAAGATAAACAAGATACTTTAGGATCACAAAAATAATTGACCAATGCAAGAAAACTTATCAAAATTCTTCAGAACTTACCCTCCTTAGAGTCTTTGGTTGCATCATCACGACCAATATACCAGAGCATCGGATATGCTCGGGCCTTCAAGGGGCTGATCCGGCGCATGGAAAAGTCCTTTACTACATGCTAGGAGGTTGAACCTCTGATATTAAGGAGTTGGATGGCTTCAACCCATCTCCTCACTTTTCCATTTTTTTCGTGGAGGAGCGTCATTCTGGATTCTCGACCGCCTTCTTACCAATATAGTAAAGGTTGTCTTTCTAAGTGACCAACATGTAGAACCAGCTTTTCTTCCATGACGACCATGAAGACTTTTAGTACATAGGAATGTACTTATTAGCTTTTCTGTCGTGGAGGCGCAAGACGCACTCTCCAGGCGTCCCAGTCGTCTTCCCCGACTGCGCCATCCTGTAGTAGTACTTGAAGAGATCTAGAGTTGCGGGAATCCCCAAGTATGCTTCGTAGAGATAGACAAAGACGCTAAGGTTGGCGACGGCATTGGGAGCAATATTCACCAGTTCGACTCTGTAATGCTCCAAAACTTTGGGAAGAAAAGAGTGAACTGGGAACTTGAATCCGTATTCTATATACGCGAGGAAAACAGGAATGTCCTCATCTTCACCGCTCGGAGAATGCTGCTGATCTGCAAGAAATCAAGTTCTTGTCAGGAAGCATCCCGATCTTCTCCAAGCTCTCAAGCTTCTTCTCGCTCTGATCGGAAGCCGACTAGTTGGTGATAAGATCCGACATGGTAGAATTTCGGATGAGGGAAGAAAGAAGGTCATAGAAGGTTGTAGACAAAGGGAGGTCAGAAGAGATTCTTAGCAAGAAGGTGAAAAGGTCGAAGGAAAAGCAGAAGACGTGAAAGCCCTAAGCTCCGTGCTTAGGGATTTTATAGCCGCCATTCTTTAATCGTAATCGAGAGTTACCCAAAAGTCCAATGGACAAAACCTTTTGTCTAATAGACAGAAAAACTCTTCGATTTCCAAGACAGTTTCTAAACTTTAAAATGAATACAGACCACCTTGTGTGTGACAGCATTAAATGAGGGTCTGCCCGATACGACTTCATCGGGAGACAGTGTTCACACAGCCAATTCATTTAAAGTTCGGGGGCTAGCTGACGAGGACTAAAATCTTTATGTATTATTTTAATGCATAATAAAAGACCATATGTCTTCATGGTCGTAACCCCTAAGACTCATGACCTCCGTGGTCGTAAGGATTCTAGAGGTTATATCGAGGATACCTTGGTCGGACGAGGTCCTGTACCCAATCCCTAACCAGATGGCTGCTCGTAGAAGCAATGAACTGGCATCCGGATCTGACTCCGGGTATATTCCTTACCGGGTGATGAATGGAACACATGTCATATTTGGTCCATACCACGCGATGTTACATGATCCAGACACTGACAACAACTACTCTACGGTTAAGTGTCTCACGGACGCACAACCGTAGAATGGTTGCTACTTCATCAATCGTTGCCTCACTCCGATCAGTCACGACACTTTCAACAGGCGCCACTTTCAGGAGTAACTATCAGACCCCAAATTTGGAGCTTGGGGTCCACTATGTATAATGTGTCATTCCCTGGATCAGTAGCTGACACACACAGTTACGTCGTGGTTTACTCACATAACTACAGGAGCTCAAAGCTGACACTCAATTTGGTTCATGGTTACGACCAATATTGGACGGAAAAAGGATATCTACGGAGGTCTCGAAGTGGTTCTGGAATGGTTCAAGGGTGATCCCGAGGAGGTCCTGGAGTGATCTAGAGGAGGTCTTGGGGTGATCTTGAAGAGGTCCTGGAGTGATCCTTTCGTTGATCACTGATCCCTTCGAGTACTGTTCCAGGAGTGGTCCTGAGAAGGTCCTAAAGAGGTCCTGAGAGTCAATGGAGGTCCTGCAAGTCAATGGAGGTCCTGAGGAGAGGTCCTAAGGAGTCAAGGGAGGTCCTGAGGAGAGGTCCTGAGATTCAAGGGAGGTCCTGAGGACGTCCTGAGGGGAGGTCCTACGGGGAGGTCCTGAGAATCAATGGAGGTCTTGAGGAGGTCCTGTAGGGAGGTCCTGAGAGTCAATGGAGGTCCTGAGAGAAGGTCCTGAGGAGAGGTCCTGAGGAGAGGTCCCGAGATTCAAGGGAGGTCCTGAGGACGTCTTGAGGGGAGGTCCTAAGGTGGTTGAGGGAGGTCCTACGGCGGTCCTGGGAGGTCCTGAGGGATCCTGTGGAGGCCCTGTGGGGCCTGAGGAGGTCCTGGGAGATCCCGGGAGTCCCGAAGGAGGTCATAGAGGTCATGGGAGGTCTTGAGAAGACCAAGGGAGGTCCTATAGTTCCTGTGTAGGTCCTGAGAGATCCTGGGAAGATCAAGGGAGGTCCTGTAGTTCATGAGGAGGTCCTGGGAGATCCAAGAAAGATCAAGGGAGGTCTTGTAGTTATGAGGAGGTCCAGGAGATCCTGAGGAGGGCCTAGACCCACTAGAGCTAGTTATAAACTCTACGAGGGTGGTCGTGGGGCATCTGTTTAGTGTTTGTAAACAAACTGATCGTAAACTTTGCTCAATGTAAAGGGTACTCGTTATGAACAGTGCAAGCCTAGAATATATTACATAAACATCAGGCTGTGCGGCCAACTGTTTTACAAAAGCGCCACTTAGGCAGAAGTTTACAAAAGTCAAGCGTACAAAATATAAGGCAAGTGCGGAAGCAAAATAAATTGTGGTGGATCCATTCGCTCTGCCCACAGGCAAGCGACTGGGGGTCCCGGCCTAAGCTCCATTATCGTCACCATCATCCGGATTAGCTTCGGTGAAGTACTGGTATGGGTCTTGATCATTTGGGTCTGAAAAGATTATATTGGCATAGTCTGAGTACACAACCGTACTCGCGAGCCAACACACAACGTAGTTGTATAGATGCAGGGCTAATCAAAGGAAGCTTGGGGTTCTTTTATTTGCATAAAGCCAAGTTTGAATTAGACTTAATAGAAAATACCAAGACTTAGCATTTTTAACAAATGGGGGTTTTATAAATGAGTTTACATTTGTAAAAATACTAGTGGAGGTCCCACCTCCTATACCATTGAGTGGCTCCATCCACCCAATGCTCGAGCTATCCCGTATTTACCACTGGTCCCCGACCAGGCTTTCTCGAATCCCTGGGGTCCCACCCCGTCCTTCCTTTTCATCACAAATGGTTTTTTGTAAAAATGAAGACTATATCAAGCAAGTTCTCAGCACCGCTCTTGACCGTGAGCACGGCTATCTAGATAGTTCTCACTCTGCATAGTTCGCACACTTTTCCCACAAGGGGTAATCATCTTGATATATATACACACGTTTCCTTAGATGTGTGAATCAAGGGGAGATTACCACAAGGCCTTTACAATGCTCAATCTCGACGCAACTCCACCCGCTAAGGTTTCACCGCCCAGAGCCACGCTCCCAGGAGGCCCCCTCTTGCACCGTGTGGTTTTCCTATGGCTCCCTTACCCTTACCCACGCCACACACCCACCAGTGGAGAAGCCACGCCGAGACGAACAAATTAGTTAGCCAGGTCGTGCCCGTTATGGACTTGTGGTTGCAATGTTTGTGCATGAGAGGTCATTCCAAGATTCGGTCCTTAATTGACCAGGGCGGTACATCCACATACCAATATCTTCTTGTGCCCCCGGCACCAGCCACTCTTTCCAGCCGCCCCAGTCGAAAACAGCTTTTCGGGTTTTATTGTTTTGAAAATATCATTAGCTTAACATACCAGCCAGGTTCCGAGCCTCAACTGCCCCAAATCATTTTCCAAAGTTTTTAATGATTGTGGTCGGGCAATTTAATGCCCGCATGACATTGTATCTAAGCAAGGCTAAGCATGACACTTAGATACAGACTTAGTGACTAGTATGTGATCCATTAAGTCTAAGGTGACAAAGGATAGTGTCCAAGTTCAAGGATTGGAAGTTTATACACAAGTTTTTGTTAAGGCATTAACTATGAGCTAGACCAATTTAGTTTGATAAAACATAGCAATGCAATTACTTAATTTAAAGCAACATAATTTGCAAAAAGTGGGTGCAATATGATCAAAGTGTTGACTCACCTTGTTCAGAGTGTTGCTGGTCGAGATCCTAATCAACGAACGGTTCTTCAGTCACCTCGGCTTCTATATTCGCAAAACAATCGAAAAGGAAAATAAGCAATATATTCAACTCAAATTGTTTTCAAATATGCAAAGAATTCCAAATAATGCAAAATCGTAGATTAGAAATATGAGACCAGCACAGTTGAAAACTTAGTGGTCGTCGGATCTGTGGTGGTCGTAGAAGCTACTGTGTTTCTAGAAGGATACGACAGGGAGGTCGTGGAAGTACTATGACTTGGGGTGGTCCTAGAGGTACTGTGACCATGGGAGGTCCTGAAATCACTGTAGCCAGGGGAGGTCCTGGAATCACTGTAGCCAGGGGAGGTCCCGGAATCACTGTAGCCAAGGGAGGTCCCGGAATCACTATAGCCAGGGGAGATCCTGGAATTACTATGACACAGAATCACTTGAACCTGGGAGGTCTGGAATCATCAGAACTCGGGGAGGTCCTGGAATTATGGTGACCAGGAGCTCACTGAATCATCAGAATAACGAAGTCTTGGAATTATCAGACTGGGGAGGTCTGGAATCACTTGTAACTGTGGGAGGTCTGAATCACTTGAACGTGGGAGGTCCCAAAATTACTGTAACTAGGGGAGGTCCTGAGAACGTCACAACCTTAGGGAGGTTGTGAGAGTGTTACGACTAGGGGAGGTCGTGGGAGTATTACGGCCAGGGGAGGTCATGGAGGTGCTATGGCATGGGAGGTCGTGGAAGCGCCATGACCTGGGGTGGTTGTGGGAGCGTTACGACCAGGAGGGTGGTCTTTGCAAAAAGGGAGGTCATGACCTAGAGGGTGGTCTTTGCAGAAAGGCCAAGAGGGTGATCTTTGCAAAAGACCAAGAGAGCGGTCTTGAAAAAGAAGTCCTGAGGTCAAGGAGGCAAGGCACGGCGAAGTGGGGCCGTCCGACTTTTATCGGGCGGTACAAAATGATATGAAAGTTCGGACCATTCGAACCTCTCATCTCAATCGAGCCGCCCAATCTGATTGGATGGTCCACAAGAGGTGAGGGCACGGTTAGATGGGTGGTCTTGATCATGAGGGTGGTCTTTGTAAAATAGGAGGTCATGACCAGATAGGTGGTCTTGACCAAGAGGGTGGTCTTTGTAAAATGGGAAGTCGCGATCACGAGGGTGGTTTTTGTAAAATGGGAGGTCTGTGCAAGGAGGGAGGTCATGGGAGTGTTAATCGTGCGTAGTCGATCAAGAGAAGTGATCGATTACACAAGGGTGATTACACAAGGGTGGCCAAAAGATATGAAGATTTGATTGCATTGCCGCAATTGATTGAACTATTGGAATAGCAAAAGGAAGAACCAGAGAAACATCCAAGAAAGAACAAGGCGGCTCGAACTAGGAAAAATATCTGGCCACTATGAACTTACCAGCACGGGACTGGAGGATGGGCTAGCCGGAGTTGAGCCTTCGACGGTGGACCGCGTTATCGAGAGGTCTCTGTGCTGCAATAGTGGCTTGAGGAAGGAGAGGGGTCATTGCTCTTCAAGGGCACTCCGTGGAAGTAAGTAGACGGTCCTTCTGGGTGGTCTTAGAGTGTCCTGGTCAGAGGGGGAGAGAAACAATATCCAAGGTTGTTCCTGTGGATTAAGGAGAGGAGTTAATTGAGGAGAAAACGCCACTTTGGGGGCATGGGTGTGGGTGTATGCACACTATGTGGGAGTGGCCTTACCGATGGTTGTCAACGGAGAAGGCGGCGGTGTGGTGGCGCTTGACAGAGGCGAGCGCTGGAGCCGGGCTGGAGCTCAAGCTCTCTTGGAAGAGGAAGGAAGTGAGACTAACACTGGAATGGCAAAGGAAAGCACTCTAGGCCTTGGAGCAAAATAGGTGCATGCACCTTGGCACATTCGACGAGGAGTGGGTGAGGCTGTGGACGGTATGGGCAGCTGAGTGACACCCTAGGTGATGGCTATTAATGGCCGATGGACAGCACCGGCCGTGGCTTTAACTTTGGCGCGCTTGTGCACAAGTGAGAAACACGATCGCCCGGCTTGACCACTGCTGGTCGGAGGAACAGGAGAGGAATGCACGGGAGCGGGCGTGTCGGACCAGTGCTTGACTGATCAGCCTTTAGCCCAAGGAGAGATATAAAGAAATGATGAAACTAGAAGAGCTTGGAAAGAGGTAGAATAATAGGACTTTAGATTAGCTAAAATCCTGGTATTCACTTGGTGAGATCCTATCACAATGGTAGATCAAATCACGAGAGCAGAAAAGATGAAAAATGTACTCCAATAACGCTCAAATATGCAAGCAAACGGAACGACAACAGGCATTAGACAAAAAGTTTTAAAAATCCCGCATTTTTGCCTTTATGTATTTTTGGGCTGTTACAGTAGCTGCCACCGCTTCGTCAACTACTTAAGAAAGAACGCAAACGGCAGAAGGCGATATAATTCGGAAGATCAACAGACGATTGTATTTTAATAGCATAGCAAGCATTACGCTCAGTGTAATTAAGATTAGTCCATTGCCTTGTAGAAGACACCCCCTATAATAGTCAGTTCATAGCAATAAAAGAACAGTCTCATTCTCTCCCAAGAACTCTTTGCCATTTTCCTCTTTTCATTTCGTAAGATCAGCGACTTGATCATCAACAAATGCCCATAGGCAAGATTTGGTAAGATTCTTGCCAAGTTTTTGGCCAAAACATTTTTTTAGATAATGGAAGAGAAAAAAATCTCTCCAGACCTCTGCATCGAAGATGCACACAGCCCATTTATTAAAAGGACAAAAGTACCAACATAACCAAAGTTGCTAAAATTGGCTAGAAGCCTTACAACCATAAACAGACAATTGAAAATTAAATGATCATTTGCCAATCCGGTGACTAAGTCGCCACCCATGAGATTTGAGGAGTTGCTTCGCTACAAACTCCAATCTTAGGCTTCCATCCACCATATACTCCTTCTGGGCTGATTTTTGTAAATTTGCCCAAGCACGCAACCAGAATCCACACAAGAAGATTACCTGCAATGGATTAGTGATCATCTTTTTGTTAAAAATAACATCGTTCCGACAACACCAAATAGACCAACATAAGGCACTAGCTCTCACCAAGAGTTGTGATTTTAAATTTGTTGGAATATCGGCTAACCAATTCCCGAACATGTTTGCTACGGTCACAGGGGGGTTAAATTAAACACGCATCGAACAACCCACCATGCAAGACGTGCAAATGGGCAGTCAATAAAAAGATGTTGAATTGTTTCCCCTTTAATACAGAAACAACACTGTTTGTTTCTCCTCCAATTTCGTTTAAGCAGGTTATCTTTAGTTAAAACAACTCCTCTTTTAAGATACCAAAGGAAAATTTGCACTTTTAAGGGAATTTTAATTAGCCAAAATAAATTCCTAATAGGGACTTAAAAATTGTTAATAAGTGCCCCATAGAAAGACTTGACCGTAAACAAGCCAGATATATTTAAATTCCACTTAAAGATGTCCTTTTGAGAGCTTAACTGTAAATTAGCAATTCTCAAAATTAAACATGGGTAGCAAATTTGGTGACCAAAATTTGGTAGCATCTCCTCTCTCAATGACATGGGGTCAAGCCTGAAGTTTTGGCCAGTGTTTTAGTTTGCTACAAAAGAATTTAGTCGCGCCCGTGATTTGGTCATGCCAATATTTAGTAGGATACAACAACCCCTCAAATTGAAGCTCACGTTTACTTTTGCTTTAAATAAACATAATATGTAGGATGTTTGTTATTGGATGATGTTCACGTCACACTTATACCATTCGCACACCACACTTGCATGCTCCTCTCCTAGTCCTAGCCACGCTAGGGTCCACGCTAGGTTGGACGTCGTTATCATCGGGGGCTACAAGTAACGTAGTGTTAATCCGACGCGTCCATGGTACGTATCACAACAAATTGACCATGGTTTTGATTAATCTTGATCCTCTGGTAGACTACTAGTACGCCTATCTGATGATTTCATCCAACGAGATGCCTCGACATTTTTTTCCTAGTGAGCGTGATTGATTTGTTTGTGTCTAGCTTGACCGATCAGAAACAAAGTAGGACCGAATGTCCTGAAAACTACCGAGCGACTCAACATCCCATCTGACACTAAATTCAAAATTACCTGCTGGTTGTACAGTACTCTTGCTCCTCGGTGGCAAGGCAAACATTTTTGCGTCAGCTCTTCCAATCCATTGCACATGTCATGTGGAGCGATTAATTTACACCAACACAAGATCATACGAGATGTAGAATATATACATTCTTGAAAGGTTGGAAAATCGCACACCTCAATCTGCTGTATCCCATGCTATAAATAGTGCTACAATTACATGGTCACGTATTGAAGAGCACCTACCATAATGCGATAATGGGTAACATCCGAAACAGGAGGGCCAACATCAGTAGAGAGCTTGGAACGCATGTCAACAGGAGTGGTGACCGGGTTGCAAATGCTCATACTCGCACGAGAAAGGAGATCCTCAATGTATTGGCGCTGAGAAAGATGAACACCAACCGAGGAGCGAGAAACTGAAATCCCAAGAAAGTGGTGGAGAGGACCAAGATCCTTCATAGCAAATTCGGCACTGAGAAAGCAAACTACGTTACGAAGGAGAGCAGCCGACAATGTTGTGAGAATAATGTTGTCAACATAGAGAATAATATAGGCCATGTCAAAACCACACTTATAGATAAAAAAGAGAAGTGTTGGATTTGGAGTCGACGAAGCCAATGGTGCGCAAAAAACCGGCAAAGTGTTGAAACCAAGTGCAAGGAGCTTGTTTCAAGCCATAGAGTGCTTTAGATAGCCGACAAACAAAGTTAGGACGAGAAGGAACAACAAACCCACTCTGCTGTTGGCTATAGACTATCTCGTCAAGATGCCCATGCAAAAGGCATTCTCAATGTCGAGTTGATGAATCGGCTAAGACCGAGAGAACAAGACTAAGAACGATGCGAATAGTGGTTGGTTTGATAACAGGGCTAAATGTTTCATCAAAATCAATCCCGGATTGTTGGGAAAAACCTCGAACAGCCCAACGGGCATTGTAACAAGCAAGAGTACCATTGGGATTGAATATGTGGCAAAAAAAAATCCATTTGCCAGAAATGATATTAGCACCAAGGGGAGGTGGGACAAGGGTCCAAGTGTGGTTCTGTACAAGAACCTAGAATTCCTTAACATGATTGCACACCAACAAGGATCATTGAGGGTGGAACGATAGGACTTAGGAATCGAAGATATGGAAGAAGAGACCGTGAACAAATTCAAATGGTGGTCTTCAAGGGGAGTAGGAAGATAGCCCGTATGACAACAAGTTGTGTGTGGGTGATATATTGCAGATGGCGCAGTAGGCAGGGACATCTCTGCAGTAGAGGACCCAGAAGCGCTAGTTGTAGCAGAGTAGGGAGTTGCCATGGCAGAGGCAAAGGATGCCATAGTAGAGGCAAAGGGTGTCACGACAGGGTCAAACGGTGCCATGTCAGAGATAGGAGGCGCAACAAAATGTGCGGCTATAGGAGGAGCTGCAGCGGAAGGCACGACAATAGAAGAGGCTGCCACGGCAGGGGAATAGGAGGGCGTGGTGGCAGAATTAGTTGTTGCGACAGAGGGAACTGTAGACCTGGGAGGACAAGAAGATAGCTGAGTGGTGATGGCGGGATCAAGAAGAAAATCCAAGGAATCAAAAGACGATTATTCATATGTGTTAGAGATATATGTATAGTGTGTTATTCCCCATTATTATGAGGGGTTATTTGCATATTCACCTCCTGTACTTTGTATATGTATACTGGCCCTTTGGCCCCCTGATAATACAAGCGCTATTCATAACATGGTATCAGAGCGTACCTAGGGTTTTCCCCGTCGCTTCGCTTGTCTCCCGTGCGTCACCCCGCCGCCGCCTCTTGGATCTGCCGGCGTCGCCTCTTGCCTGGAGGTCACCGCCTTGTCGTCATCTTTGACGCCTCCCGAGCGGATCCTCTTCTCCATTGCACTCGCCGTCGACTCTCCCCATCGACTACACTTTATTCTTGCCGCCGATCTTTGTCGCTACGGTCAAAGCCGAGCTCCTTCTTGCGCCCGTCGGATCGTCTTGCCGCTCGGCGCCTCCGTCCCGGACGCCGCCGCACCTGTTCACGCAGCCCTCCGGTCTCCGCTTGCCCCGCGTCGCCCTCTGGATTCTGTCGGCCCCGCGTCACCGAGCTCCTCTTGGATTCCGCCGCCCGGGATTTCGTCGTCTCCGCCGAACTCGGCCGCCGCCCGTACCACCACCGCTTGGGACGATCGCATCACCGCCCAGGTTGCTCGCACGCTGTACTCGGCCGTTGACGCCGCCGCCGCCGCCTCCTTTGCCGCTCGCCTTGCCGCCGGGGAACCCTAGTTCCTCGTGCGGCGTCTTGTAATCTGGCGTGTTGTGGTTTAGGGCCGACGGCCTGTTAGCCGGTTTTAATCGGCTCGGAAGAAAAAAAAGAAAAAAAATCATTACGTCGTTCTAACCGCCGCGCCATCCAGCGCCGCATGTTAGACTTTGTTGCTTTGGTCGTCGCGTCGCCTACCAATGGGCACTATTTCTGCTCCATGCTTCAGCACACTGCCTCCTCCAGCGGCTGCCACAGGTGGTGGTGGCCGCCCTCCATCTAGCGGTGGCCGTCCTTATTGCTCCTACTGCGACAAGGTCGGCCACATTGAGTCTCAGTGCTATAAGAAGCAGCGGCATCTTTCACGCCATTCTTCTACTAGCACTTGCACTGGTGCTTCTACATCAACGTCTGCATCGACTCCTTCAGCGGTTTCTCTCATCGGCGAGATAGCGGACTTTGGCGCTTCTTGCCGATTCAGTTATCCTCGACAAGTTCTGCGAGTTACGCTCATCGACTCTTGAACGCTGCGAAACCACCCCTACGATCGGTTACCTCACCGTGGATTCTTGATTCTGGAGTATATTTTCACATGACTTATGATTCTTCCACTCTGTCTTTCATTACACCTCTTGATTCTCCTGTTAGTATTCTTACTGTTGATGGTACCTCTTTTTCTGTCTCTGGTCAAGGACCTCTTAGCAACTCATCTTTTCATGTTCCTTCTGTTGCTCATGTTCCTCACCTTACCATGCAGCTTGTTTCTGTTGGGCAGATTACTGACCTTGGTTGTCGGATCATTCTCGACTCTGACTCTTGTTGTGTTCAGAACCGCCACACGGGAGCTCTGGTTGGTTCTGGCCCTCGGTGCCTTGACTCACAGCGTCTCTGGGAGCTTGACTGGCTTCACCTTCCTTCCGCCCTTGCCGCCGCCGCGGTCTCTCCGCTTCGCCACTCTGTCTACCGGCTCTTTCCAGCAATGGCATCACCATCTTGGTCATCTGTGTGGATCTCGTCTGTCGTCTTTAGTTCGTCGTGGCCTTCTGGAGTTTGTCTCAGGAGACGTGTTTTTAGATTGTCAGGGCTATAAGTTAGGTAAACAGATTCAGCTTCCTCATCCTCATAGTGAGTCAGTGTCTTAGCGTCCCTTTGATCTTGTTCATTCAGATGTTTGGGGTCCGGCTCCCTTCATTTCGAAACGGGGTCATCGATATTATATCATATTTATAGATGATTTCTCTCGCCACACTTGGATATATTTCATGTCTTCTCATAGTGAGGCCTTGTCTATCTATAAATAATTTGCCACTATGGTTCGCACACAATTCTCTACTCATATCCATGTCTTTCGTGCTGACTCTGCTGGCGAGTACCTCTCTCGTTACCTACGCAGCTTCCTTGCCGAGCAGGGCACTCTCGCTCAGTTCTCTTGTCCTGGTGCTCGTGCTCAAAATGGTGTCGCTGAGAGCAAGCATCGTCACCTCCTTGAGACGGCTCGTGCACTGATGATTGCCGCCTCTATTCCACCTCACTTTTGGGCCGAGGCTGTTTCCACTGCCACCTATCTCGTCAACATCCAGCCCTCTTCTGCTCTTCAGGGTGCGATCCCTGTTGAGCGTCTCTATGGTTTTCTTCCTGACTACTCTACCCTTCGTCTGTTTGGCTGTGTTTGCTACGTTCTTCTCGCCCCTCGAGAACGCACCAAACTGACTGCTCAGTCTGTTGAGTGTGTCTTTTTGGGATACAATGCTGAGCACAAGGGCTATAGGTGTTGGGATCCTGTTGGTCGCCGGATGCGGATTTTTCAGGATGTGACTTTCGACGAGTCTCGTCCCTTCTACCCACGTCCTGCCTCTCCTTCGACTTCCTCTGTGGAGTCTCTATCTTTTTTTACCTTTCCAGATACACCTATATTTGTCTTGCCCTCGTCCACCCGTCCCACTGAGTCTCCACATATTCCTCCTGTGGCCTCTCCACCGTTGTCGCCGCCTGCTTCGTCTCCTGTGGCTCCTCAGACTCCTCCCACTACAGTACCTTTTTCCCCTTTCTTCTACACTCGTCGACCTCGTATTAAGGATCTTCCAGATGAGCCATCTTTTCCTGATGTTCCATCTTCTCCTGATGCTCCATCTTCCCCTGATGGGTCATCTTCTCCTCGCTACGCTCTCCGTGATCGCCAGTCGATTCGCCCCCGCCTGCTTTTGCTTTTCTTTGGTGCGGCTACTCATGAGCTTTGTCTCCTATCGGGATCTTTGTTACTCACCCCGAGTGGCGACATACCATGGCCGAGGAGATTGCTGCCCTCGAGCGTACTGGTACTTGGGATCTTGTTCCTTTTCCATCTCACTCGCATCCCATCACGTGTAAGTGGGTCTATAAGATTAAGACTCGCTCTGATGGCTCTCTTGAGCGCTATAATGCGCGCTGTCTTGTTGCTCGTGGCTTCCAAAGAAGAGCATGGTCGTGACTACTGACGAGACTTTTGCTCCTATGGCCCACATGACCCTTGTCGCGCTCTTCTTTCGGTGGTGTCTGTTGCCATCGATGCATTTCTCGACTTGATGTCAAAAATTCCTTTCTTAATGGCGAGTTGCGTGAGGAGGTCTACATGCATCCGCCACCTGGGTATTCTGTTCCTGAGGGCATGGTTTGTCGCCTTCGTCGCTTTCTCTATGGCCTTAAGCAAGCCCCTCGTGCTTGGTTTGAGCGCTTCTCCTCTGTGGTCACTGCTGCTGGCTTTTCAGCTAGTGATCATGATCCTACGTTCTTTGTCCACACTTTGTCTCGTGGTTGGCTCTTCTTCTTCTGTATGTTGATGATACGATCATTACCGGAGATGATTCTGAGTACATTGCGTTTGTCAAGGCTCGTCTTAGTGAGCAGTTCCTTTTGTCGGATCTTGGTCCTCGTCGTTACTTCCTTGGGATTGAGGTTACTTCCACTCCATATGGTTTCTTTATGTCCCAAAAGAAGTATATTCAGGATCTTCTTGATCGTGCCTCTTTTACTGATCAGCGTACTGTTGAGACTCCCATGGAGCTCAATGTTCACCTCCAACCCTCTGATGGCGAGCCTCTTTCTGATCCGACTCGCTATCGTCAACATGTTGGGAGTCTTGTCTACCTTGTTGTTACTCGTTCGGATATCACTTATCCAGTCCACATTCTGAGTCAGTTCGTCTCTACTCCCACTCAGGTCCACTACAGCCACCTTCTTCGAGTTCCGCGATACCTTCGTGGGACTATCTCTCGCCGTTTCTTCTTTCCACACTCCAGCTCGTTACAGCTTCAGGCTTATTCGGATACTACTTGGGCCAGCGATCCCTCTGATCGCCGATCCATCTCTGCTTACTGTGTTTTTCTTGGTGGTTCTCTCATTGCCTGGAAGACGAAGAAACAGACTGCAGTGTCCCGTTCGAGTGTAGAGGCTGAGTTGTGAGCTATGGCTCTCTTAACAGTAGAGATTACTTGGCTACGATGGTTACTTGAGGATTTTGGTGTTTCTGTCACTACACTGACTCCTCTCTTGTTAGACAGTACAGGTGCTATCAGTATTGCCTGTGACCCTGTGAAGCATGAGCTCACCAAGCATATTGGTGTTGATGCTTCCTTCATGAGGTCTTGTGTGCATGATCAGGTGATTGCTCTTTAGTATGTGCCTTTAGAGCTTCAGATAGCGGATTTCTTCACGAAGGCCCAGACTCGAGCACAGCACGGCTTCTGCCTCTCCAAACTCAGTGTTGTTGATCCACCATGAGTTTGAGGGGGGTGTTAGAGATATATGTATAGTGTGTTATTCTCCATTGTTATGAGGGGTTATTTGCATATTCACCTCCTGTACTTTGTATATATATATATACTGGCCCTTTGGCCCCTTGATAATACAAGCGCTATTCATAACAATATGATGCTTTGATAGATGCAAACGGAAAAACGTTTTCTCATCAAAAGTACACATGCTGTGATGTGATAACTCACTGCGAGGAAGGATCAAAATAGCGAAAACCTTTATGATGAGAGGAATATCCGAGAATTATGCATGGGAGAGAGCGAGGAGCCAATTTGTGGGGGCAGTGGAGGTGTTCTTATAACAAAGCCATCCAAACACACGAAGATGGTCATAAGAATGAGGGCAACCAAAGAGAATATGGTGGGGGTGTTAACATGCGGAGCAACTTGGTGGGACAGAGGTTAAGGTGTGTCATAGCATGTAAGGCTTTGGCCCAAAATTGTGCTAAATAGAGGCTTGGAAGAGAAGTGAGCGAAGGACATCATTAATTGTATGAATAGCTCGTTCAGCCTTCTCGTTTTGTTGTGAAGTGTAAGGACAAAAAAGTTGGAGGTGGATTCCATGGGAGAGCAAGAAGGAGCTAAGGGATGCATTGTCGAATTCTCGGTCATTATCACATTAGACGTTTTAAATGGGAAGGTGAAACTGAGTAGATGTGTAGACATGAAAAGCTTGAAGTTTTGGAAAAACTTTAGATTTGCGACGAAGCAGGAACATCCAAAGGTAATGAGAGAAATCATCGACAAGGATAAAATAATATTGGAAGCCCACATTACTTAAAATAGGAGATGTCCAGAGATCACAATATAAAAGCTCAAAAGCACAAGAGGAAGTAGATATAGATTTCGAAAAGGGAAACCTAACATGATGTCCTAATTGGCATGCTTGACATAAGGTGGAGGAGACTGGTTACAAGAAATTTTTGTAAACCTAAGAACAGTTGACATGGTAGGACGGCCAGGGTGACCGAGACGGCAATGCCAAAGGATGCTAGGGTCATGGCTGATGTGAAGAGCTTGAGATGGTGAACACAAGGAGTAAAGACCGTCCAAACTACCGCAATGAAGTATCCTTGTCTTGGTTGGGAGATCCTTCACAGAGAAACCAGAGGGATCAAATTCAATAGAATAATTGTTGTCGGTAGTGAAACGACGGATGGGCACGAGATTTTTGATAAGATTGGGATGGGCACGAGATTTTTTATAAGATTGGGAACAAAGAGAGTATTGTTAAGATGTAGTGGTTTGTTGCAAGAAGGAAAGGAGATGATGTGGGGTGCCTGATCTTCACTACTTAGAATCTGGGATAACTCGAGTAACCGAACAAATTTGACAAGGCCTATTCGATGCCAATGCAACGACGTGAGATGTATGAACTCGTTGAACCATAAGTGGAGATGATCTCCTTGCAGTTCATCAAGAACAAGCAAGAAAACCAGGGAAGAAAATTGCACAATTCCATGGGAGCTGCTGACGGCTTACATGAACTCTAGAACAATGCGAAAAGTAACCTGTTGTTTATCTCAATTCATGGTAATCTGACATGTGTGCAGTACCTTGCCTTTAAATTTCTTACACGCATGCATCCTAAGTCCTAAGGCCGAGCCCAACTCTAGTTTGGCCTAATAAACCGAACCAAACTGTATTTAGTTCTTATATTCGATTTGGACACAAGTAGTAAAAGATACAAACCGAATCAAAGAGTTCGGCCCAAACAAAAATGCACGAGGGCCCACTCGGTTTCCTTCTTGAAAAGCCCATATCCACTTCGAATGCAATTCAAGCCCATATATATTTCGGTCTTCATGTGGATGCTGATTCGGACAAGTCTTGGAGAAGTCAGCACCTACTCGGATCCCCCTCACACAAGCACGTGAGGTCCACTCGGAATTGATTGTCCATGTGGAGATAAGGGCTCGATTCAATTTAGCTAAGCTGAAATCTTCTAAGACTCTTTTCCGAAAGGGTGTCTTCTTCTTCTTTTGGCCGCATGAACCCCTTGCACACCACGACATCCCTTCGGCCGCATGCATTCACATCTCCATCCATGCCGACTTCAAAAGCTTCCTCTCTAGTAAATCTGGGCACAAATAAAATACTTGATTTAGGTAGTAAACAATTCTAAGAAATATTAAAAGTATTAATAACAAGAAAAGAATTCACCTCACTTTGAATTTGTTTAGCTCTAACACTTGTCATTGGACCTTTATATGCATTAGGTTCTCCATTTGGCTTACTAGTGCTTGAATCATTGAGAACATCATGGGATTCATCAAGAACGGTAGTAGAGCTTGGGATGTCCTCATCATCCTCCCCTTCTTGAAAAGGAGTTGACCTCAACTCTATGCCTTCTAGTATGAAAAGTGGTTATAAATTAGCAACATTAAAATTAGTGCTCACTACATAATCATCACCCAAAAGTTCTATCCTGTAAGCATTATCATTAATCATGGCTAGCACTTTGAATGGACCATCACCACGAGGCATCAACTTGGACTTACGCTTCTCTAAAAAGCGTTCTTTGATTAAACGTACCCAAACCAAATCACCGGATTTAAATAACATCTTCTTTCTTGACTTGTTTGCCTTTGCAGCATAGGGGTGCCCTTTCTTCTCAATTTCCTCTTTAGTCTTTTCATGTATCTTATTGACAAAATCAGCACGCTTTGAAGCCTCCATGTTAGCACGTTCTTGCAAAGGAAGTGATAGAAAATCAAACGGTGCGATGGGTTTGAAACCATACACCACTTAGATCGAGCATAGTTGAGTATTGGAGTGTACCACCCTGTTATAAGCAAATTACACATACAGTAAACAATCATCCCACTCCTTCAAATTCTTCTTGATCATCGTTCTTAGAAATATTGAGAGTGTTCTATTTACTACTTCCGTTTGCCCATCAGTTTATGGGTGACAAGTTGTCGATAATAACAACATTGTCCTAAGCTTGACCCACAAAATCTTCCAAAAATAGCTCATGAACTTGATGTCGCGATCTGAAACAATGATTCTTGGCACTCCATGCAATCTCACAATTTTCCTGAAAAACAAGATAGCTATATGTGACGCATCATCGCTTTATGACAATGATTAAAGTGTGCCATTTTAGAGAATCGATCCACAAGTACAAAAACAAGATCCCTCCCCCTCTTAGTCCTAGGCAAGCCTAAAAAAAGTCAATGCTAATATCTTCCCAATGTGCACTAGGAATAGAAAGTGGAGTGTATGAACCATGTGGATTAAGTTTATATTTAGCTTTATGACATGTTATACATCTTTGAACAAACCTCTCGACGTCATGTCTCATCATTGGCCAATAAAAATGGCCAGTCAACATCATAAGTCTTTTCTTTCCCAAAGTGTCCCATCAATCTATCTGCATTAGATTTCTGCAATAAAAGCAAACGTATAGACGAATCTGGAACACAAAGCTTATTAGCACGAAATAAGAAACTATCATGCACATGATATGTATCCCAACCTTTCCCATCTAAACATTGAGAATATGGTCCTGAAAAATCATGATCAGAAGTATACAAATCTTCCAAACTCTCTAAACCAAGAACTTGCACTTCCAATTGAGTTAAAAACACACTCTTCCTAGATAAAGCACCAGCTACCACATTCTATTTTACTTTCTTGTACTTAATAACATATGGAAAAGTTTCAATGAATTCAAATCACTTAGCATGTTTACAATTCAACTTAGCTTGGCCTTTCAAATATTTTAGTGATTCATGATCAGAATGTATAACAAACTCTTTGGGCCAAAGATAATATTGCCAAGTCACATGAACATGAACCAAGATCATACACAGGATAGTTCAATTGAACATCACCGAGTTTCTCACTAAATTATGCTACTGGTTTTTCATCTTACATCAAAACACCACCAATACCTATTCCACTAGCATCGCATTCAATTTCAAATTTTTTAGTGAAACCAGGTAAACACAAGCAATGGTGCTTCGGTTAATCTACTCTTTAACTCTTGGAAATCATCTTCTTGTGATTCACCCCACTCAAAAGATATACCCTTCTTAGTTGATTCATTTAATGGGGTAGCAATGGTACTAAAATCTTTCACAAATCTACGATAGAAATCAGCTAGACCATGAAAGCTTCTGATTTGACTAACATTCATAGGGGTAGTCCAATTTTTGATTGCTTCAGTTTTAGAGTCATCTACCTCAATTCCTTTATCAGAAACTACATAGCCCAAGAACAAAACTTTATTGGTACAAAAGGTGCACTTCTCAAGATTAGCAAATAATTTCTCATTTCTAAGCATTTGCAATACTTGTCTAATATGAGCAATGTGTTCTTCCAAGTTTCTACTATCGATCAGAATATCATCAAAGTAAATCACTACAAATTTTCCAATGAAAGCTCTTAAAACTCGATTCATTAAGCACATGAATGTACTAGGTGCATTAGTTAATCCAAAAGGCAATGCTAACCACTCATACAAACCAAACTTAGTCTTAAAAGTTGTTTTCCGTTCATCACCAAGTTTCATCCTAATTTGATGGTATCCATTATGCAAATCAATCTTAGAGAAGATAATAGAGCTACTCAATTCATCAAGCATATCATCTAACCTAGGAATAGGATGACGATATCTAACCATTATATTGTTGATCAATCTACACACATTCTCCATGTATCATCCTTCTTAGGAAAAAGAATAACATGGACAACACAAAGGGCTAATGCTTTCGTGTACATACCCTTTCTAAAGTAGCTCTTGCACTTGTCGCTGAATTTTTTTTCTTCGGATTTGTGCGATATGGTGAACGGTTTGGAATATATGTGTGGCACCCCATGTCATTACCCCCTAGGGTAATTGCACTTAAGTATACAGATTACTATTCGTCTACCCGGTAGGACACCGCTCCGACGAATAGTAGGTCTTACCAAAGTTTACGCAGCAGAACAATAAGATAGGAACTATACTTTATTCCAGTATTTAGCTACGCAGGGCTATGGTCTACATTACAAGTGGTAATTTACAACTGATAAATAGGACTAAGTCTCCTCGCTTGCCTTCCTTGCTCCATCGGTCTTCTACTTGTCCCACACATCGAATATGGTGTCCACCTCGCCCTGCTCCTTGTAGCAAGTGCCCTCATCTCCTGTGGCCTCCTCAGAACCTGCATGTCCTTCATCCCACTCAGGATAGTTCCCGGCCGGACTAGGATCTAACAAAGGAGAATACTAGCAAGGTTGAGTACTACCGTACTTAGCAAGCATTAATAGCAAAAGATGCACTGGATGACTCATCTCTGTCCGTTATCACATTTTCTTGATCATCTCTTTTTCTAAAAATAAATAACTCGTCAAAACTTTAAGTGGTGGATTTTAATACTGAAAAGACTACTTGTCACTCGGAGAGAAGATAGACCCCCAATGGTTCCCGTAGTCTCCAATCCAGGAGACAGACATGAATCCATGATTTTATATAGCATTACACACGCTTGTACCACTTTACCCATAGCTACTCTGAGCTCTCTTTGAACTAGGTTCCCTATATTTCTTTTGACGCGGGTTCAAAATCAGAATACAGAATGTTTTCTAAGTTACATGAATAATTTCTCCACCCATTACTTTTCGTTGGTGCTCACTTCGTCATGGTGCTGATTTCGTCATTCATCGAGTTCCACTAATGTTGGTTGGGGCGGCCCTCTCTTCTGCGCCCCAACACTCCACCTTAGCCACTTAACAAGGTAGTATTTTCTGCCCACCGAAATGGAAAAATGGTTGGCACTTAATTTACAACCCCTGATCCGGGTGAGAGTTTTGTTGGTCCTTATATCTTAACCATATGTAAAGGGGTCCCACCTCTTGCCTCATCTATTCTTGTTTCTCTTTTTCTCTTCTCTTCTCCTGCCAAGGGTCCCTTTTACCAGCCATAATATTAACTCTTTTCTCATCTCATTTCTCATCCCATCTCTTTTCTCTTCTTTCTTTTTCTCTCTTTTTTATTCGATTTGAATTTTAGACATAGTTTTCATGCATGTATATATATGATACAGCAATATACGGTTTACATTTAATATAACTAGGTTAGTGATCAAGAGTTAAGCTTGCCTTCGTAGTCGTAGAAAAGATCGGCGTTGACAAAATTGGTATCAGTTACTCCTACCTGCGTTGGTTCGTCTGCTGCAATTATACGACGACGCGAATAATAAATATATAAGTAAATACTTAGTGGTATTTGGGTGCTATTATGCGCACATCAAATAGTGGATTTTCTTTTGTTAGCATATTTTAGTTTAATAACATTTTCAGATCCCCCGTTAAGTTAGTGCTCCCCAACTACAGTCGTTCTACGATCTACTGGCTCTAGGATCGAGCTTGCTTATTCTTGCATTTTATCGCACGATAAATAAAATACTACGCATACTCACATGCAACTAGGGTTTATTCAATTTTACGTATGCAAATATGCCTGATCGATTGTACGCCGGTGTTGTTTAATTTATTTAATCTATCATGATTAATTTATTTCTAATGCATCAGCCAATTTATTGAATCTAGTGAATTCTAAAGTGATTAACTACGTCAATTAACCTCAGATGAATTTTACAGCTTTTTCCTGTATTTATTTTCTACCGGTTCGATCTACGACTATTTATCCATACGCGGCTTAAACAAATTTATTTGATTTAATATCGACCGATCTTTAAACCTAATTATCTGGACGCTCATTTTACTTCTACAATTGCTACCATAATCATTAATAGAAATGACTTATTTACCCATTTTATCTAATCCCTAATTTTCTACACCTAACTCCCTAATCCTTCTCACCTAATCACCTAATCTCCCTTTTCTCTCTCTTCTTTATTTCCCCCCAGCCGAAAGAGCTCCTGGTCTTTCTTCATTTCTTTCTTCCTCATTCATTCCCCATTCCTTTTCCTTCCTTTTCTTCCCCTGGCATTTGCTCCTTCGGCCGAAGCTCCCCATGGTGCTCCTTCCTCTGGCCCAAGCTGCCTCACCACCCGTGTCCCTACGCCCCGCCTCCCCACCGCGCCTTTCCATGGCGTCACCGCCTCTGACCCGTGCCCTTGCACTGGCTCAGCCCGGCTTGGCTTCCTAGTGCTAGCGCCCTTGCGCCGCCTCCGGTTCGCTGTGGCTCGGTCCCGACTCGGCCCGCGCCACCTCTCTGCGCCTCCCCTTGCAGCCGTGTGCTGGCTGTCGGCTGCCTTAGCTCGGCTCGCTCGGGTTCCCCTTGTCCCCCATTTCTTTTTCTGTTACCTTGGCTCTTGCTTTTAAAGTTGATTTCTTTACCATTTTATGTTGCTTGATGCATGAATAATGGTGAGGGAGTGGCTTGTTCTACTACCAGTGGTGGTGTTTCTGCCGCCAATGCAGTGAGGTAACTACTACTACTCTTCCTCCCTCCCTCTACTCCCCTTGCTCTGTGATGAATATGGCTAGTGCTCTGTGATGGATACTGGGAGCTACTGCTAGTGTGGTGGGTTTGGCTTGGGGCAAGAACATACATGGGTGAAAAAAATGTGGGTTACCTTCGCGGGCTTGGTCGGTTGGGAGATGGCAGTGGATGGTGGCCGGTTATGCGACGATGGTGCTGTGGTGATGGAGGTGTCCTCTGGTGCTTTTCTTTGGTTCCTCTTTGTCCTGTCGGTTGGCGTGGTCTGGGGGTTCGGTGATGGTTCGAAGTCGTTGTTGATGCCGTCCATGCTTGTCATTCCCGCTCCGTCGGTCTTCCCCTTCGCCTTTCCTCCCTTTCTCCGGTTGCACTCTCTGTGGTTGGTTGCAAAGGGGGTGGTGGTGAGGCTTGGCTTGCTTGACTTATGTCATTTGGATGGCAGTGGGAGGGCAGTGGGTTTGCTTGACTTGGGCTCTTGCTCTTGCTTGAGTTCTTGCTCCCTGTGGTGCCTTGGCTTTGGTTTTAGCTTGCTCTTTGCTTTGGTTGAGGAGGATGTAATGGTGGCTTTGCTAGCTTCCTAGTGCTTGTGGCATGTCTCCTTGTTCTTGTTGGCTTTGGGGTGGGGAGAAGCTCAAGAGGAAGAAGCTCTTGGTTGTGAGGAGGTTTGCGAGTTTTGCTTGCTCAAGTGCTTGCCTTTGGCTGTGAGGTGGAATGAGGCTTGGTTGGCTTTGCTTTTGGGAATGAGGCTTGTGGGGAAGGAGCTTGCGGGGGAGATGGCTTATGAGGCAGGGGGATTTCGGCTGTGGCTTGCTGTGATCTCTGCCTTGCTCCTGTGCATTCCTAAATTGCCCTTGCCCTATCCATTCCCTCCTCACATGGCGCTATTACGCTTTGGTCCATTGGTTAATAAATCACTATGCGAGGGATTTTCTATGGTTGAGGTAAGTCGATATAACGTGGGTGTCGGATTCTAATAAACGCCGGGTGATGAAACCCACTGAGGTGCGATGGTGCCGACTAACCTAGGTTGGCTGGGGAACCTCGATGATCCTTATGGTAATCTGACGGCGATCTTCTATTTATTTCTTTCAATTCACTACTGATCTTTTGGGTTGTTGGCGGTCGATGAAAATGTGGATAGAGGAAGGATTCGATGGGCTGGCGATAGATGGATGAGGTTGCAAGGAAGGCCTCGACGACATACATGCAAGATTTTATTATTCTTTTATAATGTATTCGGTATTGTAATTTATATTTTTAGATCTGTTGTAACAGATTCTTGTAATTTAATATTGTGTTTGTATTTAATGCTTTACTTTCTACTTGTAATGAATTTGCATGATGGACTTTGGGTTATATATCGATGTTTTATTCTTGCAGCAATAATTTATGTTGTACATTTTGTTGATGAACTCTTGACAGTATTATATTGCATGAATTTGTTTGGTGATATGTTCGTTAACAATGTGATATTATGTTATGTTCCTGTTTAAAAGAATTTTATTTTACTGCTAGTTACCGCTTATCGCTGCTTAGCTTAGTTTAATTGTTCGGATTCTCACAATATGCTCTTGGAATCAAATCAACTTGATGTTCAATCCCGCGAATGGGTGGTAAACCAGCGGGTATCTTCTTAGGAAACACATCCTTGAAATCTTGCTAAATATTAGTGAAGAATCTAGACCCGCCGTTATTGCTAATTGAGTTTTGGTTATTAATGACAAATCTATTTGTGAGACTAACAATCTTATTGATATATCAATTGTCTAGTCTCAGCTTGGATATAAAGGTAAAAATCAAATGAGGTATGCATTCCAAATGACAAATCCATTTATGAGACTAACACTTCTATTGTTATACCATGTTTAGTCTCAGCTTGGACATAAAAGGAAAAATCCAAACAGGTATGCTTTCATAATGATAAATCTATTTGTGAGACTAACTATTCTATTGCTATATCTCATGTTTAGTCTCAGTTGGATTTAAAGATCAAGAGGTATGCTTTCGACATCATATTCTTATATATTGTTGCATTCCTTGGATCCAAAATATAGGTTGAATTCCACCAAAAGTCTAACTTGAATATGTGCATATGGTTCTATTACACATTCGTGTATGCACACATTTAGGGGGAGTTCACTCTATGTTTTGTGGTTTCATTAGTATTGATCCATATTCCATTTCCACATATATTAAGGATCTTTACTTTGAAACATATCCATGAGTATATATAACTTGTGTAGTTAATATATTCATATAAGTATATGAGACTTGTGTAGTTCATATACAACTTTGAGTATATACAACTTGTGTAGTTCATATATACTCATACCAATCTATTTCAATTATGTGCAATTGAAGTGATTATCATCAATTACCAAAGAAGGAAAGATTGTGGTATCTTGTCTCACCATTATGAGTTAATGGTATGGTGTGGTAATTAATGATAATCATATTGTGGAACTAACATTTTCTATGAGTTGAATGAATAGGTTATGTTCCATATGGTTGGAGACTTTGGATGACATCATGAGTTGATCGTCATCAAGTCAAGAGCTTGGATAAAGGATGCATCATGTGTTGATGCATATCAAGACTCGGGATGAAGGATGTCATCATGTGTTGATGAGCATCAAGTCAAGTTTCCGAAGTAAAGGAACTCATCATGTGTTGATGAGCTTTCAAGTCAAGAACCCGGACTTGAAGTGAGGATGTGTGTCCCCAAGCTTCAAGTGATTGCTTAAGGCAAAGGTATGACTAGCTAGGGCTAAGGATTTGTTCCTAGTCTTTTACTGGTCTTGGTGTTTGGTTGGAAAACCGGATTGCTAGTATAGGTTGCCGTACTATTGAGAGGGGTCTTGACTAGTAGCTTGAGTTAGTCATGTGTTGATAGCTCATTGTGTTTGCTCTAGCTCGTGTTAACATGTTGTCAATATTTGCAAATGTGTTTTGCAAATAGTTGTGGCTCATGGATAACCCTTGTAGCATGTGACTATAGTTTACAAATGTGTTTTGCAAATGGTCTAGGTCCATGCACCCTATCCTTGTGACATGAGCTATTGTTTGCAAATGTGTTTTACAAATAGTTGAGGTTCATGCATGTTCCTTGTAGCATGTGACTTTAGTTTGCAAATGTGTTTTGAAAATGGTTTAAGTCCATGTACCTTATTTCTTGTGGTGTGATTCTAAAAGTTGGCAAATGTGTTTTGCAACTTGTTGAGAATCTCACTTGAACCCATGTGTGCATCTTGCATCAAATTGGCTAATATGGTTTGCAAAATTGAGTTGATGCAAAGATCAAATAACTGTTTTCAGCTTTGATTGCAGTGGGTGGTCTGACCGCCCATATCAGTGGTCTGACCAGTTGGGTATCGGTCTGACCGACGTGCTATGAGCGGTCTGACCGATCCTCAGATCGCAAGTTTTGTGTGGTCGCATCACGCTTGTTTTGTTTGATCACCATTTGTCGTTGTTCTGATTTTCTCCTTGGCGGTTTGTTTTTTCCAGAAGAGATGTTTTTGGTCCTTAACCACTTTTTGTGGAGCGGTCTGACCGCTAGCTATTGGGCGGTCTGACCGGTGAGCGGTCTGACCGGCCATTAGTTGACGGTCAGACCGGCAGTGAGCTCAACGGTTAGTTTTATAGCCATTGGAGCTGGGGGCGGTCAGACCGGCCATTAGTTGGTGGTCAGACCGATTTCCCCAAGATTCTCTGGAATCTTCTCTCAACGGCTAGTTTTTGTGTGTGGGCTATAAATACCCACCTTGGCCGGTTGTGGGCGGGTTGCTGGTGCCCTTAGACATTCCATTGAGCAAAGAGCAAGCCCTCTATACTCTTTTGTGCATGTGTTGCACTTAGTGAGCTTAGAGGGCAACCCTAAGTGCATGTGTTGCCTTAGGTAGTGGATTGTGTATTCACTTGAGCTTAGACACTTGATTAGTTCAAGTGAGAGTTCTAGACTTGTTACTCTTGGTGTTTGCCGACACCTAGACGGCGTGGAGGCGTCGTTGGTCCGGTGATCTTCTCAAAGAAGCTTGTGATAAGGCCCGGCGGTTTGTGAGTGGTGTGGTGCTCGCCATCTCCGGAGTGGAGGAAAGAGCAACCCTAGTGGAGCGAGGTGTTGGTTCGGTTTGGAACCGGTCCAAGTGGTTGGACTTACCTCAGAGGTGTTGGCTCAAGTTGTGGAGCCGGTCCAACGCAGTTGGGCTTACCTCAATGTGGATTAGGGGAGACCGGCAAGTCTCCGATCACCACAGTAAAATATCGTTGTGTCATTGTGGTTTGATTCCTTGTACTTTACTATATTGCAATTTACATTCCTTATATTAAATTGCTTACTTGTATGTGTATGATTGCTATCATTTATATAGTCTCATTTTGTTGGTGCACTTAGTGAAGACTAGTTGATTTATGCTTTAATTGTGCAAAACCAATTTGATTTACAATTCCGCATAAAACTCGATTTTAGCCAAAGAAGTTTTAAAACCTCCTATTCACCCCCCCCCTCTAGTCGGCCTCCTTGATCTTACAATTAGAAACAACACTAGGGAGAAATGTCAATTCGTTAGTGGAAAGCTATACATGTTTGTACAAGAGTACAAAGTGCACCAAATCTAGGTTCTCTCTCATTTCTGATTTGGTAACTAGCACCACTAACTTATCTCCCTCATGTTTTCTTTTTCCACACATGTTTGTCTTATGGCTCTCACTCGTGGTTTTGTGGCTCTCTCTCTCTTTTCCACTCTCAATTCTCACCCCACTAATCCTTTCCATATTATCAGCTACAATCTGAGCGGGAGTCATAGGACAGAGCACAATATCATTGTTCTTCCACTTGAATGAGTATCTATTTGTATGATTGTTGTGCTGAACCATATGATCAAATTGCCATGGTCGGCCAAGCGGCAAATGACACACCGACATTGGTACAACATCATATTCCACAATGTCAACATACTCACCAATCTAAAAAGGCACTTTCACCATGAACTGGATTTTCACCTCCTCACAATCGCTCAACTATTGCACGTGATAAGGATGGAGATGTCGTTGAAACTTAAAACTAAGCTTATCACATAATTCCTTGCTAGCCAAGTTGTGATAACTACCTCTATCAATGATTACCTTGCACACCCGACCATCAAATTTTGCTTTGGTTTGAAATAGAGTGCACCGTTAGTCATGATCCCCCTTGGATTGTACACTCAACACCTTCTTTTATGACAATGAGATTAACACCGGTCTCAAAATCACAATAAGTTCAGCCCTTTGCCTGTCATCATAAGTTGCATCTGGCACAAGGGTGCTTTGTGGCAATTAGCAAGAATGTAGGTTTCCTTGTTGTGAAGTAGGAGCTATGAGCTTCGTTGTTGAAGTTTGTCATCCTATTTGCGTTAACCATAGCTCATGGTTTTTTGTTGCCTTTTATGTTGGCGGTTCTGAACCTTGTAATCGTGTTGTACTTTTCTTCTCTCCCTCTTTAATATAATGATGCTCTTTAGCGTGTTCTCGAAAAAAATCACAATAAGTTATGTCGGCTCCCTCATCTTCTTTGGCCTCCGGGTAGCTCTCTACATTATTAAGATCAACATCTTGTCACTTGTTGATTCATAATCACCTTCCTCGGTCACAATCATGGAACGATTATTGGGGCACTCCCTAGCAATGTGATCACATCCCAAACACTTGAAATACTGAATTGCACTACTCTTTGTTGTAGAGCCCCCCGAAGAAGTAGTACTAGCTGTTGGACCCTTCTTTGCAATAGAAGTAGAGGCTTCTTTCCCATTCGGTGCAACACGTGCATTAAAGGCAACGTTACCAATAGAATTGCTAAGTATGAGTGGAATTGAACCATGTTGTAGTTTTACCTCCTGTAGGTGCTGAACGGGAAGCAAAGGAAGAAGTCTTTGTCATTCTGGAATCTTGTTGTACTTAATGTTCGTCATTTGTTGCTTGATGTACCAATTTCACCAGGTGTTATAAGGTTGAAACTCAGTGATTCGCTTGATTGGCTGATGCAAATCATACAAGAATCGTGTCGTAGTTTGCTCCTCCTGTTCATGCACATTAGCCCTTATCATGGCCTTCTCCATCTCCTTATAGTACTTCTCCACCATGTAACTCTCCTGCTGTAGATTCTGCAATTTATCAAATAGATCACGCATGTAATGTTTAGGAAAAAAAACATGCTCTCATTTCATGCTTCATCTTAGCCCATGATGCAACAGGACGCTCGCCATGATTGCTCCTTTGATTATGAACTTGTTCCCACCAAATAAACGTGTAGTCATCAAATTCAAGTGAGGCTATTGCAGGCATCTTGTCTCCGGAGTAGTTGTGCATGCGAAACACTTTGTCTACCTTGAGCTCCCAAGTGAGATACTCCTTGGAATTAGCACCACCTGAAAACTTTGGCATAGAAAACTTTAATTTACCAAATTTCTCCTTGTCAGGCTGATCGTCGCCATCGCAGTTTCGACGATGATATATGTCATCGAGGTGCAGCAAGTACTCATGATTGTCATCATGTACAATACCACCATGTCCTCCTTGTCCACGGCCCCTCCCTGGACCATGGTCATCGCCTCCTCTACCACGCCTGGGTGGGGTTGGCCGAATGGCACTAGCAGACACTCGAGCTCAATGTTCTTGAGCTTCTCAAGTTACACGGGCAGCGGCTTCCTCACCAGTCTCATTAAGTAGCGGATGGTGTACACTTGTGTCATCTTGTGGAGACTGTAGCTCACAAACAATATCAGCAACCACGTTCGTACGTAGAACGTTCAATTGCTCATTCATCTCGATTTGGATATCCCTGAGTTGTTCTTGTTTCTCCACCAACGCCAAGGTTCCAACTTGGAACTCCCACCGTAATGTATCTTGTATTGCACGGTATTGCAAGCGAGTAACCGGTGCAGCGAGATCGCCCTCTTCAAAGTTATCACATCCATTTGACATAGTTAGTAGTGCAAAACAGCAAGAAACAAGTATATATTTGTGGAAATATGTAGCTCTTTCTCAACCTCACCTTCTCTTACTATCGAAGTTCTTACTCACCCTTAATTGTGGAGTATCTCACACTTTGGTAGTGAGGAACAACAAAAAATGATGGTTAAGCGAGTTCACAGCCGAGTAATTGCACATGGTTAAACCAAGTGCCTAATTTCCTCTTATCATGTGTACCAAACTATTGTAACCCTGTTCATGAGTAATGAAAAGCGCAGCTACTGAGTTGGGAAAAAAACTACCACTCTACCTAGGAAAAATATTCAGTAGGGGAGGATCTAGGGTGAGACCCTACCTCATCCACCGTCCATTCGAAGTGATTGACGAAGGATCAACGACTACTGGGGAGGGCCTTCTTCCCTCCACCTGGGAGCCAACAACTATAACAGTTAATCGGTTACGTGCTCCAAGATTTTTTTTTAATAATCAATTTGTTATTCAAAATTACAGAAATAAATACCACTTTATTTTTTTGACAAAAATATTCATCTGTCGCCGTACCATTGGGCGACCTAGGAATAGTCGTCCAACCATTGGGCGACTGGCCCGAGTCGCCCAACAGAGGAGCGACACAAGTTGTAGTCGCCCGGTGGTTTAGCTACTGTCACGCCCCGGGTACCAACCCCCGGGACCCACTGTGCAGTCTGGACCAATCCCAAGATCAGTAGCTAGTCCGCACAGTTTCAACAACGACGTGATCACAGCCATACAACAAACTATAGATGAAGTAGACAAATTAACATTAATAACAACAAAAGACCTTATAGTCAAGCTTTTTACAGAGGTCTGCCGCACAGGGCTGCAACAAAAGAGCTCACAGCGGAAACAGAAGAACACGTGGAGACCATTCGACATGCCCACAGGCAATCGAGTGGAGGACGTCCTAGCACGCAAGGTCTTCGAAGACCTCCTCTTCATAGAGCTCGGAGCTCCCAGGGACGTCTTCTTCAGCTGCTGATCAATCAGAGGGCACAAAGTCGTGAGTACTCTGAATGTACTCAGCAAGCCGTAGGGAAATGTATACAAATAGTATTCATGCAAGGTGTGAGGACCCCGGTTTATTAGGTTTGTAATACTTAGTCATCCATTAACCCTAGCATCACAAACATAATAACCCGTGTCTTCGAGATATGTATACTTCCCAGAATGTAGTATACACACCCCTTTACAAAATCATGCATCAATTCCATTCAAGACATAGAACCAAAGCACGACAAGAATAAAAGACATACAATATATAGAGTTATTACAAAAGGGGCCGACCGGCCAAATACAACAATAAAGATAACACAGCGGAAGCAAAAGCCATAAGATGGCGATAAACAAAAGAGAGCCACAAGGTTTGCCTTTAGCCCACAAGGCAACCAACCAAGACGCCTAGCTCGATTCCCAACCGCAGCACATCTCACAAAAGTAAAGCCCTTTGGGCCCTACCTCCTCTGCAACAAAGTTATTAAGCAAAGCAAATGAGTACAAAAATGTACTCGCAAGACTGACGTGTAGTATAACAGAACTATAGTTTAACTACATGCAAGCTTTATTTAAGTGGATGAGGCTTTGGACTTATTTTAGCATAAAGCAAGTTTTCATTTGCAATATTTAAATAGATTCCAAAGCAGTTTTGCAATTCATTTTTAATTTGCAAGTAACAACGAGACAAGTAACATAATAACAATAGATAGATGACAATAACAATCCTGGAAGTGACTAACCCAATAGCCACCACAATAGTATGAACATCCATCCATACCAACCCATCAAGTTTTAATTAAATGTTGTAGTCTAGTTCTTGCACGACCTTACCAAGCATGTCCATAACCTAGGACGAGGCTATTCGAATAGTTTTAACCCTGCAGGGGTGTACCAATGTACCCACATGTCAGACCGTCTTTTCGCCAAGCTATTTAGCACACTTCCTTTGGTATGCCGGCACGGCTAAGTCCTACGAGGTATTTCCAATGAATGATGCTAATTAAGAGTCGCGACAACCCGGAAGGTAGGAGACACCGGCCCAGCCTAAGCAATCATGGGTGCTCTTTCCTTATAAAACAGCTTTTACTCACCATGACCCCCAATTAACACCTCCCAAAGTACTTAGCCAAGAGGGTTCCCAATACCCTCGTGTGGTTAGCACGCATAAGCGCTTGCTTAGTGACACAAGTAACTCGGTCCTTGGGGACCTAGGCACCATTCCATTCACACCCAACATATCACACCAATATCCATTGTGCCCAAGTCAATAGCAGTTTTGCTTTCATTTTTATTTTGTTTGTTTACAAAGTAACAAAGCACAAGAGGGACATAATGGAATAATAATTTTAGTGTGATCAAGGTCATCGACATAATGTCGACAACCGCCCATTTCTACCGTTATCTAAGCATTATCAACGTAAACTACTAAGTGATAAGAGTCCATCCATCGAACTCTAAATCACAGCAAGATAATCCTAGGCTTAGTAGTAGAGAATGAACATTTTACCTACAGGATATGCATCTATAGGCCCAACTAATCGATAATTTAACACAAAGTAGCAATGCATACATATAAGTGAAACAAAGTATTAAACTTTAAAGTAATGGGATATTAATGGGATATGATCAAACTGCTTGCCTTGCTGGTTTTGCTCAAGATGTTGCTGAGGATCACTCACGGGATCAACACACTCGTCGGCACCTAATCGAAAAGGCGAAAAGAATCGATAAGAACGACGAAAACCATAAAGATAGCATAGCAAACAAACTCCAAATGATCTGAAATTTCTACAGCAGTAAGAGGATGATTTTTAGGGAATTTAGCAATAAGAACCAATTGATTTGGATTCTCAATGCAAAAGATATGAGCAAAACAAATCTGCTCAGCCCTAAAAATCAAAACTGCCACTATTCACTAATTTAATTATTTGGCAACATTTTCTAGAAAGGTGGTGCTACTGAGATTTTTACTGTAAAACCAGCACCTCATGATATGAATAACACAATTGAGCTCATCTCATTTGGAGCTATTATGCATTCTCTATAATTTTTCAAAGATAAGAAAATGAGCACAACTAAAATGCACCCACAAAGGTTTTAGAAATAGTGGCATGCCTAAATCCTATTCTAACATTTAGTTTACTAACAGAGGAAGCCAACAAAGTTGGATTCACTCAAAAATAACCTACAGAGCAATACTTATGCATTTTACAAGTTAAATGAATTTTTAATGAAACTTTTAAAGTTAGTTTTGAAATCTATTTGCAAAACCATTTTTTGGAGCTGAACTGAGCTCATAACCAATTTTAGATTAGATCCCAGGTCAAACCAGAGATAACACAATTTGAATCACTACATTTGGATTTAAAGTGAAATAGTTATGTATTTTTGAAGTTATTACCTTTTTCAGTTTGCAAATAAAGAGCTCATTGGATTTCCTAAAAACCCAAAAAGACAGGGGAGGACATGAGCCACAGATCCTGGATCTGACGGCTCAAGACCTCCCAGGTGATAACGCGCATGTGCGCTCGCGAAGGTCCAGAGGACATGGGCCATTGATCTTGGATCCAACGGTTCATGTCCTCCCAGCAACGCGCACGCGTGAGCGAGAGGGGAGGTCGTGGCCGTTGATGCTGCATCCAACGGACCACAATGAAAGAGGGAGGACCGGGACGGCCCAGATTAGCGAGGGAGGTCTTCAACGGCTGAGATGACCTCGAGGAGGTCCTACGCGGAGGTCTAACGAGGGAGGTCTTAACGGCTCAGACCTCCGGGGAGGTCTGGACGGCTAAGATCCCACAGAGGAGGTCCTGGACGATCAAGATCTCACAGAGGAGGTCTTGAACGGTCCAGAGCGGTGCGCGCGCGGGGAGACCAGGCGCGCGGGTTTTAAATGTGCGACAAGGGACATGATCAAAGCATTAATGTCTAACCCAATGATTACCAAGGTTTAGCACTGATTAACGCATTAAAGAGGAGGATCTTTGTCCTAAAACGACAACAGCACTGCTGCATTTGTCCGACAAAAACCCGAGAGTGCTCCAAGGCTTGTCGCCGGCGATGAGGACCCCACCGGCGCCAACCAAGGGCACCCTCGTGTGCGCAATAGTGTTGCGCACACAATGGACCTCCTCTCAACGGCGGCGACGGCCTTGAACGCCGATGAGCCGGAGAGGAGCACGACGGCCAACACGGCCAAAATGACAACAACGAAATTTGAGCTCCGCAGCGACATACAAGCATGGTGCCCAGCCTAAGGACTATCAGGAGGTTACCTGGAGGTCCTGAGGAGCTGAGGAGGTCGTGGGAGAGGAGGACCGGCGCTGGAGAAGATGAGGAGCTCCACGGCCAAAAGCTCCAGCTCCAGCTCCAAGTGAGGCCAACTCTGAAAGTGTCCCAACCAGTAAGTTAGGACTTGTCACAGAGGGTAATGGCACAAACAAAAGTGAGGAATGGAGAGGAGAAACCCAGGGACCCTTTTCCACCGAGGAGCTCCAAGCTCCAATAATGGCGGCCAAGGAGAGCTTCGGGTGGTTTGAGTTCACAAGCACAGAGGTGCAAGCAAAGGCAGCAAAGGTGTGTAAAGGAAGCCAAGAAAATAGTGGGGAGGTTTTATACCCCGAGGTGAAGAGGTCGTGAGCCAAGGGTTAAGCTCATGGTGAGCTTAGCCCATGGCGCGGTCCATGACTTGGACAGGACGATGGAGGTGACTGGGAGTAGGTTAGGGCATGGCCTAGGGCGGAAAGGTGCTGACACGCATTTAATGCGCACAGGCACAGAGCCGTTGGACAAGACCCGGCTCTGACCTTCTCCACTGCCATGGCGCACGCGCGCCCAAGCTAGGAGAAGAACAGGGCATGATCTCCACCGTTGGATAAAGAGGATGGGGAGGTCATGACCCTCGGATGCGATTTTGTGAAACGGTAAGTTTTAAGTGAGAGGGAGGAGGTCACAGCCACACGATTTGGACTGGGGAGGTCGTGACCCTCCGATTTTCATTGTGCGGATGCGCAAAGGAAAAGGGGACAGGAGGTCCAAGGCGTTGGATCTAAATCCAACGGTGCGGACCTAATGGGAGGGCTTAACGTTGCGCTCGATACAGCCAAAGATGTGCAGGTCATGGCCTTTGGATTGAAATCCAAGGGCGCACAACAGATGGGGAGGTCCTAGGCGCTGCGCAAAGCGCAGAGGAGGTCATGACCTTTGGATTTTAATCCAATGGTGCTGATCAAGTGAGGGGAGGTCCTGAGCCTTACGCGTAGTGCAAAGGAGGTCATGGCCTTTAGATTTAGATCTAAGGGCTCACAGGAGTGGTCCGAACGGCCCACTCAACAGAGACTGCGCGATCTAAATCTAACGGCTTAAAAAGGATGGTCCGAACGGCCCACAGATCTCGCGCGTTGAAACGAGATCCAATAGCAAGGAGAGGACACAGGAGGTCATGGCCGTGAGATTTACATCTAACGGCTACGACCTCACGTGGGTGGGAGGTTTGATGCGCACAAAGCAAGGGGAGGTCGTGGCCGTAGATTTTAAATCTAACGGCACACAATACAAGATGGGGGAGGTCTTTGCGCTTTGATAACGAGGAGAGGTCGTGGGCTGTTGGATCTGATCCAACGGCTACGACCTCAACAAGGTGGGAGGTCTGAGTGGTTTAACAGCGAGGGGAGGTCATGGCCATGGATCTTTGATCCAACGGCACAAGACCTCGATGGGGTGGAGAACTTGGGCGTTTGATAGCGAAGGGAGGTCATGGCTGTTGGATTTGATCCAACGGCTATGGCCTCAATGAGGTGGGAGGATCTCGCTGTGATGGTTTGCAGCGGAGGTCGTGGCCTTTGGATCTGAATCCAACGGCTACGACCTCAACAAGGTGGAAAGGAGGTCTGCTGAGCCAGAGGAGTGGGTTGGGTTCAACCCAAATTGGAAAATGGCTCAGCCCAAGGAACAGTGCAATGTTATGAATTCAATTTTTAACAGCTGAGACTTTGCAGGATTATTTGAGATAGCAAAACAACTCCAAAATTTATGAAATTTTACTGGAGCTTGCTGACATAAGGATTAACCATACATAAAATTTCTAGAGGTTTTTATGCAATGCATTTTTCTCAGGAAATTCATTAAGGCTGTTCAAGGGTTTGTTTTACCTCCAAAAATTATCAAACAAGTTTGAAAACTTATGATATTTTTCAGAGAGTCCCACATCATCTCTAGGACCAAGGAAAAATATTTCCCAATGTTTGGCACAAGATTTGTGACAATTGGAAAATGAGTTTGACTTTTGGTCAACAAGAGATTTGTGTTCTTGGATTCCACAACTCTTGGACAAGAATTACATGTGAGTTCAGGGGTTTCAAGATGTGAGAAAAAGTTTTAATTTCTACACATTTTAATTACATTTGAAACAAACCCTGATTATACATTTGGGATGTTACACAAGGCTTGACAAGGAGGTTTTTATGGTTACTTTGCAGAAAGCAATATTGGCTGGAAATACATTAAGTAGATTACAAAACACAAGTTTAAAGATTACTACATAAGTAAACAAATTCTTTGAAACAACACGTGAACACCCTGTTCACTGCCCAGACCAATCATGACCACCCTTGTCACGGCCTAGACCACTCGGAACCAACCAAGACCAACATTTTTTAGAAAGTCTACCCCTTGCGTGAAATCACCAGGCATGTTCATAACCGGGGACACGGCTATTCGAATAGTTTTACACTCTGCAGAGGTTGTACAGCTTTACCTATAAGACACAACTTCTCTAGTTTGTTTGGCACCCGTCGATGCCCCAGCTCACTACCTTGGGTAAGCAAGCTAGAGCACGTGACAAGGCCTTTACAAAGCTCTGTTTTTGACTCGGTTCTGCCCGCTAAGGTTTCACCATTCTGGACCCCCTCTTGCGCTATGTGATTCCATCCGGTAACTCGGAGATCACGCCACCATGACAGAACCAAACTAAAATATTACTAATTAGTTGGCCAGGTCCACCCCAGTATGGACTTGTGGTTGCACGGTATGGCCCGGATCAATGGCTTACAAGGTTAAGTCCTTAGTGGTTGCTCAGGCAAGACCTCCTCATCCCAGTGTGCTTTTTGCACCCCTTTACTACACGATCACTCGCCCGAGCGAAAATATTTTGGGTCCAACCCAGCCAATGACCACCTTAGCCATGGCACAACAAGTTTTTATTAGCGGCCACACAGGCCAGGGCAACGCATGCTAGGGCAACACATACCAAGCCAACACATGCCACAATTCCATAATCTCTTAGTCAAATTTAATCATCATTGAAACAAGTGATCGAGAGACAACGCATAACTACGTAGGTCTAAGCAATATACACACCCTTGTTGGTTATCACAATAAGAATGTTCAACTAAGATTACCCACCTATGGTGTCCAAAGGTACATGTCAACATGTCAAACACAAGTATTCAAGGAGTCATACTGACGAGTAGGTGTTTAGCTAATTCCCAAACTATTTTTATACAAATAGCCATGCATGTTGGTAGAAAAGAATATAATTTTGCAAACTGGGAACGACATGATGAAAGGTCTACAACTTGCCTTCGTTGAAAAGTTGAGGTTCTTCGGTAGAGGTCGTCGGGTCCATGAACTCTTTGAAGAAGCCGGAATCTACACGTGCGAAAAGAGCCAAATAAGTACAACAAATCCAAATGAAAACCAAAAGCTCAAACCAAAAGAAATGCACAGAAATAGAAACGGGCTCTCAGGAGGAGGTCCTGAGGAGGAGGTCCAAAGGAAGAGGTCCTGAGGAGGAGATCCAAAGGAGAAGATCCAAAGGGGGTCCAAAGGAGGAGGGCCTGAGGAGAAGGTCCAAAGGAGGAGGTCCCGAGGAGGAGGTCCAAATGAGGAGGTCCAAAGGAGGAGGTCTTGAGGATACAACTACTCAACATGGTCGTAAGAGAGATACAACTATGCAACATGGTTGTAAGAGAGATACAACTACGCAACGTGGTCATGACAGCAAAAAGGAGAACAAGGCACAGAGAAACTCACCCGGACAGAGAGAGAGAGAGGGAAAAGACAAGAGGAGGATAGCGAACGGCACGAGCAATTCAGTGAACTCTTCAGCGGCGAGGTGGTCGAAGACGGCGCAGCTCCAGTAGACTCTTTCGGCGACGAGGAGGCGACGACACAGCTCCAGCGAGCTCCTTGGTGAAGCTTCAAGCACGGAGAAAACGGGATGAGAGCAAGAGATCTGGGTGAGGAAAAGGTGATGAAAGAGGGCTGCTCAGGCTTTTATAGCCTGGAGGAAACGAGGAGAGCCACTGAGAGACTCATAAACGCACGTGTTCAAGGGTAGGTGAAGGAAGAGATGGGAGCAGGTCGGGGAGGAGACAAGAGGGGGAACAGGTACTGCAAAAAGTAGCAGCATTTAATGCAACACAACATAATTTAATGCTCAAGGACCTTTACGTCAGCAGTGACGCAACATGAGGAAGGAGAAGGTGAACAGAGCTAACAGGTGGGGCTAGTCAAAACTCTAGAGGGTGGTCCAACCGAAGGGGAGGTCGTGACCAGAGGGGTGGTCGTGACCAAAGGGGTGGTCGCGGCCAAAGGGGTGGTCTTTGCAAAAAGACCAAGATGGTGGTCTTTGTAAAAAGACCAAGAGGGTGGTCTTGACACAAGGGGTGGTCGTGGCAAGTCTTCAGGACCACCCGGAGTTCTTGGACAAAGGGGAGGTCCAAATGAGAGGGAGGTCTAAACCAAAGGGGAGGTCTAAACTGAGACAGAGAGGGAGGTCTGGACCGAGAGGGAGGTCCAAACGAGAGGGAGGTAGGAGCGAACAGAGAAAGGGAATCCAACACTAGAGAGCTCCAGTAACTCTAGAAAACCAAACTTGAATTAGTTGAAGTTGGATTAATTCATATTAAATCGCTGCAAATTTCCAAAATCTCCAAGTTAAGCTTGAGAAATTCAACAAAACCAAATGGTTATTTTTATTTCTGAAAACCTCAGAAAAGCCTAGAAAATTGGGATGTTACAGCTACTTTGGTTAGTCACCCAATGGATAGGCGACTATTCCTAGGTCGCCTAACCACTGGGCGATTTAAGGTATTGCCAGTACTGTAACAGGTAATTACTTTTTTTGGAAATAAAAGGGTGGTGACAAGGCTGGTTGGTCCAATTGTGATTTACGTAGAATCTTAAGGGTACGAAATTTATCAAACTCGCAATAACGTTTTGTGATCGTCGTATGTTGTTGTAGTGCGGTAAATTTCTGAAGAAATAATCCTCAGTCGCCTTACCATTGAGAGACTACTGTAAAGTCGCCGAACCATTGGGTGATTTTAAGTATTTTATTAATCCGATTGGAATAATTGTTTGGGAATAAATGTCAAATTTTGTAGGTAATACATTTAGCAAATCATATTTCTAGGATGATATTTTTTTCAAAAATAAAACGGTGGTCACAAGGTTGGTTGGTCCGTTTGTGATTTTCATAGAATCTCAAGGGTACGAAATTTGTCAAACTCACAATAATATTTTGTGATCGTCATATGTTGTTGTAATGCGCTAAAATTCTGAAGAATTTTGTAAGGATGATAGAGGTAACAATGATTCTTAAGTACGAAGGTAAGTGATATTGCGATGCGCTAGGAAATTCATACACGGTGGAGAACTTCGGAGAAATGACGCAACAATAACAACACGACAACTGATCCGACAAGGGTTACATGGCAAGCAGGCTAACGAACCAAGGACGATACACACATGCCTTTAGGGAATTAGAAATACATGGGACATGTGGACGAAGAGGGCCAGACTACTGTGTGGACCGAGGCCATTTGCCCTTCCTTGCGAGCTCGACATTGTACTGCTCGCTGGCCGCCTTGGCCTTGGCCGCCATTTCTCTCTTTTTCTCACGCTCCCTCTCGTGAGCCTCGTGCTCCCTGCGCCTGCACACCTCGAGATGGGCCTGCGTCTCTCGCCGGATACGTTGGTTGTGCTCTTCAGTGAGGCGCTCCTCCTCCCTCCTCTCACGGTCCCTGTTGGCATCCCACTTCTCGCAGTCGAGAGTCCATTGGTCGTGTGGGTGGATCTCTAGGTCAATCCACTTGCGACAGCTACATAGCGGATCTAGAGACTACGGGTAGACGAGAGAGGTTGTTAGTGTGTACTTTAAAAGAGAAATGGTAGGGGAACATACTGTAACCTGTCCTTACCGGCTGCCGATAGTGGCTTGTGTCCCAACGGCGGTCGGGATAGTCGCAGGAGTAGTTCGCGCAACCCTAGTAACGCATGCCTAGGCTTAGCTGGTGCTTGGACTTGAAGAACTTGCATCTGTCCCTGCACCAACAAGGGGCAGCGTCTCCCCCTCAAGCGGGTGTTGTGGCGAACGCTCGGTTGGCATGTTGTGCTAGGGGTTGCTGCTACGGGGGGGCGTCATTGTGGGGAGGTGGCCTCTTGGCACGCTTCATTTGTTCCTCCTAAGCCGCATACTCCCTTTGCATTTCGCGGATCTCCTCCGAGTGCTTGTCCATCTGAGTGAGATTGTGTTGAAGTCTGGAAGCAGGAGAACCCGGCGTGGAAGGGGTAGTACTTATATGCCGAGCCGACACTGTGTACGCGGCTGAATTGTAATTCATTTGAAGGAAATTTGCATCCGTAAGGCAACAGCTTTGAGGAGACTTATTGGGTCATGTCGCTACGCAAAGCTGACTCATCGGGTCACGTCGCTGCACAAAGCTGACTCACTGGGTAATGAGGCAGGGGTAGTCGACCTGAGGAGGAATCATGTGGCAGCGCTGCATCACGTCCCTACGGGAAGCGGCCTCGTCGGGTCACGTCGCTGCGGGAAGCGGCCTCGTTGGTTCACGTCCTGGTTTGCAAAGAGTGGTCACGTCATACTTTGCAGAGAGTGGTCACTTCTTGCTTTGTAGAGAGTGGTCATATCCTGCTTTGCAAAGCGAGGTCACATGGTGCACTGCCGAGCAAGGTCACATCGTGCATTACAATTACGACGAGAGATTGACACTTCAAATAAAGTTAAAATTTGTAACTACGATACAATTATTTTCACAGAACTTACAACAAGCAAGGTACTTACTGAAGTACAAATTACAACATGCTAGCAGTTCTAATCTTAGTACCACTACGCACCCAACAAGGAGCGGTGCTGCACTTCACGCCGGTGTTTCTTCATGTCGGCAGACGCCTTGCAAGTTCTCACAGTATGGCCTTCCTAGCGGCAGCGGCCGCAACGTCTACCCACCGCTCCAGCTTCCCCTTTGTCTATATCGTTCCTAATGCGACGACTTTGTCGACAGCCCTCCCCCCTTCAACAGGTCAAGATCCGGAATCCAAGTCCTCCGTGCAATATCCAATGTGGCGAAGTTGCTCACAACCCTGAAGCCTCTTAGCTCGCCGCACCACGCCTGCTGTACCCTCTCCTTCATGAAGTACTTCGATATGAAGTTCGATGGGTCTATATGGATGGTCCCACACGCGGTGAGGACATGAGAGCATGGCTTGTGAAGGAGTTTTGACTTGTTGCATGTGCAGATAGGTTCATTCACATGGTCTCCAAGGCATACCTTGTGAGTAATAAGAGATCGAGCCGTCCCAAATCCGGATCTGTCCCAAACGAAGGACCACATCGAAACGATGCTCCGTATTGCCCATCACGAAGACCATGTGCGACTAGCCCTTCTCAATCTTGGTCTGCATGTACGCTGTAAGTCTCAAGTTGTACGATGTATGTGGGTTGGCTGCATGAAGTGACGTATTTTGAATGCCTTTCCCTGAAATATCCGATTGTACCATACAAAACGCCTTCCACGATGGTGATGAGGGGCTGAGAACGGAGGCCCCTAATAACCCAGTTGTACACCTCAGCAAGGTTAGTGGTCATTATGACGTACATTGCACCGTCCGTGTCGTGTAGTGAGGACCACTTCTCCAATGGCTCGGCCTCAATCCAATGGGAGAAGCACTCGATGTCCCTCGAGGTCCTTCGTGTCAAATGGGGAGGGTCAAGCTCCCGCAGTGGTGTGAGGCGTTCGGGTTGCGCCGCCCTAGGAATGAGCGAACACTTCTTTCTCTCGATGACATGCTTCCTGGTTCACTCCTCCAACATCTCCCACAACGCATCAAATTTACGTTGCTGGTTATGCATAGCAAGCCTTTTGAATAGCTTCATCAATGGTTGCTGCCTGAACTGCTTGAAGAAGTTGGCCCCCAGATGGTGAATGAACCATCTGTTCTTCATGTCTGGCCAAGGGAATGGCTCATCGGGGTCTTGCTGAAGTTTTTGGATGGCTTTCATCATCCCGGGGTGGCGATCATAGATTAAGCAGACATCAGGACGTGCCCCAACTACTCTCTTCTTCAGATGTCGAAGGAGCCACAACCAGCTGTCGAAATTCTCACTTTCGACGAAAGCGATGGATAAGGGCAGAATCTGATTGTTGCCATCATCACCAATTGCTGTCAGGATTATGCCCTTGTATTTTTCAGTTAGAAACGTCCCGTCCACTAAGATCACGAGCAACATGTATCTGAATGCATCGATGTAGGGACCGAAGGCAAAGAAGGCCCTCTGCAATACCATGAAACCTAGCGGCGGTCTTTTGGATGGCTTGTCCTTCACAGCAATGTATGTGTCCGGGTTCCTGTCCTGCAGCACCTGGAGCATGCAAGGTAGGTTGTCGTAAGCCGTCTCGAAAGAACCGAACCTCCTTTCCAAAGCCTTCTGCTTAGCACACCATGCCTTCGCGTAGCTAATCTTGTACTTGAATTTCTGCTCGATAGTCACCATGATGTGCTTGGCCTCTAGGTCTAGCTTCTTCACTATCTCTCTATACATCACATTGGCTATGAAGGTGTGCGTTAGGTTGCGATGCGAAGACACTTGTCCCCCCTCTCCTCTTTCCCTTCCTCTCCTCCTCTTTCCCTTCTCTTTCTCCTCCCGATCGCTTCTCTAGAAAGGAAAATGGCGAACTGGCGTTGGCGGGGCGCGTAACATCCCAAATGTATAAATAGGTGTGTGTTTCAAATGTAAGAAAATATGTAGAAATTAAAACTTTTTCTCACATCTTGCAACTCTTGAACTCACCTATAATTCTTGTCCAAGAGTTGTGGATTCCAAAAACACAAAGCTCTTGTTGACTAAAGTCCAACCCTTATTCAACTTGTCACAAATCTTGTGCCAAACTTGGGGAAATATTTTCCCTTGGTTCTATGGACGGGGTGTGACCCCTCTGAAAAATTTCATATGTTTTAAAACTTATTTGATAATTTTGGAGGTAAATCAAACCCTAGAACAACCTTAATGAATTTCTTGAGAAAAATGCAGGCACAAGAACCTCTGGAAATTTTATGTAAGGTTAATCCTGGAGTGAGGAAGCTCCAGTTAAAATTTCGGAATTTTTGGAGTTAATTTGCTGCCTCTAAAAATTCCTCCAACCTCAGCTTCAAATTCAAATTCAAAGCTGGCACTATTCCTTGGGCTTGAGCCGCTTTCCAAAGCAAGTCCAACCCAACCGCATCCTCACTCACTGACCTCCTTTTCCCGCGTGAGGTCAGAATCATGGATCGAGATCCAACCGCCACGACCTCACAAGAACTACCTCATTTCTGTCCTCTCCCTCGCGAGGTCGTAGCCGTTGGATCAGCATCCAACCGCCATGACCCCCCTCGCTATCAAGCGCATCAAACCTCCCACCCACGCGACGTCGTAGCCGTTAGATGGAGATCTCACGGCCACGATCTCCCTTCTCATCTCGTAGCCGTTGGATAAAGATCCAACCGCTACGACCTCCTTTCTCTTTTCTGTGTTGTGCCCAACTGCCCAAACCTCTCGCACCTCAGTTAGTCGCCGTTAGATCCAAATCTAATGGCCACTACCTCCCACCATTGTTCGTTGCCGTTGGATAAAGATCCAACCGCCACGACCTCCCTGCCCCTTTTCTGTGCCCTGCCTAAGGGCCAAGACCTCCTATCTCTGTTCGTAGCCTTTGGATCAAGATCCACTGGCCAATACCTCCCCCCTTCTGTTGTGTGCCGTTGGATTGAAATCCAACCGCCACAACCTCTTTTGTGTCGTGCGCAAGGCCCACGACCTCCCCTAAATGTTATGCGTCCTTGGATGTAAATCCAATGGCTATGACCTCCTCTAGATGTTGTGTACCATTGGATTAAAATCCAACAGCCACGACCTCTCTGTGTGCTGTGCGCAACAGCCATGACCTCCCTTCATTGTTGTGTGCCCTTGGATTAAAATCCAAAGACCACGACCTCTCCTTGATGTTGTGTGCCCTTGGATTAAGATCTAATGGCCATGACCTCCTTCTCTGTCGTGCACACCAGCTCAAGGCCTCCCTCCATGTTGTGTGCCCTTGGATTGAAATCCAAAGGCCACGACCTCCCCTCATCACTGAGTGCCCTTCGATGAAAATCCAAAGGCCATGACCTTCCCCTCGCTTATCAAAGTCGCGCGCTGCGGTTAAGTCCTCCCCATCGGTTCCACGCCCTTGGATCGCAATCCAACGGCCAGGACCTCCTATCCCCTTCAGCACACGACCTCCCCCTTCCTTTCGCAACCGTGCGATGGAGATCCCACGGCTGTGACCTCCCAGTTCCTTTGCGCCTCCGCGCAATGTCGATCTAAGGGTCACGACCTCCCCTGTCTAGATCCTATGGCTGCGACCTCCTCCCTTTCCATTTAAATCTTACCGTTTCAGATCTAAGGGCTGTGACCTCCCATCCTTTCTCATCCAACGGTTGATGTGAGGTCCTGTTCTTCTCCTAGCTCGGGCGCGCGCGTGCGCCATGGCAGTGGAGGAGGTCAGCGACCTGTCTTGTCCCCAACGGCTCTGTGTTTGCAAGCATTAAATGCGATTAGTGCTTTTCGCTCCTAGGTCTGCTCAGACCTACCCCCCTGTCACCTCCACGTCTTGTCCAAGCCATGGACCGAGCCATGGGCTAAGCTCACCATGGAGCTTAACCCTAGCTCATGACCTCTTCTCCTCGGGCTATAAGACCTCCCCCTTGTCCTCCTTGGCTTCTTTTACACACTTCACCTTTACTCTCGGTTCTGTGGAGCTCAAAACACCCAGACCTCCTTGGCCCCTATTGATGACCTTGGAGCTCCTCGGTGCATTGAGTACTCTAGTGGCTCCCTCACTCGACCCCTTGCTCCATTTTGCTCCTCTAACTTCCTGGAGCTGTAACCCTAACTTAATTTTGGGTTGACCTCTTCAGGAACAGGCTAATTGGAGTTTGGAGCTTTTGGCCGTGGAGCACCCTTCTTCACCATCGCCGGTCCTCCGCTCCTCAATCCTCCCCAGCACCTCCAAGACCTCCAGGTAACCTCCTGGTAGTCCCTTAGATGCTGGGCACCTGCTTGTATGATGTTGCGGAGCTTTCCTTTCGTTTTTGCCTCTGGCCGTGTGCTATGCAGGCGCCCATCTTGACTCACCATTGTTTCGGGCCGTCCGCCACGTGTGGGTGGCACCATCAGATCTTGACGGCTATTATGGACTCGTCGGTGCCCTCAGTGTGCGCCGCCGTGGCCTATCTCGCTGGCGACAAGCCGTAGAACGTCCTCGGTTGTTGTCGGACGCGAGCTGAGCCTTCCTGTTGTCGTACAGGACCTCCTCGAGGTCATCTTAGCCGTTTAGGTCCTCCCTCGGGAAATCTAGACCGTTAAGGTCCTCCCTCGGAAAATCTAGACCGTCCAGGTCCTCCCTCGAGTGATCTTGACCGTTTAGATCTTTCTTCGGAAGATCTTGATCGTTTAGATCTTCCTTTGGAAGATCTCAAACGTTAAGGTCCTCCCTCGTAAGATCTCAACCGTGTAGGTCCTCCCTCGCTAGATCTGGACCGTTCTGGTCCTCCCTCGATTGATTTGGACCATTGGATGCAAGATCCACGACCCATGTTCTTTAGATCTGCGTTGGCGCGAACGCGCGATGCCGCAGGTCGTGAGTCGTTGGATCCAGGATCCACGGCCCACGTTCTCGATCCTGCGGGCGCGTGCGCGTTTTCACTGAGGGGTCTTGGACCGTTGGATGTAGCATCGACGGCCCAGGTCCTCCCCCGTCGTTGCGGTTTTTAGAAATTTCTGATGGACTTATTTGTGAACTGAAAAAGGTAATAAACTTTGAAAATGCATAACTATTTCATTTTTAATCCAAATGAGTTGATTCAAATTTCTGCAGCTCTGGTTTGAGCTGAGCTTTAATCTAAAAATAGTTGTGAGCTCAGTTCGGCTCGAGAAAATGGATTTGTTAAATTGGTTTCAAAACTAACTTTAAATGTTACATTAAAAATTCATTTAACTTGTAAAATGCATAAGTAAATGTCTATAGATCATTTTTTAGTGAATCCAACTTTGTTGGCTTCCTCTGTTAGTGCACTAAATGTTGGAATAGGTTTTAGGCATGTCACTATTTTCAAAAGAATTGTGGGTGCATTTTAGTTGTGCTCATTTTCATGTCTTTGAAAAATTATAGAAAGTGCATAATAGCTCCAAATGAGATGAATCCAATTGGGTTGTTCATCTTATGAGGTGCTTGAGTTACTGTAAAAATTTCAATTGCACCACCTTTCTAGAAATTTTTGCTAAACAATTTAATTATGTGAATAGTGGCAGATTGCATTTTTAAGGGCTGAGCAGAATTGTTTTACTCATATCTTTTGCATTCAGAATCCAAATCAATTGGTTCTTATTGCTAAATTCTCTAAAAATCATCCTCTTGCTGCTGTAAAAATTTCAGAGCATTTGGAGCAAGTTTGCTATGGTATCTTCTTGGTTTTCGTCGTTCTTATCGATTCTTTTCGCCTTTTCGATTAGGTGTCGACGAGTGTGTTGATCCCGTGTGCGATACTCTGCAGCAAACTGAGCATTCCCAGCAAGGCAAGCAGTTTAATCATATCCCTATTGTCCCATTACTTTAAAAGTTTAATACTTTGTTTCACTTGTATGTATACATGCTACTTTGTGTTAAATTATCGATTAGTTGAGCCTATAGATGCATACTCTGTAGGTAAATGTTCATTCTCTACTACTAAGTCTAGGACTATCTTGCTGTGATTTAGAGTTCGATGGATTTATCACTTAGTAGTTTACGTTGGATAGTGCTTAGAAATGCTTAGATAACAGTAGAAATAGGCGGTTGTCGACATTATGTCGATGACCTTGATCACACAAAAATTATTATTCCATTATGTCCATCTTGTGCTTTGTTACTTTGTAAACAAATAAAACAAAAATGAAAACAAAATTGTTTCATGACTTGGGCACAATGGATGTTGGTGTGATCTGTTGGGTGTGAACGGAATGGTGCCTAAGTCCCCAAGGACCGAGTTACTTGCGTCATTGATCCAAGCACTTTTGCGTGCTAACCACACGAGAGGGATATGGGACCTCTCTTGACTAAGTACTTTCGGGGGTGTTAATTATGAGCTGGATGGTGAGTGTTTTCAAAATGTGTTGTGTTGTGAGGGGAGCATTAGCAGATCGGTCATGTAAGTCGCTAATGTATCTTTCTCTCGTGGGTTCTGCTCTTAATTAGCATCATCCATTGAAAATGTCTCGTAGGACTTAGCCGTGCCGGCATACCAAAGGAAGTGTGCTAATAGCTTGGCGAAAAGGCGGTCTGGCGTGTGGGTACATTGGGAAAACCCTTTCAGGGTTAAATCTATTCGAATAGCCTCGTCCTAGGTTATGGACACGCTTGGTGATTTCCCGCAAAAACTAGACTAAACACTTAAATAAAACTTGATGGGTGGTATGAATTGGGTAATTCATGCTATTGTTGTGGTGACTATTGGGTTAGTCACTTCCAGGTTGTTCTTGTCGTTGTTATTATTATTGTATCGTTGTTACTTCAACAATTAAAAATGCTTTGTCAAAATTGCTTTCAATCTATTACATTATTGCAAATGAAAACTTGCTTTATGCTAAAATGAGCCTAAAGCCTTCCACTTAAACAAAGTTTGCATGTAGTTAACTATAGTTCTGTTATACTACACGTCAGTCTTGCGAGTACATTATTGTACTCATTTGCTTTGCTTAATAACTTTGTTGCAGAGGAGGTAGAGCCCCAAGGGCCCTACTTTTGTGAGATGTGCGGTGGTTGGGAAGACTAGCTAGGCGGCATGGTTGGTTGCCTTGTGGGCTAAAGGCAAACCCTATGGCCTTCTTTTGTTATTGCCATCTTATGGCATTTGCTTCCGCTGTGTTTACCTCTCTTAGTTGAATTTGGCCGGTCGGCCCCTTTTGTAGTAACTCTCTCTATATTATGTATGTCTTTTATTCTAGTTCGTGCTTTGGTTCTATGTCTTGTATGATATTGATGCACGATTTTGTAAAGGGGTGTGTATACTGCATTCTGGGAAGTATACATATCTCGAAGACACGGGTTATTTTGTTTGTGATGTTAGGGTCAATGGACGACTAAACATTACAAGCCAAATAAACCAGGGTCCTCACAATAAATGCCTATAGTCGTCCAACCGTTGGACGACTAGGGCCCAGCATTGAGCGAAAGGTGTTATAGTCACCCAACGGCTGGGCGACTAGGGATCAGCGTTGAACGAAAGGTGTTCTAGTCGCCCAACGGCTAGGCGACTATAGTCCAGCGGTGAGCGACATGTGTCCTAATCACGCCACCGTTCGGCGACTAGGAGGTGAACGGATCAATCGCTTAACGGTTAAGCGACTTTGACACTTGTCGCTGACTTGTTGGGCGACTAGCCCAAGTCGTCCAACCGTGGAGCGATAAATGATTATTTCTGTAATTCGAAATAAAAAACTGATTATTTTTTAAAAAAAATCTAGAATTTTTTATATTAATTAACTTTTTTTGAATTTTATTTTAAAGTTAACCTCCCACAAGACTTTATTTCCAATTCGACCCTTTTTCACACGCCACTACCATGGCGTGACAAAATAACACTCCACGCTTAGCCCATTTCTGGTCTAACTCTTGTCACGCCACTTTCAAGATGGCGTAAATAAGTGTTATTTACGCATACGCCAATGCCATGCGTGACAAGAAGTACTATTTTGGGGACTTATTCTGGCGCGTGACATTGTTTTTTTTGTCACGCTACTACCTGTATCGTAACCAAAAATGTCAGAATTGGAAATAAAGTGCGTCAGGGTTAACTTTAAAATAAAATTCAAAAAAAGGTTAATTAATAAAAAAAAGTTCAAATTTCCGTGCTCCAATATTGGGTGTTAGTCTAATCATTTGCACAGTACAGTCACGGTCTTCCCGACTTTGTCCTATCTCCGCGGAGATCGCCATCACCGCTAGGCCCCACCTGGCATGCGGGGCAGGGAATCACCGTGCGCGTACACGGAATACGTGGGTGCAAAACGCAAGTCAATCGGTCGTGCACGATTGCCACCTCCGACGGCGACGGAGGCGAGATAAGATCCGACTGCCCAGATCTCCCCCGTCTTGTCCCCGCCTCTTAAACACCTCCCCTTTTCACACGAATTCAAAGTCGTGAGCCCCTCGTGAAGTGCAGAGAGAAAACGATAAAGGAAAAAATCGAGACGCTCGCACACAAAATCCAAACACAAACCCTCGACGAGGTCACTGTGGCGACGGCGGCGGAGGATGCGGTGGCGCTGGTGCCCGCCGGGGGCGGCGGTGGAGGGGGCGGCGAGCTGGAGAGGAGGGTGATGGCGGTGGTCAAGGCGTCGGAGGCGCGCGGCGACCCGCCGCTGTTGCGGGCGGTGGAGGCGGCCCGCGTCGTCTCCGGGGAGGGGACGGGGCTACCGAGCGCGGACCTCGCCGGGATCCTCGTCTCCAACCTCTGCTACGCGCACAACTCGCCGTCGCTGTGGAAGCTCGTGGGCCAGGCCATGGCCTCCCGCCTCCTCTGCCCGCTCCACGTCCTTGCGCTCCTCACCCCCAGGTCCGCTTTTCAGCTCGTGCGGGAATGTCGGCGCCGACTTTTGTAGCGTTTGTGAGTGATTTGGTGTGGTTTTGTAGGGTGCTGCCGCAGCGGCGCGCGCAGCCGGAGGCGTACCGGCTGTACTTGGAGCTGATGAAGTGTAACGTCACGTCCTCCTCGCTGTCCATGGAGGCTGGGCCTAATCGTGACAAGTAAGAGTTCAGCTAGGGAATGTGAGAACCAGAGGGCGTGGTTTGGTATTAGACTTCTTTTCAGTGTAATATATATTGCTCTATTTGCTCCTTTAGATCTGCGCTGTACTCAAAATTATATAGATTTTTTAATACTAAAATTATATAGATTATGTATTTTTTGCAACGGACACAAAAACGCCATGGTTCTTACAAAATTCATTACTATTCTTTTAGATTTTTCAGGTATACTTTCAATTCGATTATGTTGAGCTGCATCTGTAAATTTGAACAAAAAAATTCATCTTTGTTAAAATGTACAGCTTCATGATGCTTGATTACACCCCAAGCCTGAAGCGTAGTGGGTTAATAATCAACCTTGTTTTGTTGTTTTTGCTTGTATGAAGACTCGTGCTTGTTTGTTGATATCACAATTTGTTGTATGATGAATATATATGGGTATGGTTTGATAGTTGTTGACCCACACCTACTGTTATACTTGCCATTTTTTTGCTTGTTTTCTGATTTCATACTTTGCAGTATGACCATAGTACCTATTAGCGGTAAACTGCCAATGCTCTGCTGTATGAACAATATTACCTGTTAGTGATTTACTGACTTGTATACTGCTGGCTTGTGCTCATATGCGGTTACTGTGCTTCCCAGGATAACAAAGTCTATTGACGATGCTTTGCAACTATCAAAAATTTATGGATTTTGTGGAATAGACTTTGGACATGTCGTCATTCTGTTCGTGTTGATTGTTATCACCAAACTGATTGATTGCACACTTGAGGATTGCGGCTTTCCATCTGGGCTGACAGAGGAGCAGGAGAGTGTATATTCCATCGGAGGGCCACAGGGCATGGACTTAGATGTCAAAGGGGTCTCTACTGAGAGGCAAAATGAGCACCGTGAACAGTTACGTCGAAAGAACACTGTCATGGCTTTAGATGTGTTGCATATGATGGTTGCTGATAGAAAGATTCAAGCATTTCTGCGCTTGATATGCCTGAACATGTACGTTTTCTCACAATCTTTCCCATAGATTTTCTGGACTATGGAGTGTACGATACAAAGGTCAAGTTGGGAATGAACCTTAATGTATTACCCTATTGACAACTTTTAACATAGAATGGTTGCCATTGGGGATAATATTCATGGTGGAAGATAAGCCTAACAATTTTAAATGCCAGAAAAGTTCAAGCTGGTGTTGAGTGTGGTCCACCTTATTAACACACTGATCTTGAAGATATTTATATCCATGGCTTTCAGTTTTGCCTCTGTCCAAGCATCATATTTTGGAACTTGTTGCCTTGTTGGGTTATGTGAGGATAAGACATGGGGACAATTTGGTCTTTTTACAACAAAATACAAGAATGAGAGTAGGCTAAGCAGTATCATTGATAATAATGATGATGTTCAAGGTAAAGCTGCCTTTTATAATGAGAGATTAATAGTAACTCCTTTTCCACTTTTCATAGACAGTGACTCTAATAGTAACTGACTGCTCCATTAGCTGATAAGAATGTACGATTTGTATATAAGCCTTTTACATTGCCATCACCTTTCCTAAGAGCTCTTAAAGAATAAATTTCTGCTCCTTTTATACTTTAGGTGCAGCTAATAATCAGCAATATAAACCTGTGCTAATTAGACAATTTTTCTAGGTTAGGCCTGAAAAATTCAGTGCTCTAAGCCAGAGGTTGACATTGGTCGAAGCTCACAAAAATGCATTGGCAAGACTATTGCCTGCTAGTCCTAAAATTGATGATTTATTGGTGAATATCCGGAGAGTTGGCAATGCAGATTATCAACCAAACAACAAACGGCTTGTGGGTGTTCTTGGTAACATGAGATTTAGTGGTTCCTTGCTGGGCCAACTTACTGGAGCTGGGAGAGCTGCCTTCTGGATTATATTTGATATTTACGTGGAGAATGCAATTGATGGGAAACATCTAAGTGGTATATCTGCTATTGAGGTTCTAAAAGGTACACCCACGGCCCCACACAATCGGTTTAAATTGATCTGAATTATTTAACTTGCAATTTTCCCTATTAGTGTCTCCACAGCATTTACCTATCCGTGCTGTGAGATAATCTTTCATCTTGGTTTAGTGATGTAGATGAAAATGATTATTGTAACCAACGCTATGAATTTACAATCAAAGTGTTTTAGGTCTTTCTTTCAGTTTTCTTACGAGGCTGGCATGATTTTTATTGATTAATGTCATGTTTCTCTTAATCAGAAATGACCAAGACACTCCAAGCAATCAATGAGGCAAATTGGCAGGAAACTTTTAAAGCTCTTTGGATTTCTGCCCTTCGTCTTGTACAACGGGTGATTCACCTTTTCCTTGATCTATTATTGTCGATGAAATTATGTATACTTCTATTGTTGCCTCCTCACACGCCAATGTTGTGACTAGGCTAGGGAACCTCTCGAAGGCCCAATTCCTCATCTAGACGCGAGATTATGCATGCTCTTAGCTCTTATTCCATTAGCAATTGCCGCAATTCTTAAAGAAGAAACTGATGCTTCTGGAGCTGAAGGAAACGAAATTCTTCCACGAAGACTAGGACTTATATCTTCTCTCCAGGATTTGGTCCAATATTCAGGACTTCTTGTACCACCATCATCAGTGGTAAATGCGGCCAATGCTGCAGCGTCAAAAGCAGCAATGTTTAAGGCCAATTATAAGGCTGGGGGTGGCAACCCTAGCTTGATTGGCCAGAGTGACTCTCCAACGAAAGCTGGTACACTACCTTTTCATATTCTACTTGGTGGTTGTTACAATTCAAAAAGATTTACTGATATTATTACTTAGTGAGGAACTTCGCATAAGCAGTTGGTCTTGTCAATAATACATGCATGAATACTCGGCACTTTTGACAACAAAGTTTTATTTGATAAATACTCGTGATTATCCTGTTAAGCATATATTTGCTCTGCAGTAACCTTATTAACTATTTAATCTCCTTAATTTTACTGCCCCGTTATTTGTTTTTCTGATAGTTTTTGGAGGGTACTTATGCTATACTTCTATCTAAAATGTTGTTACATTGGTTTGTTTAATTTGGTCAAAAGTGCCAGGTTTTCGTGAATGGAGGGAGTACAGGGGGGTTGTAAATGCTCTCGAGAAAATAACTTTTCATTCTGTTAGTAGATAAGCTAATTAGGGTCTGGTGATTGATTCATGTAGGAAGTCAGTCTTTGTAAACTAAACTGACTGCTTGGTGATTGGATCCTGTTGCTAGCCATTTTTGTACATTCAGTTGCTGGCTGTTCTTGGATTTTTATACTTATATTTTTCTGCAGTATTCTCTTTAAAATATATATATCTTCTATCTCTGTTTGTTTTTGTTAGATTTTGTGAGAGAAGAGAAAAATGAGGACTGAATCGTTCATCTATTGCAAGAGCTCAAGGGGTAATATATATAGTGTACAAGAGAAACCCTAGACTAGAAACCCTAAACCAGGCTACAATTCCATAACTACCCCTAACATTTACATGCCTATTACACTTCTACTACACATTACACTACTACCCTTAACACCCCACTCAAACTCAATGCGTATGCAATAATATTGAGTTTGAAGAGGACAACACTAAAATAAATGATAAATCCGAAGTTTGGTATTGAAGATGTCGTCGAAGCATGCAACTCTTGAACAAAAATTGTCCTTCGGCTCTTTACACACGAATGTCTTGATTTGGAGATGTTGAAACCGACAGGAATAGAGAGAGATGTCAAATCAAGTCGATGAAGAGAGAGATAGAGACGAAGATGCAAACCAGATCCGCCCACCCAAGATGTGAGGTGACGGTGTCGAATCTGGCGTTCGACGAAGGCAAAGACAACGGACCAGATCCACCCACCCAAGATGTGAGGTGACAGTGTCGAATCTGGCGCTCGACGAAAACAAAGACGAAGAGACAGTTGATGATAATGACAAAGAAGGCCATTGGTCAAAAGTCGCAATGATGTGAAGATGTGTAGCAAGATGGCTACAAGAGAGGACCAAGAGGGCAAAGTCGCATCAACAACGATGATGTGGGTGACCACACTCGATCCAATGGACGGACCATGGTAACCCAAAAAGGAAGAAGCAATCGGCTGATCGACAAAGGATTTGATGGACTAGCAACGCTTCGATGAACTCAAAGAGAGATGCATCGGACTTGGATGGACTCGATGGAAATCAAAGGAAAATAGACTTAGGATACTAGCAGCAGCAAACGATCACACCTCTCCTCCAAAACCACAAGCAGCAACCTACAGCAACTGAACACCAAAGACCAAAGAACCAGCACCACACTCCATCGAAAGAAAGCAGCCCATAGCTCAGTCCAGATTGCAGCAGCAAACCAAAACTGCAGGAAGAAGATGATTTCCGTAGTGGGCTAGCGGTGGCAAAGGATCTCCACGAGCTTCGAGCAGAGCGAGCGGGAGGTGGTGCTGTCGAAGCAAACACAAAAGATGTCGGGCCCAACCGCATCATAGATGCGCTGCCGCACAACTTCAGGCTCCAGTTGTCCCCTCAAGCAAAGTCTATTATGCCTCCCAATGCAACCGATTTGCAATCTGCTGATCAGGCTGCCTCTGCAGCTGGACCAACAAACGCAAACAACACTCGGCAGAGACGAGGAAAGGTCGGCGACGAAGATGACCAGATCCTAGACGATCCAGCGGTTGTCGACGGAGATGACGTCCTTGTCGTGACCGACAAGCGGCGGGTGGTGACGCCAGCGGTGAGGTCCTAGAGGCGGAGCTCACCCCCGGCTCCGCCACCGAGTACGGCGTCCCCTTCGGATATGTTGCAGAGGACCCACAGGCGGCGACGTAGCAGATGGAGCAGAGGAGGCGTGCTGGTGGCGACGTAGAGGATGTCGGATCCGTCGCAGAGCAGAGCAGAGGTCGGTGTTGGCGATGAAGTGGAGGAGGCCAGTGTCCCGGCGTGTTGGATCTCGTCGTCAAGCAGAGGAGGGAGGTCGAGGTTACCGAATCCTTGGCCTCCAGTGCTAGATCCCACTGGATCTGTGGTGGAGACAAGGCGGCGGCGGCGGCGGCACTGAAGAGGATGGATTGAAGTAGAGGGTGGCGCTGGATCTGTGACAAAGGTGAAGATCCTCGACCTCAAGGCGTCGGATCCGCGAGGAGGACGCGCTCATGCGAGCTCCAATCGCCGGATCCGAGATGAATTGGCGAGGAAGCGCGGGCGATCTCCAGGCGTCGGATCCGTGAGGAGGACGCGCGGGCGAGCTCCAATCGCCGGATCCGGAGTGGATCGCGCGGGGACGCCTATTGCTGGAGCCTGGAGAAGAAGGCCGCTGAAGAGGACGGCCGAACCGAATGAAGATGCTGACCTCCAGGCGCCGGATCCGCGAGGAGGACGCGCTTGGGCGAGCTCCAATCGCCGGATTCGGGATGAATCACCGAGGAAGAAGCGCGAGCGATCTCCAGGCGTCGGATCCACTAGGAGGACGCGCGGGCGAACTCCAATCGCCGGATCCGGAGTGGATCGCTCAGGGATGCCTATTGCTGGAGAAGAAGGCTGCTGAAGAGGATGACCGAATCAAATGAAGATGCTACTGCTCGCTGCTGATTGGATCCCTTGGGTTCGGCTGCTGCTACTTGAAGAAAGATACTGCTAGCTGCTGGTACTATTGACACTAAGAAACTACAGATGTTAAAGATAAAAACGAGATTGGGTGCTGCCCCTCGGAGCAGAGATTGTTCCTCCCTGGGGCGGCTTGGGTGGAAGAAGATGAAGGAGATTTTGGGAGAGCAGAGAGAAATGAGGACTGAATTGTTCATCTATTGTAAGAGCCCAAGGGACAATATATAAAGTGTGCAAGAGAAATCCTAGACTAAAAACCCTAACCTATGCTACAATTACACCCCTAACACTTACATGACTATCACACTTCTACTACATATTACACTACTACCCTTAACAGTTTTAACCTTTTTTTTTCTTACCATCATTTTTCAGTTGGGAACATGCTACATCTTATAGTTGAAGCCTGTATTTCGAGGAATTTGATTGATACATCTGCTTACTTGTGGCCTGGTTATGTTGTATCATCTGGGCACTTGAAGGATGCAACTTTACCCCAGGAATCCCCATGGTTGAACTTTATGCAAGGAGCTCCTCTGTCTGATCCACTTAAGAATGCTCTGATTGCGACTCCTGCTTCAAGGTATATAAATTATATTCACAATCAGTTTGGAAATTCTACAGGCTAGTAATAACTTTAACGACTTTAACAATTTGTTCTTTGAGGGAAGTTATTTCTGAAAAGTAGTGATTTGGAATTCTGTTTTGTTTGTTCAGTGTCACTGAACTGGAAAAATTATACCACATAGCATTAAATGGTTCAGAACAAGAAAAATCAGCTGCTGCTAAAATTCTGTGCGGTGCATCACTTGTTCGTGGTTGGAATATTCAGGTACCTTATTTTACTCCATGCGATGATCTAAAGATCTTCCAAAATGTTTACATCAAATTCCTCATTTTTTTTGTTGATATAGTTTAATGATTTTAGATGAATTGGTCTCCATAACAATATAATATTGATTTGACTTGTCCACACTTTCCATATCCACTATTTGCTTTATTGTGTTTTTAGTTGGAACTTTGGGAAAATCAAATCTGAGCATACTCATGGAGGTAAGACATATTAGAGCGCGCACACACAAATTTTGTGGATAAAGGTGATTATATGTGCACTGTACAGAAAAGGAAAGCAAGGCCAACTTATATTTCAGAATATACATGCGCAAGGTCGTGTTTTTTGTACAGTGCACATTTGATCATCTCTGCGTACAAATGTACATTTTCTAACATGTCCTACATCCTATGATTTTTTGGGGTCTACGCTCATGTGCTAGCCAAAATGGGTGCAGATGCACTGGTGTGCAGATACTCCATATCTGGCAACTTTTCTCTAAAAGGATTTTATTTAAATTCTACATGTTTTCCTCAGGAACATGTTGTCCGCATGATGGTCAAGCTATTGTCGCCTCCTTTGCCCTCAGATTCCTCAACACAAGGGAGCATGAGCCATTACCTTAGTCAGAAGTCTACGTTAAATGCAATCTTACTTTGTGTTTCTTATGTTGATGCTGTCCACATTCTTTCTTTGTATGGAATGGTAAGCAATGCATCGTTGACTTGACTTTGTTAACTATTTTTTTTGTACAATCCGTTCTTGACATATCAAACTGGTGGAAGAATTTGCATATTTTCTATTCAGAACACACTGGAAAAAATGCCTCCTGATTTGTTTTTTGTCTTCAAAGTTAAAAAAAGGTGATATCATCATTAGTCAGAATGTCACCAATTTATTGATGTCCACATACATTATTTGGGTTCTTGTTCTACAGTGTCAGTTTCGAAGATGGGATCTGATATGCCTATTTTTGTGTAGCCACAGTTTTGAGAACCTCTCCTATAGTTTTATGCACCCATGGTAAATTCCCATGTTCTTTATCAGTTCTTCTTGGTGTTGTAGCTGGCTCCATGTAAATTTATGTGTCTTTGGATTAGTTGACTCAAGTATCTTGTGAGAGCCATTCCACATTAATTACTAGAACTATCTAGGTTGTAATATTACTATGTTACTTACAGTCAGCACAATGATAGTGCAAGCATTTCATCAAATAGGTAGAAAATGACTCCCACTTATCATGTCCACTAGAACAATGCTATCTGCAGCTCTATGTATTTGTGCTATTTGTTAGTTCAGGATATAAGAAAAACCTTTTGTCATACAGGTTCCAGATGTTGCCGCAGCTTTAATGCCACTCTGTGAAGCTTTTGGGTCAGTGCCGCCCCCATCTAACCACAGGTCTACCATTTTTGATGAAACGTCGGTTTATTCAGTCTTCTCTTCTGCGTTTCTTTGTCTTCTTCGATTGTGGAAATTTTACAAGCCCCCTCAAGAGTACTGTCTTGCTGGCCGTGGAGGCTCAGTAAGGTTGGAACTTACTCTGGACTATTTGTTGTTAATGCGCAATAGCCGCATCGAGTTCCCAAATTCATCTGCTACTACTAGTAACTGTAGCAACAATATGGGCTCGTTCAACGAGGTTCCAACTCAACCAGTTTATATTGATTCTTTCCCCAAGTTAAGGGCTTGGTATTTTCAAAATCAAGCTTGCATAGCCTCTACCCTTTCTGGTCTTTGCAATAAAAATCCTGTCCATCAAGTTGCAAACAAAATTTTGAGTATGATTTGCCGAAAAATGAATAAAGGCGGGTTGGCATCTGGTAATCTTTCTTCCACTTCTGGTAGTAGTGTCAGTGGTTCCTCTGTAAGTACATCAGATGATTCTTACCAAAGGCCCACAGTTCCTGCATGGGAATTTCTAGAAGCAGTTCCGTTTGTTCTTGAAGCTGTTCTTACAGCGTGTGCTCATGGGAGGCTTTCCAGCCGAGACTTGACTACAGGTGAGGAACCACCTTGTTTTTCATTTCAACATATTACATCAATTCTCCAAGTCCTATGGGGGTAATTCTTAATCTCATTTTTGTATTTTGTGCCATTGCACTGCAGGTTTGAGGGATCTTGTGGACTTCTTGCCAGCTTCTCTTGCTGCAATTGTTAGCTACTTCTCAGCAGAAATTACACGAGGAATCTGGAAAACTGTCCCGATGAATGGAACTGAATGGCCTAGCCCTGGTGCTGCTCTTCATGACATTGAAGCTGAAATAAAGGACATTCTTGCATCTGCTGGAGTTCAGATTCACAGCTGCTATCCACGTACTACCTGAATCCCCTTATGCATCAACTTACTTGCACTGGTTCATACTTTAACTGTTGATAGGCTTCAGGCTTTCAGCATGGTCATTGCATTTTTTTATATCTTTATTCCTCTTTAATGTTGTAGAAAGCTTACGTGTTATTCTTACAGGTGGTGTGCCGCCAATGCTTCCCTTACCAATGGCTGCACTCGTGAGCTTGACGATTACATTTAAGCTAGATAAGAGTTTGGAGTACAATCATGTGATCATCGGCCAGGCGCTAGAGAACTGTGCAGGAGCCAGTTCCTGGCCAAGTATGCCCATCATAGGGGCCTTGTGGACACAGAAAGTGCGAAGATGGCATGATTTCATCGTCCTCTCATGTCTCCGTTCTCCCTTCAGCAGAGACAAAGATGCAGTTGCGCAGCTCATCCAAAGTTGCTTCTCATCCTTTCTACGTTCCTCCTCATCCAGTGGGTCTAATATTACTGCAAGCCGTGGAGTTGGGGCTTTACTGGGAGACTCAATCACAGACCAAGGAGGACTTCAGCTTCCCATGGCCCCTGGTTTCATCTACTTGAGAACTTGTCGAACATTCCACGACACCTACTTTGTCAGCGAGGTGATCCTGAAGCAAGTGATTGAGTGCGCCCACAAACTTGCAATTGGATGGTCTTCCAATGGGCCTCCACATTTAAAATCAGGCCGGACGCCGCTATCTGGTGCTGCATCCATGGCGCATCAGGTTGCGATGCTTGGCGGAGGACTCCTATGTATTGCGGGTGGACCTCTTGTGGTTCAGGTGCTGTATGAGGAGACCTTGCCAACATTGCTGCTATCAGCTCGAGAACAGATTTTGAAAGACCCCGGACCAGTGTCTAGCACACTCCAAGGTTATGCCATGGCCAACATGCTCTTCTTCTGTGGCAGTCTACTCTGGGGAGCGGAAAGGACTTCTGTCATGAAACTGTCTTTCCTGTCAAGGAGGCCACGAGTGGTCGGAACCCACATGGATTTCATTGCAGGTGTGTTGGACGGTCACATTCTGCTGGGCTGCGACCCGCGTACGTGGAAGGCGTATGTGTCCAGCTTTGTGTTCCTGCTGGTGAAGTTTGTCCCGTCATGGTTGCGGGACATAAAACTGGACACGCTGAAGAAGATTGCTGCTGGACTCCGGAGTTGGCATGAGCATGATCTTGCTCTCTCTCTACTTGAGCGAGGAGGACCACAGGCGATCTCCATTGTAGTCGAGACCTTGCTGCGATGATCTTGCCTTTTCGACCTTTTGCCCCCACCTAACTTAGGAGTGTGGAGTCGTTATAGTTTCAAGGTTTGAGGTTCGGGACCTGTGTTACAGCCCCCGAATTCAAGTTGAGCCATCAGAGGGCAGCCGTATTGTTTTTGGGTAGAAAGCTGAAACCCATCTGTGGAGAAGTGATGTTAGTTCATCACGTATTGCCTCTTTACTGGATAGTTCACTGCAGTTGCCACCTCAGGGCATTCGGGAATCCAAATTCTCAGAATCTACGTGAAATTAAAATAAGGGACAACTCTTTATATGCCACTGAATAACTTTATATGTTATTTTTTATATGCCGCTGAATAATTTTGTATGCTTCTTATATATCACTGATGTCTTATTAACATGTAGATCTAAGATCTACATGTCAGCCTCACACTGAGTGATATATAAAAAATTATGCACTTTATCAGTGTCAGGTAGTATCAGGTAGGGAATTAATCCTAAAAATAACTTGAGCTCTAACATGTATAATATAATAATATATCAGAGGTACGTTTGTAATTTTTTGGGTCCTCTCGAAGGCCAGGGTATCAGATAGGATTTTTTTATTAATTAACCCTTTTTAACTTTATTTTTAATTCTGACTCCTTTGACGTGACCACACAACACTGTCAGGTCAACTCGTATCTGGACAAGCTCTTGTCACGTCATGACCAGTGGCGTGACAAAAAGTGCTATTTAATGGACTTATTCTATGGTGTGACAGTATTGTTTGGTTACGTCACGGGTGGTGGTGTGATCAAAGGGGTTAGAATTGGAAATAAACTTTGTCGGGGTTAACTTTAAAATAAAATTTTAAAAAAGATTAATTAATAAAAAAAGTTCATCAGATAGTGGTTGAATTTGTGGTAGGTCGGTCACGCAGGCCAGCACATGTTAACTTTGGATAACATAAGGCCATCCATAGTGTAGACGAGTGCTAATAGGACGCTGCTGTCTGGCTGCTCGCCTGTTGGTGCTGTCTCCTTAGTCCCTATCGTATCATCTGTCGCGCTGCACATAGCCTTATGCTATGCAGCGCTACCTGGTTGCCGTTGCCTCATGCCTGCGCGAGCCGCCCAGGACGCCCAAGCCTAGCGCTGCTAGAGTTCGCCATGATGGGGATTAGGGATTTGGTTAGGATTTGTATTGAGACTCGATGCCTGGTGGGAAGAGAGAGCAGAGTATATATGAGTTTGGTGGACTTAGCCAGTTGACCCGAGACAACAACGAACGACATTTGACTTGGCGTAGCCCATGCAACGAAATTTTGGCCAAAATCATTTCCTTGTTTTTCTTCTACCCCAGAGCAGCTAAATTTCAAGCCATGTCACTCGGTGGATGGGGTGCTAGGGGTACACATGTCTGACTGCAAGGGTTGCTCTGCCCCTTTATTGGTTTACTACTACACTGGTGTTAGATTTATTTTTCTTCTGTAATGTTTAACACGTCTTTTATCTTTTTAAGATAGGATCAACAACTAAATAAAAATATCACTTCTTTTTTCTCCCATCACACTCGCGTTTCGCCTACACGTAGATATGTAATAATGTTTTTTTGTGCTAGCACCTGGTGCTCGTAGATGCACCAACTTTTTATTGGCACCGCTCGGCTTGGCCTGTTACAATGGGTCTACGAGGCAAGGAGCTAATGCATACTGTTCTCGTGTACCACCTGAATTTCGTGGAAAAACATTCTATGCAGCATGGAAGAATGTTTTCCCTAAATTTTACGTAATCAATTGTGTCCTCCACCAAGCTAATTTGAAGCATCTGGATACTCGCAGAGTACGAACTAATCCGCTAATTTTGAACAGGAAATCTCCGAGGTGCCAGTAAGTCGGAACCGATGGAAGCTTAGACACGGGCCTTGGTCTAGTTGGGCCCAGCAATAGGCCGCTCGGCCCACTAATCGCCTCCACGAGGAGAAGAAAAAACAAGGAAAAAGAGAAATTGGCGGGAGCGCCGATAAAAGAGCGCCGCAACCAAACCCGCTCCCTCGAAGAAAGACCAAAATCCCCCACCGCGCACCACCACCGACCGTTCCATTTCCCCTCCCTCCCCTCGCCTTCTTCCTCGCGAAGCCACCCAGTCCAGTCCAATCCAATCCGATCCTACTCGCGGAGCCCGGTACCAAAATGGAGGCGGCTCTGAAGGCAAGCGCTCGTCACTCGCATCGCCCCGCCCCTAAACCCTAGCGCTACCAGTCGCGATCCCTCGCCTAAACCCTAGCCCCGATGGGTGCTAATCTGGGTGTTTCTATTCGCAGAGGTATTTCGGCTACTCGGGGTTCCGGCCGTACCAGAGGGAGATCATACAGAAGGTTCTGGAAGGGCGGGATTGCTTGGTCGTCATGGCCACCGGCAGCGGCAAGTCGATCTGGTGAGTAAACCACGCTTCCGCGATCCGTTTCGTTTGGTTTTTGTGAGAAAAGGTTGCGTCGCGGCTGGCGCTCGTTGCTGTATATGTTTTTATGGAGGTTAATGGACGTGCAAGTTAGAGCTTTCACTGGTAGTTGGAATGATGCATTTGGTGGATAATGAGTTGTACTATATCCCTTGGCAGTGTTTGGCATTGCGTTTGTGTATTTTTTTTTGCTGATTTGTACAGCCGACATACTGTTTGGGATTGTTTGATGTGTATTAATGGTTTTGTGGAAATGTAGTCATTTTGGTCGTAAAAGTGGGCCTATAAGCTATATTAAGTGGTTAGGTGATAAGTCATCTTCATTGGAGTATCCACAAATCATTTAAGTCATCGGATCAGTAAGAGGCTAAGAGTGCTTTAGAGAGCATGGTAAGAAAATGTTACATTGGTGCCAGTGGAGTTGGTTGATCATCGGAGATTATGGAGCATTTTCTTTTGTTTCATATTTTGCTGACATTTGTAAGACTTTGACAAAGGGCCAGTCATATACAAGCAATTTCCGCCAAATCTGTAATAACGACTGTGAGTTTGTTGATTGTATGTAAAGAGGGAACTTTTGGTGGAGCTGTTTTGCTTGTTTATGTACCATTCGGTGTCCCTAATGGCACATAACCATTTATCAACTTTGTTTTTTCAGAAATTGATGAGTAGTGGTTCTTTTTCGAAATAGGGTTGTGCCTTTGTGGTAGAGTGTAAGAGCAAAACACTTGAATTTGCTGAGTTGTTATTTGAGAACATGGAAACGTGTACCTGTTAAAGGTTTGCAGCTTTCATAGAGTCCCTTTGTAGAACAGGAAATCTGTTCCTGTTTTTGTACGGTTCATTCATTAATCAATTAGGATTTTCATTACTTTGTTACTTCCTCTTATATATTGAAATTATTATTTGCTCATGGCAATTCTTTCTGTGGCAGCTATCAAATCCCTCCACTGGTTACAAAGAACACAGCTGTTGTTGTCAGCCCTCTTCTGTCACTGATGCAAGACCAGGTAAGATTGAAATATTCAGTGTAACATCTTTAGTGCTTTGCTCATTCTGGATTTTTTTTGACAAGAAAGCTTATTATTAATTCCATATCCTTCAAACAGGTCATGAGTTTAAAACAACATGGTGTGAAATCTGAGTATCTTGGCAGCACTCAAATGAATACAGCTGTTAGCAGTGACGCTGAAAAAGGCCTGTTTGATGTTCTGTACATGACACCAGAGAGAGCTGTCTCACTTCCCTCAAGGTGAAAATCCTGTGATATTTTATAACTATTTCAGGATATAAAAGCAGATGGTTGGTGCTATATACTTGTAGTTTGTAGTGCTTACCATATTCTTGTGAGACCCTAGTAGGCTGTTGTAGAACTCGAGTAGCATATCTCTTTGCGAATATGCCTGGCTAGTCTAAAAATTGTCGATAGTTTGGCTGGAAATGGAAGGCATGTACATACTTTGTTATTATATGGATGCTACACGTTACTGCTCTTTTGTTTACCTTGGTTCCTCAAAGATTTTGATAATGTAGCATTCAGCCTGTTTATTTACCATTTTCAACCTTCCCAGGTTTTGGAGTAACTTGCAGGCTGCCGGAATCTGCATGTTGGCCGTTGATGAAGCGCATTGCATATCAGAATGGGGTCATGATTTCAGGTTGTTTTTTATTCTGTTATAAATGTGAAGCATTTCTTCATAAAAAGCGCTGATAATTTACTGCCATTTTAGTTTTGGAGATAATTTATGTATGCATGTAGGTTGAAAAACCTGTATGCACTAATGAAATATGTATTATAGAAGTGTTAGTTATTATGAGTGTACCACCTATCTATTCTCGCTCCCACAATCCAATTTAATGGATCTGTTTACTCTATTTATTGCTCCAGTTAGTAGAGCTTCTGTTCTTGATTACACTTCTCTCTCTTGTATGCAGGCCGGAGTACAAACAGTTGCATTCATTGCGGGACCTCCTTGTTGGTGTTCCCTTTGTTGCCTTGACTGCAACAGCCACAGAAAGGTAGGGATGTTAGTTGTTTCCTTTCTTTTTTACTTGTTTATCCTTATTTCAATGATATCTAATGGTAATTATTTTTTTCTTCATAAAGTAAGAGCAAAACTAACAGCTTCAGAACAACAAACCCCTCTAAAGAAATTTGATAATCATCATTAGGTGATGCACTAAGAAGGTATTAGGTGCTCGTTTCTTCAGTTATCCCTAGTGTCATAATAACATATATATTCTAGCAGCTGAAGTCTTGTGACGACTTCATACTTATTTTATTGTTTTTCAACTGCATGCACATTGCATGGTCTGTATACCAAATCCATGGTACCACTTTAAGTTTAATTTTGTAGGGTACGTGGAGATATTGCCACTTCCTTGATCCTGCGCAATCCTCACATTGTGGTCGCATCATTTGATCGTCCTAACCTTTTCTACGGTGTGAAATCATACAACCGATCTATGTCCTTTATCAGCGAACTTGTAAAAGATGTCTCCAAGAACTATACTGTGGGTGGCTCAACAATAGTATACTGTACCACCATCCGAGACACTGAACAGGTTTGTATTTTTTCAGCATTATGTATTTTCAAATTTGCATATATTGACGAAGTGTTACACGTGAACCCTTTTTTTTTGTTTTCCTTGTAAGTATGAATTATGTGTTTATCTAATTCTATAGGTGCACATTAGAGTCATGCTGAAATAATAATGTGAGAATTTTCAGCATCACTCTAACTTGAAATAAACCGGAGATAATTTTATTTCGATCATTTGAGTAACAGACATCTTCTTTCTGATCAATGTGAGAGCTTTTAGAGACTATTCAAATTTTATATAGATACATGCATTGAGGCCTGTACTGTAGATAGTGTATCCTAAAGAATGGGAAATCAAGTTTTTTTTCTGGAATAATGTGAGAATTTGTGGTCTTCTGTGTTGATTTCAACATTTCGTAGAAGCTGCTTTTAATACATACTAGGTGTACCTGTTATATTAAGTTGCGATTAATGTATTAAATGTGTATTTTTTTTATTAGGTACATGAGGCATTCGTTACCGCTGGAATCAAATCTGGCATTTACCACGGTAAAATGGGCAACAAAGCTAGAGAGGAATCTCATAGGTACGTCATCGATGCGCTTATCTACTTTCTTTGCTTGGTTGTTTATTACATTGTTCTACTTTTAATTTCATTTTGTGTTGAGCAGCCCAAATCCTTAGAGTAGATTGTCTTGACCAATGCTCAAAATAACATTTTTAGTCCATTTTAAACATCCTCTCTGAACAACGATTTGCCAAATGTTTTTGTTGGCCTGTTAGATATGCTTGATCATGTCATGATTTGATGAGAAAAACATCTTATGACTCACGAACAGGGAAACAATTCCCGGCCGGTAACCGGGTCCGGGATCCAAAATCCCGGCCGGTTTTCCTGGGTTATGGCAAGTTCAAATTTTAAATTTCGAATTTCGGTTGGTTTTTAAGCAAAATTCAAACAAAAGTCAACCGGGTTTTTCCCGGAAAAACCGGTAACCGGCCGGTTACCGTTCCCGGTGGCTGGCCGGGAAGCAGCCTGGTTCCGGTTCTTGCTTCCTTGCTCACGAGAGCTGTGATTTGGTCTGAAATATTTGCCAAAATATAAGTGGTTAAATGAGAGAAGCATTTAGACAGATACAAGGAACATAAGGTTAGTGGGTCATGTGATTTATAATCTACATGCAGCTTTTGAAAAATGTTTTTTGTTTCAAGAACACCCGGGAGATCCGCACATCATTTTCATTAAGAAGGAAACAGAACAAGAAAACAACTAACCTTTTTCAAAATGTTGGAAAATGTTGTCTTGGTCACATAGTGGTTGATCATAAATTATTGTTCTCCTTTACAGATCATTTGTTAGAGATGAAGTACTTGTGATGGTGGCAACTATTGCTTTTGGAATGGGAATTGATAAGCCAGATGTTAGATGTGTAATACATTACGGATGTCCTAAGAGCCTAGAATCCTACTACCAGGAAAGTGGGCGTTGTGGAAGAGATGGACTGCCTTCAGTCTGCTGGCTATATTATCAAAGAAGTGATTTTACAAAAGCTGACTTTTATTGTTCTGAAGCAAAAAATGTATGTAAATACTGCTCTCATTCGGGATCTTTGTTCACGCTAAAGTGATAAAACTCATTATATGTATTTTAGTTAGTTTTTATGATGTTTACCTATTTTGTTTTCTTTTACTCATCAACAGGTAACTCAAAGAAAAGCCATCATGGAGTCCTTCATGGCAGCACAAAAATATTGCCTCCTTGCTACATGCCATAGAAAATATTTGTTGCAGTACTTTGGTGAAGAGCGCACCACTGACTGTGGTATGTTTATATTTTTCATTTTAAGAATTAATTTGGACTCATCTGCAAATATTGTCCATCCGAAAAGAGGGATTAATAATTCGAAGTTCCTATTGTTTAATCCCGTCCTAGTGTTTTCTAAGTGCTTATTGAAGGGTACATGCTACATCAAGTCTTATCTCAACTGGCGGAATCAGCATACAGTGACACATTGATTTATGACGTCTCTTGATCTACAGGTAATTGTAATAATTGCATAGGGGAAAAAAATGAGAGGGATTTGTCAAAAGAATCCTTCTTGTTGCTGTCCTGCATTAAGTCTTGTGGAGGACTCTGGGGCCTGAACTTGCCGGTCGATGTTCTCCGTGGATCACGAGTAGGGTCCTCTATCTTTTTAATGTCTGCAATTTCTGATAGTTTGTGACATATATTGGCTATTCTCACTTGATTGGAGGTGATCATCTATGTGCTGATAATGTTATCATTGGGAACAACCATATGTGACAGGATCAATGCTAGTAAATCATTTGAAGGGAATGTATATTTGAGTCATGCACAGTTTTGGTGTGCAGATTAGATTGTACAAGTTTTGAAAGTGTTCCACAAATTACTTTATTATAAGGTCTTAATGATACATCTGGCAGCACTTTTTTTCTTAACCTTGGACACTAATTCACATTTTTGGAAAGAAAGACGTTGCATAACAAGTACTTTCTCATTTTGTAGGCCAAGAAGATCGTTGACAACAATTACGATAAACTTCCAATGCATGGACGGGGAAAAGACTATCCACCAAACTGGTGGAAAGCACTTGGTGGTCTGCTTGTAGCACATGGTACCATTATGAACCTCTCTATACTCAACCATGGTCCTTCACTTGTTGGCTATAGCAAACCACTCCCTCAAAAATACTTATTCTGCATGCTGGCTTGTTTGTCTTGTAGCGGTTATGAAACTACATATTAGACATTTCTTTTCTTTCCTTTTTCTGAGAACAAATGATTGCATTATGAAAAACTTTGAAGGTTTATAATGTCACAGTTCATTCTTCTAGTAAAAGTAGTGTTTTAGTTAATCTAAGGTCAATCGTATCTTATGGCATGCATACAAACAGCCATATTTTGTATAGACAGTAGATACGACCAGGGATCCAATAACCGTTCCCGGATGAAATCCCGGCCAGCCACCGGTACCGGTAACCGGCCGGTTACCGGTCAAATCCGGTTTTTTCCGAATGAAATTCGTTCAAATTTGAAATTTTGAATTTGGATTTGAAAAAACCGCCGGGATCCCGTATCCCGGTCAGGCTCTGGGTAAGCGGTAACCGGTGGTTACCGGCCGGGATTTTAATCCCTGGATACGACCATTACAGCTACAGTGCACTTGACTCTTTGGGCAAATATCCTTCTATGGATATCTCTGCTTTTCAAGATCTCTAAGTTTGTGTCTGTTTAACCTGTTGATTTCTCATATTGTATTGTAGCCTGTTAAAATCCGAAGCTAGCAACCTTTCATCCGCTGAAGCAAATTCATGGAATCTCCTGTGTTTGTCGCAATTTTTGTGATGTTTGGCTGTAGTGTTAATTGTTAAATACGGCGAGTAGTAAGTTACCGCATTTTATTTCTCATGGGTTATCCTCGTATTCATACATAAACATCTCAGCTACTGACTTTTATTTTCTTCAAAGGGAATGATATGCATCAGGTGTCAGAATAATAAAGCATTTCTGGCATCCTTAATTCTTACTTTTTATTTATTTTATTTTGCCTTTTTCTCTCTCTATGTGCAGATTATTTGAAGGAGACTGTTCGTGATGCATATAGACTTGTCAGGTGCTGTGTTGAGTATTTGCTTTCTCTGTTTTACGTTAATGATTCTACGGATGCTTTATCACTAGCTCTTTTATATTTTATTGAGTATTACTTAAAGTAACATATATACAAATGCTTAAACCAGCGACCCTCACTAATTCTGTATGTCTATATTCAGTGTTAGTCCAAAAGGGGCCAAGTTTCTCTCTACCGCTGATAAGATGGATGGAACACCACTAGTTTTGCAGCTGACTTCAGAGATGACTAATCAAGAGGAGCATGGTAGTTCACAGCATAAAGAAGGGGGCTTAAATACTTTGACCACATTAGATTCTGAAAGATTTTCTGAGGTAAGTTTCTCACAGGAATTATTTCTTAATTGACTTGTGGCCTTGTGCATCCCCACCTCCACAACATACTGCTTTTGTTCTTTTTATACTTAATTTGAGGTATTTTTGTAGCGTTGTTCTTGACTTCTTGTGTCATTTAAATTTCTTTCAGGATGAACTGAAACTTTACCAAATGCTCTTGAACGTCAGGATGAAACTTGCTCAAGATGTTGGAACTGCACCGTGAGTTAAATGCTGAATGACATTGACAAGTTTTAGACTCTAGGCTGTTTTGGCTATTGGAACAATCATTGAATTGAATTTCTCTGATCCTGTTGTTTCAGATATGCTATATGTGGTGATCAGACACTAAGAAACTTTGCAAAGATGAGGCCTTCTACTGGAGCTAGACTGGCTAATATTGATGGTGTTAACCAGGTATCACTTTGAAAGATAATGATACTTAGCAAACTGTTATGCATCTATGAATTTCTGCAGCGTATCCAATTAAAAATAATGCAATAAGTGTGATAAAATAATTTTCCCTCTTGTACTCATACAACATCTGACCTTTTGTTTTCAGCACTTCATTTCGTGTTACAGTGGCATTTTCATCCAAAATATCACACAATTGTCAAAAGAGTTGAATCTTCCGGTGGATAATCCGTCAGCTGTAGAAGATATAGCTGCTGTTCCAAAACCTGTACACAACAATCTTCCTAGGAGCTTGGGTGATGCAAAATTTACTTCATGGGAATTGTGGCAGAACAAGGAGCTCTCTTTCCAGAAAATTGCAGTGAGTTGTTGTTTTCGTTTTTGTTTGCCACTGAACCTTAAATGGAAGTTCACAGCTTGACATGATAGTGTATTCTAGCATTTCCGCAGAGCGGTGCCAATAAAAGAGCAAACGGTTATATCATACATACTTGATGCTGCTCGAGATGGATGTGAGATGAACTGGAATAGGTTTTGCGAGGAGTTAGGGCTAACACTTGATATAGCCTCATGGATCCGTCTTGCCATTTCAAAGGTTGGATCACGTGACAAGTTGAAGCCAATCAAAGATGAGCTTCCAGAAAATGTAATTCTTCCTCCATGCATAATTATGCCATTTCTGTTGGTGATTAAGTAGATTTATTGCTACAGCAGACGTAGGAACCACTTCTCTTATGCACTGCCAAGCTCATTATGTGTTCATCCAAAGCATTCATGGAGGACTAATTTACTTGGCAAGATACTAAATGATAATTGCAGGTAACTTATGAGATGATCAAGACATTCCTGACAATTGTGGATCTTGGATTGTGTGAGCAAACTTTTGGTAAGGTTCCTACTGATGGGGTTCCCGCTAGAACAACAGAGCCACCAAAATCATGCTCCCATGGCAGTGAAGTTGGCGAGAATGGTAATCAGGGAGATTGTGTCCTCGTGGCAGGTGCCTGCGATACAAGCCCTTCGACGAAGAGATGCCAAACTGACAGAACACTCGTTTCTGCTGACGACCCAGTAAAGAAACTGCAAAAGATAGACGAGCAAGGGAGAGAATCTACTGGCACAATTGATGCCACCGAAGATGCTATACTAGAACTGGTCGCGAGCCGCGACGGGGTAAGGCATTCTTTCTCAAGTTTCTTTGCCTGGAGCCCATGCCTGTTCCTTGTGTTGAGCATCTGAATGTTGCAGGTTCCATTGGAGGATGTCGTCAAGCACTTCAATGGTTCGAAGAGAGAATCTGTTGTTGAGCTGTTGGACAGCCTTGAATGCAATTTTTTGGTATACAGGAAAAATGGCCACTACGTGATTATGTAACAAGCTGAAGGGATGATAACAGTTAGTACCAGTATCCCATCTCTAGGACCTCGTTGCTTGTGCGTGGATGTATATATGCTTGGTAGTTGTGACTTTGGCAAGTTGAACTTGTTCTAGTTTATAGATCTAGTTGTTTGAATATAGTCACTTGTCAATTCCAATGGGTCAAAGGCTAATATATAACATGTACAAATGCAAACAACACCCTACACAATATATATATTTAACACCCCTCTTCAAACTCATGGTGGGTTAACAACACTGAGTTTGGAGAGGTAGAAGTTATGCTGAACTCGAGTCTGTATCTTAGTGAAGAAAAACTGAAGCTTCGAAGGCACGTACTGAAGAACAATAAATTGGTCTTGCACCTGCGATCGCATGTATGAAGCATCCACTCCAATGTGCTTGGTAAGCTCATGCTTCACAGGATCACGAGCAATGCTGATCGTACCAGTACTATCTGATAAAAGCAGAGTCGGTGCAGAAACAGAAACGCCAAAATCCGCAAGGAGCCACCGTCGTGATCTCACCATCAACAAGCCATGGTTTCAACTCACCTCGGCCGAACGAGAAATGCAATTGCTTTTAGTCTTCCAAGCAATCAAGGAGGAACCAAGGAAAACACAATAGGCAGAAAGAGACCGGCGATCAGAATAAACGCTAGCCCAGATCGCATTAGAGTACGTCTGAAGCTATAAAGAACTGGAACGAGGAAAGAAAAGACGTCGAGTGAGGGTTCCACGAAGATATCGAAGAACACGAAGAAGGTGATTGTAGTGGAGCTGAGTGGGAGCAGAGACAAACTGACTCAAGATGTGAACTGGGTGAGAAATGTTAGATCGAGTAATCCCAAGGTAGACGAGACTCCCGACAATATGGCGATAGCGAGTAGGATCCTCAAGAGACTCACCATCAGTAGGCCGAAGGTGAACACCTAACTCCATAGGAGTATCCACTACGTGTTGATCAGTGAGACAAGCACGAGTAAGGATATCCTGAATGTACTTCTTCTGGGAGAGATAGTAGCCCTCAGGCGTAGAAGTGATCTCAATCCCAAGGAAGTAACGAAGAGGACCCAAATCAGACATTAAGAATCGCCATCGAGACGCCCTTCACAAAGGCAATGTACTGAGAATCATCTCCAGTAATGATCATGTCATCCACATATAGAAGGAGGAGCGTCTGACCCCGTGGAGAGGTGTGAACAAAGAGAGCAGGGTCGTGATCACTAGCAGAGAAGCCGGCAGCAGTGATAACAGAGGAGAAGCAGTCAAACCAAGCACGTGGGGCTTGTTTGAGCCCATAGAGAGAATGATAAAGGCAACAAACCATACCATCAGGGACAGAATACCCAGAGGGCGGCTGCATGTAGACCTCCTCACGCAACTCGCCATTGAGAAAGGCATTCTTAACATCCAACTGAGAGATAGACCACTGGCGAATAGAGGCCACAGCAAGGAGAGTACGAACAGTGGTCAAGTGAGCGACATGTGCGAAAGTCTCATCGTAGTCGCGACCATGCTCCTGCTGAAAACCACGCGCTACAAGACGAGCCTTGTGGCGCTCAAGGGAACCATCCGAGGGGGTCTTGATCTTGTACACCCATTTACACGTGATAGGAGTAACACGCGCAGGCAAGGGCATAAAGATCCCAAGTGCTAGTGCGCTCCAAAGCAGCAATCTCCTCAGACATTGCGAGCTGCCACTCAGGGTGAGCAGCGTCTCACTGAGATCGAGGCTCAAAGAGCAAAAGGCGCGGCCAGAGGCCTTGCAGCGCCTTTGATGGTGTGACGATCACGAAGAGCATATCTGGGAGGAGAAGACGGAGCCGACCCAAAGAATGATGGAGAGGGAGGACTGGGAACAGGGCCCAGTAGAGACGGAGGCTCAAGAGAGGAAGTAGGAGGCCGAGGACGGCGAGAGTAGTGCAAGGGTAAAGATGGAGCCTCAACAAAAGAGCGGGAAGGAAAATCCGATGGAGGCGGAACAGATGGAGTTGGAGGAGTAGATGGAGGATGAGGCGAAACAGTGGTGGAAAGCTGAGAGTCAGGAAAAATCAGAACGGAGATCGACTCAGCCAGAGAATTCGAGCTGACAGTGGGGGAATGAGGGTAGTAAGGGCGGGACTCATCAAAAGTGACATCCCGAGAAATCCTCATCCTACGAGCAACAGGGTCATAACAACGATAACCTTTATGCTCAAGATCAGAGCTAAGAAAAACACACTCAACCGACCGAGCAGCCGACTTGGTGCGCCACGAGGTGGAAGAAGGATTAAACAGACATGTACCAAAATCGCGAAGATGATCAGACTGAGCTCGATTAAAGAGACGCCAACAGAGTAGAACCTCAAGAGCAGAGAAGGTCAGAGGTTGATGAGAAAAGCAAAGAGAGAAACAAATTTCACTTAGAAGTGAGGGGGAACAGAGGAGGCAAGCATGAGAGCCCGAGCGGTCTCAAGTAAGTGACGATGTTTACGCTCAGAGACACCATTCTGAGCGTGAGCACCAGGACAAGAGTACTGAGGAAGAGTGCCCTACTCAGCGAGAAAGCGACGCAAAGCAGCAGAGAGATACTCACCAGCAGAGTCAGCACGAAAAACACGAATGACTGAATCAAACTGAGTGCGAACCATGGTTGCGAACATCTGATAAATAGAAAGAACCTGGCTGCACTCGGACATGAAGTAGATCCAAGTATAACGAGAATAATCATCAATAAAGATCACATAATAGCGATGACCCCCTTTCGAAACGAAGGGAGCCGGACCTCAAACATCAGAGTGAACAAGATCAAAAGGACAAGTAGAAATAGAATCACTAGTGGGATAGGGGAGCTGCAGTTGCTTGCCAAGCTTGCAACCCATACAATGTAAAGAGGTGTTCCCAGAAACAGACTCAAGAACACCATGACCGACTAAAGACGATAGACGCGAGCCACAGAGATGATCGAGACGATGGTGCCACTGAGCAAAAGATGTAGTGGAGGACGCAGCAAGAGCAGAGGTAGTGTTAGTGGCCGATCGGGTCAGGTGGAGACAATGGAAGGAAGATGAAGCCACCGAGCTCCCAAAGACGCTAGAATCACGCGCCGAGGGCCAAGACCAAGCAGAGTCCCGTCAAGGCGGTCCTCAACACAACAAGAGTCGACTCAAGAACAACACGACAGGTCGTGATCAAGGATCGACCAAATAGACATAAGCCGCATAGTAAGCCGAGGAACATGAGAGACTGCAGAACATAAAAAGAAGAAGTGAAAAGGGTGCCTCGCCTCAGTAACAGAAGGAGGTACCATCTGTAGTCTCTAATGGAAGAAAAATCGGTGGATCGCATGACAGTAAGGTGGGTAGAATCTGGTGTCATGTGAAAAGAAGCACCAGAGTCTAAGATCCACGGAGACAAGATACTGACGAGGGAGGAGGCGGAGGCGAGGAAGACTGCAGAGAAGCAAGAGCGACGAAAGCGTAACCCGAGGAGTCCGAGGATGAGCCGACACCGAGGGTCAAGCAAAGAGAGAAGCTGCAGTGTGGCGCCACCAGAGGAGCCTGGCGAGAGGGCCATCCTCGAGGGAGAGGAACCTCCAGAGCCCTTCGGGGACGCCCGCCCGACGACTCGGGTCCCTCCTCCGCTTATAACAATCCTAATACTGTGGCCAAGACGACGACAAGAGGGGTGAAGTGGAGACCACAGAGAAGCAAAGAACCACTAGAGGAGCCGGAGGAGGGTCACGGCTTGTCAAGAAAGCGGCAAAGGAGCAGATGTCAAGGCATAAGACAGATCAGATCTCGAGCCATGCCACGGTGACGAAGTCTCCTCAAGACGCGACACTGTGAGGGCCTCCACTAAGCTCGGGCGTGGGTGGCGAGTCAGAGCCGAGCGCATGCCTCGAACTCGAGCCGAGACGCGCGTCAGAAGTCGAGAGACGGTGAGTCTCCTGGTGAGCGCGGAGCCGCACACAGCAGGGATAGGTCCGGCAGGCATCTGGCCCCAGAGAGTCAAGCTGACGTCACACCTCTGACAACTTCTGGTAGAAGTCATCAACAGTGGCATCGAGCAGCTGAAGAGAATGTGCCTGGTGCACAACTGAGAGATACATAGCATCGCTCGTCGGCTGGTAGTGGGCTCGGAGGCGCTCCCACATGAGCTGTGTCGTCGGCAGCTCCGCCACATCCATAGAGATGGTCTCGGGCATGCTACCCACTAGAATGGCGGTAGCACGAGCCTCGACCTCTGCCCGGCCTTCGGCGTGTATCTCGGATCGGTAGAGCTCTAGCGCCTCCAAAGGCAAAGATTGTCGACCTCTGAGCCGCCTGCCCGCACCAACAGAGAGAGGGCAAGGTTGGCGGTGTAGGACGAGGCGACATGGCTGCCACCGGTGAGATGACCCCAGAGACGCCGGGTCGCTGAGGTGGATCTCGTGAACGCCCACTCCTTAAGTTTGTCCCATCAAAACGAACTGGGGGGAGCAGGATGGCGAAGGAGCCTCCAGTAGAAGCCACCAGCTGCTGTTTTTTTTCTCTTTTTCTTTTCTTTTCTTTTTCTTCTCTTCTTCTCGGCTGGGCCGGCTCACTCAGCCCAGCTGGAAAAACACTCGTGCATGGGACTTTAGGGTTCCTCCGAGCGGCGGTGGCGGCAGCGGCAAGCACCGAGATCCGGTGCTGGCGGTGGCGGCTAGCTCCGAGATCCGGCACGGAGGGCGCCAGCCCCTTGGGCGATGAAGGCGACGCCGATCCGTGAGGGCGGCCTTCGACCCACCATGAGGGCGGCGCGGCGAGACGATGGAGGCGGCGCCGACTTGGCGCGATCTCGAGAGATAGAGGAGCAATGACAACAAGGCAAGGGCAAGAACGACCGAAAGGGGAGGAAGGCGTGGAGGCGGCGCGGGGAGAGTGGCGGCGGCGACTGGTGGCTAAGTGGTAGGGTTTCAAAACCCTAGCTCTGATACCATGTTTGAATATAGCCACTTGTCTATTCCAATGGGCCAAAGGCCAATATATAACATGTACAAATGCAAATAACACCCTACACAATATATATATCTAACACTAGTATCCCAATTCCCATCTCTGAAAGGCTTTGCTTACCTATGGGATGTTCGTTGCTTGTACGTGGATGTCTATATACGTAGAGTACTTGCTACTAGTTACTACGGCTTTGGTCTGGGGAACCTTTATCTGTGAAATCCCTGTGAGATGCTTGCGCTCCAAAGTCAAGTATTGTTGTGCGTTGGTTAATTGCATGTGCACATTTTGGGGATTTGTTTGTCACAAGATAAACCAATGCATTGCAATGCAAGGTTTGGATCCTAGGAATTGAACACGAATTTTGTAGCACCGGAATTGCAATCCCAGAATCCCTGCACACGAAAAAATATATATATAATTTAAACTAGTACAGAACGTAAGTTTCAAAGTTTAGCAATGTTGTTGTCACAGACCGGCCTAGCTTTGGGCTTCGTTCGTGGGCCATGGGCTCAGGAGGCAAGAGGGGGATCCAGTCGAGACTACAAAGGACAGGCGACAGTGATTGAAGAAGGCATCGAAGAATATTTTCAGTTTAGCCTTGGCTCCCATCTTCCTCCGCCATGCTATCTCTCCCCCAAATTCCATTTCTATGATTCCTAGTCTCCTGCTTCTTCTTAGTCTTGATTGCTTTTCTCTGTCTTGATTCTAATTCCCTAATTTGTATCTCTAAGTACTAGTATATTGAGTTGGTTTGGATCATCGTGTTCTTGTCCTGGGTGTGCATCAGTGTTCATCAATCGGGACAGTAACAATTGGTATCAGAGCCATTCCAATCTGCAATGCGCACGCTATCAAACTAGCACACAGTAATCGAGATGGAGCAACAACTCCAGAAGCTGACCCAGGCGATCTTAGCGCGAGGCGAGTTACTCAAGCAGCTGCAAATCCAGTGCGCGGCCATCCAGGCCTCAGTGGAGGAGATGAAGCCCATCCGACCGGAGGTCAAGACGGAGACCAAGCCGGCTGCTGGTCGTCTTCGACCCACTTCTTCGTGCGGAAGCGCTCCACTCTTCGACTACAGACCAACGTCTCTGGCCGAGCGGCCGCCGCAACGAAGTCACACCCCTTGCCGACATCAAGGCCGACTTCTAGCGGCTGGTTTTGCCAATCCAAGACTCGCCCCAGTCGGTGACCACATCGGTGTAGGCCTCCTCGCCGAGGTCATTTGTCACCGGCGAGCTGGACAACCTGATGCCTGCCAGGTGCTCGATGATGTGTTCCGGCGACGACACCGCCTTGCAGACGTCCATATTCATGCCAGACGCGGCCCCAGGGTTCTCCCTCAACCACTGCCCTGCTCGACGTCGCCATCACCAGCCCCGCTCCATTCATCGACACCCCTTGTGTGTGTGCCAACACCTGCATCATCAACGCGCACCAACTGTTCGGCGAAATGCAACCATGCACTGATGTCGACCATGCCTTGGCGGAAGCTACTCCAGGCATAGACCCCGCACCACCACTCACCCTAGTGCTTGACACCTAGTCCATCCACGTCCATCTGGTCTTGGTCACGCAGTTGGCCACCTCCACACCTAGCGGTGTCGCTGCCAACTCCGCCAACTGTGGCAACGAGCTCAATCGCAGGTGTCTCCTCTGTTTCCATGGCACGCTCAAGCTATTCGATGAAAGGTTTATTAGGAGTTCAGTGGTACTGTGGCCACCTCCAATAAAAAGTGTTGGGTGGAGTCCGTGGCCTTCCCCTTACCAGGTCCAAAGCATAAGTCATGAAGCTGAAGCACGGCCAATGTCGTGGTCATCTTTGGGGGTGTGGTCGAGAGGGTGAGTAGCTTAAGCACCCATGGTGCCGGGACCCGAAAATACATCTCAAGAACCCTCTGTGTATTCTGAACTAGTCCCAGATCAGTAGCTAGCTCACACAGAAAATAGTGATGAAATACCATCCATTTATTCGATTTAACTAAAAATATCTCAGAGTAACAAATAATAATAATAACTGGACCTTATGGTCAACGTTTACTTAACTTGCCACGCAGGGTTAAAGAAACAAATAAACTCTTGCAGCAGAACGAAACTCTTGAAAAGGCCAATCAACATGCCCATAGGCAATCGAGTGGAGAACGCACCCTAATCCGCAAAACCTTCATAGTTCTCCTTCTGAAAGAACTCTTGAACAGCTTGATATTCTTCAACTGATCAACAAAGGCATAAGCCGTGAGTACATAAAGCACTCAGCAAGCCGTAGGAAAATGTATGCAAATAGTATTCATGCACGACCTGACAAAGGTTAGCTGTATGGTTCTTTTGCAGAAAGCAACATTTACGATAAATACAATAAATAGATTAAAATGTGTAGTTGAAAACAATAATAAATAATTAAATAATTTCTTTGAAACAACAAGTGAATTTTTCGTTCACTTTCCAACCAAACCAAAGATAAGTGAATCCCCAATTCACCAATCGACACAAACCACCAAGTGAATTTTCTGTTCACCAAACAAACATTATATTCATCAAGTGAACTTCCCATCCACACTTCGACTCATTTTTAAAGAAACTCTATCTCCCGTGTGAAATCCCCGAGCATGTCCATAACCGCGGACACGGCTATTCGAATAGTTTTACACTCTACAGAGGTTGTACAGTTTTACCCACAAGACACGACTTCTCTAGTTTGTTTGGCATCCGTCGATACCACTACTCACTACCTTAGGTAAGCAGTCTAGAGCACGTGATAAGGCCTTTACAAAGCCCTGTTTTGACTCAGTTCTGCTCGCTAAGGTTTCGCCACCTGGCCCCCTCTTGAGCCCGAATCGTCAACCAAAACAAAGCCGAATCAAAACATCGCTAATTAATTAGCCAGGTCCGTCCCATACCAGACATGTGGTTTGTACGGTTACCAGACATGTGGTTTGTACGGTTAAGTCCCAGTTCAATGATGCACAAGATTAAGTCCTTGACCAGTTACTCAGGCGATCTTTCCGCAACCCATACCGTGCTAAACCCACACCCACAATCCACCAACCTACTCGCCTGAGCGAAAACAATTTTGTTTAACCAATACTAATGACACACCCTGTCATGGTACATAAATTTTAACAAGAGTGGCTCACCACCATAATTCCATATATCATTAAGTCAAGATTAATCATTATGACACATGTGATCATGAACCCATCGTAACTAAGTTGAACTAAGCATCTATACGATACCTATGTTGGTGATACAAATATGTCCAACTATAATTATCCATGCTAAGGTGACAAAGGATTCACGATATTCAAATAATCGATGGAGGCATAATGACAACAGGTAATAACTAATCCCAAAGCAGTTTGTATAAAGATAGCATGCAATCTGTATAAAATAATATACTTTTGAAATCATAGGTTCAATATGATCAAAGGACTACGGCTTGCCTTGGAATAAATCCTGGGATTGATCTTGATCTTGGTATACTCCTCCTTGCTCAAAGCTTCCCGAAGCATCAACGTCTATTCGCAAACAAGCAAATAAACCAAATAAATAAATAACAGAGAGGAAACAAACTCCAAAATTTAAATAAAAATTTCAGATAACTAGATCTTGAATTTAGATGAATTTAGGAATTTGAATGAACTCAATCGGAGTTCGGATGCAAAAGATATGGGCTTTGGAAGATTCAAATGAAATGATAGAAATTAGAATTTCAGATTTAAAGAATTGTTTCTCTGAAGGAAAAACAATTAATTGAGTCATGCTGACATCATCAATGATTTTGAGCTGAAAGATAATTAGGATAATGAAATTGACAAGTGGGGCCTACAGTCAATGGTTTGGTGCATGGTAGACTGGATCCATGGACCTTTTAGATCGGGTGGGTTTTGGTTCGCCACATGGCTGCTGACAGGATGTCGACGAGGATGTCACATGGGCCAAGGAAGTGAGGTGGCCGCTGACTTGGCGACGAGTTGGCACAAGAGAAACGATCCAGAGGTCCAGCATGACCGGTGGCTTGGAGGTGACCGTGATGGTGACGAGCGGACTACCGGAACACTCTGGTGACAGGAAACAACAAGGAGGTGAGGGATCACAAGAGAAAGGTATAGAACGCGACATGACGCGCACACGACGGTGGAAGCACTCACTGGAGCTGTAGATCAGCAAAGAGGCGGCTCGGCCAGATTCAGGATGATGGGGTCGATGGCGATGCGACGGCCTTCGAGAAGAGACGATGAGAGCACTTCGAAGACCGCGGCGAGGCGAGTCCAACGCCGGTGACGGCGCAGGCTGAGATCGCTGGATGGTGACGAACGACGAGGATGAAGAGCTTCAATGGCCGGCTCGGGTTTGAGAAACTACAGCGCAATGGAGGAAAAGTGTCGGCGGCTAGAGCAAACAAGGGAGGAGCTCTGGGCGAAAATTATGACGCAGGTGGGCGCCTTAAATAGGGTTGGGGAGGGAGGATTCCAGGAGAGACACGGGTGGCTGCTGAGTTTGCTTCAGGCATAGGAACGGAAGTTCCAGAGGAAAACGATGAACAGCCGCAGGGTCCATCGGCAAAGAGAGCCAAAAGAAAAGGCAAAAGCAAAAGCTGGCTTTCGGCTGGGCTTTTCGCACGGGACAAGAACAAGGCCATCTCGGCTGGGCTTGTGGCGAAAAGAAATGGAACGGCCAGGAAAAAAAATGGAAACGGCTGGCTCGATTGGCTGCTTTCACGCACGCGCCAGGGAAAGAAACGGCAGGCTGCTTGGGTGGGCTTCTTGCGCACGTGAACGGAACGGCTAGCTTAGTGGGCTCAAGGTGCCAAAGAAAAGGGAAAAGCGGGCCAAGCTGCGGCTGCTCGCGCGAGGAAAAGGAACGGCCGGGAAAAGAAAATAGGATTGGGCTGAAAGAATGGATTTCGGCCCAAGAGACTAATCGGAGATTTTAATAATTTTTTTTTAGAAAATAGTAGAAAAGACAAATGACAAATGGAAAATAGCAAATGCACTCAGAAAAATTCTAGAAAAATATATCCAAGCACATAAAACCCAAATAAAATAATTTTTATAATAGTTGATGTTGACATTATTCATATTAAATTGTTTTTGAACTCTACAAATTCCAATTAAGCTTTTAACTTTAACAAAAGAATTCAAATGGTTATTTTTCTTTTTAAAACTTCAAAACAGACCAAAATTTTGGGATGTTACACGTGGCCACCACCAATTCATTTCCTCTCTGGAGTTGCTGGTCCTCTTGTCATTCTTGATAAAGTGAAGGGTCCTAAATACCAAGAAATTGTCATCATCCAAAGAGGAGATGACACAACTAAGCGTGGTCAAGTGCTTGAAATCGATGGAGAGAAAGCTGTAGTTCAGGTTTTTTAAGGAACTTCTGGCATTGACAACAAATACATAGCTGTGCAATTGTGGAAGCCCAGCCAAGGGCTTCACCCGAGAGGTCCTCCAAACCAACTAGAGGAATCATATCATGTGGGTAAATTGTACAACCTCTGCAGAGTCTAAACTATTCAAATAGTTGTGTCCACGGTCATGGACGTGCTGGCAAAGACCACTCAAAGTTAGACATTGGTTTTGTTTTCAAAAGGTTTTGGATAAACTATTTTTGGGATTTCTATCCCATGGTTTTGGGCGGGGAGCCTTGTGCGAGGAGGGTATCCTTCACCATCTGATGATGAATGTTATCCAACTGAAAAATTGAATTTGGAAAATGAATTTTAGTTATTGTATCACTGCCTTGGAACTTAGTATATGTAATTGAAAGAAACTTGGCTTTACGCAAATCAACCATATTATGCCTTCACTTGGGATATCTATTTATGCATGACATTCTGTTAATTGACGGGTGTAATTTGCGAGCACGGTTGTTGTGCTTATTCTTGCTTGATTGATGAATTGAGCAGGAGAAGACTTCTTTGATGATGATGAGGACCAGATCAACTAGGCCGCGTCCTCCAGCCAATTACCTGTGGTGTATTGGATGGACATGGTTTTGCTTCCGCTGTGTATTTTGCTTTGTTGTCGTGGCTTGTAAGCAACTTTGTAATCAACTCCCTTGCTGTTAATAAAGTCTTTTGTAGATGTATGTTATCACTTGTAATTGCTGTGAGAACTAGCCATTGATCTTTGGGACTAGTTCGGGTCACAAGAGGGTTAGGACTTCTCCAAGTCCCATGATCTCCTCGGGTTGGTCTCTGGACCTCCCGAGGTCTGATCGTGGCTCTTGGGGAGGTCCTGAGTCTCAAGACCTTCTCGGGTCAGTTCCCTAGACCTCTAGGAGGTCTGGTTGGACCTCCTGGGAGGCCTGGGTGGACTGCCCGAGAGGTCCTTGGGACCTTCTGGGAGGTCCTGGGGGACTCTCAGGGAGGTCTTAGAGGACCTCTCGGGTGAAGCCCTTGGCCGGGTCGCCACAACAATTCATTGGTGAGGTTCTAAAAACTCCAGTGTCATTGGATATGCTTGGGCACATTTTCAATGGTTCTGGGAAACCTATAGATAATGGTCCACCAATTTTACCAGAAGCATACTTGGATATTTCCAGAAGTTCTATCAATCCCAGCGAGCGAACATACCCTGAAGAAATGATTCAGATTGGCATATCTACAATTGATATCATGAATTCTATAGCTCGTGGTCAGAAGATCCCTCTTTTTTCGGCTGCTGGGCTCCCACACAATGAAATTGCAGTTCAGTTTTGTTGTCAGGCTGGTTGGTAAAATGTTTAGAGAAAACTGATAATATCTTGGAGAATGCCAAGGAGGACAATTTTGCTATTGTCTTTGCAGCTATGGGAGTAAACATGGAAACAACACAATTTTTCAAGCGTGATTTTGAGGAAAATGGTTCAATGGAGAGAGTTACCTTATTTCTTAATCTGGCAAATGATCCAACCATTGAGCGTATTATGTAACGTCCCATTTGTCCAGAGTTCCTGAAGTTTTCAAAATAAAAAGAACCATTTGATTTTGTTGAGAGTTCAAAGCTTAACTTGAGATTTTAAAAGAGCTTTAATTGACTAAACCAAACTTCAACTAAATCAGTTCGGTTTCTTCTGGAGTTTGTTGGAGTTTTCCTTTTTCTCTTTTTGCTCTGTGAGCCTTTAAGCTTGGCTTCTCCTTTCCAGGACCTCTTCTGTGTCTGGACCTCTCCCTCGGTCCAGACCTCCTTTATGTTGGACCTCCCCCTTGCTCAGACCCCTTTGTTGGTCTAAGACCTCATTTTTGAGTTTAGACTAGCTCGGGTTTGTGTTTCAAACCTTTTTGATTTTTTGGACATTTCCTTGTATTTTTTGTTTGGACTTCCTTTAGTCCAGACATCCTCTTTGTTGGTTTGAATCTCTTTGTGTTTAGGCCTCCTCTCTGGTCTAAACTTTCATCTCTATCTTGATCTCTTTTGATCTAGACCTCTTTCTCTGTGTGGACCTCCCCGTGGACCTCTCAACGTTCATTTGAACTCCCTGAGTACATTTGAGTATCCCAGAGTTCTTTTGGACCTCCCTGTGCCCATATGGACCTCCTTATGTCCATATGGAGCTCCTTTTGAACTCCCAGTGTCCAACCGAACTTCCCGGCGTTCAGCCAGGACCTTCCCCTACCCATTTGAACCTCCTCGGGTTCATTTGGGGCCCTCTCGTGTTCTTTTGAATGCCCTCTAGTTCATTTGAACCTTCTCTGGTCCAAATAAACCCCCCCTTTGGAGATCTTAACCGCTCTGACCTCCCCCTTGTTAGATCTGGCCGTTAGGACCTCCCCTTTGGAGATCTTAACCGCTCAGACCTCCCCCTTGTTAGATTTGGCCGTTAGGACCTCCCATTGAGAGATCTTAACCGCTCAGACCTCCCCCCTTGTTAGATCTGGTCGTTAGGACCTCCCTTTTGGAGATCTTAACCGCTGCACCTCCCCTTATTAGATCTCGGCCGTTAGGACCTCCCTTTGAGATCTTAACCGCCGCACCTCCCTCGTTAGATCTGGCCGTTAGGACCTCCCTTGGAGATCTTAACCGCCGCACCTCCCCTTGTTAGATCTCGCCGTTAGGACCTCCCTTTGGAGATCTTAACCGCTCGCACCTCCCCTTGTTAGATCTCGGTCGTTAGGACCTCCCTTTGGAGATCTTAACCGCTCGCACCTCCCCTTGTTAGATCTGGTCATTAGAACCTCCCTTTGGAGATCTTAACCGCCGCACCTCCCCTTGTTAGATCTGGCCGTTAGGATCTCCCCTTTGGAGATCTTAACCACTCAGACCCCCCCTTTAGATCTGGCCGTTAGGATCTCCCCTTTTTGAGATCTTAACCGTCTAGACCTCTCCTCTGTTTGATCTTTGAATCTGAAGGTTTAGACCTCCTAGCGTTTGGACCCACGGCTGCTCTTGCGGTCGCATCGCCGAAGTTTTACCTTCCTCGCCTTAGGACCGTTTGATGCTTATCGGACGGCCCAATCTTGTTGGCACGTTCGCTCGGTCCGAATGTCCCCTTTCCTTTTAGCCCTTCGATCTGTATCGGACGGCTTGGTTTAGTTGGAGCATTCGCCTGGTCCGAACATTCCATCCTTTTTGTGCCCTCTGATCTGCATCGGATGACTTGGTCTAGATGGCTCGTTCGTTTGGTCTGAACGACCCATTTGCCTTACTCCGTCCGATCAAGATCTAACGGCCCCTGTCCTTCCCGCGTATCCTTGCTTCCGCGGACCTCCCTTTTGCTCTCGATCTTGACCGTTGGGATCTCGTTTGAGAGATCTAACCATCAAGACCTCCTTGCAATGTTTTGGACCTCCTGTCTAGGACCTCCTTGCAGTGTTTTGGACCTCCTGTCCTTAAGACCTTCTCGTGTCTTTTGGACTTCCTCTCAGGATCTCCTCGCAGGACCCCCTCTCAGGACCTCCTCGCAGGACCTCCTCATTGGATCTCCTCGCAGGACCTCTCCCTTGGACCTCCTTTTTGGGTCTCCCCTTCAGGCCACCCCTTTGACGGGTCTGTTCACCTCTTGACAGACCTGCTCACTTTCTCAATTCCCCCGCTTCAAGATCTTAAGTGCATTTGATGTGGGTTGGGTCACATTAAACGCTGTCATCTACCATTGTACCTTTTTCTACTTTTTGTCACCTCCTTAGCCCTGTTTCTGTCATTTTGGTACTTGCTAGCAGTGTACCTTTTGTACCAATGCCTTGAACCTGGTCACTTCTTTTGGTGGTGGTTCTATTCTCCTTTTTCCCTTTAAATAGAGCATCATAGAGTGACCACTACCTCCTTGTTCTTCTTTTCAACTCTCCTCTCTATCTCTCTCGGTTCTAGAGAAACTCCCCTTGCTCCTCTGGGATCCCCTCGGTTTTGGACCTCCCCCTTGTTGGACCTCCCTTCTTGTGGACCTCTTCTCCTTTTGGCTCTATCTAGTTCCTTTTCGGTTTCTTTTTTAGTTGTTTTATTTATTTGTTTTCTTGCAATGTGTAGATTCCGTTGGTGCTGAGGAGCTCGAAGATCCAGCAACCCTTGTTGAAGCTCAGCAGCTCGCCACTGAAGGCAAGTCGTGGTCCTTGATCATTTTGAACCTATCTTTACAAAAAGTACTTTGTTTTGTTATAAACCTGCATTGGCTATTTGTATAAAGGCTGGTTTGGGCTCTAGTTAAATACCTACCTGTTTTATGCCTCCTTGTTTATTTGGCAATCCAATGTTGACATGTTTCCTCGAACACTTTAGGATGGGTACTGTTAGTTGGTTTCATATTGTTATTGCCAACATGGGTATCGTACTTGCTTAGCCATGCTCTAGTAGACGCTGATCTTTTCATGAATCAATATTGCTAAACTTGACTAATTGAATTATGGAACTTGGTTGGTGCCACTGATAAGCAACTGTGGTTGGTGCCGTAGGTTGTGTTGTTTGGTCAAGGTGAAACCCCAAAACTGTTTTATGCTCGGGCGAGTTGGCAAGATGCGAGTAGTGGGTTGTGACGACCCAACTCTAGGGCACCGAGAGGTCCTCCATGACCTCTGGAAAGTCCACCAGGACCTCCCAGGAGGTCCATAAAGGACCTCTCGGACAGTCCACCAAGACCTCCCAGGAGGTCCAGCAAGACCTCCTGGAGGTCCAGGAGGACATGACCCGAGAGAGAGTCTTAGAACCAGGGAGCACCCACGACCTGCCATAGCCACACTTAGGAACAAACGAGGAGGTCCGAGGGCTCACCAAGACCACCCACGACCCTCCAGAGGAGGTCGTGGATATCTGGACTTCTCGTAACCTCACACGCCATCCCTTTGTGAGGACATAGAGGTCGGAGCCCGCCCGTGGTCCTCTCAGGAAACTCGAGCTAGTCCCAAGGATCATGGCTAGCTCTTCACAAAGACAAACATATTGGTGGTGACATCCGAACACACCTTTATTCAAACAAAGCATTTACAAAGTTGTTTACAAGGTGGCCTTGGGCCAAACATAAATACATAAAAGCAAAAGAACTCAAAAGGGTCCATCAACACGCCACAGTGCAAATGATCGAGGGCACAACCTAGTCTTTGATCTTCTTCATCGACAAGATCTTCTCCCGCAAAGATTGCAATGAGCAAGAGTGAGCACAACAACCGTGTTTCGCAAGTTACACCCGTGGGTTAGCAACATGACATGCATAGATGGATAATCAAAGGATGGCATAATATGGTTATTTTGCACAAAGCCAATTTTCTTTCAAATACCATTACTAAGTTCCAAAGCAGATCTTTAATAGCTAAAATTCATTTAGCAAAGCGCTTTTTCAGCTTGAGTAGCATTCATCAACGAATTGGTGAAGGATACCTCCCGACATTAGGCTCCTCGCCCAAACCCATGGGATAAAATCCCAAAAACAGCTTTTAGCAAACATTTCGAAACCCCAAATCCAACATCTAACTTCAAGTGGCCTTTGCCAAGACGCCCATGACCGTGGACACGCTATTCAATAGATTTAACTCGCAGAGGTTGTGCACTTTACCCACACGACATGAGTACTCTAGTTTGTCCCAAGATTCGTCAATGCCACCTCTCACTTCCAAAGGTAAGAGATCTAGAGCTTATGACAAGGCCTTTACAATGCATTGCTCCACCACGCCTCTCCTTGCTAAGGTTTCACCCCCGTGGATAGCAATCCGTGGGAAGCCCTCTTGCACCAAAGGGGAACGAGAGATTATAAAAGACCATTGGCCAAACAAGACCTCCCACACCTCCAATGGAGCAGCATATGGTAGATTTTTGCAAATTAATCAGCCAGGTCCCACGCCCCATTTTGAAGACATGTGGTTGCACGATTGTAGCATAGCCCATTATAGGCATGGTATTGGTCGCTCAAAGACCGGTCCTCACATGACTAGGGCAACTTCCACAAACCCCTGGACCTCCACCTTAGCCAGGATAGAGTCCGTGCATAAACATTGCACCACCAAGCAAACCAATTTGCCCAGTCAAAACCCATTTTCATTTTCTTTGCTTACCCAAAGAACATTTTCATACCTCCATGACATCCCAATGTCATGGTGAAAACATTTAAAACATTATTTGGTCATGTTGGTAAAGATTTCCCCAAATCAATAAGTTTGATCTAAGCATAACTAAGCACATGTTTTTCAAATGATCTTGGCTCACACTCTTCGCATCAACCAAGTTTGACCTAATGGTGACAATAAGCTCAATCCAAAATCAACAGGGTCATACAAAGGAAATGGGTATAACTATGAAGTTAAAACGGTATTGAACTATCTTGATAGAAATAGGCATGCAAAGACATGTTAAAACAGACATAAATAATTTGAATTATCGGGTGCAATATGATCAAAAGTGTAACTTGCCTTGCTCACTATCCCGTGAATCCTCCTCTTGAAGACACTCGGACTACCCGAGTCTTCACGATCTACACGTATGAAGGAGCAATTTCAAAGAAGGTTCAAATAAAGATCCAATTAAGAACAATAAGAAAACCAAAAGAACCCCGGAGGAAGTACAAAACGCAACCAACAGAGAGGTCTAAACTCGGACTAGGTTCTTAGGAGGAGGTCTAAACTCACTCAGAGGAGGGTGGTCTTTGGCAAAAGACCCCAGGGGTGTGACCTAAGCAGTAGGCAAAGAGGTGCTGAGCAATGGTTCTTGCGCAAGGTCCAGAGAAGAGGTCCTCACACAAGGTCCATAGAAATCCACAAGAAGTCCATAAAAGGAGGTCCTGTGAAGGACACGATCAGCTCAGTGCAGTGATAAGAACAAGAGTGGAGCAGATCACCAAGGGACTTACCAGGAAAAAGAAGAAACAATGGATGGAGGGAAAGTCGGGAGCAGCAAGGCTTTCCCTGGGAGCCACTGGTCGAGAGCCAGGATAATAGAGTGTGAAGAAAGGTGATATGGTGGAATTTCTTGGTCTAATTGTAATCAAAATGGTGAAGAAAACTAGAAACATACGTGTCAAGGATAAGTATAGAAATGGGTCAAAGGTAGGTAGTGGCAGGGCAGGTGTCACTACAATTCTGGGCAAAAGGTACGAGGAAGGACAATGTATGTTGCTTGGGAAGGAACAAAGAAAAATGTTAGGGTACGGTTAAGTGACCCAATTCAAAGTAAAACACCACGTATATGGATGCATTTATTGTGACAAGACCCGCATTAAATGCTCAATATAATAACGTATGAGGAATTGAGATGGTTAAGACCGGCAGTGGGGCCATCAATTTAGAAACAATGGGTCAAAATAGGGAGGTCTTGCCCGCAGAGAGGTCCTTGAGGAGGTCCAAGGCTAGGAGGTCCTGATGTACACCAAGGAGGTCCGAACGTGGGGAGGTCCTGACGGTCAGGATCAACAAAGGAGATCCTGACGGTTAGGATCTCATCAAAGGAGGTCTGGCGAGGAGGTCCCAAGCCAGGTTTAAGAGGCCACGGGATGTCTCGGATAGGAGGTCCAGAACTTCACGAAATCCCGTGGTTGAGATTAAAGGCAAGTTGAGGTCCGGGCGGTTGGATCTCCGAGAGGAGGTCCAACACCAAGATCAACGCCAAGGGGAGGTCCCCAGAGAGAAAAGATGCACGGGAGGTCCGGGCCTTGATTCAAAGTGAGGGAGGTCCAAACCGTTGGATTCAAAACAAAGGGAGGTCCACGAAGGGACATAATGCATGGAAGGTGCGGAACTTTGGATTGGAAATGGGAGGAGGTCTGGACCGCCAGATCAAGTACAAGGGAGGTCCTTTCGGCCAAGAAAGGATATCAAGGGGGTTTATATGAATTCAAGAGGTCTGCACGCGAACAAGAAGCTCACTGGAACACACGGAGGTCCCAATGAAAGGAGGTCTGGGCATAGAGAGGTGCCCAGACAGCAAGAGGTTTAGACTTGAGAGAAGTCTGAACATAAAAGAGGTCTGAACCCTAAGAGATTCAAACCAACAGAGAGGTCCAAGTGACCAATTTCAAAAGAAAAAGCCCGACGTAAAGATACGTCCAGGCCAGAGAAGGTTTAAGCCTTACGGGAGGCTTAACCTCACGTGCCATCGGGGAGGTCTAGACCACAGAGGAGGTCTAAACCTACACAACCAAAGAAGATATGCTAAGGGAGGTCTCTGGGGCACACCAAAAGGAGGTCTCAGCAACTCAAACCTCTCCAACCGAACCAAACTTGTAATTCTCATTAAAATAAAATAGCTTTAATTTATTTTACACATTTAAAAAGGATTTAGAAAATCAAAATATTACATGGGTGCTCCATAAGTTGTTGCTATGGAGTCACTTGGGTGCTCCATGAGTTGTTGCTATGGGGGTCACCTGGGTGCCTGTAACATCCCAAATATTGGGTTTGTATTTCAAATGTATAAAAATGAGGAGAATTTAAAACTTTTGAACATGCATTGGTTTTATGGAGTTTTTGCATAATTTGTTGCATTGAAGTTGTTGAAATCAAAGAAAACATACAACTCAAATTGAAGTTCCAAAAGGAAGTAGGAATAAAAACTTATGAACATCATCTAGAAATAATTTATTCAAATAACATAATACTTATCATGAATAAATATAATTTTTCCCAAATTTTTGGGAATATTTTTAACCCTCAGAAAATTCAAACACAATTCAATAACCTATTCCAAGTTTAAATTTAAACTAAGCAAATAAATCATGAACAGTAATATTTAATAATTTTTATGGGAGCTAGGTAATCCCAGGAACCCCTCTGAATTATTTCAGAATTTTTGAAATTTATTTGCTATATTTTCTACCCTAGTAAAAGTGGGAGGTTTTTGTTTTCAAATCACTCAAACACATGCACTGCTCATCTGCCTCGGACTGCACTCGACTCGGACTTCGACCGCGCTTTGGACTCGGTCTAACCCCTAATCGCACCATCGCGTGCGTGTATTCGACGGTAATCAACGGTTTAGCCCCCCTTTTCTTATACATCGGGCGGCCGGCCCGCCGCCTATTCTTCTTCTCCACATGGTCGCCGCTCGTGCCACCGCCGTGAGAGGCGCTGTGGTCAGTCTTTGCGTGCTCTCGTCATCGCCAAGCTCCGCCGTTTCGACCATCGCCTGGTTTTTCGCCCTCGGCGCATCGAAGCGCAAGCCTATGCCCGACCCCACTCGTCGAAGCTTCTCCACGCGCAGCGGTAGCCGCTCGCCACGCCTCGCCCACGCCACTCCACCGCCCTCTGCGACCAACGCGTGAGCATCTCCGCTTAACGCCGCTTCTTTCCCATCCGTGCCCGAGCGTTAACCCCCCCTCGAGCCCTCTCTTTCGCTCACTTCTCTTCCTTGGTGTGGAAGAGGAGGAGGCTCTAGCTCCGCCGTCGTCCTCAACCCCGTTCCAGCGGCACAAGGGTTCTTTCCCTTTTCCTTTCGCGTCATAACGTGCCACTGGATCCTAGAAGCATTTCTCCTAACCCAATTTCATTGTTCCTCTTCAGGAGTTGTCAGATTTTGGCTTTTCACCGAACTCGGCTGTGGGCATTGTTCATCTTCCCCATCTCTGGTAAGGGGCTCCGTTTTCTAATTACTTGCTCTGGCATCATCTAGTGACCTCACCAAAGCTGTCCCTACCTCCCTTCGTTCTTGTTGTTGCTTAGGCCGAGCTCCCCTCGTTGACTTCACCGCGCCGCCACGGTCCTCCGCCGCTAGCTCATCTCCGGCGAGCCTTTCCTATCCGCGTCACTCCGGTAAGGTCTTTGACCCTTACTGGTGCTCGTACTCACGCCAGATCGGGCGATACGTTGTTGTATCGTCATTTTCGTTTTTCCCGTAGCTGTCACTCCGCTTCACCTCGTCGCACCGCCGTGTCGGACTTCCTCTGACCTCACCTCCGGTACCCTTGTGTGCGCAATAATTTGGGGTATCCATTTTGGCCCTTGGCCGGCACCTTCGTGGCCTCTGTCGCCGGCGACACGCTGGCAAAACTCACGGCCGAAGCCGCTCTGTGTTGTCGTCCTCGGACCAACACTGTAGCATAGTCATTTAGGTTAATCTCTATCGTTTAGGGCAGCATTAGTGCTAAGATGTTGGATGGACCCTGTCAATGACGCGTGGGACCTGCTTGTAAGGATAGGTTTTCCTTAGCATTTTTTTTGAAATAGGAAAGAAAATGGTGGGGCCCTTCTATCTGTGGCTGCAGCTAGATCCACTCGGGTATTAAAAGTTTTAAATGTTTATATGAAATCCGAAATGCTTTATTTATGAACTGAAAATTGGTTAAACTTCAAAATTGCATAAGTAATTCATTCTAGCTCCAAAATTGATGATTCAAATTTTGTTAGTTTCCTTTTTAAATGTGCTTTAATATAAAAATGGGTTGAATCATGTTACTGTTACAGAAAACACTTTTGGCAAAATTACTTTAGGATTAGTAATATTGTTGCATTACAAATTGCTTTAAACTTCAAAAATGCATAAGTATTTCTCTGTAACTCCAAATTGAGTGAACTAAACTTTGTTGGAATCCTCTGTTAGTGTAGTTTATTGTAGAATAGGTTTTGAGCATGTTGCTGTTATTAAAAATCTTATTTTACTTATGTCTTGTGCACTACTTTCATAACTTTGAAAAATCATAGAAAATTCATCGTAGGTCCAAATGAGGTGAATCAAATTCCATTGTTCATCTCATGTGGAGCTCTGCCTACCATAAAAATTTCAAGTACACCACCCCTCTGGAAATTTTCACCAAAACATTTAATTCGGATGAACAGTAACCGGTAGCAATTTATTTGGATTTTCTGGAAAACTGACTTTCAAACTGTCATAACTTTTGCTTAGAACATCCAAATCAATTGATCCTTGTTGATAAATTCACCTAAAATCATGCTCTACCTTCTGTGAATTTTTAATGATTTTTGGATGATTTTGAATTTTTGGGTCTTTTCGGTATTTATTCGTTCTTATTGTGCTATCGATTCTTTCAGTAGGTTCCGACGATTCTATTATATACGAGAGTGATCCTCTGTAGCAAGAAAGTCATCCCCAGCAAGGCAAGTAGTTTGATCATAAATATCCCATTACTTTCAAAGTCTAATACTTTGTTTACAAATTGTATGTATGCATGCTTTTGTGTCAAAGTTTATTTTCCCGATTAGAGGTAGTTATTCATATTGCATGGTTGCCCTTAAATTGTTCATCCCCTGCCACTAAACATAAGGTATTAATCTCGCTGGTGAATTAGAGTCCGGTGGTTGAATTATGCTCTTAATTTGTCTTTACGGTGTCATGCTTAGAAATGCTTAGCTACCGGTAGAATTGGGCGGTTATCGACTAAGTCGATAACTTTGATCACGCAAATCATTTTATTACACTATGTCTAGCACCTTGTGCTATACTACTTTGAAAACTAAAAGTGTAAATGAAATGATTTAGACTTGGACAAGTGGTTGGATGGTGTGATATCGGGTGTGTGAATGTCTTGCCTAGGTCAACAAGGACCGAACATCTTGTTTCACCAAAACCAAGCATAATTGCGTGCTAACCACATGAGAGGCATATGGAACCTCTCTTGACTTAGTACTTTGGCGTGTGTTAGCTCCGGGTCGCATGGTGGTTGCGTGCGTTGTGTTGAAAAAGAAACTTATGTGTGTTTGGGTGAGGAGTGGTGGAGGTTATCCACTGCAAGGAGCATCATCCTTTTAAAGGCGGTGAGCATCTTTGATGACTCCGTATCAACATATGGGCTTTTTCCATATGGGCGACTCGTAGTTAATACACAGTATTAGAAATGTCTCGTAGGACTTAGCCTTGCCGGCATACCTTCGAAAGTGTGCTTAATCTAGTGGCATAAGAGGCGGCCTGCATGCGTGTGGGTACATTGGTACACCCTCAGGGTATAAACTATTCAATAGCCTCGCCCTAGGTTATGGACACGCTTGGGATTGGATTTGCGGAGTTAGACTCAACATTTTGGAATTTTAATTAAAACTTGATGTGGGTGGTATGAATGGGGAATTCATGCTATTGTTGTGGTGGCTGTTGGGTTAGCCACTTCCCGGATGTCTTGTTACTATTGTTACTTGTATCTCGCTGTTTTTGTCAAATAAAAACAGATTGTAAAATTGCTTTAAATCTATTGCATTATTGCAAATGAAAACTTGCTTTATGCTGAAAATGAGTCTAGAGCCTCCTCCACTTAAATAAGCTTGCATGTAGCTATGTATAGGCCTATTACACTACACGTAAGTCTTGCGAGTATATTTCTGTACTCATTTGCTTTGCTTAATAAATTGTTGCAGAGGAGGAAGCGGATCCCCAAGGGATCCACTTTTGTGAGATGTGCGGCGGGTTTGACGACTAGGTTGGTGGCCCGGTTGGTTGCCTTGTGGGTTAAAGGCACACTAATTGGCTTTTGTTCATCGCCATCTTATGGCTGTTTGCTTCCGCTGTTTATCTAACTCTTTAGTTGTCATTTGGCCGGTCGACCCCTTTTGTAATAACTCTATTATGTATGTCTTTTGAATTGCTTAGTTGTACTTCGGTTCTATGTGTTGAATGGAATTGATGCATAATTTTTGTATGGGGTATATGTACTGCATTCTGGGAAGTACATATACGCCGAGAATCGGGATATTTTATTTGTAATGCTAAGACCAATTTGAGGACTGAACCTTCGGAACCATTGATTTGGGCCATGCCGTGCAACCCCATGTCCATTATGGGGTGGACCGGGTGTAATAACTAGGGATGTTCGATTCGGTTCTGTTGTGGTTACGCGTGACGCTACCGCGCAAGAGGGGCACGATCCGGTTGAGGTTGCAAAGACAACCGTGCGAAACCTCAACAAGCGAGTAACTAAGTCAGAGCGTACCTTTGTAAAAGCCCAGTGGTGGTCTCTACTTGATTCACATGTCTAAGGTAACGTGTGTTATATCAAGTGACTACCTCTTGTGGGTAAAGTTGTACATCTCTGCAGAGTAAATCTATTCAATAGCCGCCCCTGCTATGGACACGCCCGAGATTTGAATGAGGGTAGAATTCTTTTATAAAATTGTGTTCTGGGCACTTGGCGAGAGGTCATGGCTTTTACCTCGAAGAGACCTTGGCCGGCTCCAGAGGGGCCATGGTCGGCTCATGAAGTGGTCCAGGGGCTAGTCTTGTGGTGCTCTGGAGTGGGTGCTCCAAAGAGGTCCGGGTTGGTGCCTTGGGAGTGAGTGGGTGCTCACTGCCTCCTTTGAAAAATCAATGTACTTATGTATTATTGTTTTAACTTGAGCTTTGCAATCTATACATGCTATTTACTGTCAACCTTGCTTTTTGCAAACTAACCATACTGCTCACCTTGTCAAGCCGTGTATGAATATTACTTGCATACATTGTCCCCACGGCTTGCTGAGTACATTCAAAGTACTCATTGGCTTGTGCCCTCTGTTTTAATCAGCAGAGGTGGGAGATCCAGGAGGTCTTGTGCTCTCAGGAGGGGAGCTCTTTGAAGACCCTGTGCGCTAGGACGTCCTCCACTTGGTAGCCTGTGGGCTAGCCGAATGGACCCTGTAATTGTTTTGTTTTCCGCTGTGTTGTTGTTCTCTTTTGCCATTAGCCTTGAGAGGCACCCCTGCACAAACCTTGACCTTAAGGTCTCTTGTTAATATATGTGTTAATTTGTCTGCTTCATCTTTGTTTCTATTGTATGGATTTGATTACACTGATGTGGAGTCTGTGCGAGCTAGCTAATCTGATCTTGGGACTAGCTCGGTGTGCATGGAGATAAGGACCTTCGAGTGGTCTTAGAGGACCTCCGGGTGGACCCTCAAGTCCTCCTGGCGGCCTTGGGAGACCTCCTCGAGTGGTCTTGGAGGACCTCCCAGACCTCTAGGTGGTCCGGTCGGACCTCCTGGGTAGGTCCTGGGAGTTATCTCTAGGAGCTCCTGAGAGAGGTCCTCACATATTATTGTTGGAAATATGCCCTAGAGGCAATCATAGAGATGATTATATTTCATTATGTTCATGACATTGGATAATGTGTTATCTTGTTCCTAGAATAATATTGTTAATATTTATTATCAAGTATGTGATTTGGTTGTGAAACTCTATATTTCTGCGATAATTATTCTTACACGATCCCTGGTCGTAAACATATGAGGACACATATGAATAGACTAGCATATGTATTGGTTGATGACTATGTTTCACGAGTCATAGATATGGAGATATCAAACCGATAATATGGACACATGTTAGAGAACATGATGTTGGATAAGACCCACCTTGAGACACTATTGAGATTGTTATGAATCTATGTGTCGTTAGTTGGTCTCAAGCAATGATGATGTATAATCTTTAGACCGAGATCAAGATGGTTTCCTACATGTGTAAGAGCACTCTTAGGGGTTGCCAAACGCTACACCGCTATCGGGTAGTTATAAAGGTAGCTTTGGGTATGCTCAAACATGGAGAGGAATGTGACCGGTCGGATATGGGATTTGCCCTCCTAACATAACAGAGAGATGTCTCGGCCCCTCGTTGATCGGATAAAGAAAGTGCATGGCCATGCCACTAGTAGTCGAAGTGTTCGACCACGTAAAGTTATCTGACACTCGATCGAGAAAGCATTGAACAGTCCATGGATGACACAACATCTCACCTGGAGTTCAACCATATATCGTGAGGCAAAGGGAGAATACATGAGTAAGTCGCTTAGTTCGACCAGCTACGGATTGGTCGTATGGAGATACAAGCAAGTCGTAGACTAGTCGAACGTAATCACAGAGTGGTCGAAACCAAGTCGTAAGGAGTTACGAGTTGGTCATGATCAAATACGAACTGGTCGTATAAAGATATGACCTAGTCGTAAGTGATAAGGACCTAGTCGTAGATCATATTGCATTAAGGTTCGTCCGATGTAATTTGTGTGTATTCGGGAATCGATATGCTCTGCTAGGAGCCGCTACGACTTGTGGTCGAAAATGGTTTCCGACTCACAACCGAACTACACATGAACCTACAGGGTCACACACTTAAAGGGTTGGAACAAACCAATACGAATACGATTCGTAAATGTGTTTGGATAGGATCCGTCACGGGGCACTATATAAGGAGATGCATGAGGCTGTTGGGAAAGTACGTTGATGCGTGAAACACCACCAAAACCCTAGCCGCCATCTTCTTGAGAGCTCCACCGTGCGATTTGGTGCTAGCACACCAGCGTTCGGTTGTTCCTTCCCTGGACGTGTGGATACCGTAGAGACGCTACTACGATTGTTGCGCTTGAGGACGATCCGCGATCTTCACAAGGAACCGCAGACGTTCTTTGGAGGAGACGATCGATCGCGACCATCGTGATCGACTTCTCGGGCGTTGGACGATCGACTCGACCACTACATCGACGCTCTTCGCTGGACCAGTGCTCCAACCCTTCTTCCGTTGTTCTCAAGGCGTCGGTGGTAATGATCTATGATCATCTACTTGCATGGCTTCCTGGTTTGCGTGGTAGAAATTTTTGTTTGTAGCTATCGTAGCCTACCCGTGACCCTACAATTATTACTCCAAGAATTGCTCTTACCACAGCGAAATTCTTGGCATACGAGTGTGGGAAGCGTGGAGGAGTTCCTGACTATGCATGCAAGATGAGCAAGCAATATTAGGCATGCTGTTCTGATTTTTCTTGTGTAGTACTCCTCAATTGTGCGCAGTGGCCATATTTCCATGGTGAGGAATTGCAAGGGGGCATAGCAACAGTTATGTGAGAACCTGCATAATTAAACTAAGTTAATCAACAGTAGTCGGTAATTAGCTTAAGTAAAAATTTCATTAAAACAATCTCAATCATATCTCAGTTAATATTAAATTGCATAATTATCGCAATAGGCAGTCTAAATTGTGGAAATATCTTTTCACATCACCAAAATTTATACAACAGTCTATTTACAAAAAGAAATTAAAATATTACAATTCAACTCTGAATTACAGGATTAATGCTTCAACTCATTTACAACCTCAATTACAAGCATAAATCAATTTACAAATCAATCATCTTGCATTCATTGCATTGAAGCCTTCCTTGCCGCAATGCCACCTCATCCAATCATTCTCCACCTTCCCTTATCGTGCAACCAAAAGTTTAGAAACCATTTAGCAAAAACCGAAAGTAGGAGTATTAGTTAAATTGAAGAGAGTTGCCGTCAGTCTACTCGAAGTCCAATAGGATTACCGTATTAACCTAGGTCAACCGGTCCCGCAATTACCACAGTACCCTGACCAACCAAAGTTAGTCGACCCTTGATAATTATGGTATCCAGGCAAACCTAGATGATTAGGCACCCGTTACTTCCGAGAGTTTCATCATTCGGCATCATTATAGCCCAAAACCCATCTTTACCAACTAGCTCCAACCGTATTAAAATCATACAGTGCATCACCCTTTAATCCCACCCTCAGCTCCAAGCATCACAGGGTAGTTTCAATCCAACACCCACATTTTATCAATTTATCTCCACCACAAGAGAATCCATAGCTCAATAGCCATTTTACCCTTGGGCAAATAGTTCTTAGCCCTCCAATTCACAGTGCAAGCAAGAGAGATAGGAGCATGGTAATTAGGGCAAGGTAAATAGGAATAGGGCTGCCGTAAAAACAAAATTACCACACCAAAGGATGAGATCAACCAGCCAAGGATAAGATCACCCACACAACCCAAGCCCTTCCCCCATTCCCATTTTCACAGCCACAAGAGAGAGGGAGGCAAGCCAGGAGCTCCCAGCAGCAGCCACTGCCGAAGCTACCGCCATCAGCAAGCCACCAAAAAGGAGGGGAGACACAAGGGGAAGAAGGATCACCGGCGTGCGATCATCAACCTCACGGCGACAACCAGCAGCCAACGCTACCATTCTAAGCCCTAGTCAAAACCTAGAAGGTAGCCATCTCCCCCAATCCATCTACATTTCTACACAATCAGTATACATCAATTTTGAGTCATCAGCATGCAAGCCTCAATCATCATTTCACCATAGCCATCCCTCATGAACATCCATAGCCCACTGTTCTTTGCATCACAGAGCATGGGAGGGAGAAGGGTAGAGAGGAAGGGTGAGGATACCTCAATGCATAGGTAGCACCATTAGTAGCTTTCCCTCATCCGAATGCATCCTTTGTGCATCAATCATGTAAAATCAAAAGTTAATCAACCAACATCAGTAGAATGTAAGAATAACAAGTTATAATTAGAGAAAGAAGAGAGGGGGTAAAGAGCAGTGAACCGACGGCAGCCGTAGGCCAGCCGCAGAGAGGGAGCCAAGGCGGCGCTAGCCTCCGGCCGCGCTGAGAGGAGGTCGGGTCTGGGGGGAGCCCAGAGGAGTGGCGGCATAGCTGGTGGAGCCGAGGGTGCAGCGGCGACGACTGGGGAAGCTGGGGGCGGCACCAATGGAGGAGGCGGCAGAGAGGAGAGCCGACGGCAGAGCAAAGCGGCGGAGCCGGGCCGAGGCCCTGAGCGGCAAGATCAGGGGAGGGCGGCGGCGGGCGCCAGTTGGAGATGTCGAGGAGGCGCCAGAGGAGAGGGCGGCGCCGTGAGGAGGCGCGGGCCGTGGCGGCGGCTAGGGCACCGACAGAGGCTGGCGTACCGGATGAGGCGCCAGGGGAAACGGAGCAGGGCGAGCCAGGAAGGAGGAGCTATGTGTGGCGGCGGCGGCACCAAGAAGAAATGGGGAGGAGGAGCAGTTTGGTTTGGGGAAGAATGGGCATAGGAGTCGGCCGATTAGGGGTAGGGTTAAAAGGGAAAGAAAGAAATAGAAAAAAGGAAAGGGAGATAGAGGAAAGAAAGAAAAATTTAGAAGAGGGGAAAATTTTGTAAAATTGTGGTAAAATTCAAATTAGATAGAAGATTTGAATTAGTAGCATAAGTGCGAATTTCGTTTGAGTCACTAGTAAGTTAGGTTATTTAATCCGCGTTAGAATATTTAGCAGTAAATCGACCAGCAGGAAATAAAGGCAAAAAATGTATATATATTAAATTGGAACTTTAGATTTGAGTTAGTCGTCGATAGAACTACGAAATTAAGTAAGCAAGTAATTTGAACATTAGAGATAATTTATTCAAATAGATCCATTTATTTAGCACCAACATAAAATCCAGTTAATCGTTTAATTGCCCGAATAAAATTTGGTAGACTTAGTGTTGTGCAAATAAAATTAGTGAGATTGGCTAATTTTCGGTTATGTGTAGTTTTTATCGTCGCTCCTTAGATCGTGTAGGTCAACCATCCTAACCCTAGAACCGATAAATTGTAGAACGACCGCGCTGGGAGAGTGTTAACTTAACGGGGGTTCGAAAAGTGTTATTAAAATAAAATACGCTAACAAAAAGAATCATCCAAATAGCATGCACTTAGTCCCGCATATTATTTCTAAGTATTTAATTGTGTATTTATTATTTCGCACCATCGTATAAATTGCAGCGGGTGAACCAACAGGAATAGTTCATATCGATTTCATCAGCGACAATCTCTTCCACAGTTCCGCAGGCAAGCTACTCCCTTGTTCGTTAACATAGCTATATTAAATGTAAACCGTATATTGCTTTATCGTTATGTACTGCATCAAAACTATTTTCTCAAAACTAAATTGGATTTGAATGAAGTTGGGAAGATAAGAAATGAAACGAAAGAAAGAAAGAAACAAAAGCTAATAGGTTAGTAAAAGGGGGCCCAGGCGGGGGAAACACGACGACGACGACGACGACGACGAGGTAAGAGGTGGGCCCCTTTTTACGGATGGTTATAATATAAGGACCAACAAAACTCTTACTCGGTCAGAGGCCGTAATTCAGTATCAACCATTTTCCCGTTTCAGCGGGCAGAAAGGTTACCTTTTACGTGATTATGTTCTCCACAACGGCAAGTCATATTGCATGGGTTGAGTTAGGAAGAACCCGAACCGTAACCGCCTCGGAAGTGGGGATCCAGGTATTATAGGAATGCATGGTGGAGTGTTGGGTGGCGCCCCAACCAACATTACTCGAACTCGGTGTATGATTTAGGTCAACAACGCGATTAAGTCAGCACCGACGGAAAGTAATGGGTGGAGACTTGATCACGTAAGTGGAAAATGTTCTGTATTCTGAACTCGAACCCGCATCTAAGGAAATGCTGGGGACCTGGCTCATTTAGGGTTCAGAAGTACTATGGGTAAAGTGGTACAAGCCTGCGCAGTGCTATAACAAATCATGAATTCATGCCAGTCTCCTGGATTGGAGTCTACGAGAACTGCCAGGGGTCTATCTTCTCTCCGGGTAACAAGTAGTCTCTTCAGAAATAAAATTGCAACCTAAGTTTTGAAAACTACTTTCAGAATAATAGAAGAGGTAGGAATTTTGGATAAGGACGAATGGTAGATCCATCAATTGCATTTCTAGCTATTAATGCTTGCTGAGTACACTATAGTACTCACTCTTGCTATCTCTCCCTTTGCTTAGATCCTTGTCCGGCCGGGATCTACCCCGAGTGGGATGAGGGGTTTGCAGGTACCAAGAAGGCCGCAGGTGACGAGGGTGTTGATTACTAGGATTAGGGCGAGATGAGCACTACCCTCGACTCGTGGGACGAGCAGACTTTTGGAGGAACCTAGCGGTGATTAGCGGGAAGTGTTTTCCCCTTTGTAATTAAATAATTGTATTCAGAACCCTAGTCTTGTGTGGCTACTGTTGTAATAAAGAGCAATTTCTATTTTATTGTTCTGCTGCGTTATCTCTGATAAATGGCTTACTATTCGTTGGAGCAGTGTTCTACTGGGCAAACGAATAGTAATCCGTATGCCTAAGTGTGATTACCCTTGGGGTAATGACACGGGGCGTCGCAAGTTATCATAATGTTGGGTGTTGCCATACCTATGTTGGTTACTGAGTTTGCCTAGTATGAGAAAGATCTTATGGACAATTTCATTGAGGACGAGTTAATGGTTGATGTCCTGATGGTGCCTTCTTGGTCCTAACTCAGATCACAAAAACATAGTAATAGAAGTTGTGAAACTGCATGGAAAGATAGTGCTTGAGTATAAGGCTGCCAAGAAGGAATTTTTTGAAGAGCTCTACAACAGAAGTGTGGTAAGGTAAAGAAGCTTATTGAGAATACACAAGGGCAGTATGTCTACCCGGCTGACCAACAAATGCTCATACACCAGGGGAAGGTGCTCAAGGACGATACTACATTGGAGGAAAACAAAGTTCTTGAAAACAACATCCTTGTTATAATGCTTAGCAAGAGTAAGGGCTCATCGAGTGCAGCTCCAGTTACATCCAAGGCACCTTTAAATCCGACACTCTTTACTCAGACAGTGCTTGTTGCACCTGCATCTCAAGCACCAGCTGCACCTGCACCTATTGTACCTGTCAATGCTCCTGCTCCAAATGACACAGCCTCTCTAGCTCCTGCTGTTGCTGCATCCATTGAGGCAGATCCTTATGGTCAGGCTGCCTCAAACCTTGTTGATGGTAGCAACCTAGAGGAAACAATTCAATCAATTCTTGACAGGGGTGGTGGAATGTGTGATAGAGACACTGTGCTGCGTGCTCTACGGGCTGCATTCAACAACCCTGAGCGGGCTGTTGAGTATTCTATCTTGGTGTTCCTGCACGAACGGAGATTCTTGCACCACCTCCAAGTGCCGAGCTAGCTAATCCTGTCCAGGCTTCACAATCAACTCAACCGGGTTATGCGGCACGGGAGATCGCCAAGCAGGCTGTGAAGCCAGGGAAGCTCTCCATCATCTCCAAGGAAGCCGTGGCTCCTTACGAGCGTCTTGCCCTCAGCAAGGGATACCTCTTTCCCCAAAATACTACAAGACTAACATGATTTCATGTGTGTGTGGGAAGTGGAGGAGAGAAGCTATTGCCTGAATAGTACTTAATGAAAGGTATTGAGCTGATCCTGAGTAGACATGTTCACAGGCAGCCCGGCCCGAGCCTGATCATGTCTGGGCTGGGCTCGGGATTGCAAGTCCGGCCCGAAGGAAGCCCGGCCTGGCCCGAATTTCTGAAAAAAACAATTAAATAAATGGAAATCTATTATTTTAATCCTAAAAATGAATTAAATAATACTTTTTTTATTCCGAAAAGATTAAAATAATACGTTTTTAATAGGAAAATCAATATTTCGGGTTGGGCCGGGCCGGGCTCGGGCCTGCCAAATTTCGACAGGGCTTTTCAAGCCTAGCCCGGCCCAGCATTTGAATAGCTCTAATCCCGAGCACCGAAATCATCGAAGTTGATTTTGTCTCTGAAGAATCTAGACCTATCATTATGTGTTAATGGGGTTTTGGTGATTAATGACAAATCTAATTGTGAGACTAACACTTTCATTGATATACATATTGTGTAGTCTTATTTGGATATAAAGGTAATAATCATGAAGGCATGCATGTGATTAATGACAAATCCAATTCATTGGATAAACAAAAGGAAAATCCAAATGGTATGCATTCATAATGTTTGAATCTATTTGTGAGACTAACATTTCTATTTGTTATATCATGTTTAGTCTCGTTTGGATATAAAGAATACAAAGTAGAATGAACAAAGAGGTTTGTATTCATATATCTTGTTGCATTCCTCGGATCCAAAATATATGTTGAACTCCACCAAAAGTCTAACTTGAATATGTGCATATGTTTCCATTACACATTTGTGTATGCACACATTTAGGGGGAGCTCAATCTATGTTTTGTGGTTTCATTAGTATTGATCCATATTTCCTTGTCCATATACAATTGGGATCCTTACTTTGAAACATATCCTTGAATATATTTAACTTGTGTAGTTAATATATTCATGTGAGTATATATAACTTGTGTAGTTTATATATGCTCATATATCCTTGAATATATATAACTCATGTAGTTAGTATATTCATATGTGTATATAAGACTTGTGTAGTCTAGATATACTTATATGTGAGTATAGCATAACTTGTGTAGTTCATGTGTACTCACATATCTTTGAATATGTTTAACTTATGTAGTTAATATATTCATATGAGTATATGAGACTTATGTAGTTTATGTATGCTCATGCATTCATGAGTACATACGACTTGTGTAGTTCAGATACACTCATGTTGAGTATATATAACTTATGTAGTGCTTATATACTCATACCTATTTACATTCAATTATTTGTTATTGAAGTGGTTATCATCAATTACCAATGAGGAAAGATTGTGGTATCTTGTCCCGCCATTATGAGTTAATGGTATGTTGTGGTAATTAATGATAATCATATTGTGGAACTAACGTTTCTCCTTGAGTTGGATGAATAGGTTGAGTTCCATGTGGTTGACGACTTGGGATGACATCATATGTTGATTGTCATCAAGTCAAGTCAAGAGGAGAATGCATCATGTGTTGATGCATATCGAGAAGATCATCATGTGTTGATGATATCGAGTGAAGAGCTTGAAGTAAAGGATGCACATCATGTGTTGATGCGCATCAAGTTCAAGATAAGAAGAAATCATCGTGTGTCGATGATGTTCAAGATAAGGAGATGATCATGTGTTGATCATCAAGTCAAGTGAAGACCCATCATGAGTTGATGGAGGTCAAGTGAAGAGTGCATCATGTGTTGATGCATATCAAGACTCGGGATGGTAGATGTCATCATGTGTTGATGAGCATCAAGTCAAGATCCCGAAGTGAAGCTTCATCATGTGTTGATGAAGATCAAGTAAGGATGCATCATGAGTTGATGCATATCAAGTCAAGAACCGGAGTTGAAGCAAGGATGTGCGCCATCAAGCTTCAAGTGTTTGCGCAAGGCAAAGGTATGACTAGCTAGGGCTAAGGATGTGTTCCTAGTCTTTTACGGTCATGGTGTTTGGTTGGATGACCGGATTTCTAGTATAGGTTGCCGTACTATTAAGAGGGTCTTTGACTAGTAGCTTGAGTTTGTCATGTGTTGATAGCTCATTGTGTTTGCTCTAGCTCACTTTAACATGTTGCCAATATTTGCGAATGTGTTTTGCAAATAGTTGTGGCTCATGGTTAATCCTTGTAGCATGTGACTTAAGTTTGCGAATCGTTTTGCAAATGGTGTAAGTCCATGTACCTTATTCCTTGTGGTGTGATTCTAAAAGTGTGCAAATGTGTTTTGCAACTTGTTGAGAATCTCACTTGAATCCTTGTTTGCATCAGCGTCAATTTCGCAAATGTGTTTTGCAAATTGAGTTGAAGCGAAGTGCAATTGGTGGGATATTCTAAAAGTGTGCAAATGTGTTTTGCAACTTGTTGAGAATCTTACCTTTGAACCCTTGTTTGCATTGCGCATCAAATTGGCGAATGTGTTTTGCAATTTGAGTTGAAGCGAATGCAATCTGTGTTTTCTCAGGAAAATCGGATGAACCGACGTGTTGTGAGCGGTACGACCGGGATGCGGTCATACCGGCGCTTATCTGTGATCTGACGACCGCGAATCGTTGAGCATGCGTTGCTCTGGTTGAGGAGCGGTAGTACCGGCGTGTACTGAGCGGTACGACCGTAGTCCGGTTGTTCCGATTATTTCGTGGCGGTTCAAGTTTTCCAGAGAAGATGCATTTGTTGCAAGTCTTTGGCTTTGAGAAACCCTTGAGCGATGACGACCGCGATTGCTTTAGCGATACGACGCGATGCGGTTCGACCGTATTTTTGGTGCGGTTGGGAAATTCCAAACAAGTGTTCTTGGGACTTAGCCGCATTTGGCGCTCCTTTGTGGAGCGGTACGACCGCAGGTTGTTTGTGCGGTTGTACCGATTGTTGCGGTACGACCGGACCTTGGTTGGCGGTCGTTCCGATTGGTGACCAACGGCTAGTTTTATAGCCGTTGGAGGAAAAGCGATCGACCGCCCCATAACGGCGGCCGTTCGATTTCCGATTTTTCAGAGACTTTGTCCCAACGGCTAGTTTGTGTGTGTGGGCTATAAATACCCACCTTGGCCGTGTGAGGAGAGTTGTTTGGTGCCCCTTTGAGTTCTATTGAGCTAGTGCAAGCCTCTCATACTCTTTTGTGCATGTGTTGCACTTAGTGAGGTTAGAGAGCAAACCCTAAGTGCATGTGTTGCCTTAGGTTGTGGATTTCAGTATCCATAGAGCTTTGACACTTGATTGGTTCAAGTGAGAGTTAGAGTCTTGTTACTCTTGGTGTTTGCCGACACCTAGACGGCGTGGGGGCGTCTTGGCCGTGAGCTTCTCAAAGAAGATTGTGAGAAGACCCAAGGGTTTGTGAGTGGTGTGGTGCTCGCCATCTCCTGAGTGGAGGAAAGAGCAACCCAAGTGGAGCGAGGTGTTTGATCCTCGGAGGAAGGCTTAATTGTGGAGCCGGCCCAATTAGTTTGGGTTTCCCTCAACGTGGATTATGGGAGACCGACAAGTCTCCGACCACCACCAGTAAAACATAATCGTGTCATTGTGGTTTGCATTCTTGAGCTTTACTATATTGCAATTTATATACCTTGTATTAAATTGCTTATTCATTGTGTATGAATGCTTATATTGCTTAGTGCCATTCACCTTGCTAGAATTGATTGATTACAAGTCATATGCTTAATTGTTATTTGTCAATAGACTTGTATTGTTGGTGCACTTAGGGGAACCTAGTTGATTTAGGCTTTAATTGTGCAAAACCGTATTTGTATTAGCTTCCGCATTAGAAATCGGTTTTAGAGCCTAAGAGTTTTTAAACGCCTATTCACCCCCTCTAGTCGGCCACCTCGATCTTACAAGTGGTATCAGAGCTTGGTCTCTCATTTATTAGACTTAACCGTCTAGAGAGTAAAGGATGGCGACTAGAGATTTAGTGCACCTTGGTGAAGCACCTAAATTTGATGGCACAAATTATGCTCATTGGAAAATCCGCATGTCATGTTATTTTAAGGCCATGGGCCTAAATATATGGCGGATTGTAGATGTTGGCTTTTCTCCTCCATTGGATCAACATGCTCCAACAAATGAGGAAGAGAAATGCTTACATCTCGACGCCAAGCAACTAACGCTTTATTTAGTGCTTTGAGTGTAGATGTGTTTGATGTCGTATGTGATCTCAAAATGTTCATAAGATGTGGACCTATCTTCAAGAATATTATGAAAGGTCCATTTCAACTAATGAGGATTGCATACAAGAGTGGACGTTGGGAGAAGAATGCTCAATCTCAAACTCCGATGATGAAAAGTCCACAAGCTCCTCCACATCAACTTCTAGCTTCAAAATAATGACATATCAACTCCATCAACATCGCCTCATTGCTTTATGGCAAAAGGTAAAAAGAAGGTATATAATGATGATGATAATGATGAACCTTCATATGATGAGTTGATAGATATGCTCGAAGAACAAAATGTTTTTATGGGAAAGGAGGTTTCAAAATTCAAAGTTTTGAAGAAAGAATTGAACTTGCTTCAAAATAATTATGATGTTCTAAAGAATGAACATGAAACCCTCCTTTTAAAAATTATACTAGCTCTAAAGTGGATATAGGGATTACATGTGATCTATTAGATGATTTGTCTTGTATTGCTCCTATATCTTGCAATCCATCTAAAATTAATGTATCCACTTCTTGTGATGATTTAATTGATGTGCCTTGTTGCTCAAAATTAGATGCACCTATTTCCTCTATACTTGTTGAGACTAACCTTGTAGAGGAAAACAAAAAGCTCAAGGCCCAAGTCTCAAGTTTGAAGAATGACTTGGATAGAAGCTATAAAGGGAAGGCTACTCTCGATGAAATATTGAGCAAGCAAATATGCTTACAAGATAAGAGTGGCATTGGATTTACTCCCAAGAAGAAAAAGGAAAATAGCAAAATGAGGCACAATGCAAGACACACAAAGAATATTAAGTGCCTTAATTGTCATGAGAAGGGTCACATTGCCTCCGTATGCCCTAACAAGAAGAATGACAAAGGAGGACTTGGTCTCACCGCCAAGAAGAAGGTGAAGAGCATTCCAAAGCAAGATAGAAAACAAGTCAACAATATCAAGTGCTTTGGATGCAAGAAGAATGGTCACATTGCCTCGGTGTGTCCAAATCAAAAGGATGTTAAGTCAAGACATTCAAAGAAGAGGCAAGTTTGAATTGAGCAAGATAAGAAGACATCAAGGGAAGCAAAAGCCCTACTTGCTACAATTGCTTGGAGAAAGGACATTTTAGTAAAGAATGTCCCAAAGGTATCACTCCTAAGCCTATCATCTATAATGATCATTATTTGCTTAGGAAGGATAAATATGGCAATGTGTTTGCTAGGAATGTTAGTTTACATAAAACTAATGCTAGGGCCATTTGGGTGCTCAAATCTATTGTGACTAACATTCAAGGACCCAACCGAGTGTGGGTACCAAAAGATGCTTAAATGTTAAATAGGTACTTGGAGAAGTATTGGAAGTTTGGCTCATCCATAAAGAGGTGGATTCCATCTTATGCAAATTTGGAGCCAAGCTTGAGGAAGACCAATTCATATCATAAACCAATGCTATCTCGGTAACAAGTATTTACATTGAAGTATCTAGCCCTTATACCTTGTGTAGGTTGCATTCATGTAAAATCTTAAAAGGGTTGTTCTTGCTCTTGTGCTAATTAGTTGTTATTAATTTCTTGAGCAAGAAAGTGGTGGCACATTAAGGGGAGTGCTAAGTCATATACATGTATATCACATCCCTATGTGTGCCCAAATTAATTAAGTGCTAGTTATGTTTTTCAAAATAAGCCATTTAGCCAAAAGTCAAAATTTTAAAATTATTAGTATATCCTTTGAAAAACTAGTTGAAAAATGTGTACAAATGGTATTCAAATGTTTTGCAAAGGTTTTGGTTCAAGAAAAACCTATTTTAAAAGAAAATGAGTTTCTAGTCAAAATTATAGATCTTAGTTTCTTGTTTTTGACTTAAATTAGGTTTTCATGTAAAATCCATTCTAAAAGGAATTTGAATTTGATCTCAAAAAGAAAAACCTAGAGTTGGCCATTCTAAACAATTTTGGTATTCAAAATATTTCCAAAATACCAACTCATCAAAAGTTATTTGATTTTGAAATTCATCCAAAATCCTAGTTTGACCTAAAAGGTCACTTTCTAGCACTTAAGTGAGTTTTGCCATATGAACCCAAATTATTCACATGAATAGGTCCATAATGGTATTTATAACTCATACATGAAATTGGATGCTCAAAATATCCTAAATTGCTCAATTTGGATCTTTTTTGAGAAAAATCTTGAAAATGCTATTTCAATTGCGAAAATCAAAAGCTTAATTCATAAAACTATTTGAAAATTGAATTTCCAATAGCTATATAAGTTGGAAATGCTCCAAATATCTTTATTTGGATGTTCGTGTGAAAAATTGGAGTAATATACAACAATCTCTCTTTTCTCAAAATTCTTTCGAATGAATCGACTTTTTCAAGTTCAGCGGTCGACCATGAGCATAAGCCGGCTCGACAAGATGTCCCCTGGCCCCGACCGCGTGTGTCTTCCGGATCGACCGGACCGAGATTTTGGTGATTTGTCCAAATTTGTTGATTTCAAATCTTTGCGACCAATCTCTTTGCTCCTCTAGTCAAGATGTGTATTGTTATCCTTGCAAGCTACTCACTACTAATTGTCCTTGATTGCAAGTGCAATTATTCAAGTGGTATCCTTTCCAAGAGTAGCTTCTCAAAATCATCTTGACATCGAATAGATTCAAATCTAAATCTTTTTGGCTATCCCTCTCAAGTCAAGTTGATCCTCGTAATCCTTGCAAGCTACCCACTCATGCTTTGTTGACTCCAAATACCATTTTGATCCTTGTGATATGTTTATCATTCAAGTGGTATTCCTTTAAGTGGTAGCACCTTTTGATCATCTTGATCTAGGCATGGAATTCATATTACTTATGTTTACAAGTGGTATTCTTCAAATGATATCATCTTGTCTTTATAAGTGGTATTCTTTCTAGTGATATCCTTCAAGTGGTATACTTCTTATACCCACCTACAAGTGATATCTATTTCAATCCTTGCCAATCAATTCTTTTCAAAACAAGCTCTCTCCGATACCTCCAATTCATGATATATCTTTTTCATATGGTATCTCTCCGATACTTTCATTTCATGATATATCTTTTCAAGTGGTATCTATCTAAGTCTTATCTCTCCAAGTGGTACCAAGTATATACAAGTGGAATTAATTATTATTTGGTATCATCTTTGCTTTCAAACCTTGTCGACGCATGTTTTCTTCAAGTGGTATCAACATGTGGATTCACAAGAGTATTATTTACAAGTGATATCTACATGTTTTACCAACAAGTGGTGTCGTCAAGTGAAAGAGAGAAGGTTGAAGTCATCTTAAGTTTTGGATGGAAAATTTCAAAAGATGACAAAGAGGGAGATAATTGGATAAAGGAAGCTTTTATGTGTCAAAAGCAAAGATATGGATTGGACAAAGAAAACCTTTGTGTGTCAAAGGAGAAGAATGTCCAAAAGGAACCTTTGTGTAAGGGGGAGTTTTCCTAAAAAGTTTTTGAAAACCTAATTGAAGAATGTTTTGATTTTTAAAATGGGTATATCATTATATGGGAAACCAATTTGAAAAGACACCCTTAAGGCTTCGATTTATTTTGGATTCATTGTTGTTCTATGCCAAAAAGGGAAAATAAAACTCGTTTTATTGCCTAGCTCATAAGTTTTGCAAAGACTCTCCTTTTACTTGAGATTTATTTCGGTTTTTGGTGCTTAATGCCAAAAGGGGGAGAATTTGTATGAGCTACATTTGGATGTTCATTTGGTTGAGCTTTATCTAGGGGGAGAATAATCTAGGGAGAGAATCAAGAGTGAGAATCTTGTGGTGCCAAAAGTGAAAGTTTACCAAGATTCTCTTGTCATTTCAATGCATGCATATAGTCAAATAGCCTAATTGATTATCCTATGTTGACTTATATCCAAATGTTGTCATTTATAAAGGATTTGTCATCAATCACCAAAAAGGGGGAGATTGAAGAATCTAGACCTATCATTATGTGTTAATGGGGTTTTGGTGATTAATGACAAATCTAATTGTGAGACTAACACTTTCATTGATATACATATTGTGTAGTCTTATTTGGATATAAAGGTAATAATCATGAAGGCATGCATGTGATTAATGACAAATCCAATTCATTGGATAAACAAAAGGAAAATCCAAACAGTATGCATTCATAATGTTTGAATCTATTTGTGAGACTAACATTTCTATTTGTTATATCATGTTTAGTCTCGTTTGGATATAAAGAATACAAAGTAGAATGAACAAAGAGGTTTGTATTCATATATCTTGTTGCATTCCTCGGATCCAAAATATATGTTGAACTCCACCAAAAGTCTAACTTGAATATGTGCATATGTTTCCATTACACATTTGTGTATGCACACATTTAGGGGGAGCTCAATCTATGTTTTGTGGTTTCATTAGTATTGATCCATATTTCCTTGTCCATATACAATTGGGATCCTTACTTTGAAACATATCCTTGAATATATTTAACTTGTGTAGTTAATATATTCATGTGAGTATATATAACTTGTGTAGTTTATATATGCTCATATATCCTTGAATATATATAACTCATGTAGTTAGTATATTCATATGTGTATATAAGACTTGTGTAGTCTAGATATACTTATATGTGAGTATAGCATAACTTGTGTAGTTCATGTGTACTCACATATCTTTGAATATGTTTAACTTATGTAGTTAATATATTCATATGAGTATATGAGACTTATGTAGTTTATGTATGCTCATGCATTCATGAGTACATACGACTTGTGTAGTTCAGTATACACTCATGTTGAGTATATATAACTTATGTAGTGCTTATATACTCATACCTATTTACATTCAATTATTTGCTATTGAAGTGGTTATCATCAATTACCAATGAGGAAAGATTGTGGTATCTTGTCCCGCCATTATGAGTTAATGGTATGTTGTGGTAATTAATGATAATCATATTGTGGAACTAACGTTTCTCCTTGAGTTGGATGAATAGGTTGAGTTCCATGTGGTTGACGACTTGGGATGACATCATGTGTTGATTGTCATCAAGTCAAGTCAAGAGGAGAATGCATCATGTGTTGATGCATATCGAGAAGATCATCATGTGTTGATGATATCGGGTGAAGAGCTTGAAGTAAAGGATGCACATCATGTGTTGATGCGCATCAAGTTCAAGATAAGAAGAAATCATCGTGTGTCGATGATGTTCAAGATAAGGAGATGATCATGTGTTGATCATCAAGTCAAGTGAAGACCCATCATGAGTTGATGGAGGTCAAGTGAAGAGTGCATCATGTGTTGATGCATATCAAGACTCGGGATGGTAGATGTCATCATGTGTTGATGAGCATCAAGTCAAGATCCCGAAGTGAAGCTTCATCATGTGTTGATGAAGATCAAGTAAGGATGCATCATGAGTTGATGCATATCAAGTCAAGAACCCGGAGTTGAAGCAAGGATGTGCGTCATCAAGCTTCAAGTGTTTGCGCAAGGCAAAGGTATGACTAGCTAGGGCTAAGGATGTGTTCCTAGTCTTTTACCGGTCATGGTGTTTGGTTGGATGACCGGATTTCTAGTATAGGTTGCCGTACTATTAAGAGGGGTCTTTGACTAGTAGCTTGAGTTTGTCATGTGTTGATAGCTCATTGTGTTTGCTCTAGCTCACTTTAACATGTTGCCAATATTTGCGAATGTGTTTTGCAAATAGTTGTGGCTCATGGTTAATCCTTGTAGCATGTGACTTAAGTTTGCGAATCGCTTTTGCAAATGGTGTAAGTCCATGTACCTTATTCCTTGTGGTGTGATTCTAAAAGTGTGCAAATGTGTTTTGCAACTTGTTGAGAATCTCACTTGAATCCTTGTTTGCATCAGCGTCAATTTCGCAAATGTGTTTTGCAAATTGAGTTGAAGCGAAGTGCAATTGGTGGGATATTCTAAAAGTGTGCAAATGTGTTTTGCAACTTGTTGAGAATCTTACCTTTGAACCCTTGTTTGCATTGCGCATCAAATTGGCGAATGTGTTTTGCAATTTGAGTTGAAGCGAATGCAATCTGTGTTTTCTCAGGAAAATCGGATGAACCGACGTGTTGTGAGCGATGCGACCGGATGCGGTCATCTACCGGCGCTTATCTGTGATACGACCGCGAATCGCTATTGAGCATGCGTTGCTCGGTTGAGGAGCGGTAGTACCGGCGTGTCTTGAAGCGGCACGACCGTAGTCCGGTTGTTCCGATTATTTCGTGGCGGTTCAAGTTTTCCAGAGAAGATGCATTTGTTGCAAGTCTTTGGCTTTGAGAAACCCTTGGAGCGGTACGACCGCAGTTGCTTTGGCGGTACGACCGCGATGCGGTTCGACCGTATTTTTGGTGCGGTTGGGAAATTCCAGAACAAGTGTTCTTGGGACTTAGCCGCATTTGGCGCTCCTTTGTGGAGCGATGCGACGCTGATTGTTTGTGCGGTTGTATCGATTGTTGCGACGACCGACCTTGGTTGGCGGTCGTTCGATTGGTGACCAACGGCTAGTTTTATAGCCGTTGGAGGAAAGCGATGCACGACCGCCCCATAACTACGGCCGTTCGATTTCCGATTTTTCAAATAGACTTTGTCCCAACGGCTAGTTTGTGTGTGTGGGCTATAAATACCCACCTTGGCCGTGTGAGGGAGAGTTGTTGGTGCCCCTTTGAGTTCTATTGAGCTAGTGCAAGCCTCTCATACTCTTTTGTGCATGTGTTGCACTTAGTGAGGTTAGAGAGCAAACCCTAAGTGCATGTGTTGCCTTAGGTTGTGGATTTCAGATCCATAGAGCTTTGACACTTGATTGGTTCAAGTGAGAGTTAGAGTCTTGTTACTCTTGGTGTTTGCCGACACCTAGACTGGCGTGGGCGTCGTCTGGCGTGAGCTTCTCAAAGAAGATTGTGAGAAGACCCGGCGGTTTGTGAGTGGTGTGGTGCTCGCCATCTCCTGAGTGGAGGAAAGAGCAACCCAAGTGGAGCGAGGTGTTTGATCCTGGAGGAAGGCTTAATTCGTGGAGCCGCCCAATTAGTTTGGGTTTCCTCAACGTGGATTATGGGAGACCAAGAAGTCTCCGACCACCACTAGAAAACATAATCGTGTCATTGTGGTTTGCATTCTTGAGCTTTACTATATTGCAATTTATATACCTTGTATTAAATTGCTTATTCATTGTGTATGAATGCTTATATTGCTTAGTGCCATTCACCTTGCTAGAATTGATTGATTACAAGTCATATGCTTAATTGTTATTTGTCAATAGACTTGTATTGTTGGTGCACTTAGGGGAACCTAGTTGATTTAGGCTTTAATTGTGCAAAACCGTATTTGTATTAGCTTCCGCATTAGAAATCGGTTTTAGAGCCTAAGAGTTTTTAAAACGCCTATTCACCCCCCCTCTAGTCGGCCACCTCGATCTTACAGTCTCCAAGACTCTGACTAGTGCAGCTGGAGCCACCTTTACATATGAGATCTTGCTCATTGCTACTGGCTCCTCAGTCATAAAGCTCTCTGATTTTGGTACTCGAGATGATTCCAACAACATTCTATATCTAAGAGAAATTAATGATGCTGACAAGTTGGTTGCAGCTATCTAAGCAAAGAAGGGTGGGAAGGCAGTGGTGGTTGGAAGAGGTTACATTGGCCTTGAACTTAGCGCAGCACCGAAGATCAACAATTTTGATGTCACTATGGTGTTTCCTGAACTTTGGTGTATGCCCCGTCTCTTCACTGGCGACATCACAGCTTTCTATGAGAGTTACTATGCTAACAAAGGAGTCAAGTTTGCGAAGGGTACAGTAGCTGTTGGTTTTAATGCTAATTCCATTGGTGATATCACTACAGTTAAGCTAAAAAATGGCAGAGTGCTTGAAGCTGATATTGTTGTTGTGGGCCAGATTTCTTAATGCTCTACACCTGTTCATGACAAACATTTATAAGTGCTATGGGATCTCGATGGCATCGAGTTCATCTACCCACATTTAATTACAACGGCTTGGAGTCAAGCCGCATTTTAAAAACGATGGAATGTCACAGACCGACCTGGCTTTGGGCTTCGTTCGTGGGCCGTGGGCCCAGAAGGCAAGATGGGGATCCAGTTGGGACTACAAAGGGCAGGCGACAGCGATTGAAGAAGGCATCGAAGAATATTTTCAGTTTAGCCTTGGTTCCCATCTTCCTCCGCCGTCCTGTCTCTCCACCAAATTCCATTCCTCTTATTCCCAGTCTCCTGCTTCTTCTTCTTAGTCTTGATTGCTTTTCTCTGTGTTGATTCTAATTTTCCAATTTGTATTCCCAAATATTGGTATATTAAGTTGGTATTAGATCATTGTGTTCTTGTCTTAGGTGTGCATCGGTGTTATCCATCGGGACAGTAACAGCTGTATGCGGCCGGCACTAGGGGTTGGGAAACGTTCAGAACCCAGTCCCCTGGACCGTTTAGCCTGACGCGGAAGTGTCCCCACTACCCAGTAGTACACGAGCACACGAATACACGATGGATGACACGGGTGAGTCACATGGCATGGCGCCCCACCCACCCCCACGCACACGACGCGTTGCTACTTCCTCTCCTCATCTCCACTCCCTTTGCGCACCGCACCGCGCCGCGTCGATCAAATCCCAACCCGAGTGGGCGAGTCCCGCAACCGCGTCCAGTTCGAAGCATTTGGAGGAGCATTCGGTTCCTCGCCTGCGCCGCCTCGTCCCGTCGTGGTGCGATGATCAGTAGAGGAGCGGGCGGTACTGGGAACCGGAGGAGGCGATGAAGGCGACGACCCCGCAGCCGCCGCCGGCGAAGAGGCGGAGGGGGCCGCGCGCGGCGGTCCTGGCGCTCGTCTTCTGCTCGCTGCTCGTGCCCCTCGCCTTCCTCTTCGAGCGCTCCCCCTCCGGTAGGTGCTAACCCTCGCCTCTCCTCTCTTTGTGCTCCGGTTGGGGGTTCGGGGAATGCCATGCGGGGGCGTGCCTTCGTGCTCGGATCAGTGCTGCTTCCGGTGGATCTGGACATCTGGTTGCTGTTTGATTACTGTATTGTTTCGTAAATTATTAACTGCCTTCTTCTACTTTTTGATTGGTTTGCGACGCAGGGTACGTGACGACGGATGAGCGGCACCGACAGGTGTGACCCTGTTGTTCCCTTTTTTCCACCTTTTTTATAGATTAGGAGGTTGGAACGAGGACGGCTGAGTGATTCGTGCTAATTTTTGTCTTTTACGTTGGATTAGGAGGTCGTTTTGCCTTCGTTCGATCGCGTGGAGAAGAGGGATGGTGCTGGTGCTGTCAATGGAGCGAGACAGGTTTGCTACTGCTTTCCAGTGATGGTGATTGTTTTGTAGTTTTGTTGGGTTCTACAATGGCGACCTTTTATTGGGGTGTCATAATTTCCATTGCATCGTCACTCCGTTTATGTCAGGATTTTATTAAGAGTTTATTAAGAGTGGCCAGTATGATCGAAACTTGTCCAAGCCTCACTGATTTGCGGGAGGTGATTTTTGCTGTAGTGTTCCTTGTCACCTTGACACCTTGTGCGTTAGCTTTCCGGAGATAATGTTCTCCACTTATGAAGGAAAATACTTTATTTAACCCAAATTTCATGTTCATGAAGTATGAAGAAATAAAAATATATCTCAGAGAGCAGCTCAAAATTGTCAAGGTTGCATCTGCTACATAACATTTATTTTTCCCCCTCAGGATGCACCGAAGTTCTCCGAAGGTAGTAGCGGAGTACTGCACCAGCATAAGCAAACTGATCGCCACTCTTCTAGTGTTAGTGCTAAACCAAAAGGTACAGCATAGTAAAATGCCAAATGCTCTACGCAGTTAGTTCAATTTTTGTGGTTAAGCTTTTTAGATGTAAATGCAGTTTTACTACTTGCTAATGCTAGAACACTATTCATGGATTGCAAGTATAGACTATGCAAAGTAATCTGGACCATCTGATAAATGTAGTAGGAAAACTGGTGTTTGGGGCTACATGAGGCACAGTGGTAGCATCATGAAAATTTTAGAGTAAATTTCGCAAAACTCCACATATTTTGTACAAACTATTACAAAGCTCCAGATTTAAGGTTCAATTTCACAAAACTCCAGATTTAAGGAGGTATGTTATCACAAAACTCCAGGTTTTGGGTTCCATCGTTAGACGCTGTAACTCTGACAAGATGGGTCCACATGGCAGCGTCTCAACATGCATAACGGTGCCACGTCACTTCTATACTTGACTGCCATCAGGCTTATTAGGCAACGCCTAAGCGGTAAGGCGCCTCTGACGGTCAAGGCGGTCGCCCCCGCCTTAGCAGAGCCCGCCTCATCCTCTGCTTCCGCCGCCTCCTCGCACGATCTGCTCTGCGCCGACAGTGGATCCTCCCCAAAACCAAACCCAAATCCTTTAGCCACCGCCTTGCCGCCTCCTCCCCGCGGTTCCTCGTCGTGCGGCTCCTCCTGGCTCCCCGTCGCCATCGCGCAGCTCCTTGGCGCCTCCTCCCTGGCGCTGAGGGAGGAGGCGGCGCGGGCAAAGGGGCGTGGAGGGGGAGGGAGAGGGAGAGAAAGTGGGGGAGGGGAGGCGGCGCTGCGTTGAGGGAGGACCGAGGAGGCGGTGCGTGCGAAGGGGCGTGGAGGGACGCGGGCGAAGAAGTCGAAGCGAAGCGAATGCGCAGGCGGGCGAAGAAGCGAAGCCGGGCTAGGGGAAAAGAGGAGGCGGGGGCAGCGGGCAGTGGGTAGGCGGAATCTGCTGCGGCCAGAGAATCAGCTGCTACTGCCGGGATCTTCTGCGGCCGCTCTGCACTGTCGCCTTAGGATGCGTAAGGCGTCGTCTCGCCTCGTGCCTTAGCGCTTAAAAGGTGTGAGGGGGGTGGGTCGTCTCGCCTCGTCTTATCGCCTTAATAACCATGACTGCCATGTCACATGCCAGCTTGGACAGCCTTCCAGGAGGAGATATTGCATGTGACATGGCAGTCAGGTATGGAAGTGACGTGGCAGTCAGGTATTGCATGTGACATGACAGCATTGTCCAAGCTGGCATGTGACATGGCAGTTAGGTATGGAAGTGACGTGGCACCGTTATGCATGTTGAGACGCTGCCATGTGAGCCCACCTTGTCAGAGTTACGGCGTTTAACGGTGGAACCCAAAACCTGGAGTTTTGTGATAACATACCTCCTTAAATATGGAGTTTTGTGAAATTAAGCCTTAAATCTGGAGCTTTGCGATAGTTTGTACAAAATATGTGGAGTTTTGCGAAATTTACTCAAAATTTTATGCGAACATGATTCATCTCCATGGCTTTCCAGTCTTTCACTAATTCACTTTCTGATAATCTGATTTTCCTTAAGAGTTGCATGTATTAAATTTAGTTTTCTTCACTCTCTCTCTCTTCCCTTCATTTTCCAATGTTTACTTTACAGACCTAGAAGCAATATATTTTACCCAAATCTATACTAACAAGCCACTGCTGATTATTTGAAAACAACTTTCCTGTCTTCTTGACCCTCATATAGTTGTCACTAGTGGTCTTGGTAAAGCTATTTATAGGTTGTAGTCCATCTATTCCAGATTGGTCTTTTATTCTTTCAGATGCTGCAATTTTCTTTGCTTATCTTTATATCTGACTCAATATTTGGTGTCTTGGTGATGTATGCAGTTCTTCCTGCACCAAAAATTGGCAGACCGAAGGCTGTAATGGAATCAACTCGAGGCACAAGAGTATGCCTTCTAGCATTCAAAGTTGTACTTTATTTTTTAGAACCGACTTCAATATTTTTTTTCAGACATGTTCAGTCATTAAAATGCAATTCTGTAGTCATGTAGCAGCAGCAGCAGCAAGTATAACACCTAAATTACCAAATGCTAGATTTTTAGCTCAAACACATAATATCATATGTCATGGTCGGAATTACGTATCAGTGTCGATGTCGAAGGGCAACAGCTACTGGTGCTAACGCACAGGAACAGGACGGGACGGCTTAGAGCTGACGTACTTTAGCTTTAGCTTGCCGATTAAGATATGAAGTTTAAAGAGTCTTAGTTCAATTTGAGTCTGCTTAGGAAAGTTGTCTGAGTCTGTGCTAGCCATTGATGTTAGGATGTCCTCTATATAAGACGATGGTGTGATTGAATAAAGGTAAGCAAGAGTTAATTCTTTTCTCCCCAATCTGCTCAATCCCTTCCCAGTTTATTGCGAATCCTCTAGCGCTTGCTTCTTCCCGTTTGCAGCCATGGCTCCTGGGCGCAAGCCAGGGCCAAAGCTGCCTACATTCCACAGCTACCTGATACGATCGTTAGGCCGTGACATCACAGGTAACATGAAGCAACATTTCAAATGATTTCCCTTAGTTTTAGTCGAACTGATGTAATAATGTACTTAGATGAGCTAATCTTAGGACAATGCTGAATATAATGCATCCCATTTCCCCTGTCGTTGTCATTTATTTTCCTCCTTACCTTTGCATCAACTAGAGGTATGCTATAATGCACATATATTGCTTTCAGGAGGTTATCAAGGATAGTAAGAGACGAGACAAAGGTGCAAAAGCAGCTGAAGTGGAAAGTGTGAAGGCTTGTCAACTTGAATTTGGGAGCTACTGCCTCTGGTCCATAGAACACAAAGAAGTTTTGAAGGATTCCATAGTGAAAAGGCTAAAAGACCAACTATTTGTGGCCCGCTCATACTATCCAAGCATTGCCAAACTTCAAGGAAAGGAGGCACTTACTCAGGAGATGAAGCAAAACATACAAGACCATGAGAGGGTTCTTAGTGTGTCCACTGTTGATGCTTATCTACCATCCTTGTGAGAACTAAGTTTTACTGCCTAAGCTTTCTAGTACTTTCATAATTTATTCCGTTGTTAATCTTAAAGTTGCAGTTTGTGATGACTGCCGTTACTGGTACCATCTTTTAGAAATGAACATGAGACTGAAACTGAATGTCCTATAAATCACAGTATTATTTTTGGGTGTCTCTGAGGCGAAATGGTTTTAAATTTTAATATTATTTAGTTAAAAAGAGTGCATTTATCTGTAAAAGGAATACAAAGTCAGCCTATGAATATTTTTCCAATCACCAATATATAAGTTACTACTTTGATATTATGAATGACAGCTGTCCTATGATTTCAGTATCAACAAGAAGATAGAGCGGATGGAGCAAACAATAGCGAAAGCCAAATCCTGCACCGTGGATTGCCACAATGTTGACAGGAAGCTTCGCCAGATACTTGATATGACTCAGGATGAAGCTCATTTTCATATGAAGCAGAGTGCATTCCTCTACAATCTTGGTGCTCAGACGGTGCCTAAAAGTCACCATTGTTTCTCTTTGAGGTTGACATTAGAGTATTTCAAATCCTTTTCATTGGATTCAGCTGACTCTTCTTCTCACAAGTTTAATAACCCAGACCGTAGGCACTATGTTATACTATCTAAGAACGTCATTGCAGCTTCTGTTGTCATCAACTCAACAGTGAGCTGTTCTAAGGTATGCGGGTGATATTTACAGTGTTTAGTTTGTACATTATCTTCTGGGCTGGGGGTTACTGATTTTCGTATTGATCTTTTTGCAGAAGCCAGCAAACATTGTTTTTCATGTCCTAACTGATTCCCAAAATTTCTATGCCATGAAACACTGGTTTGTTAGGAATTCATACAAAGAGGCAGCTGCCCATATCATAAACTATGAAGCCATTATTTTGGAGAAGTTACCAAAGTTTAGTATGCGACAGCTGTATTTGCCAGAGGAGTTTCGTGTTCTCATTAGGAGCACTGAGCGGCCTGCTGAGAAGGCAAGAATGGAATACCTGTCACTGTTCAGTCACTCACATTTCTTTATTCCAGAAATATTCAAGGATCTAAACAAGGTGGTTATGTTGGATGATGATGTGATTGTTCAACGTGATCTGTCTTTCTTGTGGAATCTTGATATGGGAGACAAGGTAAATGGTGCTGTTGAATTTTGTGGTGTAAAACTGGGTCAAGTGAGAAATTTCTTGGGTAAGACAACATATGATCCGAAATCATGTGCATGGATGTCTGGGGTGAATGTGATTAATTTGGATAAATGGAGGAAGCATAATGTTACTGAGAATTATCTGCTGCTCCTTAAAAAGGTTGGTGCTAGTTCTGGTCTAGTTAATTTCATTCCACAGCATATGGTAAAAAATATGGGCACACATAATGGGTGGTCTGGAAGAACATTTGACAGTGCACATGTGGTGTGAAATACTGAGTATTAGAATTAATATTGCACGAAATAGTTAGCATGCTGCGTTCTTTTTTTTACTATTGTGTTTGTTCAAGATGTCAAGAAGTTTATCTTTCTTTGTCATTCTTTGTATATTTATTCCATCTGAAAATTATTTGATTCTTTGTCACATGATTCTTCATATGGTTAGCACACCACATTAATCTGACTCTTTTTGTGTTGCAGTTCAAAATCAAGGATGAGGGATCTCTGCGAGCAGCAGCATTTCCTTTAAGCTTGCTGTCTTTCCAACATCTCATCTATCCCCTTGACGAGAGGTTGACTCTGTCTGGACTTGGGTATGATTATGGAATTGATAAAGAGGTTGCACGGAATTCTGCATCATTGCACTACAATGGTAATATGAAACCTTGGCTCGAATTAGGTATACCAGACTACAGGAAATACTGGAAGAGGTTTCTCATTCGAGAAGATAGATTCATGGATGAGTGCAATGTAAATCCCTAGCACAATTGAACCTGGAAATCAGAACAATTGACAATATATTGCTATATCCACTAGCCTCTCTCAAATTTGTGTCTGCTGAGTGGCTGCCTATAGCCCCCAAAAGCTGTATTGTGCACTAGGACAACAAACACAGCTGTTGAACAGGAGAAGAGGTGCAGTCGTTGGCCATCAACGTTGACAGGAGTGGACGCAGCACCATCTGTCCATTGAATTAACAGACTTAATTGACGATTTCTGCATTCTGGAATTAGTCACAAATCAGAGGACTATGTAGCAGATAAGGATGATGTGAATGAGTCTTCAAGTAAACGTGGGTGTCACCCTCATTGTCCAGATTGTTAGATAGGATTTACGATGAGTCGTGGGCTCGTGGCTCTGTCTCATGCCTCGTCCATGCACGATTTATTCTTTCCTTCTAATCTTCTGCCAATAAGGGCACACATGTAATCCTGATAGGCATTTTTTGTTCTTAGTAGTAGCGCATTGATTGTTTATAGTAATTATGCTCATGGAAAGTTTGTTGTCCAAAACTATTGACAGCTCCGTGGATAACCTGTGTATTTTTGGCCGTACTTCCTTACTGAAACGTTATTTTTTTTGACAAGATTATGAAGCGCCTGCAGCGTTGCTTCATTGATTGCCCCTTGTGAGCTATATGTTGCTACAGCAGCACTGCTTATTACACGTCCTCGTTGATGAATTGGAACCAGGGTTACGTGGACACGGACGCTGTTGGATTCCGACTTGGATTCGGATGTCTGGTTTAGCTGGCTCTAGAAAATAGGATTGGAGGATTCCTCTAATATATATTCTTTTATCTTTAAAAAAATAAATTAAAATGATTTATGCAGTGAAATATTTAATTTAGTTATACTATTACAACACTATATAACTGCCACGAAAGATCATAGACACTATGGACATCATCTAGTCATAAGAAAGTCCAACTACACATCAATCACCTTTTTAAAAATGGTAGCAAAATCTGTCTAATACATAGTTAGATGAAAAAAATGAATAAAGAAGTACTACAGCTGAGATCTCTCGTAGCACTTCTAGCTTTCTTCTCTCTCTCTTCCTTCTCATCAGACTAACCTTACTCTCATTCACATGCCAATTCGACTAAACACTACCACTTCACCCCCGACTCTCGTTCCTCTACAACTCTTTAAATCATGCCAGAGCACTGGCATCTCTCTCATCTCTTTCTTCTGCAACAGATCTATCTAAACACCAGTATTGAACTAGTTCTTTTCTTCTGCTCCTCCCAAGGACTCTTCATGGGGTGTCCTCGCGTGTCCTGGTAGCACTGATTGGAACATGAAAAATTGGAAACTTCTAACGGTTGCAGCTCTAGGCCCCCCATAAACGAAGGAAACACCATCATCGCCCTGCAGGGAGACTCCAAATGCACTGACGTCATAGCAATCTTCCGCAAAAACAATGACCGTACGCTGTCCACCGGAGGAGCACCGAAGTCGCCCTCGGAGTCGAAGATCATGATGTTCTTGATGTACGCCGCGCCGCCGTCGCCGTCGCCCTCGCTCGGCCTGTGCCCGCAGCCCATCGGAGGCCCTGCGCCCACCGTGGACTGCGCGTTGCTGCCCCAGCCGGCCACCGTCGCACGGTCTGCAAGTGTGGCGAACAACGTGCTGGGGAAGTGCCCTATCGGCCTGCGGATCCCGGCCTCGTCCAGGTAAATCGACCAGTGCCCCGTCTGTGGATTCTGTAATTTAACGACAATGGAGTTGTATCAGGAATTCATTGCAAAGCGTACAGTTATATGCATGTTTGATTATTAGATAGAGTAGCATTTAATTGACCTTCTGTATGGTTATGGTGAGATCAGCCTGGCGTCCATGGTAAACCGACGGATTTGCCACTGACTTCCCCGGTCATATGCCATTTCCAGTCCCTGTAGCCATCACGAATCCTGGGCAGTTGGTGTTGAAGCAGCCTGTAGTTTTGAACCCATCTGCCTGCAATTAGAGAACACACAGTGCCAGTTACTCGGTTGAAATATCGTTTTTGGTCGAATAGGAGGTATCTTAATTAGCTTGTAGCTTCCCAATTGCACTTACTGTCCATGACACGAAGAAATGAGGCTTGCTATCCTTAGGCTGCTCCCAATAAGCAGTATCTTAGTACAATTTCTTAGTGCACGAGGAGTGTTAGGATACTATCTTCCCAATGCATGATTTCTTATGGTGTAGTATCTTATGCTGTTTCATTTAATTATATGCATGATCTTTACTAGTATTTGAGCATTGTGACCTATTTGTGGCATGTACTAAAACAATACATGTTTGTTGACACACACAAATGTAAATACATGAACATATGTATCCATACATAAAAAGTGCCAACTAAAATTTCATCAAAATATATTTAGAGGTACATGAATGGAGCATGAATATAATCTATTTTGGCCCAAACTTTTTCCAAATATGCTTAAACAGAAACCGTGCGAGACGCTGTGAATTCGACACAGTTTTGGATCAGACTGTTACAAATGTCTTTGTAATGAGACAATTTAGCCTACGCTTCATGTAAACCTGCTTATTCTTGTAAACGTTGTTTGGGTAAAAAGGAAACAAGCCTTCGCTTGGGCCATGAGTGAACACACAGCTCTGCTAATTCGGTCAATATGCCTAACAAGTAAATTTGCATGTTAACAAATATAAAGATCCAACGAAATGCCATGTGTGTTCAAATCCGCTGAGACCATAGAATGAAATTTTAACCTTATACCAGTATACCACATATCAATCCTCTCAAATTAGCATTGCTTACAGGATCGCGAAATAAATTTTTACGCGTTGGATTTCAAGCCCTAACTGGTATCCAAATTAGATACTAGAGTATTATCTCTCCTCATTAACTATGGTGCCACATCATCAATTTACCTATATGACGTGGTTAAAATATTAGCTAAGATGAAGCATTGGGATCAGCCTTATACAAGCTAGGAAAAGTCTGCACGACAACACAGGTATGTCAGGCAGAGTTCGTAGATGTTGCTGCTACTTTGACGGGGACAATTGGCGTGGTCATATATATAGTCTTGCCTGTATACGTACATGGAAACCTGCCATAATTTGTTCGCTTACTTCGCCCAGGAGGTACAAGACTGCACTACTGGTCTGCCCGGGAGTCAGTTTCAGGTCCCGTGCGCTTATCCTGGCAGCCCACTGCATCAACAGTACCAACCAGCACTCAGAAGAGTAGGAAAGTAGCATCAACCATTGTGAAAAGAGGTAGAAAAGACTCGAATTGATAAAGCACATATGCTTTGTTGAGGTGGCTGTCATCAGCCTTCTTTTCAACAGAAGCATACGGCAGCGCGTGTTGCGCATTGGCTGCAGGTAGATTGCCTCTCTCTTCATCCCTCGACAGTGATCTTTCAAGGGCCATGTTGAAGGGAGCCACGACCAGCCAAACGAAAACAAGGGCCAAGAGGTTGCTGTATGTTTAGTCCATCTTGAGTAGTACATAGTTCGGTGATGTCAAAGCAATAATTTTTTTTATTAATTAATTCTTTTTTAAATTTTATTTTAAAGTTAACCCCGGGTACACTTTATTTCCAATTCTGACCTCTTTGGTTACACTACCACCCGTGACGTGACAAAACAACGCTGTCACGCCAGCCCGCATCTGGGCAAGCTCTTGTCACGTCATCACCTGTGGCGTGACAGTGTTGTTTGGTCACGCCACGATCATTGGTGTGACAAAAAGTGCTATTTAGCAGACTTATCCTATGGCGTGATAGCGTTGTTTTGTCACGCCATGGGTGGTGGCATGACCAAAGAGATCAGAATTGGAAATAAAGTGCGCTGGGTTAACTTTAAAATAAAAATTAAAAAATGGTTAATTAATAAAAAAGGTTCTCTAAGCAACTGCAAGTGGTAATTAATGTGGAAGTTTTTGGCTAAAATGACATTATTGACACTCTGAATAGCAAATCTAACCACGTTAGAGCGTCAAATGCAAAAATAACAACTGGTCGACGTGTCACCCACACGAATAAGGTGTCATTTTTGTATTTGACGTAAAAAAGGATAGGTTTGCTATTCAGGGTGTCAACAATATCGTTTAGTAAAAAAAGTTCATTAATGTGGTGCGTGTGCTCAAACGGTTTCGGTGAGCTTTTATAGGAGATCTACAAGCCCTTACGAGATATGATCACTATGGAGAAGAGCAGGTCGAGAAGAAAGTACATTGGTAAAGGAACACGGGTAGGCTACACTAGCGCAATTTCAAAAATCTACTGGGCAACTAAGAAACTTCCGCTAGTAATAGATCACATGATTACCACTAGACGCGCAGACCCGCAGCGGAAGAAGAGTCAATGTAGCGCGTTGGTGTGGTTGTAGTTGTACTAGCCTCATGCCTCCTCCAAGTGCTCCTCGTGACCGTCACAATTTGCGGATCGTCCTAGCGTTGAAGCCTTGCAGCAACGCCTCCAAGGTATCCACACGTATGGGGTAGGGACACCACGCGCCGGAGTGCTAGCGCCGGCTGCACGGTTTTGGGCGAGGGAGGTGTGGCGGCTAGGGTTTCGGGAATTCCAAAATCATATTAACCCTATGCCACCGTCCCTTTATATATAGGCATCCATGATGGGTCTCGAACTTTGAGGCCCATTAGGAACTCATGACCCATAAGAATTCGGATCACCATCCAAAACGTGTCCCAGCCCTTTAATCATGCGACCCTATAGGTTTACATACACTTGGATATGGCCCGAGTACTCTTTGTCCACTAATTGGTAGTGGCCCCTAGCAGGACATGCCGACTCCCGAGTATACGTAAAGATCACATCGGACGAATCTTAACAAATCTTATATGTATTTCCCTTTGCCTCATGATATCAGTCAAACTCAAGGTGAGTACGTGCCATTCTTGTTGGTTAACTCGACCACTCTTTCTCGATCACGTGACTTGAATTCCCCGACTATGGTTAACTCTTTAACCGCGAGTAGCATGGCCATGCATTTCTGGAATTTGATCACTCGAGAGGCCTAGAGATATCTCTCCCGTTGCATGGAGGGGCAAATCCTTTCTTGATCGACCATGCCTCGACGCATGTATCATGACAAACCCGAAAGCTACCTTTATAACTATCTAGTTATGGAGTAGCGTTTGGCAACCCCTAAGTAAGTCACTACACATCTCGAGTACATGCGATGATCCCAAGTCTAAGGATATAGCATACGCATTGTAAATCAGACCAACTGATGACATATAAGAATACAACGTTCTCGCAGTGTTTCATGGTGGGTCGATCCAACCCCATGTTCGCTAACATGTGTCCATATTATTGGTTTGATAGCTCCATATCTATGATCCGTGAAACATGGTAATCAGCCAATACATATGCTAGTCTATTCATATGCGTCCTCATATGTTTCCGACTAGAGATCGCTTTAGAATAATCATCGCAAAGATAAATATAGAGTTTCACAATCAAGTCACATACTTGATAATAAATATTAACGATATTATTTTTAGAACAAGATAACATATTATCCAATAAATTATGAACATGATGAAATATAGTCATCTCTATGATAGCCTCTAGGGCATATTTCTAACAATTGGCTCATGCAGGGATGAGCACCAAGTTTTTGAAAGAAGCATTAGCTGTGTGGGAGTGCTAAACAACTAGCATGGACCAATTTTTTTCCTCATTATTATTATACTTACTAGTAGGCCGTGCGCGTCCTTGGACGTGAATCAATTAACTGTTAGGTTAGGAGAAGGCTACGATAGTATAAAACAAAATTTTCAACAACGCAACCAAGGAACCTCCGCTAGTAATAGATCACGAGATTACCACTAGATGTGCCGACTCGTAGCGGAAGTAGAGTCGATGTAGCGAGTTGATGCAATCGTAGCCGTACTTTCCACGCGTCTTCTCCTCCTACTCCGATGATCGTCACGAGTTGCAGATCGTCCTAGTGCTGATGCTTCGCAACAACACCTCCAAGGTATCCACACATATGGGGTAAGGACACCACACACTGGAGTGCTAGCGTCAGTGGCGTGGTTGAGGAAGGCGTGGCTATTAGGGTTTCGGAAATTCCTTTGAAGGATCATCTTACCCTATGCCACCGCCCCTCTATATATAGGCATCCATGACGGGTCTTGTACTAGAGGCCTATTAGGAACTCGTGGCCTACAAGAATTTGGATCACCATCCAAATCAAATTCTAGCCCTTTAAGTGTGTGACCCTATAGGTTCATGTGTAATCGGTTGTGACCCGGAAACTCTTTTCTGACCACAAATCGTCAGCAGTACCTAGTAGCACATAACGATTTTCGAACACACATAGAATATATCGGACGAACCTTAATGCAATATGATCTAAGGCCATGTCCTTATCACTTACGACCAGCTCGTACTTAGTCACAACCAGTCCGTAACTCCTTACGACCAGTTAGTACTTAATTACGACTAGTTCGTAACTCCTTACAACCAGTTAGTGATTATGTTCGACCAGTCTACGACCAGCTCATATCTCCATACGACCAGTCTATATCTGGTCAAACTGAACGACCTGCTTGTGTATTCTTTCTTTGCCTCACGACATCTGGTTAAACTCCAGGTGAGATAATTTGTCATCCAAGGACTATTCAATACTTTTTCGATCAAGTGTCGAATAACTTCATGTGGTCGACACTTCGACCACTAGTGGTATGGCCATGCACTTTCTTTATCCGACCACAACGAGAGACCCAGAGACATCTCTCCTGTTATGTTAGGAGGGGCAAATCCCATATCCGACTAGTCACATTCCTCCGCATATTTTATAGCATACCCGAAAGCTACCTCTATAACTATCCAGTTACGAGTAGCATTTGGCAACCCCTAAGAGTGCTATTACACATGTAGGAAACCATGCTGATCTTAGGTCTAAGGATTATACATCATCATTGCTTGAGACCAACTGATGACACAAGAAATCATAACAATCTCAACAGTGTCTCAAGGTGGGTCAAACCAACACCATGTTCTCTAACATGTGTCCATATTATTGGTTTGATATCTCAATATCTATGACCTGTGAAACATAGTCATCAACCAATACATATGCTAGTCTATTCATATGTGTTCTCATATGTTTCCGACTAGGGAATGTTTAAGAATAATTATCACAGAAATATAGAGTTTCACAGTGTAACATCCCTATTTTCTGGGTTTTTTAAAAATTTTGAAAACTTTAAAAATTAACCATTTGGTTTTATTAATTCGCTAAAGCTTAATTTGTAATTTAGAATTTTAAAAGCAATTTAATTTGAATTAAATAAACTTCAATTAATTCAAGTTGGTTTAATTGAGTTTTCTGGATCTTAATTGGATTTCGAAAATCAAAAGTATTATTTTAAGCCTCCTCTCGGATTTGTTGGCTTTTAAAATTGGTTTCTCCTTTTGTCCTAAGTTTTAAATAAACTATTTGCAAAAACTAAAAGCAAAAGTTAAACTGAAAATATTTTTTATTAAGTTCTAAATAATTCAAGAGATTTCTGTGAATTTTTCTTGAATTTTTGGACGGCTTAAGCTATTTTCTAAAAATGCTTTTCTATTTCTGGTATTTTATTTATTCAAAAATCCAAAAAATCCTCCTTCCTGTTCATCTGGGCCGAATCCCTTCGGCCCATTCTCCCTCCCCCTCGCGCGGCCCACGTCGGCCTTATCCCACGTGCAGCCGAGCCCCCTCCAGCGGACACCGTCCGATTTTAATCGGACGGCTCGCAGTCCCCGTGCCCTTGTGCGTTCCCCTCTCTCTCTCTGTTGCGGCGGCCCGCCTTCTATCACCACACGCTTTGGGTCGTCCGGCCGATCACAGACGCCCATGCGCGTCGGTGCTTTCATGGCGATTTCACGACGACAGTGCTCCCTTCACACATCGCCTCGACAGCGCATTGAAGGCGGCGTGCTCCTCCGCGCCCGCTGCCACCACCCACTCCACCTCCCATGCCCTGCTCTGCCTGTTGGGAGCCTATGCCGAAGCTCTGCCATGGCCGCCAAGACACACCACGGCCCATCCCTCCTTCCAAGCCTCCCCGCGCCTATTTAAGGTGAGCACCGTGAAGCTCTCCCTCTCCTCTCTCTTTCCCCTCACCTCGTTCCCCCTCTCTCCCTCTGAGCTCACCGAATTTTGCGATTCAATCGCTGCCGCCGAAGCTTTGTCTTGCACAAGACTCCGCCACCGCTGCCGAGCCTCCTCCGCGCCGCCGACCTTGCCATTGAACCGCCTCATCGCGCGCACTGGTCAAGACTCTCACTCCGCCGAGGCCACGGAACCCCCGCCGCCGCTCGCCGCTCTTCGTCTTCAAGATCTCGAAATCAAGGCACTCGCCGCGTTCCTCTCTCTCGTTTCCACGCATTGGGCTCACCACAGCAATGAGCCGCCAGCAGCCGCAAAAACAGCGCCGCCCAACGCCGCCGCTGTCGCTAACGTGGCTCCACCTCTTCTGCCGACGTGGCGCCACCGCCGCCACGCCAAAGCCACTGGCGCCACTCGCCTCCTTCTCGACGTGGCGTGCGCTACAGTGTCACACACGCGTGGCACCGGCACAGTACCACGGGCCCCACCCGTCAGCGGCTCAGCCATTTTCGGAATTAAAATAATTCCAAAAATTCCAAAAATCCAATTCTTTTACCATTTTATGCATTTTCAACTTTCGAAGGCCATAACTTTCTCATTCAAACTCTGATTCGAGTGATTCAAATTTCTAAATTCATATAAATTCATTATCATCCTATTAGTATTTATTTGGTATTTATTTGAATTTATTTGGGTATTGTTTTATTTATTTAGCTTTGTTCGCGCGTATAGATTCCGGTGTTTTGGACGACTTTGCAGACCCGACGATCGAAGCACCTCAACTCTTCAACGAAGGCAAGTCGTAGACCTTTGATTATATTGAACCCAAATTATAAAAGTATATTGTTTGATATAAACATGCATTACTAATTTTATAATAAATGGGAACTAGTTAATTACCTAATTGCCATTATGCCTCCTTGATAATTTGTAAATGACATGTACCCTTGAATGACATAAATCCTTGGACACCCTAGGATGGATAATTATTAGTTGGACATTGTTGAAATACAAACATGGGTACCGTATTATGCTTAGCAAATGCTTTAGTTATACGATAGGTTCATGATCACATACTCAAGAATGTTTAAATTTGACTAAAGGAATTATGGAACTGTGGCGGAGCCACTATTGATAAAAGATGTTGTGCCATGGTAAGGGTTGTCATTTGGCCGGATTGAACGAAATTGATTTATGCTCGGACGAGTGGGTGGTGGTAAAGGTGGGTGCAAAAGCACATTTGGAATGCGGAAACGTCTCGTCTGAGCAACCAACTAAGGACTTAACCTTGAACCATTGATCTGGGCCTTAGCCGTACAACCACATGTTTAGACTGGGATAGACCTGGCCGACTAATTAGCAATGTTTTGGTTCGATTCTGTCTTGGTTGGGAATAGCGCAAGAGGGGGCCAGAATGGTGAAACCTTAGCGGACAGAACCGAGTCAAAATAGAGCTTTGTAAAAGCCTTGTCATGTGCTCTAGACTGCTTACCTAAGGTAGTGAGTGGTGGCATAGATATATACCAAACAAACTAGAGAATTCATGTTTTGTAGGTCAAGCTGTACAACCTCTGCAGAGTGTAAAACTATTCGAATAGCCGTGTTCCCGGTTATGGACATGCCTGGTGATTTCAAGCAAGGGGTAGACTTTTGTCGAAATGTTGGAATGGGTTGGTCGAATCTAGTAGATGGTTGTGGTTGATGGTTGGGAAGTGAACAGGGTGTTCACTAGTCGTTTAAAAAAAATTGATTAATTATGTATTAATCTTTTAAATTATGCTTTGCAATCTACTTATTGTATTTACTATCAATATTGCTTTCTGCAAAATAGCCATAAAGCTATCATTGTCAAGCCTTGCATGAATATTACTTGCATACATTTCTCTGCGACTTGCTGAGTACATTCAAAGTACTCACGGCTTATGCCCTCTGGTTAATCAATCGTTGAAGAAGAACCTAGAAGCACCGAGTTCTACGAGGAAGACTACTTTGAAGACTATGCGAATTAGGTCGCGTCCTCCACTCGATTGCCGGTGGGCATATTGGGTGACCTCCACCAGTTGTTTGGTTTCCGCTGCAAGCTACCTTTTGTTGTTAAGCCCTGCGTGGCAAACATTGTAAGACTTGACCATAAGGTCTTTTTGCTAAATAATATTAATTTGTCTGCTTCATCTATAGTTTAGTTGTGTGACTATGATTACACCAATATTGTAACTGTGTGAGCTAGCTACTGATCATGGGACTAGTTCAGAATGCACAGAGAGTCCTGAGGTTGTATACTCGGGGTCCCGACACACAGTCAAGTCACATACTTGATAATAAATATTAACAATATTATTCTAGAAACAAGATAGCATATTATCCAATGTTATGAACACAACGAAATATAATCATCTCTATGATTGTCTCTAGGGCATATTTTCAACATTAACGCGCACCCGCGCCGAGGCGGAAGAGCTGGCAGCGAGCGGCTCAGCCGATAGGATCCAACGGCGCGTGAAAGCAAGAGCTGGCAGCGAGCGGGTCATCCGATAGGATCCAACGGCGCGTGAAGTCAAGCGCAGGCACGTAAACCCAAATAAAAATCGGACGGGCCCGAGGATGTAGGACGCACGGATCCGGCGGCCAAAAAATCTTCAGGTGACATGGCCAGCATGCCCGCGTGTCTAGCTTCGCTCGATTTATACCGGAGGTTATACGCCCGATATAATCCGCACGGTAGTTAATAGCCACACGGGCGGTGAACTACTGAGCTAGCGTCCTAAAGAACAAAAGAGAAATGGAACAGCGTGCAGAAAGGACAGCTCCATTTCGTCCTTGTAAAAAGTGATACCGTAATCCACAGAAAGATGCTCACTGTCCACTAGCCGCCAAGCACAAGCAAACCAGCATCCGCAGGTCACCACTGTAAGTTTGTATTTTGTGAAGAGGAAAACACTAGTGACGGTAGGGTGTGCCTATGTCCAGGACCAAGAGGAGGAGGCACATCTTGGTCGAGCGGCGTTGGGGTCTCCGTGTCTGACTGGATGGACCGCGGCCAGTCGCGTCTGGGCGTGGGTGTGGGTGTGGGTGTGGGTGTGGGTGTGGGTGTGGGTACTGGGGCGGCCGGGAGCGGACTCGTGTCACAGTGCTTATTAGGCCGGTAGTGTCTGGGCCCGCTCGTGCGCGCCGTGTGACCGAGGGAGCAAGGTTGCTTGCCTCTTGGGTAGGGATGGCAATAGGGTCAATTTTTAGCGGGGAGTGGTGAAACATTTCCGTCCCTGAGAGAAGGAAATATTCCTGTTATTCATCCCCGTTCCCGTCTTAGGGTGCTATTCTCCCCTGTTCCTCGTCCCTGTCGGGTTATCGGGGCCTCACGAGGACCCATACCCAAAAATTGGATCCTAAACATCTCCTATACAGACATACATAGAGACGACAGAATCAGTGTTCCAAATAATTTAAAGAGTGCTTATCAATATTCCAAATGAAGAATTTTAACAATATTCTTAAAGATGGTGTCTCAACTCCCAAGAAAATAAGCAAACAAACCTTTAAAAATTTAAACAGTGCGGTAGTGGGATAGTGTCCCACATGTCATAGGGTTATCGGGGCCTATGCGGGTAGCGGAGATGGAGAGTAGAGGAACGGCCCCGGCCCCGCTTTACCCGATGAAGAATTGTATTTGCATATTAACATCTCTATAGAGAAAGAAATAACTCCAAACTCAGTCCCTAATAAATGAATTGCCTGTTGAGGAACGAAGAATGAGCCCATTGCCATCACTACTCTCGGGGAAATGCCGTGCGGTTAGCTGGAAAGTACGGGGCCTCGCGGCTCGCGGCTCGCGGCTGAATGCGCTCGCTCGGGACACCGGCCGGGCCGCGCCTACACGGGCGTGGATGGGTAGGCTTTTGATATCCTTTCTGCCTATCTGCTTGTGTTTCTTCGGGCCTACCTCACCTCACCTCACCTCACCTGCCTGTTCTGTTGCTTGGTCTCCAGAACTGCGCAATGTCTGTCGGCTAGAGTTCGCTTGCAGCCTGGGTCGGCGGAGCGAAAGGCCAGCCCATCAACAGTGCACGCATATTTTTCGAAGGAAAACAGGCAACAACACACGCATGCCGACAATCTGTGCTGCATCTTCTTATTTTTAATCATTTCCAAAGGAAAACACCCATCAACTTCGGTATTTTTAATGCCCTTGTTTGTCATGCGATCGCCCCTAGGGCTTGATAGTACTGCATGCTACGGCATTGTTTGCATGTTGATCAATTTGAACGTGCATGGGAGCTTAATTCTACTGTTTGCAACCTCCAGGCGGGTAAAAGAAAGAAGCACCATCAGCGCCCTGCGAGACCTCACAAGCACCGGCATCATAGCAACTTTTAGCATCGACCAAGGATGACACACCGCTCGCCTGAGGAGGACCGAACTCGCCCTCGGAATCGAAGATCATGATGTTCTTGGCTGAAAGAATTTGGAGATCACGGAACGGCATAACAAGCCGGGTGGCATCCATATATATTGTCGGTCATGTGCCGGATAAGGAATAGTAACACAACCGATCACATGGGAGTTTACAACAACCAAATCTATACAAAATGGAAAGAAGAGATTGATATCTCTAACTGACTTGTACATGAAGAAACAATATGCGCTAAACCCCCCTCCCCCCAGTCGAATTGTGAGGCTCATGAACGCAGAGACTAGAGCAAAAATCCTGAAAAAGCTACGTCGAGAGGCCTTTTAGTTGGGTTTTTGCACAAACCCTAGATTGATTTTGTGGTGTCTATTTGGTCTACCCTCTATTCCTTTGCCTTTTTCGTAGTGCCACTCACAATTGCATAATGAGGCTAGAGTGTAGGAACATATTTATAGACTCCACTTCCAGGTGTTATAATTGACCTACCTGTTCCCGGTACACCGTGAGACTCCTGAACTATGTCACCAACCACGATCAGACAGGCCAGTTTAATGAGTCTAAACTATATTAGTCCATAGTACACATGTGTGAGTCATGTGCCATGATCAGATTGTTTACGAGATCAATTCCAATCTGATCATGTGGGTCAACAGCCTGCAGAATTGATCCTGCAAAACAAACCCAGCTATTCCGCCCTGTGCTGTATCCGGATTAATCATACACATGCATATTAAATTCCAGTAGACTTGATCTCAATAAATATGTCTACCTATTCCAGCACAGCCGTCCTCGACACATCGAGTATTAATTCCTCGAGTTAGATTCCGCATCAAATAATTCCCTATCACATATATCAATATTCCACATTGAGTTAAAACAGATAATAACCACAATAAATGTTGAAAGCCACATAAAAAGTCCAACATCTCCCACTTGGCTGAAAACATTTCAATCAATAAACTAAAGTCCCATGTCTTTAACATGTTTAGAAAATAGTTCCTGACTAATTGGCTTAGTCAGTGGATCTGCAACCATATCAATGCTAGGCAAATAAACCAAACGAATAGATTTGAGTCTATTTATTACATCACGAATATAGTGATACATTCCTTCAATGTGTTTACTTTTACTATAAAATTTAGGATCCTTTGAGACCTTGATCGCTGCCTGATTATCACAGAAAATAGTGACAGGTTGTGATGCACTTTCCACGGCCTTAAGTGATACAAGAAATTCTCTCAGCCATACACCTTCCTTTGCTGCTTCAGATGCATCAATGTATTCAGCCTCCATAGAGGAAAGAACAACTGAATTCTGTTCCCTGCTGCACCAAGAAATAGCACCTCCTACCAAAGTAAATAAATAACCAGAAGTTGATTTTCGGTCAGTCGGATCCCCTTGCCAATCAGCATCAGTATAACCCTGCAGCTGAAGATTATGACCATTAAAACATAATGAATAATCCATAGCTCCTTTAATATAACGCAATACATATTTGATTTGTTTCCAGTGCTCTTCCCTAAGATTCTTTTGATATCTACTAAGAATTCCAATGACATGTTTAAGGTCAGGTCGTGTAAATAACATAGCATACATAAGACATCCCAAAGCTGAAGAATAAGGAATACCATTCATTCTAGCTTTTTCCTTAGGAGTTTTTGGACATAATTCCTCACTGAGTTTAGTTCCCTTTACAATAGGTACATTAACAGGTTTGCTATTTTTCATAGAAAATCGTTTTAAAACACTTTGAAGGTATGCCTTTTGAGACAACCCAAGAATCCTTTTATTCCGATCTCTATGTATTTCAACTCCTAACACATAGGAAGCTTCTCCTATATCTTTCATATCAAATTTAGAAGACAACCAAGCTTTCACTTCCATCAATGTACTTTTATCATTAGAAGCAATGAGAATATCATCAACATATAAAGACAGTAAGACAAAACAATTACCCATAACTTTTGTATATATGCAATAATCACCTTCCGTCATTGAAAAACCATATGACGTAATAGCATTATAAAAAAGAATATACCATTGACGTGAAGCTTGTTTAAGACCATAAATTGATCTAGTCAACTTGCAAACCTAATTTTCATTTCCTTTTTCTCCAAAACCTTCTGGTTGTATCATATATATTTCCTCCTCCAAAAGACCATTAAGAAAAGCAGTTTTAACATCCATTTGGTGGAGTTCAAGATCATAATAAGCCGTCAAAGCACTAATAATATGAATTGAAGTAAACCTTGCAACATGAGAAAAAGTTTCCACAAAGTCAATACCTTCCCTTTGTGTAAAGCCTTTAGCAACAAGCCCAGCCTTATATTTTTCCACTAAACCTGCTGCATTCAATTTCCTTCTAAAAATCCATTTACAACCTATGGGTTTACGGTTGTTTGGTAGATCAACAAGTTCCCAAACTTTATTACTTTTCATCGAGTTTAATTCTTCCCGCATTGCTTCCACCCATAGTTTTGATTGAGAGCATCTTATTGCTTCTTTATAAGTCTTTGGTTCTTTCTCTAAATATGAAATTTTAGAGTGAACTTTCCCTAAGAATAAATAATAATCATCTAGATATTGAGGTGTACTAAAATTCCTCCCACTTCTCCTAAGCATATTAGTATTGGGAGTTCGATTTGTATTTTCTTCAGGAGCTGAACCTCCTTCAGTGTGAGAATCAATACCAGATGTATCCATCTGTGTTTCAGGTGGGGTTGCCAATAATTCTACCCTCGCCCGCTTAGCATGGCGTGGAGTGTTTTGATCTAAAAAAAATTGCATCCCTACTTTCCACCACTTTATCCTTTTTTTGGTCATAAAACCTGTACCCTTTTGATTCCAAAGAATAACCAATAAAAATTCCTGGTGTGCTTTTAGGCTGTAATTTTGTACGATTTTGATTTGGCACTCTAATTTGTGCATTACAACCCCAAACAGCTAAGTGGTGAAGTGAGAGTTTTCTTCCAGTCCACAACTCATAAGGAGTGACTGTTACAGGTTTAGATGGCGAATGATTTAATAAATAAACAGCAGTATGCAAAGCTTCACCCCAAAAAGATAAAGGAAGATCTGAATAAGCCATCATAGATCTAACCATATCCATAAGTGTTCTATTCCTCCGCTCAGCCACACCATTTTGTTGTGGAGTATAAGGTATGATATAATGATGAATAATTCTATGCTCTTTACAAAAATCATTTAATATTCCTGAAGTGTATTCGCCTCCACGATTAGTTCTCAAAACTTTTATCTTTCTATTTAATTGATTTTCCACTTCAATTTAAATGACTTAAATACATCAAATCCTTCCGACTTATGTTTAAGAAGATACACATAACCAAATCTTGAATAATCATCAATAAATATGATAAAATAAATCTTCTGTCCTCTAGTGGGAGTAGACATCTCTCCACAAATATCAGAATGAATAATGGCAAGAGGCTCATTTGATCTTTCCGCCTTTGGAAAAGGTGCACGGGTCATCTTGCCCATTATACATGCCTCACAAATACCAAAATCCTCCCACTTAAAGTGCAAAATTTCAGAATTAATAAGCCTCTTAATTCTATTTTTAGATATATGACCAAGTCGTAAATGCCATAAATAAGATTCTGAGCATGTGTCCCTATCATTAGTATTCCTCACTATGGAGTTATTTTCACCAACCAAGCAATCAATATTGTCATCATTTGATAGCTCATCAAGAAAATAAAGACCTTCATGATGGGTTCCAGTATGCACTAATTTTCCATTGAGCAATATTTTAACTCTTCCTTTTCCAAATAGTATATCATAACCAATAGATTCTAACTGAGCAACAGAGATTAAATTCCTTCTCATGCTAGGTGAATATAAAGTGTCCTGTAATAATAATTTTCCTCCATTGGGGAGTTCCAGGACATAATTTTCAATTCCAAGTACATCAGGTTTGGCATCAGTGCCAAAAAAATATATCTATTTCCCATTGGAATTGTTCGCATAGAAGTAAAAGTTCTATTATCTTTAGTAATATGAGATGTAGCACCAGAATCAACAACCCAACTATTTGAAAAAGTAGTAGTAAATAAAGATTCAGTGCATACAAAAATACTAGACATACCGTTAGGCGATGAATCGCCTTTACGCTCACCTGGTTGTTTGTTTTGATTCTTTTGCTCATTTTGCTTCTTTTTTTTTTCTGCAATCAACTCTGAAATGATTCATGAACAGGGCAGGAGCATTCATCAGGCTGAAAGACATGACGGTATACTCGTATAGTCCGTAACGAGTAGAGAAAGCCGTCTTGGGAATATCTTCAGATCTGATTCGGACTTGGTGATAGCCCAACCTCAGATCAATCTTGAAGAATACCCGAGCTCCGGTCAATTGATCGAAGAGATCATCAATCCGAGGCAATGGGTACTTGTTCTTCACCGTCACTTCATTCAATGGACAGTAATCAACGCACATCCGGAGAGTCTTGTCCTTCTTCTTTACAAAGATCGTCGGACAACCCCACGGAGATGAGCTTGGGCGGATAAAGCCCTTCTCTTGAAGTTCACTAAGTTGCTTCTTCAACTCCTCCAATTCATTCATAGGCATCCGATACGGCCTCTTTGAAATTGGGGCGGTACCGGGCAGCAACTCGATGACGAACTCGATGTCCCGGACTGGAGGCATTCCAGGAAATTCTTCGGGAAATACATCCACAAAGTCACACACCACTAGGACTTCATGAATTTCTAGAGCCGGCTTCACTTCAAGTGCACAAAGATGCGGTCCTTGAAGCTTCGGTGAAATTCCAACTTACTCGCCGTATGGACTTATGAGGGAGATGAATTTATTGGCACAATCGATTTGTCCCAAGTGTTGAGACAACCAATCCATGCCAAATATCACATCCAAACTTGCTGAATTGAGGAGAATAAGATTTGCCAAAAATCCCACTCCTCCAATCTCAATAGAAACATCCCGACATTCTTTTTCAGCTCTCATTTCCAACCCCGGAGAGTGAATAATCAAAGGACCATGCATAGGAACAATTTGAAGATCACTAAGTGTAGCAAAAGACTTTGATATAAAAGAATGAGAAGCCCCGGAATCAAACAAGACAATAGCAGGTTGAGAGTTGACAAGAAGCGTACCCAACACGACGTCGGGTGCCTCCTGTGCTTTCTCGGCTGATATATGGTTGACTTGGCCGTTCCCCAAGCTCTGGGTCTTCTGGGTAGCCTTCTGGTCTGGAGCATGACCATTTCCTTGCCCACGTCCTCCATTAGGACGAGGGGCCGCTCCGGTTTTCCTAGGGCAAGCATTCGCATAGTGGCCCTTGTTACGGCAGAAGAAACATGTAACCTCGGCAGCCGGATTGCGGAGGTTGACTTGCAGTCCCGCAAGTGCACGTGGTTGAGACACGGCCTACGGTGGGCGCGGTGCAAACACTGGTGGCCTTGATGGTGGTGGAGCCTGAGGATGGGGCACCGGTGCTTGCCCGACGTGAGGACGGGAATGTTGGCCCTTGCTAATTTTTGGGCCACCCACTTGCGCTTGCGAGACTCGCCTAGCGCTCTCCCCTTACGCTTAGCGACAATGGCCTTGTGGACTGTGAGCACCCGGATTTATTAGGCTCATAATACTTAGTCATCCAATTGACCCTAGTATTATCAACCAAATAAACTCGGTCTCGAGAGATGTATACTTCCTGAATGCAAGACACATACCTCACAACAAAAGAATGCATCAATTCCATACAACACATAGTACATAAGCAACGAACCGAAGTTAACATTAATATGGAATAGATATTACAAAAGAGAGGCCCTTAGGCCAAATAGCAATAATTACAAAAGGTAACAATGAAGCAAAAGTGCCATAAGATGGCTATAACAAAAGCCAATTAGTGTGCCTTTACCCACAAGGCAACTAACCGACCGCCAAGCTAGTCGTCAAACCCGAAGCACATCTCAAGAAGAGTGAAGCCCTTGGGGCTCACCTCCTTCCTCTGCAATAAAAGCCACAAAATGCCACAACCACGGCGCGATGAGTACATAAAGTACTCCGCAAGACTTATGTGTAAGATAATGAACTATAAATAGCTACATGCAAGCTTTATTTAAGTGGATGAGGCTTTGGACTCATTTTAGCATAAAGCAAGTTTCATTTGCAATAGTATAATAGATTGAAGGCAATTTGACAAAACATTTTAATTGTTGAAATAACAACGAGATAATAACATAGTAACAACAACAAGATCAACTCGAAGTGACTAACCCAATAGTCACCACAACAATAGCATGAACTCCCCGTTCATGCCAACCATGTCAAGTTTTAATTAAAGGTTGTAGTCTAGTTCTTACGGGCGTTTCCGGCGTGTCCATAACCTAAGACGAGGCTATTCAATAGTTTTAACCTGCGGGGGGTGTACCAATGTACCCACACGCCGACCGCCTTTCCTTTAGGCACACTACCTTTGGTATGCCTAGACGGCTAAGTCCTACGAGACATTTCCAATGGACAATGCTAATTCGAGTCGCACAACCCACGGGAGAAGGAGACATCACACAACCTGCCCGAAGCTAATGCTCCCTCCCACATCACACACACATTTTATCTTTAAAAACACACCAACCGAGCGACCCCAATTAACACCGCCCAAAGTACTTAGTCAAGAGGGTCCCATATCCCCTCGTATGCGATTAGCACGCAAAATTGCTCGAATCGGTGGCGCAAGTAACTCGGTCTTAACGACTCGAGCATACTACCACATTCCAAAAACCACGCCATCCATCCAATATGCCCAAGTCCAAATAGTTTTCATTTTTATTTGTTTACAAATCATACAAGGGACATAATGGAATAATAGTTTTTAGGTGATCAAGGTTATCGACATAATGTCGATAACCGCCCATTTCTACCAAGTATCTAAGCATTGCTAAGCATGACACCGTAAAAGCAATAAAAGAGCATAATTAAATCACCGGGCTCTAATTCACCAGCGATATTAGTAACTTATGGTTTGTGGCAGGGGTAACAATTTAGGGGCAACTATGCAATAGGAATAGCTACCTCTAAACGATAAAATACTTTGACACAAAAGCATGCATACATACAAGTTAAACAAAATATTAGACTTTAAAGTAATGGGATTAAGATGGAAATGATCAAACTGCTTGCCTTGCTGTTGCTGGCCAAATTGTTGCTGAGGATCACTCACGGGTTCAATACACTCGTCGGCACCTAATCGAAAAGACGAAAAGAATCGATAAGAACGACGAAAACGACAAAGACAGCACAGCAAACAAACTCCAAATACTCTGAAATTTCTACAGAAGCAAGAGAATGATTTTTAGGGAATTTATCAACAAGAACCAATTGATTTGGATTCTCAATGCAAAAGTTATGAGCAAAACAATTCTGCTCAGCCCTAAAAATACCAAACTGCACAATTCACTAATTTAATTATGAGGCAACATTTTCTAGAAAAGAAGTGGAGCTAAAATTTCTACTGTAAAATCAGCACCTCATGAGATGAATAACACAATTGAGTTCATCTCATTTGGAGCTAGATTGCATTTTCTACCATTTCTCAAAAACAAGGACTTGAACAAAATTATAATGCACAAGTCCTCATTTTTATAACAGCAACAAGCTCAAAACTAATTTTCATAGTAAGTTCATTAATAGAGGAAACCAACAAAGTTGGTCTCACTCAAAAATAATCTACAGAGTATTAGTTATGTATTTTACAAGTTAAGCATTAATTTGAGTGTATATTTAAAGTGAGGTTTAAAATCTAATGGCAAAACTGTGCTCTGGAGCTGAACTCAACTTACAATCATTTTTGGATTAAAGTCAAGTTCAAGACAGAGCTAACACAATTTGAATGACCTCATTTGGATTTAGAATGAATTAGTTATGATATTTTGAAGTTCATACCTTTTTCAGTTTACAAATAAGTGCTTACTGGAATTTCTAAACTTCCAAAACAGAAGGGAGGACGTGAACCGTTGATTTAAATCCAACGGCCCAAGACCTCCAAAGGAAAACACGCACGCGCCTGCGCAGGTCCAGAGAACATGGGCCGTTGATCTTGGATCCAATGGTCCATATCCTCCCCGCCACGCCACAAGAATAGGGGAGGTCGTGGCCGTTGATACCGCATCCAACGAACCACAACACAAGAGGGAGGACCGGAACGGTCCAGATCAAACGAGGGAGGTCCTGAACGGCTGAGATCTTCCAAAGGAAGATCTAAACTATCAAGATCTCCCCAAGGAAGATCTACATCGTCAAGACCTCTCGAGGGAGGTCCTGGACGGTCCAGATTTTCCAAGGGAGGACCTTAATGGTCACGACAACAACAAAGAGGTCCTGGGCGGTTCAGATCCACTTGGGGTGGTCCTGAACGGCCAAGATCTAACAATGGGAGGTCCTAAGCGGCTCAGATTTCCACTGGGAGGTCTGGGCGGCTAAGATTTACCCGAGGAGGTCTACAAGGTTAAGAGGACCTCGGGGAGGTCCTACACGGTGGAGATCAACACAGGGAGGACCTCAACGGCTAAGATCTCCCACAAGGAGGTCCTTGCGGTCAAGATCGCAAGGAGGGAGGTCCTGGGTTGTCCTACAAAAGACCAGGGGTGGTCTTTGCAAAGAGGACCCCGAGGGAGGTCTTTGGGGAGGTCTTTGCCAAAAGTCCACGGGGTGATCCTTTGGCAAAGAGGTCCCAGAGATGCATGCGCTCGGGGAGACTAAGCGCGGCCTTAATTGCGCAACAAGGACGTAAACAAGGCATTAAAGGTGACCCGAGTTTACCAATGATAAGCAATGATGATCACATTTAAGGGGAGATCTTTGTCCTAACGACAATGGCATCGTGCCATTGTCATCCGACAAAACCCCGAGAGGCTCCCAAGGCTTGTCGCCGCGATGAGAACCTCGCCGCGCCATCCAGGACACCAACGTGTGCGCAATAGTGTTCTTGCACACACCAGACCATTCCCGGCGGGGGTGGCCTGAACGGCGACGAGTCAAGATTGGCGCAGAAACACACGGCCAAAACACAAACAGCGATAATGAGCTCCGCGTAGACATCCAAGCGTGTGCCCAAGAAAAGCTCATAACGACATACACGCTGGTGCCAACATCTACGGACTACCAGAGGGTTACCCGGAGGTCGCGGAGGTGCCGAGGAGGTTGGGGACGGGAGGACCGGAGTTGGGGAAGAAGGGTTGCTCCACGGCCAACTCCAAGCTCCAAGCTCCAAGCTCCAAGTTAGGCCTCTCTCAAAATATCCCAACCAACTAAGTTAGGGCTTTTGGTCACAGAGGGTAGTGGCTTAGATTGAAGCAAAGAGACGGAGAGGAAAAACCACGGAGCACCGAGCCACCGAGGAGCTCCAAGGGCATTAATGGCGCCAAGGAGGTCGGGGTGGTTTGAGCTCCACAGAATCGAGAGCAAACGGTGAATGGTGGAAAAGAAGCCACGGAAAACAATGGGGAGGTATTATAGCCCGAGGGGAAAGGGTCATGAGCTAGGTTAAGCTCATGGTGAGTTTAGCCCATGGCTCGGTCCATGGCTTGGACAGACGTGGAGGTGACAGAGCAGCCTCGCACAAATGACTTTGGGGCGTAAAAGCACGACCAGCATTAAATGCCTCGCAGCAAAGAGCCGCTGGGACAAGACAGACACGCTTTCCTCCATCGCCATGGCGTGACGCAAGCCAGAGCTAGGAGAAGAACAGAGTTGCCCACCACCGTCCGATTAGAAATGAGGGGAGGTCGTGACCTCGATCTAAATCGAAGCAGTAAGTTTTAAAAGGAGAAGGAGGAGATCACAGCCATTGATCTCGATCGGGAGGTCGTGACCTCCGATTTCCATAATGCGAATCAAGACGTGGAAAAAAGGGACAGAGGTCCAAGGCGTTGGATTTCAATCAATGGTGCGGACCTCTGTGAGGTCTTAACCGCATACCTAACTTAAGAACAAGAGGGGAGGTCATGGCCTTTGGATTTAAATCCAAGGGCGCACAACCAAAGGGAGGTCTTAGCACTACTCGTGGCGCAAAGAGGTTATGGCCATCGATTAAGATCCAATGGTGATGAGAGGGCGAGGAGGTCTCGAGACGCTATGCAAAAGGCAAGGGAGGTCAGACCTTTGGATTTTTGATCCAACGGTTCTCGATCAAAAGAGGGGGAGGTCCTGAGCTTGCTCAACGCACCAGGGAGATCATGGCCTTTAGATTTAAATCTAAGGGCTACGACCTTACGTGCACGGGGAGGTCTAATGCGCACAAGACAAGGAGGAGGTCGTGACTGTGGATTTTAAATCCAACGGTGCACAACATGAGATGGGGGAGGTTGTGAGCGCTGGATATTTTGAGGGAGGAGGTCGGGGGTCTGGATCCGATCCAACCGCCACGACCTCAAGTGAGTGCAAAAGGGAGGTCAAGGTGGTTTGAGCTCATGGGAGGTCGAGGCCATGGATTTTGATCCAGCCGCCAAGACCTCGATGAGGTGGGAGGTCTGATCGAGTATGTTGAGGAGGAGGTCGTGGTGTTGGATTTGATCCAACGGCCACGACCTCAACAAATGGGATGACCTCGCCTGCGATGGTTCAACAGCTCGAGGAGGTCTTTGAGGTTTAACACACAGGGGAGGTCATGACCATGGATCACTGATCCAACGGCAATGACCTCATGAGGTGGGGAGGTCTAATGAGCCAGGGGGAAAAGGTTGGGCTGGACCAGCTTTGGGAAAGTGGCTAGCCCAAGGAACAGTGTAGGCTTTTAAGTTTAGTTTTTAACAGCTGAAACTTAGCAGAATTATTTGAGATAGCAAATGAACTCCAAAATTCATGAAATTTTAACTGGAGCTTGCTGACAATGAGATTAACCTCACATAAAATTTTCAGAGGTTATTATGCAATGCATTTTTCTCAGAAAATTCATGAAGGTTGTTCAAGGATTTGTTTTACCTCCAAAATTTATCAAACAAGTTTTACAACTTGTGATATTTTTCAGAGGGGTCCCACATCAGTTTTGGGACCAAGAAAAATATATTCCAAATGTTTGGCACAAGATTTAAGATAAACGGAGAATGAGTTTGACTTTTGGTCAACAAGAGCTTTGTGTTTTTGGATTACACAACTCTTGGACCGAATTACATGAGAGATTAGGGTTTTCAAGATGTGAGAAAAGTTTTAATTTCTACACATATAATTATACTTGAACAAACCCTAATTATACATTTGGGATGTTATAAAATCTCCCCTTACAAAAATCTCGTCCCGAGATTTTGGCTCAAAGGGAAGGAAGATGGGTAGTCTTTCCGCTTCGAGCAACTTCATCCATAGAATGATTTGGCCATTTAACTTTTAGGATCTTGAGGACACGATTCCTTGATCTTCGCTTAGCTTCTTCAAAGATACAAACCTTCCTTTAAGACTCTTATCCATTTATAACATTTTTGTTGTATCGACCTAATTTCTAACTATGTTCACCCAACCAACACTTTATTTAGTTACATATTGCTCCCACTGCTTTCTTGACGAGCCGGATCTTATTTGATTTGTTTTATTGCATTGCTTCTCGTTAGGTCACAATTCCGACCCAACTTCTTGCACAACAAGAATTTCCAACGAGCTTCCTCGGTTGGAACACGGAGGCATTCTCATCGACACATGAAAACATCATGTATCCCCTCAAGGGCAGCAGTAATTTCAATCTTATAGGCGATAGCCCTTTCTTTCGATAATGCGTAAGGATCCACATATCGAGGAGCTAACTTGCCCATGACGCGAAACATTGATGGCCTTTTCGGTTCGACCATCGCTTTGAGGAGGGTAAGTCGATCCGAAGAAACACGAAGTTTCCATAGCCTCTTATAGGCTATGCCAAAATTGAGACGTGAGCAGAGAAGCACGATCAGCACGATCGTCTTCAGTACACCGTGCAAATTTACGATGCGGAATATGTAGAGATCCTTTGGAAAACCTACAAGAAGGTTATTTTTGACAGACTGAGAGCTTGTTCTTGATTCGATGGTTGGTGGTGCATGGCCGTTGTTAGTTGGTGGAATGATTTGTCTGGTTAATTCCGGAACAACTTGTCTGGTTAATTCCGGAGCGATTTATTTGGTTAATTCCACTAACAACGGGATCTCAGCCTGCTAACTAGCCATACGGAGTCATCCCTCCGCAGCTAGCTATCTTAGAGGGACTATGGCCGTTCTTAGTTGGTGGAGCAATTTGTCTGGTTACTCCACTAACGAACGAGACCTTGGTCGGTTAACTAGCTATACGGAGTCATCCCTCCGCAGCTAGCTATCTAACAAAGGATTATGGCCATTTAGGTCACGAAGGTTCGAGGCAACAACAGGTATGTGATGCCCTTAGAGGTATCAGGAAGGAATTATGCCACTTTAGTCAAACGATCGATGACAACCCAGATGGCATCATCATTTTCTTAGGGGTTCGGGGTAGATTAGAAGACCTTTTTGAAACCGGGGTGGTGCCGAGCACCGGATAAAAGAGTGAAATTAGGATCACCAACAGTGATAAAAGATGGAGATACAAGGAATGAGGCGCTCTTGAACCTAATAAAACAAAGAGCGTGGCAAGAGTTAGCGAGAAGCGCACCTAACACGACGTCGGTGCCTCCAGAGCTTTCACCACGATGGAGTCGATCGATTACAAACGATCTTTTGTCGCTTCAAAGGGCAATTGTTGGCGTAATGCCCTTATAGTTGCGTAAGAAACAAGTGATCCCAAAAATGGATTGCTATGCTTCACAGGGCAATTGTTGGCGTAGTGCCCTTCTTGCTACTAAAGAAACAAGTGATCCCAAAGATCTAATTTGCGGGGACCACCTTGTCGACTCGCAGTGCACGTGATGGAGGCACGGCTGCGAATCCACGAGAGGGTTGTCAGAAGCTTTTAGGACAATTATTAGCATAATGGCCCTTGAGATTGCAGAAGAAACAAGTGACACCGGTGACCTTGCCGGAGTCACCACGAGTCCTCTCTTGACACTGCGACGATCCTCGACTTTCTCTTTACGCCCATAGCAACAACAGATTTTCACCACAAGTCGAAAGTCGGGAAGGCATGGATCGGTAATTTGTCCCATAACTCCTCGCATAAATCACCCAAGAACTTCTCGATTTGGAGGCATTGGCGATTGCAATGCTTGCAGATGACCGAAGAAACAGTCGCTGCAGTTCCAATGACTTGGCAATCACCAAGTTCATGCTACACTCCTTGGGATAGTGATCGCTTCCCTCGCAGAGGAAACAAGTAACTTTGGCAGCCAGACAACCTCCGGGTGAGTGGTTTTTGTCACAGTTTGGACAGGATGTGGTACACTGGTTACTGTAGTGTCCTTCCTCACCACAACGCCGACAAACCTTGACTTTTCCTAGTTCGCAATCTTCGCGAAATGCCCTTCTTCGCCACGCCTAAGGCAAAAGGAGGATTTTCATCCCAACCGCTTCTCGACCTAGTCCACTTCGCCGGTCCGCCTGCACATCCTGCTATTTAAGAGATGGGTTAACACGAAACCCAAGGACTAGAAGTTGAAGAAAGCGAAAAGGATGCCAACGACTAGGGAACGGAACATCACCCTAACCAAGGCCAACAAAATAGATAGTACAAATCCTACCGAAAGTTAATAACGAATTAGATGATAGTAAATGTAAACTAATGAAACAAGCAGAATAAAAGAAGTTATAGGGAGCATAATAAAGGAGAAGCAAAAACAGCGAGGAAATGCACTTTAAAAGCTCCCAAAATGACTCCAAAACAGCAAGGAAGACATAAGATTAAAGGCCAACTTCCCAACACAACTAACTTGTATTGAATGAACGAGTAATTGGTTGAGAAGATTAAAAATCAGATTGTAAGATGAGATCTAAACCTATTAGAGAGCAAGGTTAGTGCAGCGAAATAAGTGCTAGATACTTAGCTAGCTAGTATCACATCTTACCCTTTTATTCCCACAAATTTTAGTTGATTCAACCTCTCATTTTCTACCCTATTTAGAACCTTTGAGCTTGCTATCCGGAAATTGACGCTTGCTGTCCAGATTTTGCATCCAAGCTACAAATAAATTGGCCATTCCAAGCTTCAAAACCTTGTAGATGGGCAGCTAACACTTCAATTTGCCAAACTCATTGATTCCCCAAAACCCCATTAATCGATAACAACTATTTTGTAGAAGGGAAGAGAGGAAACAACTTTTAAAACTTAAATTAGAGGGAGATGAGAAGAGAAAGCTAAGATAGATGAGGAGTAAAATCCGAGAATTTTCTTAAGCTTTCAAAACTCATTTGATACTTTGAAATTAGGTTTTCAAAATACCCTAAAGACGACCAAGCTTATGCATTACGGTCAAGATAGCTCGATACCAACTTTTGTGAGCACCGGATTTATTAGGCTCATAATACTTAGTCATCCAATTGACCCTAGTATTATCAACCAAATAAACTCGGTCTCGAGAGATGTATACTTCCCAGAATGTAGTACACATACCTCACAACAAAAGAATGCATCAATTCCATACAACACATAGTACATAAGCAACGAACCAGAAGTTAACATTAATATGGAATAGATATTACAAAAGAGAGGCCCTTAGGCCAAATAGCAATAATTACAAAAAGGTAACAGCGGAAGCAAAAGTGCCATAAGATGGCCATAACAAAAGCCAATTAGTGTGCCTTTACCCACAAGGCAACTAACCGGACCGCCAAGCTAGTCGTCAAACCCAAGCACATCTCGAAGAGTGAAGCCCTTGGGGCTCACCTCCTTCCTCTGCAACAAAAGCCACAAAATGCCACAACCACGCGCGGATGAGTACATAAAGTACTCCGCAAGACTTACGTGTAAGATAACGTAACTATAAATAGCTACATGCAAGCTTTATTTAAGTGGATGAGGCTTTGGACTCATTTTAGCATAAAGCAAGTTTCATTTGCAATAATATAATAGATTGAAGGCAATTTGACAAAGCATTTTAATTGTTGAAATAACAACGAGATAATAACATAGTAACAACAACAAGATCAACCTGGAAGTGACTAACCCAATAGTCACCACAACAATAGCATGAACTCCCGCTCATACCAACCATGTCAAGTTTTAATTAAAGGTTGTAGTCTAGTTCTTACGGCGTTCCGAGCGTGTCCATAACCTAGGACGAGGCTATTCAATAGTTTTAACCTGCAGGGGTGTACCAATGTACCCACACGCCGCATCGCCTTTCCTTTAGGCACACTACCTTTGGTATGCCTAAGCACGGCTAAGTCCTACGAGACATTTCCAATGGACAATGCTAATTCGAGTCGCACAACCCACGGGAGAAGGAGACATCACACAACCTGCCCGAAGCTAATGCTCCTCCCACATCACACACACATTTTATCTTTAAAACACACCAACCGAAAGCGACCCCAATTAACACCGCCCAAAGTATTTAGTCAAGAGGGTCCCATATCCCCTCGTGCGATTAGCACGCAAAATTGCTCAGAACGGTGGCGCAAGTAACTCGGTCCTTAACGACTCAGGCATACTACCACATTCCAAAAACCACGCCATCCATCCAATATGCCCAAGTCCAAATAGTTTTCATTTTTATTTGTTTACAAATCATACAAGGGACATAATGGAATAATAGTTTTTGTGATCAAGGTTATCGACATAATGTCGATAACCGCCCATTTCTACCGTTATCTAAGTATTGCTACATGACACCGTAAAAGCAATAAAAGAGCATAATTAAATCACCGGCTCTAATTCACCAGCGATATTAGTAACTTATGGTTTGTGGCAGGGTAACAATTTAGGGCAACTATGCAATAGGAATAGCTACCTCTAAACGATAAAATACTTTGACACAAAAGCATGCATACATACAAGTTAAACAAAATATTAGACTTTAAAGTAATGGGATTAAGATGGAAATGATCAAACTGCTTGCCTTGCTGTTGCTGGCCAAATTGTTGCTGAGGATCACTCACGGGTTCAATACACTCGTCGGCACCTAATCGAAAAGACGAAAAGAATCGATAAGAACGACGAAAACAACAAAGACAGCACAGCAAACAAACTCCAAATACTCTGAAATTTCTACAGAAGCAAGAGGATGATTTTTAGGGAATTTATCAACAAGAACCAATTGATTTGGATTCTCAATGCAAAAGTTATGAGCAAAACAATTCTGCTCAGCCCTAAAAATACCAAACTGCACTATTCACTAATTTAATTATGAGGCAACATTTTCTAGAAAAGAAGTGGAGCTAAAATTTTTACTGTAAAATCAGCACCTCATGAGATGAATAACACAATTGAGTTCATCTCATTTGGAGCTAGATTGCATTTTCTACCATTTCTCAAAAACAAGGACTTGAACAAAATTATAATGCACAAGTCCTCATTTTTATAACAGCAACAAGCTCAAAACTAATTTTCATAGTAAGTTCATTAATAGAGGAAACCAACAAAGTTGGTCTCACTCAAAAATAATCTACAGAGTATTAGTTATGTATTTTACAAGTTAAGCATTAATTTGAGTGTATATTTAAAGTGAGGTTTAAAATCTAATGGCAAAACTGTGCTCTGGAGCTGAACTCAACTTACAATCATTTTTGGATTAAAGTCAAGTTCAAGACAGAGCTAACACAATTTGAATGACCTCATTTGGATTTAGAATGAATTAGTTATGATATTTTGAAGTTCATACCTTTTTCAGTTTACAAATAAGTGCTTACTGGAATTTCTAAACTTCCAAAACAGAGGGGAGGACGTGAACCGTTGATTTAAATCCAATGGCCCAAGACCTCCAGAGGAAAACACGCACGCGCCTGCGCAGGTCCAGAGAACATGGGCCGTTGATCTTGGATCCAATGGTCCATGTCCTCCCTGCCACGCCGCAAGCAATGAGGGGAGGTCGGGCCGCTGATACCGCATCCAACTAACCACAACACAAGAGGGAGGACCGGACGGTCCAGATCAAACGAGGGAGGTCCTGAACGGCCGAGATCTTCCAAAGGAAGATCTAAACTATCAAGATCTCCCCAAGGAAGATCTACATCGCCAAGACCTCTCGAGGAGGTCCCGGGCGGTCCAGCTTTTCCAAGGAGGACCTTAATGGTCACGACAACAACAAAGAGGTCCTGGGCGGTTCAGATCCACTTGGGGTGGTCCTGAACGGCCAAGATCTAACAATGGGAGGTCCTAAGCGGCTCAGATTTCCACTGGGAGGTCTCGGGCGGCTAAGATTTACCCGAGGAGGTCTACAAGGTTAAGAGGACCCTGGGAGGTCCTACACGTGGAGATCAACACAGGAGGACATCAACGGCTAAGATCTCCCATTAAGGAGGTCCTTGCGGTCAAGATCGCAAGGAGGGAGGTCCTGGGGGTTGTCCCTACAAAAGACCAGGGGTGGTCTTTTGCAAAGAGGACCCCGAGGGGAGGTCTTTGGGGAGGTCTTTGGGGAGGTCTTTGCCAAAAGTCCACGGGGTGATCCTTTGGCAAAGAGGTCCCAGAGATGCATGCACGCGGGGAGACTAAGCGCGCGGCCTTAATTGCGCAACAAGGGACAGAAACAAGGCATTAAAGGCTGACCCGAGTTTACCAATGATAAGCAATGATGATCACATTTAAGGGGGAGATCTTTGTCCTAATGACAATGGCACGGTGCCATTGTCGTCCGACAAAACCCCGAGAGGCTCCCAAGGCTTGTCGCCGGCGATGAGAACCTCGCCGGCGCCATCCAGTGATTACCAACGCAGCGCAATAGTGTTATGCGACACGCCAGACCATTCCCGCGGCAAGGGTGGCCCTGAACGGCGACGAGCCGAAGATTGGCAGCGCAGAAACACACGGCCAAAACACAAACAGCGATAATGAGCTCCGCAGCGTACATCCAAGCGTGTGCCCAAGAAAAGCTCCGCAACGACATACACGCGGGTGCCAGCATCTACGGGACTACCAGGAGGGTTACCTGGAGGTCGCGGAGGTGCTGAGGAGGTTGGGGACGTGGAGGACCGGAGTTGGGGAAGAAGGGTTGCTCCACGGCCAACTCCAAGCTCCAAGATCCAAGCTCCAAGTTAGGCCTCTCTGAAAATGTCCCAACCAACTAAGTTAGGGCTTTTGGTCACAGAGGGTAGTGGCTTAGATTGAAGCAAAGAGACGGAGAGGAAAAACCACGGAGCACCGAGCCACCGAGGAGCTCAAGGGCATTAATGGCGCCAAGGAGGTCGGGGTGGTTTGAGCTCCACGAATCGAGAGCAAATGGTGAATGGTGGAAAAGAAGCCACGGAAAACAATGGGGAGGTATTATAGCCCGAGGGGAAAGGGTCATGAGCTAGGGTTAAGCTCATGGTGAGTTTAGCCCATGGCTCGGTCCATGGCTTGGACAAGACGTGGAGGTGACAGAGCAGCTCAAGACAATGACTTTGGGGCTAAAAGCACCGACCAGCATTAAATGCCTCGCAGCAAAGAGCCGCTGGGACAAGACAGACACGCCTCCTCCATCGCCATGGCGTCGCGGCGCGCGAGCTAGGAGAAGAACAGAGTTGCCACCACCGTCCGATTAGAAATGAGGGGAGGTCGTGACCTCGAGATCTAAATCGAAACGGTAAGTTTTAAAAGGAGAAGGAGGAGATCACAGCCATTGATCTGGATCGGGAGGTCGTGACCCTCCGATTTCCATAATGCGAATCGACGTGGAAAAAGGGACAGAGGTCCAAGGCGTTGATTTCAATCAACGGTGCGGACCTCTGTGAGGTCTTAACCGCATACCTAACTTAAGAACAAGAGGGGAAGTCATGGCCTTTGGATTTAAATCCAAGGGCGCACAACCAAAGGGAGGTCTTAGCACTACTCAGAGCGCACAAGAGGTTATGGCCATCGATTAAGATCCAATGGTGATGAGAGGGCGAGGAGGTCTCGAGACGCTATGCAAAAGGCAAGGGAGGTCAGACCTTTGGATTTTTGATCCAACGGTTCGATCAAAAGAGGGGAGGTCCCGAGCTTGCGAACGCACTGTGGAGATCATGGCCTTTAGATTTAAATCTAAGGGCTACGACCTCACGTGCACGGGGAGGTCTAATGCGCACAAGACAAGGAGGAGGTCGTGACCGTGGATTTTAAATCCAACGGTGCACAACATGAGATGGGGGAGGTTGTGAGCGCTGGATATTTTGAGGGGAGGAGGTCGTGGGTTGTTGGATCCGATCCAACGGCCACGACCTCAAGTGAGTGCAAAGGGAGGTCAAGGTGGTTTGAGTCATGGGAGGTCAGGCCATGGATTTTGATCCAGCGGCCAAGACCTGATGAGGTGGGGAGGTCCTGACTGAGTATGTTGAGGAGGAGGTCGTGGCTGTTGGATTTGATCCAACGGCTACGACCTCAACAAGGGGATAACCTCGCCGCGATGGTTCAACAAATGAGGAGGTCTTTGAGGTTTAACACACGGGGAGGTCATGACCATGGATCATCGATCCAACGGCAATGACCTCATGAGGTGGGGAGGTCTAATGAGCCAGGGGAAAAGGTTGGGCCGACCACTTTTGGGAAAGTGGCTAGCCCAAGGAACAAAGGTAGGCTTTTAAGTTTAGTTTTTAACAAATTGAAACTTAGCAGAATTATTTGAGATAGCAAATGAACTCCAAAATTCATGAAATTTTAACTGGAGCTTGCTGACAATGAGATTAACCTCACATAAAATTTCCAGAGGTTATTATGCAATACATTTTTCTCAGGAAATTCATGAAGGTTGTTCAAGGATTTGTTTTACCTCCAAAATTTATCAAACAAGTTTTACAACTTGTGATATTTTTCAGAGGGGTCCCACATCAGTTTTGGGACCAAGGAAAATATATTCCAAATGTTTGGCACAAGATTTAAGATAAACGGAGAATGAGTTTGACTTTTGGTCAACAAGAGCTTTGTGTTTTTGGATTACACAACTCTTGGACCAGAATTACATGAGAGATTAGGGGTTTTCAAGATGTGAGAAAAAGTTTTAATTTCTACACATATAATTATACTTGAACAAACCCTAATTATACATTTGGGATGTTACATGGACCAACGTCTAGAAGTCGGGGAAGTCGACGATAGATAGCTTGTCCTGTAGCTCCTCGGACAAGCCATTCATGAACTTCTCCTACTTAGCTTCATTGGTGGGCACGTCCTCAAGGGCGTACCAAGAAAGGTGGTTGAACTCATGAAGATATTTAGTCACCGACTTGCGCCCTTGCTTGAGCGCCATGAACTCCTTCTTGAGCTTCATCAAACCGGTGGGAACATGAGCTCGACGGAAGGTAGTACGAAACTCCTCCCAAGTGATGGCTCGGCCCGCGGGCTGCATGGTAAGGAAGTTTTCCCACCATGAAAGCGCTGCCCCCCTCAAGTTGATGGGAGGCAAAAAGTGCCTTCTCTTGGTCTTGGCATTGAGCGATGCCGAGCTTCCGCTCAACTAGACGCAGCTAGTCATCTGCATCGAGTGGGTCCTCGGACCAGGAGAAGGTCGGGGGCTGAGTGCGAAGAAACTCCGAGAGCCCTCCCCGCAGTTGATGACCACCTCCTCCTCCTGATCCAGAGGCACCAGAAAGAGTGGAGGTGTTTCGCGCAATAACCTCCAGGATGCGTGTCTGATCCATTCAGTTTTGCTCGATCTGAGCGAGAACCTCAGCCATGGTCGGAGGAGGTGGGAGCTCCTCATCACGACCAGCTGGTGGACCTTGTCTGCTTCGGGTTCTTCCAGCCATCCTGTTCCGTTAAAATGGGTTAGCATCAAAAACCCAAAAACTAGATGCGAAAGAAAGCAGTAGAGGAGCCATCGACTAGGGAGATATTACCCTAACCCAAAAGCAATATATAAATAACACAAAATGAACTCCAGATATTTGTAAAAAGGCATAAGGTCCAATGCAAAACTCATAAAACACAAGATCAACCTCTCGACACGACTAACTCGTATTGAATGAAAGAGCAATCGGTTGAGAAGAAAAATTTTAGAACACAGCTCAAGTTCTAACGCATCTAAAGGTCATGGTGAAAACCAACTAAGGGTACTTCAGACACTGGCCAACTAACTTCACATCTTACCCTTTTAAACCCCACAAGTTTTAGTTGAATTACCCTCTCATTTTCAGCCTAACGATGAACTATATGCTTGTTGTCCAAAACTTGTGCTTGCTGTCCAGATTTTGTAACCACGCTCTGAGCTGAGTTTTCCAACTCCAAGTACTTCTAATCTTCACCAAAGGACAGCTAACACTTCCTATTTACAACTCTCATTGAATCCCAAAACCAAATTTAAACGGTAATCAAATATCTTTAAAAGTAAAGATGAGAGGAACAACTTTTTGAAACTCAAACAAGAACAAGGTAAGATGAGCATTATAAGATAGGTAAGGAATAAAATCTGAGAACTTACTTAAGTTTTCATAATCCATTTGATATTTTGAAACTAATTTTTTCAAAATATCCTAAAGACGACCAAGCTAGGGGTTTCTACGGTCAATATGGCTCTGATACCAACTTTTGTGAGGACCCGGATGATTTAGCTTGTAATGCTTGGCCATTTACTTGACCCTAGCATCACAAACCAAATATCCTGCGCCTCGGCGTACATGTACTTCCCAGAATTGTAGTACACATACCCCGTGCAAAAATTATGCATCAACTCCATACGCAAGTCATTACAATACCGAGTCTTAGGTTTACAACACAAAGGACATACACATAATAGAGTTATTACAAAAGGGGCCGACCGGCCAGAAGACAAGGTAAATAAATAAAGTAGTAGTGGAAACAAAAGCCATAAGATGGCGATAAACAAAAGCCAACCGGTTTGCCCTTACCCACAAGGCAACCGACCGGGCCGCCAAGCTAGTCGTCCTGTACGAAGTCGGTCTCACAATAGTTAATCCCTTGTGGATCAACCTCCTCTGCAACGATTAAGCAATGCAGTTGAGTACAAAAATATACTCGCAAGACTTACGTATAACAAACCTATACATAGCTACATGCAAGCCGAAACAAAGGAGAAGCCATAGGGTTCATTTTACGCACAAAGCAATATTTCATTTGCAATAATGTAATAGATTGAAGGCAATTTTATCAAATCTATTTTTATTTGTTTAAAATAACAACGAGACACCATTTATGAACATAAATAACATCCTGGAGGTGACTTCCCAACAACCACCACAACATAGCACGAATTACCCATTCGTACTACCCAAATTCAAGTTTTATCGAAAATGTTGAGTCTAACTCTTGTAGAGACCTAACCAAGCGTGTCCATAAACTAGAACGAGGATATTCGAATAGATTATACCCTGCAGGGGTGTACCAATGTATCCACACGCCAGACCGTCTTTTTGCCATGCAATAGAGCACACTTCCTTAGGTATGCCGGCAAGGCTAAGTCCTACGAGACATTTATAATATTGTGTATTAACTACAAGTCACCCGTACGATGGAAACCATACGTTGTGTCAGAGTCATCGGCAGAGAGAGAACTTATCGATGCCCCTCGAGGTGGAGAACCTAGACAGGAACCCACCTCGTCACACCCAACACACACAGATTATTTCTTTTTCACACAACACACACAACCTCCTGCAACTCGAAGCTAACACACGCCAAAGTACTAAGTCAAGAGAGGTCCTATATCCCTCTCATGTGGTTAGCACACAAAAGTGCTTGGGTTAGTGTCCAAGATGTTCGGTCCTTGTTGACTTAGGCATACAACCACACGCCCGATAACCACACCATCGACCATATGCCCAAGTCCAAAACATTTTGTTTTCAGTTTTAGTTTTTCCAAATACAATACATACATGGGTATCCTCACCCAAGTAATTAAAGTGATGATATAATAACCATCGCCGAAGCGATGATTCCCATTCTACCGTTCTAAGTATTGCTAAGCGACACCAACTCGTATAATACAACTAAAGTGACAAGAGCCCATCCATCGAGCTCTAAGTCACAACGGATATAAACCTAGGCTCAGTAGTAAAGGATGGATGTTTACCTACAGTTCATTTAACTAAACAGGTAAACTATCGCGAACCAAGAAATAACTTGACAACATAGCATGCATACATATAGTTGAAGCATTTGAAATATTAACATGCACAAATAATAGGATCAACGTGCATCAAAGGAAAACTGCTTGCCTTGCTAGAGATAACTTTCTTGCTGCATAGGATCACTCTTGTACTCAGCGAATTCGTCGGAACCTATCGAAAAATTCGAGAAGACCAATAAGAACGAATAACACCAAGAATACTCAAAAATTTAAACTCATCCAAAAATCATCAAACTTTCACAGAAGGTAGAGCATGATTTTAAATAAATTTAGCAATAAAAATAAAATGATTTGTAGTTTGCATGCAAAAGTTATGGCCAAAACAAAGTCAGCTTTCAAAAGAAATGCAGAAAAATCCCTCTTGGGTACTGTTCATCCGAAATTAAATTTTTGGTGAAAATTTCCAGAGAGGTGGTGAATATGAAAAATTTATGGTAGACAGTGCACCACATGAGATGAACAATGGAATTTGATTCACCTCATTTGGAGTTAGAATGAATTTCTTACGATTTTTCAAAGTCAAGAAAGTAGTGCACAAAACATGTATAAAATAAGCTTTTCAGAGGAAGTAATATTCTCAAAACCTATTTTACAATAAAGTACAGTAATAGAGGATACCAACAAGCTTGAGTTTTCTTGATTTAGAGTTACAGAGAAAGACTTATGCATTTTTGAAGTTCAAACAATTTTTAGTGCAAGAAAATAATGCTAAACCGAAAATAATTCTACTAACAAAAATTTCTAGAACAGAAACAAGATTCAAATTAATTTTATAATAAAGTACATTTAAAAAGTAAACCAACAAAATTTGTTTCATGCAAAAGGAGTTAAAACGAATTACTTATGTAGTTTTGAAGTTCAAAACAATTTATAGTACAAAACTAATTGATATACAGAATTTCCTTATAAGCCTTGAGTTGAAAACGTTTTGGATCATCGAGATCTAATCGGATGGTCCAAACGAGAGGGACGTTCGGACGGTCCGAACGGCCCAAAGAATCTAGGCGGTTGAATCGAAATCGGACGGTCCAAATGAAAAGGAACGTTCGGACGGTCCGAACGGCCCAAATGATCTGGACCGTTGAAATCAAATCGTAGGGTCCAGACGAGATACAAGTTCAGGCTCTGGCTTAAGCGAACTGACAGGTGGGTCCTACATGTCAGAGACTCAAGCTTTGACCGGAGTTTAAACCTTTTGTTTTCTGTTCAAGGGCCCACACGACAGTGAGACATTAGCTCAGAATTCACTGGATCTACACAATAAGTGCGCTTAGGACAGTGATTAAAAGCTAATCATTTAGCTACAGTAGCTGTCCAAATTCAACAACACAGAGGCGCTCTCAGCTGCGATCTTCTCTGGCTAATCGCTGGTGAAGGTGGTCATGGCGGTGCTGGCCAAGGGTCAAAATGGAAATCCTACACTATTATGCTACCACCCACGGGTTGAGCATCACGGAGATGGACTCCAATGGCAAGAACAAGGTGGAGAGAAGGTGAAGCTATGGGAAAAATGGCAACATCGATTCGGCTATTCTTTAAGCCATCTAATGCGCGCCTTAGCATCAGAGAAGGGCTAGAAGCATACCGGAGAGGTTAAGGGAGGATAAGCTAGTCGGAGTTGTGCCGGCGGTGAAGTCCAGTACCGGCGCTGAGGAAGACAATGAGGAGACGGTGGCTTGAGCAAAAAGGAAGGGCCCAAGTGATACGAGAAGCTTCAGTAAGGCTCATAGATGGTACAAGATCAAGTAATTGAAGAATGGAGCACCTTACCGGAGTTGGGGACGAAGGGGACAAGTTTCGGCCGAAGAAGTTTAAATCCAAAATTTGATGATTCCTATGAATGCAAATCAAAATTGGATTAGGAGAAATGATGATGGTGATGAGGGGCGCAAAATGACGCGAACAGAAATGGAAATGAACCCCTGTGGCGCCAGAACGGCGTTGAGGTGCAGCGGCCGAAATTGAGAGCTTGAGCTCAAAGCAATTTCTTTCGGTGGAAGAGGAAATTGGAGGTGTGGATGGTTCGGTGGTGTTGAAAAGAGAGCAGTGAAGCCATTGAGGAGCTTTTATAAGCTCCGGGGTGGAGAATCACAAGAATGGAGCTCCTACGGTGAACTTGGTCCATGGCTCCACCACGAGCGACAGTGACACGATGGCGAGGTGATAGGAGCATGGGCGGGTGCGAAACCATGGGTCAAACCACTGGCGAGCGTCGCAAACCAGGGGTGGATCCGTTGAAGATGACGCACGGGTGGAGCTCATCCACGATGCTCTCCCATGGCGCTGGCAAGAACGCAGAGGCCGCGTGGAGAAGAAGGACTGCACAGCAGGCCCACTGGTTAGCGAAACCAAAACAAACGTGGCTTGGGTTGGTTTGAATCAAAAGATCGAGTCTGAGAATTTCGACGGTCCGATCTGAAATGGACGGTCGAGATTGCGCGTTCGTTCGGATGGTCCGAACGGCCCACTCAATCCAGTCCTTTGATTTCCAATCAGACGGTCCAAGTTGTGTGGTGCAGTGATGACTGGCTAAGGTGGCTTGGTTGGGTCAGACCGAGTCCAAGTGATTCAACAGTGAAAACAGGTTTTTGATAAAAACGCTAAGATGGTTAGAGAATTTTTAGAGGGGGTTTCATAGCTCCAAAAATTCTAAAATTTTTATTGGAGGTTCCTGACTCCAAGATTAACCTTGTATAAAATTTCCATAGGTTTTTATACACTAAATTTGTCTCTAGAAATTTCTCAAGGGTCTGCCCTAGGATTTGACTAAGGATCTAATTGGTTTGATTGGCCTCTGAAAAATAGCAAAATAAATCTATAAATTTTGAAATTTTTGAGAGGTTAACAGGGTGATCTAGAAGCTAGGAGAAATATTTCTAGAGGATGAATCACAAGATTTGCTTAAGGAATTTTCAAGGACTATGCTTCCATTGATTGAAACATTGGTCTTTGAAATTAGGAAACCCTTGGAAAAATTTCCAGAAAATTTCAAATGACATCATGAGGCATCAAAAGTTTTTAATTTATCCTCATTTTCATACATTTGAAACACAAACCATTGTTTGAGATGTTACAATTCTACTTCATCTACACAAAATCCTTGGGCGACCAAAGACCTAGCATAAAAATGCGAAGCCCAAAATTAACCTCCAAGACTCTTAGAATGAACTTCTAGTGTAAATGTTAGGGAAATCCTTAGATTCGATGACTAAAATTCCCACAATCTAACCATACTCGATCATTAACATAAATAGATAAATATATCCTTAACCAAAATATCCTTTGAAGGATTTAACTCCAAGAGAGTTACTCATGAACCAAGCCATACCTAAGAATAATCCAACAATCTCTATCATCTCATTAATTCTTTTGACGATTAGATTTCTTCGTTAATCTTTCCCTCATTACACTACACCGTCCTATTTCACCTTCACAATCGTTCAACTAACCAGTCGCGATACTCTAATAAACTGATCAAGATTTCCATTCTTTTGATAATTCTAATGTTTCACCCAAAATAAACAAAAGAACTTGGACCACGAATCACTATAGGTTCTCTTAGTTTCAATAATGCAATTAGTTTAGTCTCAAAGACAAATGTCTTGTATAACTAAGATTCTCTCCAAGAATCATACATGAAATCAATTCATCCTCTAATGCTCCTCAAATAACTTACAACCCAAGGTCTCACAACAACAATTAATAAACACTTTGAAAGACCCCTGTGAAACGAATAGGTTGGTTCTTTCTCAAAAGAAAAGGCAAATAAAAATAATTTTCACCAACTAGAAAAACATTTACCACTCAGTGAACATAGGACCAAGGAAAATAATCAATTAGGCAATAAACTCGGAAAACATAAGGGAAGACCACAATTGAGGGCACAAGCCTCACAAGAAGAGAATGTCAAACCTTAACCGATAAGAACAAACATTGCTATTGAAACTTCGGGTATTTCTATACGACAAAAACAAAAAGGTTAAGTATGCTTCAAATGAGCTACAAGTTACAAAACTTGACCCCCCACCACAAATACTTCTGCTACACTCCTTCGTTTAAAATAAAACAATTTTTTTTATTTTGATTACAACCTTTCTTGCCAACTCAAACAAGCGAGCCTTCAAGATTAAATCACTTTAATCACTTAAGAACCAATAGAACCTTACAACACGTTGCTTTACTCAACAAATTTCAACTACCACATAAATCTTGAACCCCAAAAGATCATGAATACAAAATTTAAAATATTTTCATTTAAGAGATATCACGAAAGACAATCAAATTTCTTTCTCTATACAAGAATCAACATCACCCTCACATTACTGACCATTTTATTAACATCAATAACATACATTCTTGGTAAAATTCAATATACCTTACTATTACATCAATAAATCTTCCAAAAGAATCACAACAAATCGTGTCATAAAATTTTCCATTATCATATAAGATTGTAATAACAAGTTATTCTAGAAAAGAAACCTAGTGCACAAGCCACAATGTTGAAACAAATCTCTTTTAACAAGATCATACTAGTACAAGACAATCTCATAAAACACACCAGTTTAAATTATTTATTAGATTTCGTCCATTTAACCCTTACTGACACTCAACGCCAATATAGCACACACTAATAGCACTTTAGCCATTACTTTTAATAATTGATGATTATGTTATCATGGAAGCATTCATGGTCCTACCTCTGTTTGCAAACACAAAACAGATATGAGTATAGATTCAACGTTCTACCTTATGCTCAGAAATTAGAACGAAATATCTTTAAACTACATCAATAGAATATTTATAAGACAAGGTTTCGCAAGTCAATACTACAACCTTCATCCATTTCTTCATACATATATCAACAATTTAGCATGGCAGAATCAGGTGAATCTAGCATTTGTACAAATTCATCAAGTATCTAAATAGAAGATAGATTCAAGATTAATATTTACTAAGGCAATAACTCAACACCTCCATAATTAACCATCTCGAATGGTTAGATTAATTACCTAAGACCAAATAATCCAATTTATCCAACAAGTTTAGAAATTTAAACAATTGAAATGATCAAACAAGTTCATTATCGTTTCACACTCCCTAATAACTCCATGAGTTCCAAGCATGTATAGACAAACTCTTAGTCACAATTTTTCAAGAAACTACTACAGGACAACTTGAAATTAATCAACTTCACTTTTAAAGATATTAGCTAAGAATCATTGGTTTGCACCATGCTAATAACCCAACCTGATAACTCATACCATACCAATAATTTATTTAATTAAAACCTTTTAGTTAAGCATGATAACACATCACTAAAGGGTTTTAATCTTCTCTTTCATAAAAGAGAGGCATTAAACTTCAACTCTCAAATTAATCCAAAAGAAATACGTAAGGTCAAAGCTCCCACATAATAAAGAACTTGCAAAAGAAGTCTTCCATGGCCCAAATACCAAGCGAACAAATGAGTTACGTTCTCCAACAGAGAATAAAAAGAGAACTTTCGTGAAAAGATCAATCTTGCAAATTAATGGTGTTCCAAGGAAACAACAACGGATCAACCATCAGGAGAACAAATAACCACTTAATTGATCCAATAAAGAACGGAAACCCACCTACTGCAGTGTAATTGCTGTCCAAAGAAAGTTTATCAACCACCAGAAAACTATAACCAGAACCCAAACGCAAACTCAAGGAAGACAACAACGTCTCAAAGAACTAACCCTCAACGCATGTAACTAAGTTGCCTGAGGTAACCTCTTTACTATCCCAAACCACAAATGGTGGTATAACCTGGCAATGCCTAAGGCCATAACCATGACCTCTACCGCTCAACATCCACTACCATCACGCATAACCAATATAGTCAATTATGAATATACAAGATCATCTCATACAATCATAGAATAAATTCATAGATATAGAAGATCATAACATATCATAGATTAACAATGCAATATAATAGAAACGGAAATGTATTGCTTGACCCATCCCATCCTACTGTGCACAGTGTGTCAATTTAATATTTCAATTACCATGGACCTAATGCCTGCTCTGATACCAACTATAACACCCTGGCTATGCAAAAGCCATGATGTTACCTAAACCTCTAATACAAATCAACGATACAAATTAAATTCAACTCTTTATCAAGTACTGACACTACTACAGAAAATGCCTTCACAGACGGTTCAAAAACGTCATCACAGACGGTTTCGTGAGCCGTCTAAGTTTATGGGTCAGTAATGACATAGGTCATCATAGACAGTTTTCGAACCATCTGTAATACATAATATCACAGACGGTTATTAACTCAAAACCGTCTGTGATAGCCGACTATCACAGACGGTTTGTAGATGAAACCGTCTGTGATAGTCGACAATCATAGACGGTTTGTAGATGCAACCGTCTGTGATTGTTGACTATCACAGACGGTTTGTAGATGCAACTGTCTGTGATAGTCGACAATCACAGACTGTTTCATCTACAAACCGTCTGTGATAGTCGACTATCACAGACGGTTGCATCTACAAACCGTCTATGATATTCTTTTGCATTGCCGAATCTATTTCCGTTTATTGGCTAGCCTCAGGAAATGCTAGCCATGCCCTCTGAAACAAGCACATCCAATTCGCATTCATTTCGTATAAGCACATCAAACTCGATTCATTCCGTATAAGCACATCAAATTCACATTCATGTCAGAAAGAAGCACATCCAATTCACAAATCATTTAACTAAAATTAACTATTAATGTACATTTACACACATGTACCATTAAGTTCAATCTTATCCCAATCAAGTTCAATCTACATAGTGGAAACTCCCATCTGGATTTATGACCTGACTGTTCAGGAATAACGCAAGGTGTGATCGAACTTTTATGAGCTCGCTCTGTTCCAACGCAGTTTCGGCGATGGTCGCAACCTGTCGCTAGGAAGATTAAATCCGTGCTTATATAAATTGGTAAGTATATATGAAATAATTGTTGCAAGATTGACAAACCTGAGGATCATTGATGATCGCGGAACCGATGAGTAGTTCCATGTTGTGGCAAACATAGTATCCGTGAGACGCTATGTCTTGGCCATTACCGTGGCACTACAAAAATAGAATTGGTTAGTTCGAGAGGCATTACTACGAAGTGTTATATAGGATTAATGTGTGCTAGCTAACGAGTACCGGGAAATTTAGATCGTGTTGCAGTGACTTTCCCCTGCAATTCCATCCTCTAGCATATAACACGTCGAACACCCTACGTGACTCCAAGAAGTTAGCCTTAGCCATTGCAAAGGAAGGAAAGACTATAATAGAGTTTCTATGGAGGAAATGTGTTTACCTGATGATTAAATTTCGGATAACTGTGAAGTTGTGAGTGGTCCTCTGTAGGGAATCTAGGTATATTACCCATTTCTGTTTTGGTATAATTACAATTAGAATCCAGTGGAAGCTACACAAGTATGTCAGCATGGTCATTAAACCTAAGTTTGTGTTGCTTATAAAGTACAAATCAACAAGTATAGCCAGTAGTGAAACACTTACTCCTGGTTGTAGGGCAAAAGTATGTATTCCTTGTTGCGGCGAGCCATGAAAAAATCTATAACGTAATTCTCGACGAATATTGCATTTGCCTTGATGGTTTGCTCAGAGACCACGTGTGGGTCGAGGAAACCTATCGGTGAATTCCTTCTTTTAGCTTCAGACATCATGTATCTATATACAAAAGCAAGGAGTTATATATAACATTTATTGGTATTACACGAACATTGACAGTGATTGTACACACTTACAATGTCCAGCATCGTATGAGTGAGACGTCGAGCTCGTCGAGGTTGAAGAGACAGAACAAGTCCTCAAAGGTCACCGTGAAGACATAGTCTTGATGCATGTGGTTAAAATGATCCTCCTTGAACTTGACGGTGACACCGAAGTCGTTGTTCAAATTTGGCTTGTTGGCCTGTTCCATGTACCATGTATGCAATGTCGTGCAAGCCAGTCCTAGGGTAGGGCTGTCTAACCTCTCGACCAACGGCTCGCCTAGCACGAATTTTTGGGCCAACGACAAGAAGGGGATATCAGAATAGGAGTCGACCGTCTTCGATTTGCCCTTGCTGCCTCGCTTTGTATATGTCGACTGAGCACGAGGTGTAGATGCATCTGATGCACCAGGCCCTTGCCACGTCGGTGCAGGTAGCTTTGCAGGGCATTCCCGTGAAGTTGACACTGGAGCAGGTAGCTCCAGGCAGATGTCCCCCTTGGGGCACTGGATGAATGTTCCAATGGCTTGCTCTAGAGTCATAACCTCGTCGTTTGGGGGAATATGCAGCGGGACGGCCCCGAAATTGGCACAAACACCGTCCACATTCACTTTTGCGAAACCCGGCGCTAGATTTTCATCGTGCACCAAAGCCCCGACATCGGATGGATACACCTGGCCCCAAGCAGCATCTATGGCAACAGAGGCATATCTCACTTGGAACTTGCACTTCATAGCCGCCTACATAACGATACAAAATTAGCTACTCCAACAGGCCTATCAATGGATCGAGCATTCTAGAGATAATAATTATTACTTGGATGTCATCGACAGGAAATTTGCTGTCGCCTATTGGGGTAGGGTTAGACGCGCAGCTACTCGGAAGTTTGGGAGGGGCTGGCTAGCACAGTAGGGGCAGGGGCTTGCAACTGATTTGAGATTTGCAATTCCCTAATCCTTTCCTCAAAATGTTGCGACACAGCTCTGATGGATTCAGTGATCTCATCTTTGAGGGATTCACGAATCTCCTCTCTTAGCTTTGCATCGCGGTCGGCTTTGGCTCTGTTCCTACTCCGGTACGATCCGGAGTCTGCTTGGAACCATTCTGCCCATGTAATATAAACACCAGTGCCTCTCGTGCGGCCCGTATGCTCATTGTTTCCTAGGGCCGCAGAGAGTATATCTCTCTCCCTGTCTGCCTGGAATGAGCCTTGGAAAGATTGTGCACTCAGCGTTACCTGCAATAGCCTGACATGTCATTTCACTTCCTATGAAGCTATGGAGTAATTACAAACTAGGTAGTTCGATATCTTACTAGGCGCTGGGACACTTCCTGGTCTGCGGGGTTTGGAAAGGAGACTTCCCCCGTAGGTAGGGTACGTAACCTCCCAAATAACCACTGTCAGGCGCGCACATTAGTGATCTCGGGAAATGGCGGAGAGACATTCGAACGGCTTGCCTGCTAGTCCTGATCCCTCCATATCGGGATTTTACCCGCATACCTAGCGGTGCCGAGTCTGTGGGGGTGCTTGTTTTTTTTTGCTTGGAGGGCTGTGTGCGCTGCACTTTTACTCCTAAATTCATCTGCTATCTTCTTCGCCACAAACTCGGCCCAGGACTCTTCCAAGAACAGATATTTGTGGAAGGGCGTTAGATCCTTCTCCACGTAGTTCTTGGCAAGCGTGCTCTTGAAGTTCTTCCATGCTTTGACGTCTGTAGCAACGCGTGTCATCGCACAGAGTCCAGGTCTTGTTCTGGGATCTCGAACGATTTGAGAATATCCGTCAAGACCTGACTTTCGGTTCTTTCGGCAACTCCTTCCACGAATTGTAGGTGACGTTGACCCGTTCTGTCGCAACTATTCCGACCGCTTCTCCGTATCACGGATGTTTGCGGTGAGGATTGATAGGGTCCCATCGATCGACCTCCGTGATGGTATATCGCCTGCGAGCCTTTTCGATATTCCTCTTCTTCTACCGCGTTGGATATTCCAGAGGATGGTGCATCATCACACACATGATGCGGCGATGACGAAGAATGAGCGGAAGACATCTTCACAAGAAATAGAAGTTTTGACACGCATAAACATATTATCATAAGATTCGATCTTTATGTGTATGGGTATACACACCAATTAATAATAATTGGGATAATTGACATAGATATGTAAATCCTCCAAGTCATTTAAAATGAATAATATGCTCAACACAAACATCATGTGAACAAATGAAATCAGCATAAAGCTAAGATTTAACATTTTGATATTGCTATCAGATGTAGAGTAAGCATTCCAATTAGAGCTCAAGTTCAAACCCGATTATCAAAACAATTTTAGTACAAGACTATTATGACAACACAGAGTATTCATCTCAAGCCCACCACACCACATTGCAATATATTCCAGTAGCAGTATCGATCAAAACAAATACCATATGAATAACTGACTAGAACAAATACAAATTCCTAAAATAGCATGACAGATTATTGATAGAAAGAGTGAGGAAAAGGGGCGTCGGGGTCGGCAACTTGGCATTGGTTACCTTTGGGCGTCGAGGAGAAGGACGAGCAGGGAGCAGTACCAGAGCAGCAGGGCGACGTCGAAGGGGAGGCACGCCGGGCTCAGGGGAGGGGAGGAGGCGGCGGGCTCGGGGGAGGAGGCGCGCCGGGCTGGAGGAGGAGGCGGTGTCGAGGACGGCGTTGACGGGCTCAGGGGAGGAGTCGTGCTGGGCTGGAGGAGGAGGCGGCGTCGATGGGCTCGGGGGAGGAGTCACGCCGGGCTCGGGGGAGGAGGGAGCGAGGAGGTTAGAAACTTAATCGTTTCAGTGGGCGCAGGCAAACCCTAGAGTTTGAATATAAATAAGGATGGATATCACAGACGGTTCTAAAGTAGAACCGTCTGTGATATGTGATGTATCATAGACGGTTCTGACCAACAACCGTCTGTGATATATTGCATCACAGACGGTTTTTACCAAGGAACCGTCTGTGATATAGAATCACAGATGTTTTGATCTACAAACCGTCTGTGATATTATTTTGTATTGGCTAATCTAGTTCTGTTTATTGGCTAGCCTCAGGAAATGCTAGCCATGCCCTCTGAAACGAGCAGAAAATACAAAAAGTACATGTATATATGTCCAATTCACATTCATTTCAGAAATAATCACATCCATTTCACAGTACAAATCAATTAACTAAAATTAACCATTCATCAGAACGTACATATACACACATTGTTCAATTAATCTTTAAAAATTAGCCCTTCATGATGATCGACGCGTATGTAGCTAGTTTCGTCACGTTCTTCTTCATCGACCCTTATGCCGTTTCCGAAAGGAGGCAACTCGTCAAATTGATTGTATTCTTCCTCGTTCACTACATTCTCAACTTCGATAATCCTCCTTTTTTCCATGAAGAACTACATGGCGCTTCTTATTTGACGGGTCGGTTACATAGAAGACTTGAACAACTTGGTTAGCTAGTATGAATGGTTCGTCTTTGTATCCAACACGTTCGAGGTCCACGGTAGTGACGCCGTACTTGTCGACCTTCACCTGTGGGAGATGGACCCAACGACACCGAAATAGGGGGATCTTGAAAAGCACGTAGTCGAGCTCCCATATCTCCTCTATTTGCCCATAATAGGAGCTCCTCAGCCCATCGGTACTGAATGCATCTATGCGAACACCGCTGTTCTGGTTAGTGCTCTTTATATCCTGAGCCTGCGTATAGAATGTGTACCCATTTATGTCGTATCATCGCCATGTCACAATCAAATGTTGGCCCTTTTGCCAACCATGTCAAGATATCACTTGACGAGCTCCTAGCGAGTCGCTCCTTCAACCATTGGTTGAACCGCTCATTGTGTTGTCTTGTGATCCAAACATCCGGACGCCCGGATTCATTGTCAAAGCACGCCCTTGTCTTTGGTCGATATCTGAGGACACTTCACCATGTGTTGCAAGACCGTGGAATGGGCTTGAGCATACGCATCCATATCTGGAGTGATTGCTTTCCTTCCGATGGTCCCGATACCCTCGAGCCTCCCCTCATGGCGAGATCGAGGCACACCTATTGGTTAGACCTGAGTCATGTAATCGACGCAGAACTCAATGACCTTTTTGGTTGCATAACCTTCGACGATGCTGCCCTCCGGCTGAGATTGATTCTGTACATAGGACTTGAGAATTCCCATGAATCTCTCGAACGGGTACATGCTACGTAGGAACACGGGCCCGCACATCTTTATCTCCCTCACAATGTGAACAATGAGATGGACCATGATATCGAAAAACAACGGAGGGAAATACATCTCAAGATCACATAGAGTCGTCACCACCTCGTCCTGTAGAGCCTCTAGTCCTTCGGGATCGATGACCTTTTGAGCAATTGTGTGAAAGAAATAACACAAGCTCATGATTATCTCTCAGACCTTGATCGACAAAATACTTCTAATTGCAACAGGGAGCATTTGTGTCATCAGCACATGACAATCATGAGACTTTATGCCAATTAACTTTAAATCTTCTATCGAAACAAGTTTCTTCATGTTGGCGGAGTAACCGGACGGAACTTTCACACCATGCAAGCACCGGCACAATTCAGTTCTCTCAGCCTTGGACAGAGTGTAACAAGTAGGGGGAAGGTACGTTCGTCCTTTATCGGTCTTTGTTGGTGCTAACTCAGGTCTGATGTCCATATCAACCAAGTCAAGCCGTGCGTTGACACCATCCTTTGTTTTGTCACGAATGTTCAGTAAGAGACCAATCAAGCTGTCACAGACATTCTTCTCTACGTGCATGACGTCGATGCAGTGGCGAACTTCTTGGTGCTCCTAATAAGGTAAGTCCCAAAATATTGATCTCTTCTTCTACATGTTCTTCTTACGGGTCCTCAATTTACACCCTTTTCTGAGCACAACATCTAAATCCTTAACCATATCATAGACCTCTTTTCCATTTAAATGCCTTGCAGCTGAACTGTCCTCCTTTTCTTCGTCGAATTGTTTCTTCATCCCGCGGTATGGGTGAGCCCTCCGAAGGAACCTACGATGACGCATGTACACGGTTTTACGCGAGTGATTCAGCCACACACTCTCGGTATCATCTAAGCAGTGAGTACAGGCTTTGGCCCATTTTGTACTCTGGCCCGACAGATTAGCAAGGGTAGGATAATCATTTATGGTGCAGAACAACAAGGAATGTAAAGTGAAGTTCTCTCGTTTGTACGCATCCCATACCTGTACCCCTTCAATTCACAGTATTTTTAGATCTTCCATCAATGGTGCTAGGCACATATCAATATCATTCCCAGGTTGCTTCGGCCCTTGGATAAGTATCGACAACAAAATATACTTCCGCTTCATACACAACCAAGGAGGAAGGTTGTAGATACAGAGCGTCACGGGCCAAGTGTTATGTCGGCTGCTCATGTTACCGAAAGGATTCATTCCGTCTGTACTCAATCCAAACCTTATATTCCTCGGTTCCGCACCAAAGTCTGCAAACCTCCTATCGATGTTTCTCCACTGGGTGGAATCAGCAGGGTGTCTTAGTTTTCTGTCATTCTTACGCTCTCTCGAGTGCGCATGCAAAGCAGTTTTGCATTCTTTGGGTTCGCAAAAAACCGCTTCAAACGGGGAATTACAGGAAGATACCACGCCACTTTAGCAGGAGGTCCTTTTTTCACCTCGATTCCCTTGTCGTCATCTGATTGATTCTTACGCTTGTATCGAGATACGTTGCACATCGGACATACGTGCATGTTTGTATACTCGTTATGGTAGAGGATACAGTAGTTCGGATATGCATGTATTCTTTCTACTTCTGTTCCCAATGGGCAAAGAACCTTCTTGGCTTTGTAGGTGGTTTTGGGCAACTCGTTTCCCTCCGGAAGCATGTCCGCTAAGAGACCTAACAGCCTCGTGAAACTCTTGTCGGACCAACCGTTGCTTGCCTTAAATTTCAGCAGTTCAAGCACGGATGGCAACCTTGTGTATTTCGGCTTGTAGCTTGGGAACAAAGGTTTCTCCAAGTCCTCCATCAAGCCCCGGAATTGAACATACTCCCTCTCATCACAGTTCCCTTCTGCATCGCGAAGCATCTGATCTAGATTGTTATCGTGCAGTCTATCCGAATCGGAACCACAACGACATCATCCGGCGGCATATTGATATCGTTGACTTTCTGTATAATATGCTCTTCACCGTGACTGGTCCAACATGTATAACCCTTTTTGAAACCCCTTCGAATCAAGTGTGCTTCGATCTGCGCTCGGTTCTTAAACATCTTCAGATTCTTGCAGTCAATGCATGGACAATACATATATTCCGCCCCCTTATTCAACATATCCTCCTTGGCAGCTCGTGTAAAAGCACACACGCCATTAATGTACTCTTCACTCACACGGTTCTCAGCGTACATCCAGCTTCGGTCCATCACACGGTTCATATTGAAAACTCTGGAAATAAATAAAAGGGTGACTTCGAAAGCGTATTTTCTGAGGCTCAATTATGCTTTCCAACAAAGAAAGCATGTTTTTCTCTGAACTAAAGGTTGCTTTTTTCATTTTTTACATTTTCCAGATTTTATTAACTTACATGTGGGCCCTACCTGTCAGTGACTCATTTTTTATTTCATGATTTTATTTATAAAATCTATGGCGATCCCACATGTCATAAACTCGTTAGTTTATTAACTAAATGATTAAAAACAGTAGGATTTGAAGCTCAAATTGGGCTTAGGGTGACATCGCATTGCTAATAGTCGTGGCTCAGGGCCCTAAGGTCGCCGGAGGCGAACCGACGGTGATGTCTCGTGGTGGCGCCATGGGCTTCACTAGCGATTTCGGCATAAACGCCTGGTGACAATAGCTGAAATGGACCACACGAGCGGGCTCAGTGAGGTGAGGTGATACTCAAACCGGGCACGGAGTGGCGATGGACTCACCGGGCTTGGAGATCTCCCGCGGTTACCGTAGCCAGAGATGGAGATCAAGAAGACTCTGTTGGGGAGCTATATAAGTACATTGCACCGTCTGTGATGAGTTAATTATCACGGACGGTTTTCAACAAAAACCGTCCGTGAAGAGATCATATCACAGACAGTTCAGGTTTAAAACCGTCTGTGAAGTATCACAGACGGTTCTGACAAAAAACCATATGTGATATTGGGTAATATCACAGATGGTTTTGTCGTAACCGCCTCGTGATACTTCACAGACGGTTTTAAACATGATCCGTCTGTGATATGATCTATTCACAGACGGTTTTTAGCGCGGAGAATAACACAAACGGTAGGTAAACAAAAACCGCTCGAGATTGTGTTTATCTGAGCGGTTTCGATGAATCGCCTGTGATCGAAGCGCCCAAAGATAGCATTTCTGTAGTAGTGAAAGGGATGGGCTGGTTGGGCCGCGGGAAGGAGGAAGGTGGCCGACGGCGGGATGCGGCCCCGGGGGGAGGGGGGGGGAAGAATTGATTTGAATTTGAATTCAAATGCTTAGGTGGTTTTCACACAATTACACTTTTAGATTTTTACAAATCCAAATTTTGAGACAAGGATATTTTTTAAAACTTCTAACTTGCAAGGCAAAGCTTTTCGAAATTTTGAAATACAACCAAAGTTTTGAAATTCATGCAAATTTTAAACTGATTCAAAATTGGGTTGTTACAATGCACATGCCACTCCCGGCCACTCTTAGTTGTTGGTCAAGTTGGAGTTGATATATATATATATATGAGCCCGCAGCTATACAGCACCTCTTAATTGGCAGCTTCCTCATGTCGTTCAAGTGCTGACATTGATATGGTCCTTGTTAGTTGTCAGGTCACATGCTAGGTAGCATTTTGTTTTTCATTTTTTAGAATCCCCATACAGATATAGGTTGTTAAGAGAACCAACCACCCACGGGAAGAAGGGACGGTGGAACACCGGAATCACCGCGCACTTAATTTTGGCGTGTTAGTATATATTTGGATTTGAATATACATAGGATTTTAAGCACAGAACTATTAGCACTTTGTGCAGCAACGGATCAAAGATCAAAGCAAATTCAAAAACACACTACTCACTACTACTGGTTGCATGCCCTGTGACACACAGACTTGGCTCTTGGCCGTCAGTTGCGCATCTGTCGTCACTACCGAACCCGGCCGCGGCAAGCCTATGATGCACGAGCAACCAGCACCTCGTCGCCTTGTCTGCTGCTTCCATGGATGCTACTCCGTGGCATAATTGAAGTCATTATCTCGTTAAGTAGTATCGTAACTAGCAGCAGACAGCAACAATAAGCCTTTTAGATAGATCTGATTTAATCAAATTAAGTAGGCTATAGGCTACAGGTATACTATAAATTTTTTTCTTCTAAAATACTAGGCAGGTTGGCCGAGCCATCCTCCGTCCCTGACTTTGTGAGTTGTCTTCGCATTGAAGCATTGAAGCAATGAATAACGTACCTGTACTAGTACAAACTTTAAAAAATTTATATAGATATATATAGTACAGTTCTGATTCTTTTTGAATTGTGTCTAGGACGGCTGTATATCAGGTGCACAAAGCTCATTTAGTGCACATATAGAAAATTTTTTTGTTTGTGTATCAAATTAGCATAAAAAATTCTGAAAAAAATTCTTGATGTAATTTATGGTGTTTTGTTCCACCCTTTAAAATTTGAAGTTCAAACTCAAAGTATGTTAGAAGATACAAAAAAGAGAAATTTCTGACATATGATAGATCAAATGGTGCTGAAAAAAAAACAGGCAAATGTTACTATTCACAGTAAACTTCTCTTTTTTGTATCTTCTAACATACTTTGAGTTTGAACTTCAAATTTTAAAGGGTGGAACAAAACACCATAAATTACATCTAGAATTTTTTTCAGAATTTTTTATGCTAATTTGATACCCAAATAAAATTTTTTTCTATATATCTATCAAATAGTACTTGTGCATCTGATATGCTGCCGTCTAGGACTACGCTAGCTACCACAACAAGAGATAAGTACTCAGCGATTAGTAATTTCCTGGAGTATCTGATTAGACGCATGGCGACCGCTCGGCGACTAATCGACCGTTCGGCACGCCAACGAATAGCCACTTTGCAGGATTAATAAGTATATGCATGCTTCCTGGAAGACTGGCCGTACGAATGCGTCAACGTTAGTTGAGTGTAGTATATGCATGCATTATTAGCTCGCCATGTGCGCATGATGTTTGGAGCCAATTTTATACTTGCAACCAATGTTTGGAGCCGAACTTCCCCATATTGTGACTGTCTGGTATGTTGTCGTGCATATATAATATATGTAGTAGTAGGTTTCTTACTTTTCAGAATGCTAAATAAATAGACCGTCTATTGTATGGTTACAAAGAGCGCTATATAATAGCGGACTAGCCCTTGTCTCTTGGCACTGCGGTGTGAGCTAGCTCAAGGCCCGTTTACGTGTAGCTGTTCGATCTACTTCCTTCCTTCTAATGGCTGAGGTTAGTTCTTCTAATTACTTGTCTACATGAGATCTCGTTTCGTGTGGAGATCATGCACCGACTTCTAACTACAAGTTTATAACAGGAGTACTCTAGTTCCCCCACAAGATGTACATTAATTTCAAACACATGCACGACCGTAATATGGTCAATTGTTAGCCGTATAAGGATTAACGCACACATGTACTAATATGTATATGCCACACAATAATTAATAATGCATGCAGAGTTGCGATCAGGTCTAGTCAAGTGAAATTTTAAGTTTCTTCGTGCAGCCCAAGGAAATCACACTAATCATAGAAGTTGACCTCGCCTGTGAATGGTCCCACAAGAAGATTCAAAAGGTTCTATGCAAACTCCAAGGTACAGTGGTAGCTAGCTAGTATTGGCAATCCATTCCTGTCTATCTAGATTGACTTCTTTGTAAACATTAATTGTATCATATATATATGTATGTATACATGCAATCTTATATATGTATGTATACATGCATGCATGGCATCAGTGAAGCAGAACATCAAGAGCATCGCTTTCGACAGCAAGAAAAACACGGTCACCATCACTGGCCCCTTCGACAAGGACAAGGTCTCCCACAAGCTGTGGTGCAAGGCGGGATGTGTGATCAAGAGCATCAAGGAAAAAGAAGAAGAAAAGAAGCCACCGCCCGCTAAAGAAAAAGAGCCGGTGGCGACCGCCAAGGCGTCGGCGTCGGCGACGGTGAACCTGGGGTTCACGCAGGTGTGCGTTCTCTGCTACCCCTGGCCGTGCAGCGACCCCATGAGCCATTGCTCCCAGTCTAAGCAGATCAGACACTGCGAAGGCGTGCCCGCCAAATGGATCAACGATGCCTGCTCGGGGCCTCCGTGCTGCCGAGGCGGGTGTGGCAATTCGTGCGGGACCGGGGGCGGCGCGTACTGCTGCCCGGCGAGGCCGGCGCGACCGTGCTGCCCTGGGCCGTCGGCGTGCAGAGGGTGCATGGGCTGACGGGTCGTCCACGAGGAGAAGTTTCACTATGGAGTGTACCCTCCGACCTCCTGTGCCATCATGTGATCTGATCGATGGACGGTCATGCATGTGCGTGATTGATCGGTCGTACTCATCCAGCAAATGTGTGTATCTGTTTGTTTGGTTTGCCGTCATGTCTACTTCGATCATGGAACCGTGCGTGCTTCTTCTAAGTGTAGTTTGTCCACTGTATAATGTGTGTGTGCGCTGCTTGCCGGGCCCGTTGAATGCGCTGAATAAGCTAAGCTAGGTTCACATGCATGTATTTACAATGTTGTCATGTTGTAACTTATTGGAACATTCGAATGCTTATTTAAGATGGTGATTGTCTGTTACCGTATCCAGTTCTCCTCGACTTGATCATATTACATCGATATTCACAATCAATTGTGATAATATATCGGGATCCACTTTTTGTGGTGCTACATGGGGAGAAGAGAAGCGAGCATCATAATAGCTTGATAAAAAATATATTTAGTCTAGAAGGACCTTAGCAGCCAGCCATTCACTCGACTGAATATCGGACGAAAAATTGTACTCCCGTTGAAGTATGATTATAAATCTTTGTTAAAACTCCGAGTTGATTTCAAGCAAATGCTTGATGCACACACTATCACTCGGAATTTTTATAGTTGGCATGAAAAAAAGGAGGATATTAGGCTTGTGTGGGATATTGGAACCTAAGAGTCATAGAAAAATGGTCTAAACAAGAGTCATGGTAGACAGTGTGGCATATCCTATATCAAGTCCAGAAGCAAATTAGCCCGAAGCAACAAATTAATATAGTTCATTTTGGGAGATAGTTAAAGTAAATTACATGATTATTATCTTTATTCAGTTTATATGGAAAATGATATTTACACTATTGTCGATACCCATACTATTGGCAACCACAATCATCACTGCCCACGAAGGGCAACTGACTTGTGTCTTCAGAAAATTGTTAACAGCTAGCATGCGAGAATGCACACGACAAATCGACGGCCGCTTGACACAGTCGCACATATGCCTTGTTTTGGCTATGCACTGAAGCGTGCCATACTCATCGGAAATAACACATGCATAAATTGGTAACTGCGGTCTGCAACTGCATCACCACCAGAAGCCATATCACTTGCTTGAAACAAATATAGCTCTTGAAAGAAAAATGACCTATTGGACGTTGTTGATCCTGAATGATCTAAATTTGGCCATGATGATTCTGGCATTACAAATTAAAATAAGACATACAATTTATAACCCTTAATTAAATATGGTGTTTCTGTTGAACAATACATATTCACGTCGAATAATTATACTATTGGGTGATTCAACTATATTTGAAGCCCAGAAGAAAATCTATTATTTCTGTGCAGATTAACTATGGTCAAATATTTTATGTTCCAGCATTATATTTAAGTTCCTGAAGAGCATCCTGCAGTATTATGCTAGAACACACTTCTTATGTCGCGTAATTATAAACTAGAAGTTTATTGATCCAAATTATTTAAAATATGGTATGAGTAATTGGATCAAAACTTGGGCAAATAACAAAGAAGGTAGTCTATAGACTAAGTCAGCCAACTCCCGGACCCCTGTACGAGACATTCATTGTTGGTGATATGCCCTAGAGGTAATCATAGAGATGATTGTATCACGTCTATGTTTATGAGTTATTGAAGAATCTAGCCCGCCATTATATGTTAATGGAGTGTTTTGGTGATTAATGACAAATGCATTTGTGAGACTAACATGTTTATTGATATAGTTATTGTTTAGTCTAAATTGGATATAAAGGTGATAATCATGAAGGCATGTATGTGATTAATGACAAATCAAATTCATTGGATTAACAAAAGGAAAATCCAAACAGGTATGCATTTATAATGACAAATCCATTTATGAGACTAACTCTCTTATTGTTATATCTTATGATTAGTCTCGCTTGGGTATAAAGAACAAAAGAGGTATGCATTCTACTTTGTATTCTTATACCCCGTTGCATTCCTTGGATCCAAAATATAGGTTGAACTTCACCAAAAGAATTAACGTAAATATGTGCATATGTTCTTACTACATATTCATGTATGCACATGTATAGGGGGAGTTCATTCTATATTTTGAGGTTTCATTTGTATTGATCAATATTCCTGTTTCCACATATACTTGGGATCTTTACTCTGAAACATATCCTGTGAATATACTTAACTTGCATAGTTAATATATTCATATGAGTATATAAGACTTGTGTAGTCTAAATATACTTATATGTGAGTATAACATAACTTGTGTAGTTCATGTGCACTCACATATTCTCGAATATATTTAACTTGTGTAGTTAATATATTTATGTGAATATATGAGACTTGTATGCTCATATATCCTTTGAGTATATACAACTTGCATAGTGCCTATATACTCATACCAATCTACATTCAATTACTTGCAATTGAAGTGATTATTATCCATTACCAAAGAGGAAAGATTATGGTATCTTGTCCCACCATTATGAGTTAATGGTATGGCGTGGTAATTAATGATAGTCATATTATAGAACTAACACTTTCCATGAGTTGGATGAACAGGTTGAGTTCTATAGTTGGAGACTCTAGAAGATCATCATGTGTTGATAATATTGAAGTCAAGAGCTTGGTGTAAAGGATGCATCATGTGTGGATGCACATCAAGTTCAAGATAAAGGAAATCATCGTGTGTCGATGATGTTCATAAAGAGGAGATGATCATGAGTTGATCATCAAGTCAAATGAAGACCCATCATGTGTTGATAGAAGTCAAGTAAAGGATGCATCATTAGTTGATGCATATCAAGTCAAGAACCCTGAGTTGAAGCAAGGATGTGCGTCATCAAGCTTCAAGTGGTTGCGCAAGGCAAAGGTATGACTAGCTAGGGCTAAGGATTTGTTCCTAGTCTTTTACCGGTCTCGGTGTTTGGTTGGAAGACCGGATTGCTAGTATAGGTTGCCGTACTATTAAGAGGGGTCCTTGACTAGTAGCTTGAGTTAGTCATGTGTTGATAGCTCATTGTGTTTTGCTCTAGCTCATCTTAACATGTTGCCAATATTTGCGAATGTGTTTTGCAAATAGTTGTGGCTCATGGATAACCCTTGTAGCATGTGACTTAGGTTTGCGAATGTGTTTTGCAAATGGTGTAAGTCCATGTACCTTATTCCTTGTAGTGTGATTCTATAGGTTGGCAAATGTGTTTTGCAACCTGTTGAGAATCTCACTTGAATCCTTGATTGCATCGCAAGTCAATTTGGCAAATGTGTTTTGCAAATTGAGTTGAAGCGAATGCAATTTGAGGCATTGACTCTAAAAGTTGGCAAATGTGTTTTGCAACTTATTGAGAGTCTTGTCTTTAACCTTGTATGCATCTTACATCAAACTAGCAAAATGTGCTTTTGTTATTTGAGTTGATGTGAAATCTGTTTTGCTCTTGTTGGCTGCTGGCGGTCGATCGCCATATCCATGGCCCGACCGCCAGAGGGGCGGTCCGACCGGCCTGCTGACGCTGGTCTCGACGGACCTCCGGTCGAGACCCGGTCAGCCTTTTCCAGAGAGGTCCCCTCTCTGGTCCTTAGCCTTTTTCTGTGAAGTTTTCTGGAGCGGTTAGACCGGCGTGTTTTGGGCGGTTCGGTGGTATGGTCGACCGCCATTACATGGCGGTCGAGGCGGAGAATGGGCTCAACGGCTAGTTTTATAGCCGTTAGAGCCAAGGCGTCGAGCCAAGCCATTCAACGCGGTCGAGACCGATTTTGTCGAGAGACTTTGGAACCTTCCCTAACGGCTAGTTTTTGAGTGTGGGCTATATAAAGCCACCTTGGTGGTTGGGAAAGGTTCTTTGGTTGTGTGCTAGTGTTGTTGTGGAGGACTTTGCATGTGTTGCAAGTTCCTTAGTCATTCCTTTGAGCTAGAGCAAGCCCTCTCTTCCTTTGTGCATGTGTTGCACTTAGTGAGTGATTGAGAGCAAACCCTAAGTGCATGTGTTGCCTTAGGTAGTGGATTTCGTATCCAGTTGAGCTTAGACACTTGATTGGTTCAAGTGAGCATTGGAGACTTGTTACTCTTGGTGTTTGCCGACACCTAGACGGCGTGGAGGCATCGTGGTCCGGTGATCTTCTCAAGTGAAGCTTGTGAGAAGGCCCGGTGTTTGTGAGTGGCTTGGTGCTCGCCATCTCCGGAGTGGAGTAAGAGCAACCCTAGTGGAGCGAGGTGTTGGTTCGTTTTGGAACCGGTTCAAGTGATTGGACTTACCTCGGAGGAAGGCTTAATTCGTGGAGCCGCCCCAATTAGTTTGGGTTTCCCTCAACGTGGATTAGGGAGACCGCAAGTCTTCGATCACCACGGAAAACATCGCCGTGTCATTGTGGTTTGATTACTTGTGCTCTACATTGTGCAATTTACATTACTTATATTTAAATTGCTTAATTGTATGTGTATGATTGCTATCATTTATATAGTCTCATATTGTTGGTGCACTTAGTTGAACCTAGTTGATTTAGGTTGTAATTGTGCAAAACCGTATTTGTTTAGCTTCCGCTTTAAATCGGTTTTAGTTAAAAGAAGTTATTAAAACGCCTATTCACCCCCCCTCTAGTCGGCCACCTCGTTCTTACAAGTGGTATCAGAGCTTGGTCTCTCATTTATTAGACTTAACCGTCTAGAGAGTAAAGGATGGCGACTAGAGATTTAGTGCACCTTGGTGAAGCACCTAAATTTGATGGCACAAATTATGCTCATTGGAAAATCCGCATGTCATGTTATTTTAAGGCCATGGGCCTAAATATATGGCGAATTGTAGATGTTGGCTTTTCTCCTCCATTGGATCAATTCGCTCCAACAAAAGAGGAAGAGAAATGCTTACATCTCAACGCTCAAGCAATTAACGCCTTATTTAGTGCTTTGAGTGTAGATGTGTTTGATGCCATATGTGATCTCAAGAATGTTCATGAGATGTGGACCCATCTTCAAGAATATTATGAAAGGTCCACTTCCACTAGTGATGATTGCATAGAAGAATGGATGTCGGGAGAAGAATGCTCAACCTCTAGCTCCGACAATGATGAATCCTCAACTCCATCAATATCGCCTCATTGCTTTATGGCAAAAGGTAAAAAGAAGGTAAATAATGATGACGATGATAATGATGAGCCTTCATATGATGAGTTGATTGATATACTAGAAGAGCAAAATGTTTTTATGGGAAAGGAGGTTTCAAAATTCAAAGCTTTGAAGAAAGAATTTAACTTGCTTCAAGAAAATTATGAAGTTTTAAAAAATGAACATGAAACCCTCCTTCTTAAAAATTATACTAGCTCTAAGGTGGATATAGGAATTACATGTGATCTATTAGATGATTTGCCTTGTATTGCTCCTATATCTTGCAATTCATCTAAAATTAATGTGTCCACTTCTTGTGATGATTTAATTGATATGCCATGTTGCTCAAAATTAGATGCACCTATTTCCTCTATACTTGTTGAGACTAACCTTGTAGAGGAAAACAAAAAGCTCAAGGCCCAAGTCTCAAGTTTGAAAAATGACTTGGATAGAAGCTATAAAGGGAAGGCTACTCTCGATGAAATATTGAGTAAGCAAATATGCTTACAAGATAAGAGTGGCATTGGATTTACTCCCAAGAAGAAGAAAGAAAATAGCAAGATGAGGCACAATGCAAGACACACGAAGAATATTAAGTGCCTTAATTGTTATGAGAAGGGTCACATTTCCTCCGTGTGTCCTAATAAGGAAAATGACAAGAGAGGACTTGGTTTTGTCACCAAGAAGAAGATGAAGAACATCCCAAAGCAAAATGGAAGACAATTCAAAAATATCAAATGCTTTGGATGCAAAAGAATGGTCACATTGCCTCGGTGTGCCCAAATCAAAAGGATGTCAAGTCAAGATATTCAACAAAGAGGCAAACCGAATTGAGCAAGATAAGAAGACATCAAAGGAAGCAAAAGCCCTACTTGCTACAATTGCGGGAGAAAGGACATTTTAGTAAGGAATGTCCCAAAGGTATCACTCCTAAGCCAATTATTTATAATAATCATTATTTGCTTAGGAAGGATAAATATGGCAATGTGTTTGCTAGAAATGTTAGTTTACATAAAACTAATGCTAGAGCTATTTGGGTGCCCAAATCCATTGTGACTAACATTCAAGGACCCAACCGAGTGTGGGTACCAAAAGGTGCTTAAATGTTAAATAGGTACTTGGAGAAGTATTGGAGGTTTGGCTCACTCATAAAGAGGTGGATTCCATCTTATGCAAATTTGGAGCCAAGCTTGAGGAAGATCAAATCATATCATAAACCAATGCTATCTCGGTAATAAGTATTTACATTAAAGTATCTAGCCCTTATGCCTTGTGTAGGTTGCATTCATGTAAAATCTTAAAAGGGTTGTTCTTGCTCTTGTGCTAAAACTTGTTTATTGTTTTCTTGAGCAAGAAGGTTGTGGCACATTAAGGGGAAGTGCTAAATCATGATCATGTATACTACATCCCAGAATGTGCCCAAAGAAATTAAGTGCTAGCATTGTTTTTCAAAAATGAGCCATTTAGCCAAAAGTCAAAATCTTGAAATTATAAGTATAAACTTTGGAAAACTAATTGCAAAATATATACAAATGTTTCTCAAAGGTTTCCCAAAGGTTTTGGTTCAAGAAAAACCTATTTTAAAAGAAAATGAGTTTTTAGCCAAAATTGTAGATCTTAGTTTCTTGTTTTTGATTTAAACTAGGTTTTCATATAAAATCTATTCTAAAAGGAATTTGAATTTGATCTCAAAAAGAAAAACCTAGAGTTGGCCATTCTAAACTTTTTGGTATTCAAAAGATTTCCAAAAGACCAACTCATCAAAAGTTATTTGATTTTGAAATTCATCCAAAATCCAAGTTTGACCTAAAAAGGTCACTTTCTAGCACTTAAGTGAGTTTTACCATATGAGCCAAAATTATTCACATGAATAGGTCCATAATGGTATTTATAACTCATACATGCAATTGGTTGCTTGAAATATCCTAAATTGCTCAATTTGGATCTTTTGAGAAAGTTCTTGAAAATGAAATTTCATTTGCAAAAATAAAAGATTAATTCATAAAACTATTTAATATTTGGACTTTAAAGGGACATATTAGTTGGAAATGCTCCAAAGATGTTTGCTTGATTGATTGTGTGAAATCTTGGAGCAATGTACAACAAATTCTCCCAAAATCCCAAAATCTGTGCCAAGTCTGCTTTGCCAGTTTGAACCTAAGCCGTTCGACCGCCAAAATAGCGGTCGACCTCCGGCCCTTGATCGACCGCCATGTTCCCAGCGATCCGACCGATTTCAGTGAAACTTAACTCCACCCGAAGGGGTATTTTTCCCCATCTCCTCCTCAAACCGAAACTGCCCTTCTCTCTCCTTGCTCTTGGCCGGTTCATCATCTCCTCCACGGATCTGCCTCTCCGGCCATCTCTTGAGGATCAAAAGGTAACCTAAGGTTCCTTTCAACCCTCTCTCCATTCCTCCAATTGGATTGAGATTAGATGAACTCATTCTCTCTAATCTTGAAACCCTAGGTGAGGGAGTTTGTGTCAAAACCGACAAGGTTGATCCTCATTACCTCAAGGAATCATCTCCTCGGATTCCTCATCTATTTATCTTGGTAATCTCTCAATCCTTCTTGCAAATCTATCTACATTGTTGATTTTCCCCAAAATTCTAGGGTTTGTGATGCATGTGCCCTATCCTTGTCAAATTTTGTGAAAATTCTTGACCTGCAAGTAAACAAGGGGTGTAATGAACACATATTCATTAGGCCATCATCCCACATTGCATTCTTTGTGGACTTCACCCCAAATCGGGTTGCCTGTGTCAGTGGCGGTCTGACCGCCCATCCTGGCGGTCTGACCGCCCGTGACACATAATTGAGGATTGGCAAAGTGGCTGCTTTGTGCTGATTCATTCCTTGTTATCCTTTGACAATTCTTGTAATCCTTTTCAGTGACTATGCCGCGCAAAATCACCGCTGGTCGATCGTCCACTCCTCGTCCAACTGTTGAAGATTTTCCTGAGGAAGCAGACGAGCAAATGTACGATGCAGATATAGAAGAGGAAGGGACAGCTAGTGACAGCGATAACCATGACAGCGATGATAATTATGAAGAGTCAGACGGTGGTGCTGAGAATGATGATGAGGAAGATGCTCCAGATCCAACTCCATTCATTGGGTTAGATGTGTCCAAACTTAAAAGTGAAAGGTATACATCTTTACGACACACCAACCAGTTCATATTTCCAAGGGATGCCACCCAAGATATGTTTCACACTATGTTTCAGCAAAATGTATATCATGCTATCTATGCTCAGAAGAAATTTGCTAATCATAGATTTGTGAAGTGGAGTTATATTGGACAAAATCCAGTCTACAATGGTTTATTCCGTCTGTTCAGGAGAGTAGGATTAGATACTTTGGTATCTCTGAGTTGCAATTTTCATGCCAAAGTCGTTAGACAATTTTATGCAACTGTTTATATATCCCCTGAGCATGATCACCTTATTTGGATGACTGGACATGAGAAATTTGAAGCCACCAAGAATGATTTCATGCTTGCATTAAATTTAAAGGAATCGAGATGGGATAAATATTCATGTTCAAGAATGCCTAGATCTTACTCAAGTAGATGAATACTATGATCGAAATCATCAATATAATGTTGGGAAGGTAATCTGGATTGCTCCTCTCCCAAGTATTGTCAACAGGATAATGAGAGCGACTTTCTTCCCGTGAGTGGGAATAATGATGAGATTCATGGGAGAGCATGGAATGTGATTAGATGCATTATGGAAGGCTCTAAAATTGATGTCATGGACCTCATTATCGTGGAGATAGCTACCTCTAAGGGAGATAAGAACAAGTCTATCTATTTTGGTCCCTACATCATGAAGCTAATTAAGAGGATGACCACTTTTGATCTCCTCTCGATGTGGAGCATAAGGAGTATAGACCAAGAGATTCTCTACCTCGACTCCTCCACCTCGGTGTCCCCTTCGCTCCTCTTGATCCTCGGGGCAGGCTCGTCGTCCCAGAGTCATCGAGCGGGGCTCACAGGATCGGGATGTAGTTTTGGCGGCTCTTACTCGCCTTGAGACCGGCATGGACACTTTGCATCTGAGTCCATTCAGAGACATCAGAGAACATTGAGAGGCATGCGAGACTAGGACTATGATTGAGGATCTGAACATGAGAGTGATTCGCATGGATGAGAGACTCACCGAGTATCGAGGCGCAGCGTCTGCCAGCTTGCTTATCGAGGTTCGTAGTGTGTCGGCGTCCTCCATCCTTCACTCGGCGAGGAGATCTTCCACCGTCTTCGTCGACGCCCTCCTTCTTAGTTGATTAGCTTTCTTATTTAGGTCGATAGACCTTGCTTTGTATGGATGAGCTTATGTATCACTTGATGTTATCTCATGTAAGCTTATGAACCATGGATGTTTTATTGCTTTTGGATGATGAAATGTTTAATGTCTAAATGCTATGTGTTATGCAAACTTTTCTGCATCATCCAAGAATTGTGCGAGTTAAATGAATGAATGCCTATGTTATGGATTGTGCTTTATTAATTATCCTTGTCCATAATGAGTTTGTGATTATATCTTGTTGATGTTGCATGATGTTCATGTATTGATTATCTATTATCATGCTCCGTGGACCAATTGTCTAGAAGAAACTCCATAAAATTTCCTAAAATACTTTTATATGCAATGGGTGTCGTCTCTTATCCTTGTGCATATATTTAGGGGAGTTTTCTTCTCATTTGGTTCCTATTTGAGTGTGTTTCAAATCTAGTTTGTTTCTTCTAATTGGCCTGTGTTTAACTTGCTTTACTCTCTAAGGTCATCAAAGAAGAGTTTGTGCCATTAGCTCTTGATCAAAAATCAACTTAATCAACTTTCCTCAAGATTGTTTTTGGTCACCAGCGGTCTGACCGGCCGCAACACGGCGGTCTGATCGGCCCTTCAAGCGGTCTCGACCGCCGGAGACAAATGATCGACCACCTGTGACCAAGAAATGGCACAAAGAAATTGGAAATGTTTTTGTCAAAATTAAAATGAGTTCTTTAGCCAAGCTCTTTCTTCTGCTTTATCTATTTATTGGCTTGAATTTGTTTTAGCTTTTTGGTGCTTAATGCCAAAAGGGGGAGAATGTTTATATGATCAATATATTTGGATTCTCTCTTGTGCTATCACCTTTGCATGCATAATACCTAAAGAAGATAACTCAAATTGAAGTGCTAAGTATCATGCATGATTATAGTTCAATAATTTAAAATTCCTACATTATGTTGACTATTATCCAAATATTGTTATTGATAAAGGATTTGTCATCAATCACCAAAAAAGGGGAGATTGAAGAATCTAGCCCGCCATTATATGTTAATGGAGTGTTTTGGTGATTAATGACAAATGCATTTGTGAGACTAACATGTTTATTGATATAGTTATTGTTTAGTCTAAATTGGATATAAAGGTGATAATCATGAAGGCATGTATGTGATTAATGACAAATCAAATTCATTGGATTAACAAAAGAAAAATCCAAACAGGTATGCATTTATAATGACAAATCCATTTATGAGACTAACTCTCTTATTGTTATATCTTATGATTAGTCTCGCTTGGGTATAAAGAACAAAAGAGGTATGCATTCTACTTTGTATTCTTATACCCGTTGCATTCCTTGGATCCAAAATATAGGTTGAACTTCACCAAAAGAATTAACGTAAATATGTGCATATGTTCTTACTACATATTCATGTATGCACATGTATAGGGGAGTTCATTCTATATTTTGAGGTTTCATTTGTATTGATCCATATTCCTGTTTCCACATATACTTGGGATCTTTACTCTGAAACATATCCTGTGAATATACTTAACTTGCATAGTTAATATATTCATATGAGTATATAAGACTTGTGTAGTCTAAGTATACTTATATGTGAGTATAACATAACTTGTGTAGTTCATGTGCACTCACATATTCTCGAATATATTTAACTTGTGTAGTTAATATATTTATGTGAATATATGAGACTTGTATGCTCATATATCCTTTGAGTATATACAACTTGCATAGTGCCTATATACTCATACCAATCTACATTCAATTACTTGCAATTGAAGTGATTATTATCAATTACCAAAGAGGAAAGATTATGGTATCTTGTCTCACCATTATGAGTTAATGGTATGGCGTGGTAATTAATGATAGTCATATTATAGAACTAACACTTTCCATGAGTTGGATGAACAGGTTGAGTTCTATAGTTGGAGACTCTAGAAGATCATCATGTGTTGATAATATTGAAGTCAAGAGCTTGGTGTAAAGGATGCATCATGTGTGGATGCACATCAAGTTCAAGATAAAGGAAATCATCGTGTGTCGATGATGTTCATAAAGAGGAGATGATCATGAGTTGATCATCAAGTCAAATGAAGACCCATCATGTGTTGATAGAAGTCAAGTAAAGGATGCATCATTAGTTGATGCATATCAAGTCAAGAACCCCGAGTTGAAGCAAGGATGTGCGTCATCAAGCTTCAAGTGGTTGCGCAAGGCAAAGGTATGACTAGCTAGGGCTAAGGATTTGTTCCTAGTCTTTTACGGTCTCGGTGTTTGGTTGGAAGACCGGATTGCTAGTATAGGTTGCCGTACTATTAAGAGGGTCCTTGACTAGTAGCTTGAGTTAGTCATGTGTTGATAGCTCATTGTGTTTTGCTCTAGCTCATCTTAACATGTTGCCAATATTTGCGAATGTGTTTTGCAAATAGTTGTGGCTCATGGATAACCCTTGTAGCATGTGACTTAGGTTTGCGAATGTGTTTTGCAAATGGTGTAAGTCCATGTACTTATTTCTTGTAGTGTGATTCTATAGGTTGGCAAATGTGTTTTGCAACTTTGTTGAGAATCTCACTTGAATCCTTGATTGCATCGCGTCAATTTGGCAAATGTGTTTTGCAAATTGAGTTGAAGCGAATGCAATTTGAGGCATTGACTCTAAAAGTTGGCAAATGTGTTTTGCAACTTATTGAGAGTCTTGTCTTTAACCTTGTATGCATCTTACATCAAACTAGCAAAATGTGCTTTTGTTATTTGAGTTGATGTGAAATCTGTTTTGCTCTTGTTGGTCTGCCGGCGGTCGATCGATATCCATGATCTGATGGCCTTGATGACCGGCCAGGGGGGCGGTCTGACCGCGCCAGATGACGCTGTTCGACGGGACCTCCGGTCGAGACCCGTCGACCTTTTCGAGAGAGGTCCCTCTCGGTCCTTAGCCTTTTTCTCGTGAAGTTTTACGAGCGGTTAGACCGGCGTGTTTTGGGCGGTTCGACCGGTGATGGCTCTGACCGCCATTACATGGCGGTCGAGGCGGAGGAAAACTCAACGGCTAGTTTTATAGCCGTTAGAGCCAAGGGTCGAGCCGACCGCCATTCAACGGGTCGAGACCGATTTTGTCGAGACTTTGGAACCTTCCCTAACGGCTAGTTTTTGAGTGTGGGCTATATAAAGCCACCTTGGCTGGTTGGGAAAGGTTGCTGGTTGTGTGCTAGTGTTGTTGTGGAGGACTTTGCATGTGTTGCAAGTTCCTTAGTCATTCCTTTGAGCTAGAGCAAGCCCTCTCTTCCTTTGTGCATGTGTTGCACTTAGTGAGTGATTGAGAGCAAACCCTAAGTGCATGTGTTGCCTTAGGTAGTGGATTTCGTATCCATTTGAGCTTAGACACTTGATTGGTTCAAGTGAGCGTTGGAGACTTGTTACTCTTGGTGTTTGCCGACACCTAGACGGCGTGGAGGCGTCGTGGTCCGGTGATCTTCTCAAGTGAAGCTTGTGAGAAGGCCCGGTGTTTGTGAATGGCTTGGTGCTCGCCATCTCCGGAGTGGAGTAAGAGCAACCCTAGTGGAGCGAGGTGTTGGTTCGTTTTGGAACCGGTTCAAGTGATTGGACTTACCTCGGAGGAAGGCTTAATTCGTGGAGCCGGCCCAATTAGTTTGGGTTTCCCTCAACGTGGATTAGGGGAGACCGGCAAGTCTTCGATCACCACGGGAAAACATCGCCGTGTCATTGTGGTTTGATTACTTGTGCTCTACATTGTGCAATTTACATTACTTATATTTAAATTGCTTAATTGTATGTGTATGATTGCTATCATTTATATAGTCTCATATTGTTGGTGCACTTAGTTGAACCTAGTTGATTTAGGTTGTAATTGTGCAAAACCGTATTTGTTTAGCTTCCGCTTCAGAAATCGGTTTTAGTTAAAAGAAGTTATTAAAACGCCTATTCACCCCCCTCTAGTCGGCCACCTCGTTCTTACAGTTATTGAATAAATGTTATTCTGTTCCCTGAATGAATCATTGGTTATGAAGATTAACAAGTATGTGACTTGTTGGTGAAACTCTTTTAACTTACATGATGTCATTCTAAATGAATCCCTAGTCGGATATCACTGGTCGGAACACTAGTGACTCTATTGACCAGCACATGTATTGATTGATGACCATGTTTCACCGATCATGGATATAGGGATATCGAATCAATAATGCGAACACATATTAGAGAACATGGTGTTGGATTGACCCACCTTGAGACACTGTTGAGATTGTTATGATTTTAAGTGTCGTCAGTTGGTCTCAAGCAATGATGATGTATAATCCTTAGACCTGAGATCAGTATGGTTTTCTACATGCAAAAGAGTACACTTTGGGTTGCCAAACGCTACTCCGTAACTGGGTAGTTATAAAGGTTGCTTTCAGGTATACTGTGAAACATGTGGAGGAATATGACTAGTTGAATATGGGATTTGCCCCTCCTAACATAACAATAGAGATATCTCTGGGCCCCTCGATGTGGCCAGATAAAGAAAGAGCATGGCCATGCCATTAGTGGTCGAAGTGTTCGACCATGTAAAGTTATCCAACACTCGATCAAGAAAGTTGACGAGGATTAAAACCTCTATGTATTAATTTAATACATAAAAGACCTTACGTCTTCATGGTCGTAACCCCTAAGGTTAACGACCTCACTGGTCGTGAGGATTCCAAGAGTTACACGATGGGTACCACAGTCTGACAAGGCTTTGTGCCTGAAGCTTCACCGGTAGTCGCTTCGGAAAAAGCTATGAACCGACATTTCTTACCGTATGATGAATGGAACACGTGTTATATGTTCCAAACCGTGCGATGATATAATTCTGAGACACTGACAATTAACTACCCTACGGTTAAGCATTTCACAGACAACTGCAAGGAAGTTGGCACACTGTTAACTGCCTTACCGTTCCGACCAGTCGTAACGTTTCACCAGGGACGCCTTCTCCAGGAGTAACTGCCACCTCTTCAGGAGTTATTTAAGGGTGGAGCGTAGAAAACGGAGGGACAAGAGATGAAAAACAACAGAACAAGAGACGAAAAACAACAGAACAAGAGAAGACAAACACAGAAGCCTAAGCGGTGGAATTAGAAGCAAGATAGTCAGTCTTAGACTTAGAGTCTAAGCCTGATTACTTAGTTAAATATTCCTCACATTCAGTGTATTTAGGGTGGTTCCTAGTCAGGTCTTGTAAATCCAATTCATATCAATAAAGAGCGGCCCCCATTCCATCCCAGGATATTTCACGTCATTTTCCTCTTTTATTTTCATAAGATCGGCGATTCGATCGTCGACAGCTGGCACCGTCCGTGGGGTAGAAGACGTAAGTTTCCTGAAGAAACTCTTCGCTCATACAAACCCTCGCCCAAATTCCTGCAATCGCTCATGCGACTATGCCCGAAGTTTGGAATGAGGAGAATTGGTTCGACTTGGCGGACTACGCCGACCTCGACTTGGAAGGATGCATCCGTGCCATGGAAGAAAATGGCATGTCATCCTCCTCTTCCTCCTCCGCTGGCTCGCACGTCGCCAACGTTAGCGAGGTCGACCGGATGGACGAGGATGCGCCACCACTACCAGTAGTGCAATCAGAGGAACCAGCCATTTTGATCAGCTCAGAATGTCAGGGGACCTCTTCAAGCCTGGTCTGTTCGACCGACAAAACATGTGAAGAAATTTCAGCGCCACCACTCGAAAATCTCTATACCCTTGATGAAATCATGGCTGAAAGATACTCTCCTACGACTTCTGGCAATTCTAGGAGTCAACTGACACCTGGTAACGGTGTCGATGAAGCCTCCACTGGTCGTAGGCCATGTGGGGATGATCACACTCAGCATACGATCGGCAGTTCGTCGGATCAGGCTGAGGAGACCTCAGGAGGTGCTCATTTCCGACCGCTCTCCGTCGTGGAAACTTCTGGCAGAAGTACTAAGAAGCTCTCCATTAGTTACGATAGAAGCTCATCAGAAGATCGATGCTGGAGGCACGAAGTCAATGCGATCAGAGATGAAAATCAAGATGCTCTGCACGGTCCTACATTCTCTACCACGCCATCACGTGTTGTTAGAGATGATCCGGGCCATCAGGCACCAACTTTCGGAGGCAACGGAGCTGATCGACGTCAATTAGTTAACTCGCCTGGCATTGCCCCACCTAGAGTAACTGATAGGACAGAACAAATCCAAAGGTCGGGGGAAGGTTCAGACCTGCGTACACCTACGACTAGTATGAACCACCTGAGACCTTTGGTAACTGCACAAAACTTACGACGTGTTCAAGATATGTTAAATAATTTTGATCCTACTTTAGCAGAAACTCCAGGTTTTGTACAGCTCGTAGGTCAAGTATCCGAAATTCTCCAACATACCATGTAGCGCACGGAAGCGTACCGGGAACAAAGGGTTCCAGGGAGTCAAACTATGACTTCATCCCAACGTTCCTCCCTCAGTAGGGGACAACATGGTCATGCTAGGGAACAATCAATACCAAGACCCCCTCGACGATTCCGACAAAGGAGTCACGAGGGAGAAAACTATTCGGTAGCCACTCCCCATCACGTCGAGAAGAACCACCACTTGGACTCAACGATCTCCAACATCGTCTGAATCAAGTGGCCGGTCGGAGGCATCACATCAATGTCCACGATCGGATCGGCACACCAGAGTTCCAGCGTTCCAATCTTAGGAACCGGTCTCCGACCGATTACAATCTGGCACCTTCGCAGAGAAGACGCCATGAATCAATCACAGGTTGTCGAGCCTTCTCTGCAGGGCTCCAAGCTGTGCGTTGGCCTAACCGGTTCCGACCGGCCAACTTGGACAAGTTCAATGGGACTCAAAACCCATTGGAATTTCTCCAAATATATACCATCGCCATCAGAGCTGCTGGTGGCGATGAGAATGTGATGGCCAACTATCTACCCACCGTGCTCGAAGGGTCTGCCCGGTCGTGGTTATTGAACCTACCGGTCGGATCAATCTATACTTGGGAGCAACTCTGTGATCTTCTAATTGCAAACTTCCAGGGTAGTACGACCGCCCTGGGAAGGAGGATGATCTCCACCGAATCTGGCAGGGTTCTGATGAGACTTTACATTAATACATCAAGAGGTTCAGCCAAGTTCGCAATTCTATACCCGAAGTCGCAGAGTCATCTGTTATTCAGGCTTTTAAAACAGGTATGAGAAATCGGCGGTTTACGGAAGATATAGCAATGAACCCTCCAAGAACAACCGTTGAGCTTTTTGACATGGCCGACAAGTATGCCACCGCTAGCGAAGCAATCGAGTGGTGTGAAGTCATTGATCGGAAAGACAAGATTCCCAGCCTGGCCTGGACAAACCAGAGAAAAAGAATAAGAAATCTCTCAAGAAGAAAAAGAACCGCAGACCCGACGACAAGGAGGTCCCAGCCATTCCTGATAAGTTCATGAAGGGTAAGAAGGACTACACCGGTCGAGGCAAAATGAAAGCTCCGACCGAGGGGTTCCAGAAAAACAAGAAGTGGTGTCCACTTCACCAGCAGGTAGGGCATGATCTGCGCTTTGTCGAGTCCGCAAAAGAAACTGGAGGATTATTATGCGGGTAAGGACCATTTCCCTGTCTGAACCCGGAGAAACGAGCTCCAAAAAGGACAAGGATGGCGACGAAGAGATGGAATACTAGGATCCCCAACACACAGTCAACATGATTTTTGGAGGATCTTCTTCATACGAGTCCAAACGTCATTTGAAGGCCATGGAGCGGGAGGTCAACCTCGTCGCATCTCCGACCATTATCAAGCAATCGAAGTGGTCGGACACGGCAATTTCCTTCAGCAAAGACGACTGCCCCGTCCCTTCGACTCGACCAGGTAGGTTCCCTATTGTTGTTGAACCAACTATTAATAATTGTAGGGTTAATCGAGTCTTAGTAGATGGAGGTAGTTCTTTGAATATATTATTTGCGGGAGCTTTAGAAGAGATGCAGGTCCCCATGTCAAAGATGAAACCGGTGAAATTGCTTTTCATGGCATAGTTCCTGGCTCCACCGCTAAACCGATAGGACAAGTTTCCCTACCGGTTACGTTCGGAAGCCCTGATAACTTTCGAACAGAAAAAATTCCGTTTGATGTGGTAAACTTTGAATCCGCATATAACGGAATCCTTGGTCGACCGGCATTAGCAAAGTTCTTGATAGCCACACATTACGGTTGTCAGAGTCTGAAAATGCTGGGGCCAAAGGGAGTCATCACTATTCGGGGAGATCGAAAAATGGCTTACGTATGTGATCGAAAATCCTTTGAACTGGTCGATGAATTTCCGACTAGAGAGGCTAATCCATCTACCATGCAGGCCAAACACTCGAGACCGAAGATGACACCCAAGCCCTCCCACCAGACCAAGGAAGTACCACTCGACAAAGGCGCTTCTCCGGACAACGTCAAGTCACCACCTGGGTCAGGAAATACTGACTCATTTACCCGCAAGATTCTGGTCGGGGCAAGACTCGACCCCAAATAGGAAGAGTCGCTCGTCTCCTTCCTCCGAGCGAATCAGGACGTATTTGCCTGGCAAGCGTCTGATATGCTTAGAGTCCCCCGGGAGGTGATCGAGCACTGTGCTAGATCTCGGCGATAAAAACCGATCAAGCGAAGTACGCAGCGTTTTGCACCCGATCGGAAGGAAGCAATCCAGTCGGAGATCGACAAACTCCTTAAGGATGGATTTATTCGTGAAGTCGACCACCCTCAGTGGCTTGCCAATCTTGTAATGGTTTGAAAAAATAATGGGAAATGACGAATGTGTATCGACTTTGCAGACCTTAATAAACTCGTAGACTCTACCTCTGGGTGTGAATTACTAAGTTTTCTAGATACGTATTCAAGGTACCACCAGATTAATATGTGTAAAGAAGATGAGGAGAAAACTTCCTTCATCACCCTATATGGCACTTACTGTTATGTTAAGATGCCATTTGGTCTCAAAAACGCTGGTGCAACCTTTCAAAGGTTAATGCAAAAAACCTTTAGTCCACAAATAAGTCGAAATCTAGAAGCTTACGTTGACGATCTGGTCGTAAAGACCACCAACGCTGGCAATCACATCCCTGACTTACAAGAAACTTTCAACAACTTGAGAAGACATAACCTCAAGTTGAATCCGGAAAAGTGTGTGTTCGGAGTTTCTGCTGAAAAACTGCTCGGTTTCCTAGTCTCGGTTAGAGGTATTGAAACAAACCCAGTTAAAATAGCGGCCATCGACCCGATGCGCCCTCTGACCACAAAGAAGGAAGTCCAAAAACTAATCGGCTGTATGGCAGCACTAAGTCGTTTCATAGCAAGGTTAGGGGAAAAAGGATTACCTTTCTTTAAACTTCTTCGGAAACATGGGAGTTTCGAGTGGACTAAAGAGGCAAACGATGCCTTTGAAGAACTTAAAAGTACCTTACGAGTACCCCGGTCTTAGTCTCTCTGAGATCGGGAGAAACATTACTAATTTACGTGGCAACAACACCACAAACAGTAAGTGGTGTACTGGTCGTAGAAAGGGATAACATCTAACGACCAATTTATTACGTAAGCGAAGTCTTACATGGACCAAAGGAAAGATACCCACAGGTACAAAAGTTGCTCTATGGTTTCCTTATGTCTTCAAGGAAGCTAAGGCATTACTTTCAGGCCCACAAAGTGGTCGTACCGACCGAATATCTCCTTGGTCAAGTCCTTGGAATCAGGGAGTCATCAGGACGAATAGCAAAATGGGCAGTTGAGCTAGGGGCATTTGACCTTCATTTTATTTCACGAACAGCAATAAAGTCCTAGGCAATAGCAGAATTCATTGCCGAATGGACAAACCTTGAACCCACCCAAGGGCCCGAGTAAGAACATCACGAGGAGTGGACAATGTACTTTGACGGTTCTTTGATGTTAAAAGGATCGGGGGCTGGAGTGGTCTTGATATCCCCTACTGGCGAACACATCAAGTACGCCATCTAGTTAAATTTTCTTGCCACAAATAATGTGGCAGAATATGATGGTTTACTGGCAGGACTCCGAGCAGCTCGTTCGTTCGAGATTCGCAGATTACTAGTGAAAGGCAATTCTCAACTAGTAGCGAATCAAGTAGGGAAAGAGTATCAATGCTCGAGTACCAAGATGTCATCTTATCTGGCGGAAGTACGGAAACTCAAAAAGAACTTCTTCGGTTTCCAGATCCAACATATTCCTAGAAAGGAAAACTTTCTGCGGAACCGGTTAGCACGGATGGCCTCCACGAGGTCGGCCGTCCCCGCCCGGAGTTTTTCTCGAGCAACTCGATTCACCCTCGGTAGTCGAGCCTTCGAGAACATACATGATTCTTCTACAGTCGCATAAACCGATCAAAGGAACATGGATGCTCCATGTGTCGTTGATGGTTGGTATTTGTCACGATCAAGGTATAGATGGATGACATCGATCTACAATTATCTTGACATGACATAATTACGGAAGATGATGTAGAGGCCGATCGTATAGCACAAAAAGCCAAATCATACACTCTAATCGAGCGTACCTTGTATAGCGAGGATCTCATGGAGTGTTGATGAGATGCATATCTCAAATGGATGGCATTAAGTTGCTAACGAAATCCATGAAGAAGTCATGGAGCACATCATTCCTCTGAGAACTCTAGTCGGTAAAGCCTTGAGCAAGGATATTCTTGCCAAGCGCCTTCATGATGCAAAAGAACTTGTGACGAAGTGCGTACAATGTCAGTTTCATAGCTGACAAGTACATCAGCCAGCACAAGCCTTACAAATAATTCCTCTTTCTTGGCCTTTTGCAACCTAGGGACTGGACATTCTGGGACCTTTCCCAAGAGCACCCGGGGGCTTCGAATTCCTTTTTGTCATGATTGACACGTTTATAAAATGGATTGAGACTGAGCCAGTTGTTAAAACAACAACTAAGGCCGCTAAGAGATTCCTCATGAAAAATGTGATCACACGATTTGGTGTACCCAGTTGTATAATCACAGATAATGGTGCCCAGTTCTCTAGCAGTCAATTCCAAAAATTCTGCGATGAACTTGGTGTCAAAGTTCATTTTGCTACATTGCTCATCCGTGAGACAACGGAGGCGATTAATGAGCTAATGGTATCATTATGCAAGGGATCAAACGCCGAGTATTCGACTAGTTAATCAAATGGTCAGGAGCTTGGGTTCAAGAACTCCCATTTGTATTATGGGCCGTCCGAACCATGACCAGTCGTGCGACCGGTGAAACACCATTCTTTTTGGTTTATGGTGCTGAAGCCATGCTTCCTCCGAACTCAAAATTGGCTCTGCTTTCGGCGATCGTTTTAAGCGAAACGATCGTAATGAACGAACACACGCGGCGTCAATTTCCTTGAAGAACGATGAAACCAAGCCCTTGTACGATCAGCAGTCTACCAACAAGCCATGCGAAGGTACCATAGTCGTAAGGTGCAACCTCGCAGCCTTGCTGTAGGTGATCTGGTTCTCAGAAAAATTCAGAACCAAGCAAATCACAATAAACTTTCTCCCAAGTGGGAAGGTCCTTACACTGTGATCGAAATTACCCGACCAGGTTCCGTACGACTAGCTATGTTTGATGGGCAAATTTTGTCAAATTTTTGGAACGTTGATCAATTGCGTAAGTTCTATGTTTAATTATTTTTACATTTTTTCAATTTCAATAAATTCATTTATTTATTAAGAAAAGTAACATTGCTTATATATATATATATATACCTATACTCTGGTCGTTCATGATTGTTAATTTAAACTAGTCGGAGAAGACAATTTTCTCTCCGACATCCTTTCCAAGGATCTCTGTTACTCTACGGCAACGACTTCTATGTCATACGCCGTATTGGTCCTAGTCGTGAGCATTCTCTAAATGATTCCCACGCGCGACAATATTCTTTTCTTAAAGAAATATATGAGTAATAAGAGCATCATACAAAATAACTTTATATACTGAATGATATGCTCAAGATTATGAAGATTATATTTCATTATTTCAAGATTTTGCTCTGCTCTTGTCTGGCTACTAGTCGGGACACGGAAAGCCTCCTAGTCGAAGTCTTTCCTTTTTCGCACGTGGTTCTGCCCACTAGAAGGAGCATCCTAGCGACGGTTCTTTTCTTACGATCCTCGCTACCAGTCGGATAAAGAGCTTGAACACGTTTCACGAAATATGTTAAATGACTTCAGGTCTAAGCATTCCTTCCGACCAGACTTTGGGATAATAGATATAAACAAAGTTTACTTATAATTTGTTGCATACATTTTTGCATTTCTTCTTATGTCAAATACAACAAGGTCTTTTTTTCGACCATATACAATTTTTGATTGGTATTTCGATTATGACAAGCAAGGATCTATAACTAGTCGAAATCATATGCTAGTTCCGACTACAGTGATTTCCTAGTATTACAACGATCAGTTTTGTCTTAACATCAGCACATACCGTCAAAAAAAATGGTTTCGACTTTCATTCTCTTTCTTGGCTACCTGCTTGTATAGTAAAGTTTTTCTACTATAAAGCAGTCGGGGGCTAGGAAATATATGAGAATTTTAAAAGTCAACAGGATAAACAAAAGAATTGTTAACGACATAAAAGGTAAGTTTTATATATTCAATATTTTTACATTTGCAGGGGCCTACTCCAGAAATATTTCTAGACTAATTACTGCTTGATGGAGATCCGACCTCCATCTCCTCTACAACTTTGTCTCCGAGTGGCCTGAGTTCTTCCATGAATTTGGTCGCCTCGTCAAGTAGGCAGTTGAAGTCATCTTCAACAGCTTGGAGATTAATGGAGGAGTCGAAAGCCATCAGTTTTGCCAAAGCAAAACTAACTCCACTAGCAACGCCTGCTTTCATGGTCTAGGCATAGTTCTTCCGAGTAGTCTTGAGCAGATTTTTAAGATCCTCTAGAAGTTGACCCATGTAGTTTATTTTCTCTATTGGATCTCTTAAAGTAGGCAGACTTGATCCTGATCCCATATCAAAGATCATCTTGTTCAAAAATAGAATCTTTTCATCAATACTTTGCACAAGAGCGCCTCCTTATCTGCTCAAATTTGAGTCTTCTACATTACGTCCAAAAGCTTGTTTTTGCTCTACAAGAGTAAAACGGGTGATAAGCACAAACATGATGGGAGGAAGATAATAAGTCAAGTTTACGACCTATTACCTTCAATTCTTTTGTTAAGTGTTTCATTCTTTGGTCGTAAACCCGGCGATCGGCCGTCCCTAACTTTAATTTCTTCTTCAAGCGGTATCACGGCTTTCTCGTACGATCTCTTCTTTTATTTTCTCCAAATCTATCGAATACGATAAGGAGAATAATTAGAGAAGGGCAAAGTTATGAAGAAAGAAAAAAAAAGAGGGTTAAAGTGGAAAGTTCTTACTTTCCAACTCGGAATGTTTTCTCTCCAGGTCCTTAATTCGCTGGGTCAGTCCTCCGACCACAGCAAAGTTCTCGACCAGATGCTGCACAAATAGTATTTTTCCTCTTTAAGTTCCTTGTAAACTTTTGAGAAGTACTATGGAACTGGTTGTAGATACTTACCCAGATTGCCACATCATTATAATTGGCAAATATCAGATCAAGATTTGTCTTGATTTGATAATCCGATATCTTTCCCCAAGCCTCGTTAAGATCCTCATCCTCAATAAATCGAGGACAAAAAGGAAATTGATCAGGTTGGGAGGAACCACCAACATGGGTCAGAACCTGTTGGGGGTCTTCAGCAGTCTTTTCCTCTGCAGAAGTTGGAACCACCGATGGGTCCAGCTCAAATGTTGGCCTTGACACCTGCTCGGGGGCTTCTTCGACCACTTTTTCCTCAGGAGCTCTATCCTGGGAAGCATTCTGGTCGAGGACCTCCACGAGTGCCTGGTCCTCAAAAGGAGTCCGGTCGGAAACAACTGGAACACCCCAAGACCTATGCAAAGCGAAGAAGGGAAGTTCAAAACATCAAATCATCAAGAAATTATTAGTGGTATGCGCTTATACGACCACTTTCATTTTTACATACCTAGTTAGTTTCTGAGATTTGACTTTAAAGCGCGGAAGAGTAAACTCTGTGCTGCCACCCTTCCTTTTCTTTTCTTCCGATTTTGCCGGTTCCGAACCGGCAGGGTTGGTCAAATCCGTTGCATCCTCCAACAAGATGTCGGAAGCGATGCCCTCGATCAGTTCGTCAAGGGTTGCGTCCTTGACCATCTGGTCGGATGGAGTGGTTTCACCAACCTCCGCACCAGCTTGTTTCAAGATAACAAGCTGTCCGGTCATGAACGACGGTCTGGGGTCTCTGCCTCCTTGATCACGCCTTCTTGGCCTTGACCTTCTCCACCTAAATCACAAAACGAATTTGGTTAGGTGATGAAATCTTTTATCTAAACTGCATATATATCCATCTGAAGTGTTCTATTACCTCAGGAGATTCATCTTCTTCCAGTGCATCCGAGCACGAGTCAGTCGGAACCACGGTGGGATGTTGATCCTCACCAGTTTGTGTGATTCGCAATCCGACCAACTACAAAAATAGAGCATGATCAAAAATTTGATTGGAGAATATATATACATGATAAAAGGAATTTTTGATTATCTACCTTAAGCCTTGCCAGTCTCTCTTCAGTAGGAGCTATGGCCAAGATCTCAGGGAATCCAGTCTTCTCTCCAGGCTCCCCTGCACAGATCAACTTGATCCGCTCTCTAATTTCCTCAGGGGAAAGACCTTTAAAAGAAAAGGAGAGAAAACAAAACATGGACAGGTTTTAAGGTAGTACATTAATCAAATAAAAAAATACTGGTCGGAGTTTATCTCAAAGACTTACCACCTCCTGAGATAGCTTCATCACGACCAATGGACCAAAGCAGGGAATGAGTCCGAAGCTTCAGAGGGCTAATCTGACGCTTGGTGAAATCCCTCACCACATGCCAGGAGGTCAAGCCCTTGACTTGCAGGTTGTGGATGACATCCACCTATCTTCCGACCACCCTTGCCTTCTCCACGGTCTTCCTCCACTTGGGGTTTTCATTTTCTCTAATTCCGGCGAAGTAGAGGCCATCGTCTCTCGTAACCGTCATGTAGAACCAGTTCTTCTTCCATGACGACCACGAGGATTTCGAGTACATATGGATGTACTCATCGGCCTTCCCGTCGTGAAGGCGCAATGTACATTCTCCGGGAGTCGCCGTGGATCTCCCCATCACCATTCGGTAGAAATACCTGAAGAGCCTCAAATTCGGTGGCACTCCCAGGTATGCCTCACACAAATAGGTGAAAATCTTGATATTGGCGATGGAATTCGAGCCAAATTTACGATTCCACCCGTAATACTCAAGAGCGTGGAGGAGGAATTTGTGTACTGGCAACCTCAGCCCACATTCGATGTAGGCGAGGAAAACGGGGATTTCCCCATCTTCGTGGCTCGGAAAGTGCTCTCCGATCACTGATCTCCATTTGATCAGATTCTTGTTTGGGAGCATCCCGATTTTCTCCAACGCCTCAAGTTTTTTCTTGCTCAATTCCGAAGGCAACCACTTCGTGATTTGCTCTGACATGATGAAAATCCTTAAGGATGAGTATGGTCGTAGGAGGCTTTGTGGTCAAGAACAAGAAAGAGGTCTAAAGGATTTCTCTTGGCAAGAAGTGAAGGGGATCAAAGGGGATCCAGGCGTAAAAATTCTAAAAGCCTATCGATGGGGATTTTATAGCTTCTAATCTTTTAATTACGATCGGAAGTTTCCACAAAAGTCCAACGGCAAAAGCTTCTTTTTGTTCAAGCGACGAGAAAAACTCTTCGGTTCCCAAGGCAAGTTCTCAACTTTAAAGTGAACACAGACCACTTCTTATATTACGACATTAAATGGGGGTCTGCCTGATACGACTTCATCGAAAAAAGGTATACATACGACCTGCTCATTTCAAGTTCGAGGGCTAGCTGACGAGGATTAAAACCTCTATGTATTAATTTAATACATAAAAGACCATACGTCTTCATAGTCGTAACCCCTAAGGCTAACGACCTCATTGGTCGTGAGGATTCCAGCGGTTACACGATGGGTACCCTGGTCGGATAAGGCTTTGTGCCTAGGCTCCGACCAGGTAGCTGCTCGAAAAAGCTATGAACTGGCATTTCTTACCGTATGATAAATGGAACACGTGTTATATGTTCCAAACCATGCGATGATATAATCCTGAGACACTGACAATTAACTACCCTATGGTTAAGCATCTCACAGACAACCGCAAGGAAGTTGGCACACTGTTAACTGCCTTACCGTTTCGACCAGTCGTAACGTTTCACTAGGGACGCCTTCTCTAGGAGTAACTGCCACCTCTTCAGGAGTTATTTAAGGGTGGAGCACAGAAGACGGAGGGACAAGAGACGAAAAATAACAGAACAGGAGAAGACAAACACAGAAGCCTAAGCGGTGGAATTAGAAGCAAGATAGTCAATCTTAGACTTAGAGTCTAAGCCTGATTACTTAGTTAAACATTCCTCACATTGAGTGTATTTAGGGTGGTTCCTAGTCAGGTCTTGTAAATCCAATTCATATCAATAAAGAGTGGCTCCCATTCCATCCCAGGATATTTCACGTCATTTTCCTCTTTCATTTTCATAAGATCAGCGATTCGATCGTCGACAAAAGTATTGAACAGTCTATGTATGACATAACATCTCACTTGGAGTTCAACCAGATATCGTGAGGCAATAGGAGAATACACGAGAAGGTCTTTCTGTTCGATTAGATCCAGACTAGTCGTATGGAGATACGAGCTAGTCGTAGGTTAGTCGAACATGATAACTAAGTGGTCGAGACCTGGTCGTAAGGAGTTACGAATTGGTCGAGACCAAATATGAACTAGTCGTACATAGATATGAGCTGGTCGTTAGTGATATGGACTTGGTCATAGATCATATTGCATTAAGGTTCGTCCGATATAATTCATGTGTATTCGGGAATCGTTATGTTCTGCTAGGAGCCGCTGACGACTCATAATCGGAAAGGAGTTTCCGAGTCACAACCGATTACGCATGAACCTAACGGGTCACACACTTAACGGGTTGGAACAAACCAGTACGGATATGATTCGTCAAACGTGTTTGGATAGAATCTATCATGGGCACTATATAAGGAGATGCTTAAGGCTGTTGGGGATATGCGATGAGACAGAGGATACACGACAAGAGTTGACGTGAGTTGCTCAGAACCCAAGCCGCCATCTTCTTGAGAGAGCCTTCCCGTGTGACTTGGTGCTAGCACACCGGCGTACGGTGTTCCTTCCCTGGACGTGTGGATACCATAGAGGCACTACTGCAGCTGTTGTTGCGCTTGAGGATGATCCGTGATCTTCACAAGGAACTGTAGAAGTTGCTAGAGGAGACGGTCGACTAGCGAGGACGCTGGATGATCGACTACGACCACTACATCGACGTGCCATTCATTGGACCAGGCTACTCCAACTCTTCCTCCACTGCACTGCGCATCTGGTGGTAACGATCTATAATCTCTTGCTTGCATAGCATCCTGGTTTACGTGGTAGAATTTTTGAATTGTTAGCTAGCACAGCCTACCTGTATCCCTTTATTCATCGTAGATTAATAACCAACCAGAAGTTGGAATATCCTATAGAATGTTAGGATCATGCAGTTTTCTTGCCACTACACTGATAAAAGTCTAGCTCACTGCATATAATTATCAAACCCCTTATTGAAATAAGTGTGTGTTGGAGGAATCAAACATTTTCCACATGTTATCACCACTGTAGCATACACCTTGGGCCACCACCAGTTGTTGGAGATCATACTGGATCTGAAATTCAATAAATCATGTGCCCATGGCAAGAGAATTTTGTGGTATGCTATTAATAAAGATCGAATCTCGGCATCAGGTGGAGAGAAATGCACAAAAGTTCGAATGTTGTCATATTTTCCAGAAGGAAAAGATCTTTAATACTAAGATACATGCACTAGTCAAGCTAAACTTAAGATTTAGTTTATACTCCTGTACGTCAAAAGCCGGAAGCTTACCGCACACGTTCCAATTATGGAGGAGTTACCACAGTGTTTACTTGCAGTAAATACATCGCCAAGAGTGGAATACCCCGGGTTGAATAGTATATCCACCTATGCAAAATTGACTTACTGGTCCTTGATCTAAAATCCGTGGGGACATCTGCAGGTATAAGATCTAATGACACTAGTCAAAACAATTATTAATTACTCCTTTAACTCTCTTGAATAGAACTCACCTTGAAGGTGAAATACCTCATGAAGAGGTTCATCATGAAGATGAAAGCCCTAACAATTTGATGTGCACATATTACAATTTGGGGAATGCAGAACGATAAAGAATATTTTGTTTGGGAAATGACAAAGATCTGGTTGACACTGAGATACCCCAAATTTGGAGGATATGGGGGAAAAGTTGTCGACAATAAATTTGCCTCTACAAATGCAAAAGTTTCTCTTATGAGAACACGGATCCGGAACCAAAGTCCATGGCAGAGCATTTGAAGTGTTCATATCGGGTCACATAATGAAAGAATATGAGGCTGAACCATAATTGCTAAATAAAAGTCTTTGAACTAGATAGTTCAGACTTGATGGGTCATTATGATTATAATGAAGTAGTGAAAGCTATGGTTCAAAGGTCCCCGTAGAGACCGTTACTCTCCTATTATGAATGATACAATATTTTGTTGCATAATAATTCTGGCAAATGGTATGCACGACTAAATAAAATATGCAGTCAATGAATTCTGAAAATCCTTGATAAGACCCTGAAAGGACTCAAAATTCCTAGTAAGAAAGGAAAAAAATTGGAATATATTTAAAACTCATACCCAATAGTCCCTTATCTGTAGTAAGAGCATCTCCCGGAAGAGAGGGCATCTCCTTGAAGGTAAATTATCTTACCGGTCGATCTCTTAATCACACAAATGATCATATGATCCCTAGAAGTGGACAAGGACCCATCAAGACCCGAAAGAATTAAATGAGGAACCAAAAGACCAGAAGTGCGCCACACATACACTTATAAAGTGTATCTTCCACCAGAAGTTAGTGGAATGGTGATTTCCTCTTGTACCATGAAGGTACCGCATACATTGGTGATATTAGCTATTAATACCCTAAACGCCAAAACTAAGACTGGTTATATTTTACTCCAAAGTGGTACACCATACTTTATAGTTCTGTAGAACAGACAATTAATTATAACTTTAACCACCAAGAGATAGTTACAAAATATTAAGACCCTGAAAGGTTTTGATAAATCGTATCCGAAAGGTATACGACTTTGCAACTAGTATTATCCCATATCCTCTGCAAGGATAATCTACTTGTGTTGCACAATCGAATAATGGTATTTGATAAGTTACACATGTTACTCCCGAATAGTGTTTATTTTAAAATCTTGAGATGAGTAATAGGATATTTGTATGTAAGACTCTGCATTGTGCTAATCCAATTGATTTGATCACAATATACTTACCTATATTCATTTTTGAAAAAATGTATGAAAGGCATTAGAGCAACAAGACTTCAATGGAAGTTGTCTTCAGGGGGAGCATATGCTAATCACTGATCATCATACATGAGATTTTGAAAATCTTAGTCAAGCCTAGAAGGTGTTGATACGATGATTACTGCTTCAATTCACCTTGAAGGTTTTACCACTTAACAATTTAGATTCAGTTGGTCAGCAATGCAAAAATCATAAAGATCACGCATGGATCCTGATGATCATTACTAAATCTTGAAGATATGTTGACTATCTGTCAAATTCCTATAGTGCAAAGTCCCAGAATGGATTTATATTACTTTGTAGTGGTGTAGTCATCACTTGGCATTCATCTAAGTAGACCTTGGTAGCTACTTCTACCAAACCACTTAGAGATTATAGCACTATATGAAGCCTCAATTGAACGTGTTTGTCGAACCCCAAATTTGGAATTTGGAATCCTCTGTGTCAAACGATGCCATTCCCTGGATCAGTAGATAGCACACACAGATACATTCTTGGACCATTCCCATAATCATGTATGCTCAAAGCAGATCTACGGTCAGGTCCATAGTTACGACCATACTTGGTCGAAAAAGAAAATCTGGGGAGGTCTTGAAGAGGTCCTAAAGGTAGTCCTGTAGCGGTCTTGTGGAGATCCTGGAGTGGTCCTGAAGAGGTCGTGGGAGGTCCTAAGGAGGTCCAGGAGGGAGGTCCTGAGGAAGTCCTATAGTGGTCTTGTGAAGATCCTAGAGTGGTCCTGAAGAGGTTGTGGGAGGTCCTGAAGGGAGGTCCCGAGGAGGTCCGGGAGGGAGGTCCTAAGGAAGTCCTATAGCGGTCTCGTGGAGGTCCTAAGGGGTGGTCCTGGAGAGGTTCCGAGGAGGTCCTGGGGAGTGGTCCTAGGGAGGTTCCTAGGAGGTTTTGAGTGTTCCTATAGAGGTTCCAAGGTGATCCTGGGGAGTGGTCTTGGGGAGGTTCCTAGGAGGTCCTGAGTGGTCCTGTAGAGGTTCCGACGAGGTCCTAGGGAGTGGTCCTGGGGAGGTTCCAAGGAGGTCCTGAGTGGTCCTGTAGAGGTTCCGAAGAGGTCCTAGGGAGTGGTCCTAGGGAGGTTCCTAGGAGGTCCTGAGTGTTCCTGTAGAGGTTCCGAGGTGGTCCTGGGGAGTGGTCCTAGGGAGGTTCCTAGGAGGTCCTAAGTGGTCCTGGAGATCACAATCGGTCGTAGATGGTATGACTACACTCAGTGTGTACCGTGCTTGGTGTGAATAGTGCTCGTAGGGACAATGCTCATATGAACAATTGTGGGAACCCCGGCATCGGATCCGTTTCAAGTCGAGTGATTGTACAGAAGGCACAATCCTAAACATGAAATGAATCTGATTCCAAGATTCCAGATATGCGTCTCATGTTAGCTCCCAAGGATCAGTGGCTAACATCACATATCCAAACACAACATTGCATTCACATCCATACACAATATACAAGAATAATAGAATTGTAAATACAACATCATTGAAAAGAAACATAATGTACAAGTTTGCATAAGAGGGCCAATTGGCCAAATATAAACAACACGAATAAATCACAGCGGAAGACAAACTTAAAATAAAAAGGGAATAACTGAGTTGGCATGCCCACAATCCCCCAAGCAACCAACTGGAGTTAAAGTCGTAGCGTCCGAAGTACTTTACCCAATTTGAATGACTTCTCACCTGAATAAATGGATAATTTTTAAGTACAAAGTTGTACTCGCGAGACTTTTCAAGAAAAATAAGGATGCATGTAAGTATCAAAGGAAGGCTACTACACTAGTCAATTTTTTGGCATAAAGCAAGTTTTGCAATTAGATAAACAATATAGATTCAAATTGCCATTTTTAAAACATTTAAAAAACATTGTATGACAGTAAGTAATGATCAACAACAGCATAATCTCCAACTATACTCAACACACGAATATACCATTCGTGACACAAATCATTCCATGACAAATTAACACGTGAACTTCGCGTTCAATATATCATTTCAGATCTGAACAAACTAACATAATGACACAACATTTTCAACCATAACCCAAACTTAATTTCCCATAAGCTAACTGTGCATGCTTTCCCACAAGTGATGTCCATAACCGGGGACACGGCTATTCGAATAGATTTAGTTACTCTGCAGAGTTGTACAGCTTTACCCACACGATATGAATATCTCGTAATCTCGGCCAATGCACTCTTCCTTAGGAGTGTGACTGAGATATCATAACAAGACCGTTATAATGTCATGTCCTAATTATCAACCCACCCGAGGATCAGAATTCCCATAGCAGACAAAAGCCGTCTAGCACCATGGGTGAACCTCGTTGTGTAAGTAAGTCCCTTGCGTAGTTTCACGGCAAACGCAAAAAGATCCTTAAGGGCAGGAAAGAAAAATATAAAATGCCCCCACTAGATTGACAAGAGAGTCATTAGACCTAAACAACAACAATTGCCAATCTAATTGTGTTTTGATAGCTAACACACAATAAATTATTAAGCCAAGCCTTCGCCATTATCCCGGCGTGTGGTTGTACGTAAGATTTGGTTCATCACACCACAGACCGGTCCTCAAATACCCAGACAGGTCTACGAGAATCCGGGACCACCCCTTCATCACCCTATGACTCGTCCAAGTCCGACACACAACAACAACCCATCAACAAGTTCATAATAATCAGATACGAAGATCTGGACATTTTCCCCAAATTCAACATAATCAAATCCATATAATCCTCAAATTTCATGAAGATTCAATTCGATCCATCGGTCGATGGACTAGCTCCATCAACCGATTTTCGACTACAACTAGTAGCATGACTAAGCATCGTTCTACAAATTAGCAACCATTCCCATATAACATATATCCTTAATTATTCAAGGTAAAAAGGGTAATCAACATTCAAAGGAGGGCCAATGCAGCAAGTAGGGAATTAACTACTTCTACCCATGAACATACTTTTCAAAATAGCATGCAATCGAGAGATTAAAACCATACAAAACATTTTAAAATCAGTAGGAGCAATATGATCAAGAGGAGGGTGCTCGCACCTTTGCTGTACCACTTGTTCAACCTCAGGTTACACTCATGTATACATTCGTATCGTCGGGAAATCTATCGAAAGAGCGATATCGCAATTAACACCAAATAAGCCGAAAATACAAAATGCTCAAAAATGCATGAAAATTATACAGTGGGTAGCTCATGATTTTAGATGAATTTAGGTGAAAGCTTCATTCTATTTGGATTTAGCATGTGAAAGTTATGGAGGTTTGAATCTCAGTTTCCTAGAAATCCAAATTAAATCCAATCGGTTGCTGTTCATCCTAATTTAATTATTAGGCCAAAATTTGCAGAATAGTAGTGGGAAAAAGGATTACATAGGTAAATAGAGAATAATTTTATAAGATCAAAATAACTGAGTTTATCACATTTGGAGTTTTTATGAATTAGTTATGAATTTTCCAAGTTATCAGCCTTTTCCTATTGTAAAAATAATAGGTTTAAGGATTACTCTCCAAAATAATAATTTTTGCTACGAAGAAAATGTTTGAAACCAGTTCCATAATAAAGTTCATCAAAAATAAAAATTATCATAATTGGTTTCATCCATTTTGGAGTTGAGATGAATTAGTTATGTATTTTTGAAGTTATTCATATTTTTCAGTGTGCAAAAAATTCGTCTAGGATTTTGTAAAGTGTTTATTATTTTTATTACCGGCGCTGCGCTAGTCGCAGCCACCGATCGGTGGGACCTAGAGAAAACGCACATCACTTACAGCAGCCAGGCCCACAAGGCAGTGGCCGTAGCGAACAGAGGTCGTGGTGGTGGTTTTTGACAAAACGACCGCGAAGGAGGTCGTGAGGATGGTCTTTGCAAAACGACTGAGAGAGGTCGTGGGGGTGGTCTTTGCAAAATACCAGAGGGAGGTCTCGAGGGTTCATGCGGGCGCTCCTGAGGAGGTCCTGACGGTTAAGATAAAAGCAAAGGAGGTCTTAAACGGTCAAGATGAGATCTAGGAGGTCCTAGATGGTTCAGATGAGATCTAGGAGGTCCTGGATGGTCCAGATGATATCTAAGAGGCCCTGGACGGTCCAGATGAGATCTAAGAGGTCCTAGGTGGTCCAGATGAGATCTAAGAGGTTCTGAAGGTCGCGATGAACCAAAAGGAGGTCTGGACGGTTAAGATGAAAGCGAGGGAGGTCTTTGACGGTGAAGATGAAAGTAAGGGAGGTCCTGCGGGGTGGTCTTTACAAAAAGACCAAGGGAGGTTCGAAGTGGGTGAAAGACCAATAGAGGTCCTTGCAAAAGACCAATAGAGGTCCTAGCGTACGGCAATGGGACTTTTGTCCTACGCGACTTGCCCGGCGGCTCGCCGACGCTACGTGCCATGGCAAAGTCGTCCAAGGGCACGTATAGATCCACAATAGTATCGCGCACCTATTGGTGGTGGTCTCGACGGCTGAGCCGACCTGTACCGGTGGCGAGCCGGAGTTGAGCGGCGGTGTTTATTACGGCTGACATGCAAAACAGCATAAGAGCTCGGCATCGTCCAGGTAAGCGGGTGCCAAGGCATCTAGGGACTACTAAGGTGCTACCTGAGCGAAGATGAATGCTCGGGGAAGCTTGGAGCAACAGGAGCAGTGTCGGCGCTGGAGAAGATAATGACGACGATGTGGCTCAAAGTGAAGAGAACATCATGAGCAAAAAGAGACACAGTGAATGCTCTAGATAGCTCAAGGATCCTATTAGGATGCTCCATGAGTAAGGAATTGACAAAAGTCTTACCGAACAAGGTGGGAGATGAAAAAGATTGTTCTTCGGTTGACAAAGTCCAATCCTTTAACTCGCGAAATTCTGCCATGCATTGTCCCAATAAGTTTAGGGGTTTTCAATGTCAAAGTAAATGGCACAAAATGATGCGAAAGATTTATCAAGAACCTTACCAGAGATGAAAATGGCAAGGTGATGCTCTCGGGTGCGCGCTCTAGAGCTCCAGAGAGCACAAGGATGGTCCAGAAGCTACAAGCAACAATGGAAGCTTGCATTAGCAAAAATTGACAAGGAATTGAACATAGAATCGAATGGTACCACCCGGTGGAAACATACCCTAGCGATGAGCTCGCACGAGCTTCTTCTTCCTCAACCACCGAGAGGAAGAATGGCGAAAAATGAAGGGGTGCGAGGGGTATTATGCCCGGGAAGAGATGTCAATGGAGGCGGCGTCAAGTGAGGGAGCTCCAGAAGTGGTCAGAGGAGGCGGTGGATTCACGGTGTGAGAATCGCCCAACGGCTCAAAGCAGGCGAGCGCGACCGCGTGGCGAAGAGCTTCTACGCGAGGTTGACGACGGATTTGACAGCGCGGGCCCGCTTTGGCAGTGATTCATCGTGCGCACGTGTGTCCTAGAGAAAAGGGAAGTCGTGGGCCGTTAGATCTCGATCGGGACGGCCTGAAGAGAAAAAGAGAGGTAGACGTGGGCTGTTAGATCTCGATCGGATGGCCAACGATGCTGTGGCGACCCAACCAGGGGCCTCACCCGAGAGGTCCTCCAAGACCTCCCTGGGAGTCCACCAGGACCTCCCAGGAGGTCCCAAGGACCTCTCAGGCAGTCCTCCCAGGCCTCCAAGGAGGTCCAGTCGGACCTCCTGGAGGTCCAGGGAACTGACCCAAGGAGGTCTTGAAGCTCAGGACCTCCCCAAGAGCCATGACTAGACCTGGGGGAGGTCCAGAGACCAACCCGAGGAGGTCATAGGACTTGGAGAAGTCCTAACCCTCCTGTGATCCGAACCAGTCACAAGGATCAATGGCTGGTTCTCACAGCAATTACAAGTGATAACATGCATCCACACGAAACCTTATTAACAACAAGGGAGTTGATTATAAAGTTGCTTACAAGCCACGACAACAAGGCAAAATACACAGCGGAGGCAAAAACAGCAAAACCATGTCCACCCAATACACCATAGGTAATTGGTTGGATGGCGCGGCCTTGTTGATCTGGTCCTCATCATCATCGAAGAAGGCTTCTTCTGCTCAATTCATCAATCAAGCAAGAATGAGCACAACAACCGTGCTCGCAAGTTACACCCATCAATTAACAGAATGACATGCATAATGGATATCTCAAAGGAAGGCATAATATGGTTAGTTTGCATAAAGCCAAGTTTGTTTCAAATACAAGCATTAAGTTCCAAAGCTTATAACAATAATTAAAATTCATTTGCAAATTCTCATTTTACAGTTGGATAACTTTCATCAATATGATGGTGAAGGATACCCTCCTGTCACAAGGCTCCCTGCCCAACCCATTTGAATAGAAATCCAAAAAAACTAGTTTTTAACCACCCATTTTGAAAACAAACCAAAGGTCTAACTTTGAGAAGCTTTGCTAGCATGTCCATAACCGCGGACACGGCTATTCGAATAGTTTTACACTCTGCAGAGGTGTGCAATTTTACCCACAAGACACGTTTTCTCTAGTTTGTTTGGCACCCGGCTGTACCACCACTCACTGCCGAAGGTAAGTGGTCTAGAGCACGTGACAAGGCCTTTACAATGCATCATTCCACCGCAGTTCATCCACTCTAAGGTTTCGCCCTTCCCAGGGCCCCCTTTTGAGCCAGGTGGGTACAACATAGTCATAAAAGACAGGCCATGAAAGACTACCCACTATTCCGCCGGATCAACCGCGGTGATAACTTTGCAAATTAGTTGGCCAGGTCCCGCCCACACAGGACATGTGGTTGCACGATAAGGCATAGAAAAATGCACTCGCAGACCGGTCCTTAACTGACCCGGGCGGCCACCACAACCCTAGGGCATCGGATCACACGACCCCCGTGCATAGACTTGCACCAACCAAACAACCAATGCCGCTCAAGTCCAAATCCATTTTCTATTCCTTTGCTTTTCAAACCTCCATGGCACACCAATGCCATGGTCATTTATAAAACCCCCATGACACACCAATGCTATGGTCCAGATCATTATACAAGTGATATTTTTGGCCAAAACCTCCCAAACCAAGATTCTTTTCTCTAAGCATGGCTAAGCTCTAGTTTTTCAAAGGTCCTGGTCCACCTTATTGCGTAAACCAGGTTTTGCCTAGGGTGACAACATGTTCGGCTCAAGATCAACAGTGGTCATACTAAGGAAATTAGGCATAATTATGAATTTAAAGACGGCATTGAAATAACTTAGTAAAGTAAGCATGCATTAACATTTGAAATAGAATATACATAGGTTGAAATAACGGGTGTAGTGTGATCAAGAGTGTAACTTGCCTTGCTCAAAGGCCTGGATGTCTTCTTCTTCTTCGGGGAGCTCTTGCTCTTCAGCGTCTTCGCAATCTACACGAGGAAACCACAGCAACTCAATACAAGGCTCAAATAAAACCCAAAGAAACTTCAATGAAACTCCAAAATAAAACCAACAGAGAGGCTAAGTCGGTTTGGAGGAGGTCTAAGGAGCTAGCTGGAGGAGGTCCAAAGCTCAAGGGAGGAGGTCCAAGAGCTTTGGAGGAGGTCCGAAGCTCAAGGGAGGAGGTCCACGAGATGCTCGGTTGCTTTGGAGAATGGAAATAGGGAAAAAGATGAGGATGAAGGGCTGCCCAAGCTTATATAGCTGGAGCCATTGAGATTTTCTAGGGTATAGGTGTTCATGAGTTGGTGAAAAGGACAATGAAAACATGCAAGGGATGTGACAAAAGTATGGCACGGGTGCTGCAAAAAGTGGTAGTATTTAATGCGATACAACATGCATTAAATATGGCAAGACTCCCTTGTGCAAAAGACATAGTCAAATGATAAAGAAAAATGGGTGTGACAGACGAGTGGGACCAGTCAAAGCTCAGGGGAAGGTCCTGCGAACAGGAGGTCCAACAGACACCACAATGGGGAGGTCCTCACGGTCGGATTAAATCAAGGGGAGGTCTGGGCAGTTAGGATCTCCAGAGGGGAGGTCCTAACTATCAGATCTAACAAAGGGGAGGTCTGGATAGTTAGGATCCCAAAGGGGAGGTCCTAACTGTCAAATCTAAACAAGGGAGGTCCTGACGGCTAAGATCTCCAGAGGGGAGGTCTTAACGGTCGAGATCTAAACCGGGGAGGTCCTGACGACTAAGATCTCCAGAGGGGAGGTCTTAACGGTCAAGATCTAAGAAAGGGGAGGTCCTGATGGCTAAGTTCTCCAGAGGGGAGATCTTAATGGTCAAGATCTAACAAGGGGAGGTCCTAACGGCTAAGATCTCCAGAGGGGAGGTCTTAACGGTCAAGATCTAACAAAGGGAGGTCCTGACGGCTAAGATTTCCAGAGGGGAGGTCTTAACGGTCAAGATCTAACAAAGGGGAGGTCCTGACGGCTAAGATCTCCAGAGGGGAGGTCTTAACGGTCAAGATCAAACAAAGAGGAGGTCCCGACGGCTAAGATCTCTAGAGGGGAGGTCTTAACGGTCAAGATCTAACAAAGGGGAGATCCTGACGGCTAAGATCTCCAGAGGGGAGGTCTTAACGGTCAAGATCTAAACAAGGGAGGTCCTGACATGGGTTTGGCTTCCCCCTCCTCTTAAGCCAATTGCCCACTTGGGCCAAAAAGCTATGGGCCGAAGGCCCGAGGTCTAATAGTCCTTCCAAAATTATGAATTTTTCCTTTCTCAATCTATTTAATTTTAGTATTAATCAATTATTTGTTTTATTTTTAAACGGGATGTTACAGTATTTTAGCAATTTTTTTTAGCATAAGCACTATATAATCCTCTTTGGTCCACTCTTGTGACTCTGCCCTACCTAAAATTTAGTTCTGTGCATGCCCCCTGTTGCATCGTGGCTGCATGGCAAGAAGCGAGCACAATGCAAAAAACACTACTTGACACTATTTGCAAACACTATTTTACACTATTTCCAAAACTATAGATGTCACATTTCAGTGACATATCCCCGTTATAGTACTCCGGTGCCATGTACCCTCTTTCATGTGTGGAAAATTTATATGTTAATAAATTGATTTCACTCAGATATAACAAGTATATATTTTTTTTTTGTAAAGGAAAGATATAGCAAGTATAATCACGTCGTATATATGTCTTTGGTGTAAGGAACTATCTAACTGCATGCTAAATGGAAAAACAATGAATTGGAGGTGTGATTGTGTGAAGTTTCGATCTTCTGATGAAGGCAGCGTGTGGTAGCGGTAGGTGACACATGTACTTCTTGGCTCGTTCGCGATGTCATTTTTGCACTTTCGTTGGGAGGAGGCTATTTTTGCAATTTTTATGGGAAACAATGCCAAATAAGGCAAAAACTCTGGAAGCAACATTAGTTCCCTTTTGGTTTAATCCTACTCCCTCTAGTCACTCTTTCTCTGGAATACATGCCGTCAAACTCTATTAATTTTGACCAAATATATTATTTAAAATGTACGGTTTGGATATACAAAAATGACACAAGTGAATTTGTCATGAAAAACACTTTCGTAATATTGCACTTTTAAAGCTTTTTTTATATATGATAAAAGAATTTAGTTGTCAAGTAGCATCTTGTTGACTTTGAAAAGTCAAAATGTCACTCATCTGTGAGTGGAGGGAGAACTATATTCTTCCAAAAACCACTAAAATGTTAAGATAGATAACCACTACTTTTGTCGACTCAATGACCACTACCAATGAGAGCTGAGCGTTGCTCAATTGGCAAGGGTGCCATCATGCACTCCAGCCCGCCTGCGTTCGACTTCAGGTCGACACACGTGCTCACCAGTAATTTAAGTGAGGAGGATCGAAGCATACCTCGGCTGGCTAGGGGTGTGGGTGAATGCCCAGCCCGTCCTGGTTCAATCCTACACGATCGCACTCACATGCCTCACCAGTTTAATGGGAATAGGGTACACACGCGTGTGCGTTTAGTGGAAAAGCGTGTGTACACGCTTTGTGAGGCCTTGGTGCCTCTAAAACATTCCCAGCGTGTGTGAGAGAGGGCAGCATAGCGCGTGTGATAGCGTGAATAGGGTGTGAGTTGAGTGTGTGTCTACCTTGTACCTAAAAAATGACCACCGACAGTAGTGTAGCTGATGCTTGCTTGCCTGATTAATTCAGAGCTGAGTAGTCGTCATACTATAACGCTCAGGACACATGTCATGGCTAGTCGTGTAGTGTGGCTCATCAATAATAGAGAGATGATGTATGCGTGCTTCAATTCGTGGAATGTTGTATGTACATCGGACCGGATTTTTATCCAGACCATGAGTCTTATGATTAGTAGGTAGCTCACATAGTACAATATCGATGAATATCACATCTATACATTTGTTTAAGTAAAAGAGTACTTAATATTACATAAACAATCGGAAATATGCCTTAAGACCAAGTTCTTACATAATGGGCCGATAGGCCGACGAGTCCAATAGAGTAAATAGCAGCAGAAGATAAATAAACCAAATGGAACATCCATGATCTTCCACAGCCAATCGACTGAGGTTACGACCTAGTTATCACCATCATCTTTATTTCCAAAGCTAGACGCATATATAGACCTAATAGGGTTGTTGTCTCCTATTACTCGTAGTCGAATCTCTCCTCTTTTACCATAGCGGAAATAGCCTCATCCATAGTAGGCAAGTTTGCCAAGTGAAACATGGCAACCCTCCTACTCTCAAACTTTGGGTTCAGTCCCTTCAAAAAAATATGTAACATGTCTGCGTCGCGTCACACCTACCAAATTCAACATCACCAACACATGTTAAATGCAGTGAGTCATAGTGATCTAAGCTTGCCCATAGTTGCTATAGTTCACTAGCATACTCCTGGATGGTCTTTTTGTCTTGTTGTAAGGCCTCCACCTTATCCTGGACCTCTACCATCATCATCACATTTTCTATCCTGGAGTACATGTTGCTCAGCGTTTTGCACATTGCCGATGCACTCTGCATCATCTCCACCATCCGAGTGATGGATGGAGACATTGAAGTTAGCAACCAACCCACCGCCAAAAAGTTGGTGGTGTGCCATATCATCCAATCCATACTCGCCTTGTTTGTAGGCTCAACACAAGTCTCCCACAGGTAGTGTTCCACCCCATTCGTTCTCGAATTAATGAGCCTTTTTAGACCAACTTAGGTAATTCTTACTTCATTCTAAGTTTACATCATTAAGATCGGCTCGGCTTTAATTCAGATGACACCGCACCATCCTCGGACCTATCATACCCATCGTGAAGAGGTCTGTAACATGCTTCTCATGTCACCTTATGTGACCAGGTGAGGAAGAAGTCTCAACAATTGCCTTCATCTTCTCCTCTAAGCGCCTTCATTTGCGGTTTCTTCCTCCTCAAATCCTGACCTCAATCTCTAGGGTCATCTTCTCAAACAAACGAGCAATGCTAATCACTACCAAGATATACCGTCGTATCTCCCACGATCACGGCAATCCTTCATGTATCAACGTTACATTCAATCTCGATAGCTGACTTCACGGTTACCCAAATCATGCAGAGCTGTAATATCAAAGGTTTTTTTCACTGAGCAGAGAACTTATTCTCCTTATTCTCTCTTGGTAGACAACTCTTTTCTTCCTCTGCCAATTTCTTTTCTCTTCTGAACAAGACTTCTCTTCCTCAACAAATGAAGAAGACTTCTCCTTCTCTCCCTTCTTCCTCCTTAGCGACAACAACGATTTTACACCCTAGAGGAGGTGACGGGTTCCCCGGCTCACGCCCACTAGGGACGGCGGTGGTGACAGCCCTCACGCTCCCGGCGGTGGCTACTGCTGAGGCGGCTCGCCAGCGGTGGCGCGACCCACACGCCCACGAGGTAGAGTCATGGCCCCGAGGTGGCGGCGGCTTCTGTGGCGGATCTGGATAGAGTGACCTGAGCGACAATGGATCTGGATGACGCGACCCAAGCAGCGGCGGCAGATTGAATCTGAGGTAAGTTTAGGGATTAGAGTTTGGCTCTAATACAATGTGAAATTTCAGGAATAATTGTGTGTAGTCACACAAGACCCCACACCATTTATTTATAGCTTAAAGATCAAATCAGACTCTTTATGAGATCCTAGACATGGAAGTAGTACACACCCTATTGTAAAGTACTCGTACTCTGCGTTGCATAAGGGATCTTAAAAGTAGTATCTTCCATGTTCTCGAAAATAAAACTCAAAAGCGGTACATGATTGATTTTGCGGGAAGCATTTGCATCAGATACATGCAACAAGCCATGCCGTGCATTTGCCAGTAGATCAATGCCTTTGTCACCATGCTTCGTGGGAGATCTTCCGAGGACACCATTGTCGACAGTCGAGTTGTCGATCTTACGAAATAAAAGAGAAAAATAACGCGATATTTCCTGGGAGAGAATAGGGCCGCTCTTTATTGATATGAACTGGATTTACAGGGGGTGCTTACGACCCGACTAGGAACTAATTCTAATTACACTAAGTATGAAGATTGCTATGCTAACCAATCAGACTTAAAGTACGAATCAAAGGCTGATCGGAATGCTCTAATCTGATGATGTTGTCTTGATTGTCTCAGATCGCCCTTTGGTCTTCTGCGCTCCACCCTTAAATAACTTCCGAAGAGGTGACTGTTACTCCTAGAGAAGGCGTCCCTGGTGAAGCGTCGCGACTGGTCGGAGCGAGGCATTAGTTGATAATGTACCAACTGCTCTGCGGTTAAGTGTCTGTGAGACTCTCAACCGTACGGTGGTTGTTATCAGTGTCTGTTGAAGCGGGAGCCACTGGATTTCCATCAAACGGGTCAAGGCAATTGGGCCGTTCGGACCGAGCGAACGCTTCAACAGATCGGGGCCATCCAATATGGATCGGACGGTTCTAAAGGAGTGGGACATTCGGACCATCCGAAGGTCTCACCAAAATCAAACCGTCCAACGCAAATCGAACGGTACACAAGCGATAGAGGTTTGGACCAAGCGGAAGGCTCGAACGGACGCGAGGGAGGCTGAAATAAACATGGAGGAGGTCCTAGAGGACATGGGGAGATCCTGAAGGACACGAGGAGGTCCCGGAGGACACGAGGATCACCCGAATTTGAATTTCAACGTTCAAGGACATTTGAAACACAAACCTGAGCTGGTCGAAGACCCAAAGAGAGGAGGTCCTAGACCCACAAAGGAGGTCTGGGCAGGAGGAGATCCAGCGCAAGGGCAAACTAAGCCTAGCTTGACTCTTCGGAAAACAAAAGGGTTTGAAACACAAACCCGGGCAGAGAACCACGGGGTGGTTGTGATCCAAAAGAAAAAAAGGTCAGAACCAAAGGTAAATTAAAACAGAGAGGGAGGTCTAAACCTTAAAGGGATTCAAACAAAAAAAGGAAATCTAGATTAAAAGAGATGGAAAGATCCAAGCTCAGAGGAGGTCCAAAGAATCTCCAATGAGGCCCTATGAACACAGAGTAGGTCCAGAGGACTTAGAAGAGGTCCTGTGAACACAGAGGAGAACAAAGCCAACGCAGAAAAGAGGAGACCACCAAAACTCCACAAACCCAAATAACCTCATGCGATTTTTAGTTGAAGTTCAAATTAATCCATTAAAATCCATTCTAAAATTCTCAAGTTAAGCTTTGAATTCTCATCAAAAGAAAATGGTTCTTTTTATTTTGAAAGTTCAAAAAGGCTCCAAAAATCAGGGTGTTACAAACCTACCCCCCTTAAGGGAATCTCGACTCGAGATTCAAGCTTGACCAGCAAAGAGGTAGGGACAGTTAGCCTTGAGATCTTCTTCATTTTTCCATGTAGTTTCACTTTCAGGGTGGTGGCTCCACTGCATCTTGTAGGTACGGATGATCTTGCTTCTAGTAACACGCTCCACGACATCTAGAATTTTAATTGGCTGCACCACATAGGTGAGGTCTTCCTGGAGATCAATGCTCTCTAGGAGGGTGTGGTCTTCTAGCACTCGGAGGCATTTCCTTAACTGAGATACATGAAAGACATCATGCACCGCAGACAATGAGCTTGGCAGCTCAAGCTTATAAGCAACTTCACCTTGTCTTGCCAATACCTTGTACGGTCCAACAAATCTTGGTGCTAGCTTTCCTTTAGCCCGAAACCTTCTAACTCCTCTGATTGGAGTTACCCTGAGGTACACAAAGTCACCAACTTCAAAGGATAACTCTCGTCTCCGATTGTCCGCATAGCTCTTTTGTTGGGACTGAGCTATTCTCAACCGCTCTCTTATAAGCTTCACTTTTTCCTCAGCCTCTTTGATTACCTCGGGCCCAAATAACTGGAGCTCACCTACTTGATCCCAAAGGAGGGGAGTTCTACACTGCCTTCCATACAAGGCTTCAAAGGGAGATATTCTTAAACTAGCTTGGTAGCTATTATTGTAGGAGAACTAAGCATAGGGGAGGTTTTTGTCCCAACTTTTCCCATAATCCAAAGCACAAGCTCGGAGCATGTCTCCAAGAACTTGATTCACCCTCTCAGTTTGTCCATTGGTTTGAGGGTGATAAGCTGTGCTGAAATTAAGCCTTGTCCCTAGAGCTTCATGGAGACTTTCCCAAAATCTTGAGGTGAATTGGGAACCTCTATTAGACACTATACTCTTGGGTACACCATGTAGACAAACTATTCGGGCTAGGTACAACTCAGCCAATTTGCTGCTTTGATAGGTGGTCATGACAGGGATAAAATGTGCCACTTTGGTCAAACGATCCACAATAACCCAAATGGAGTCATAGCCCGATTGGGTCCTTGGCAAACCAGTGATGAAATCCATGCCCACTTGCTCCCATTTCCACTCAGAATGGGCAAAGGCTGCAGCAAACTAGCAGGTCTTTGGTGCTCAGCCTTAACCCTTTAGCACACGTCACACCTTGCCACATACTCAGCTATTTCTCGCTTCATGTTGACCCACCAATACTTCTCTTTGAGATCTTGGTACATCTTGGTATTCCCAGGATGAATGGAGTAATGAGATTTATGAGCTTCTTTGAGCAGCAACTGCTTTATGTCTTGACAGTCCGGCACACAAAGTCTATGGCCGAACCATAAAATACCTTCTTTATCTTCTGAAAATCCAGGAGCTTTCTCTCTTTTTATGTTGCCTTTGATCTCTTGAAGGTCTTTATCTGTAGCTTGATTCTCTCGGATTTGCCTTTGGACAGAGGGCTCAACTTCCAAAGCATATGCATGACCTTGGTTGACAATTTCCAGATTTAGGCGTCTCAATTCTTCGCACAAACTGGGTTGACTTTCTTGGACCATTAAAGTGCTGCAATAACTCTTTCGACTCAAAGCATCAGTTACCACATTTGCCTTGCTTGGGTGGTAGTGAATTCCAAGATCACAGTCTTTGATGAGCTCCAACCACCTTCTTTTCCTAAGGTTGAGGTCTGCTTGAGTAAAGATGTATTTTAGGCTCCTATGGTCTGTAAAGACCTCGTAGCGATTACCAATGAGGTAATGGCGCCAAATCTTTATGGCATGCACTACGGCAGCCAATTCCAAGTCATGAGTAGGGTAGTTAGCTTCATGAGGTTTGAGTTGCCGAGAAGCATAAGCTACTACTCTTCCTTCTTGCATCAAGACACAACCAAGACCCTGCCTTGAGACATCACGAAAGACTTCAAAATCTTTTTGGGTATCTGGCAAAATGAGCACCGGGGCAGAGGTTAACTGCTTCTTTGTCGGACCCGAGATTAACACTCCCAAATCCTCTGTGCATTTCTGAACTAGTCCCATGATCAGTAGCTAGTTCACACAGTAAACAAATATGGTAACATTCATAAATCGCACAATTATATTAATAATCAACAGAGTTTATTACAAAAGAGGCTTACAAGCCAACAATAAAGAACACAGCGGAAGACGAAGAAGATGTAGTAGAGTCCAATTAATCTGCCACAGGCAATCGACTGGGGTAGCGTCCTAGTCATCGAGATCCACACCGGTAGCTAGGTCCTTCTCCTCTGAATTTTGTTTGCATGAAGCAAGTATGAGCACAACTACCGTGCTCGCAAGTTACACCCGTCAAATAACAGAATGACATGCATACATGGATATCTCAAAGGAAGGCTTAATACAGTTGATTTACACAAAAGCAATACTTGACATTTTAAATACAACACTAAGTTCAAAAGCAGTTATACTATATCTAAAATCAAATTTCATTTTTAATCATCAATTTTCAAGTGTAGGATAAATCTCCATACACAAGTGGTGAAGGACTACCCCCCTTGCACCAGGCTTTCTGCCCAAATCCCATTTACATAAACCATTTGACAAAGTCCTTTCAAACAAAAACAAAGTCTAACTTTGAGTGGCTTTGCCAAGCATGTCCATGACTGTGGACACGGCTATTCGAATAGTTCTTAGCACTCTGCAGAGGTTGTACATCTTTACCCACAAGACACGACTTCTCTAGTTTGTTTGGCATCCGTCGATACCACCGCTCACTACTGTAGGTAAGCAGTCTAGAGCACGTGACAAGGCCTTTACAATGCGCCATCCCAAAGTAGTTATGCTCGCTAAGGTTTCACTATCGTAGGCTTCGCACCAAATGATAACCCCCTCTTACGCCATGTGAGTATTAAAAATAAGTCTTCACGACACCCACACAACTGGATGGCACAACCACATTGAAACATTGCAAATTAGTTAGCCAGGTCCCGCCCATACAGGACATGTGGTAGCACGATTTGGCTTAACAATCCGCGGCTCGCAGACCGGTCCTTAATTGACTGGGTGACTTCCAAAACAAACCCTCGGCCTCAACCATTCGCTGCATTGAGCCCGTGCATAAACTTGCACCCACCAACCATCCATTTCGCCTAAGTACAAACCAACCTTTCTTTTACTTTTCAAAAACATTTGCAAAATCTTCCATGACAAACCAATGCCATAGACTCTTAAACAATAGTTGATCATTTGGCTAGAATCTCCCAAATCAAATATTTTTGGGTCTAAGCATCACTAAGCATAATTTTCTCAAAATGATCCCAGTTCATACTATCGTATCAACTAGGTTTTATCTAGGGTGACAATATGTTTGATTCAATATCAATATTGGCCATACAAAGGATTTAGGCATATCTATAAATTTAAAACAGGAATTTAAATTACTGAATATAAATAAGCATGCAGTAATAATTTAAAATAAAATTAAATAATGGGTGTAAATATGATCAAGAATGTAACTTGCCTTGCTCAATTAGTTGCTCTCAAACGGCGTCGAAATCTGACTCTCCGAAGTCGTCGAAATCTAAACGTGAAAATAAGCCAAATTCAAACAAAATTCAAAATAGAATTCAAATGAACTCTAAATTAAATAATTTTAGTTTAGTTAGCTAGATCTTGAATTTATATGAATTTAGAAATTTGAATTGATAAAATCGGATTTCGTATGAAGGAGTGGCTAGAAAGAAAGCTAGGGATACAAGGTTTTCAAATGGAGTTGTCGTCGTCTACATCCTGCTCTTCATTGGACGGGGCCTGAGCTGTGACATTGTATAGACGTCCTCTTCTAGAATTCTGCGGCTTCCTGTTTGCTTGTATGGTGTTGACTTTTGGAACTTCAGAGTTGGTTGGATTCGCTGCCTGCTGCTTCTTTGGACAATTATTGGCATAATGTCCTATCTCATGGCAGTGAAAACACGTGATGCCTGCAACATAGGAGGGGTCCGTCTGTGACTAGCCATCCTCAGGTGCTTTGATAGACTCCAAGCTATCTGGGTTGTTTAATGCAGGTGCTTCAGTTGAAGTTGCAGGCTGGAATCTGACTTGATGCGATGAAGTCCCTCTAGCTTTAGGAAAAGCTCCAGGGTTGAGCTTCTATGCAGCCATTCTTCTCTTGCGGTTCTTCATCTCTTGATGCTTGCCTTCTTGACGGACTGCCTTGTTGACCAGCTGCTGGAAATCAGAATAATCCTGGGAAATCAGCTGTACGGACATATCATCATTGAGTCCTTCAAGGAATTTTTCTTGCTTGTCTTCATCTTTAGCAACATCTCCTGGTGCATAGCGTGCCAGTTGATTGAATTTGTGGAGGTACTCGTTCACAAAGCGGTTCCCTTGGCGTAGTGAGCGAAACTCCTTCTTCTTGAGGGTCATCAAGCCGGAAGGAATATGTGCATGGGGAAAAGCTTGCACAAATTCGTTCCATGTGATGGCTTCAACATTAGCATGTGAGATGCTGAAGTTGTCCCACCATTCAGAAGCTGGCCCCATGAGCTGGTGCGTAGCGAACAACACCCTTTCACGGTCGGTGCACTAAGCAATATCCAACTTCTAACTAATCGCCCGGAGCCAATCATCTGCATCCATGGGCTCTGTGTTGCTTGAGAAAGTTGGTGGACGCATCCTCATAAATTCTGACATGCTGGTTCTCTGAGGTGGTGGAGGTGGAGCTTGGAAAGCTGCAGCCTGTCGGGTTTGGTTGTTGTTGATGGGCTGAGAGAGTAGTTTGATCAGACGGTTTTGATTGGCCATCATCTGATGCCATTCTGATCCATTGTTTGGGGCACTTCCATCATTGTTGGTGTTGGTTCCACTTCCAGAGTGACGAGTGTTCACCATCTGCCGGTTTTCTCCAAGGGTTAGGAAAGGAGACAAAGGATAAGGAAGAGACAAATAAGAGGAACTAAGAGGATAGAGCGAAACAACACTCCAAACAAAAGAACCAACTCAAAAGCTTTCCAGACAAACTTTAATAGCTTTAATCAATGTTCTATCGATTGAAACTTTTAATCTAGTGGAACGACTCAATGCACGGAATGAGTTTTGACAAACTTAGACTATATGGCTTGGCTGACATCGTAACTTCTGCTCGTGATCTTTGATGATTCTTGTATGACGATGCTCTCTTGACAGCTTCATGCCTTGTAGTCTTGAACGTAGGGGTTAATAATCGTGGTGACCATCTATAGAAATTTATAAAGGAAAGAGGATCCATTTAACATTATAAAATGGTGAAGAAAGAATTAGGTAAGAAAGAATTGCTATGAAGAAGCTATAGATAGATGACCAAGATGAGAAGAGAACAGATTATTTTTCTTGTCAAGTAAAATAAGTTTTGAAGTTTTTCAACTAATGACCATTCTAACTAGGCTACGACCTACAGTCGATATGGCTCTGATACCACTTTTGTCGAACCCGGGAGCGAAGGATCCCGAATTCTCTGTGTTCATACACTAGTCTAGGATTTCTAGTGTACACAGTCAAACAAAAGTGATAATCAAAACATATCACACACTTTATTAATAATTATTCAGAGTTTATTACAAAGGGCCTGAGGCCAAATAAAGTAAAACACAAATGGAAGCAAAGTAGTAGTAGTAGGCCACACGACTTGCCACAGTAATCGCAGAAGCGAGCCTAAGCGTCTGGATCCTCACCGTCCTGGTAGAAGTTTTCTCGTGAATAATAATATTCAGCAAGAGTGAGCACTACTACCGTGCTCGCAAGTTACACCCAATATGGAGTTATGATGCATGCATAAAGTAGACAAGTGATATTGGCAGGGTTTATTTGCATAAAGCAGCATTTTCGGTTTAAATACACATACTAATTTCAAAGGCCATTTTTATACTATATCTAAAATCAAATTTTAAATGACAATTGTATAATGTGGATAACCTCTATGAAAGGCGAAGGATACCCTCCTATCACAATGGCTAACCGCCCAATTTTACCACAGGATTAACCATCCTGAAAACATATATTGAAATCATTTTTAAAACCAAAAACAAGTCTAACTCAAAGTGGCTTTGCTAGCATGTCCATGACCGCGGACGCGGCTATTCGAATAGTTTCTACTCTGCATAGTTTGTACATCTTTACCCACACGAGATAATTTGCTCTTTGAGTCGGTCAATCCACGCTTCCTAAGGCGTGTGACAAAGCAATTATCACAAGGCCGTTACAATGATCTACCCCAAAGTACTCATGCTCGCTAAGGTTTTGCTTCCATTGGACTGACCATCCTCCGGGAGCCCTCTCTTGCGCCATGTGGGACTACTGTCTAACTAACACCCACACATACAATATGGCACGAATATCTATGAGGTATCCCAAATTATTAAGCCAGGTCCTGCCCATACAGGCCATGTGGTGGTACGGTAAGGCATAGCAAAGGAACGCTCAAAGGCCGGTCCTTAATTGACTTGGGCGTCTTTCAAATCAAACCCTGGGCTTTAATCCTAACCAGATTAAACCCGTGCATAAACCTGCACCCACCATTCATCCGTTTCACCCAAGTCCAAACCATTTTAATTTTATTTTAAGTAAAACCACCTTTAATAATTCTCTATGGTAAGACAATACCATAGATTCAAATTTTAAATGAACTTGAAATGGTTTGGCTAAATTCCCCAAAAATTCGTAAACATGGTCTAAGCATTTGCTAAGCATATGAATATTTACCATACTAGTTTTTCTATTGGTGACAAAGGAATGACATTTCAATATCCAAAATTGGCCATACAATGACAGTTGGAATATCTAATTATTTAAACAGGAATTTGAAATACTTGAATAGAAGTATGCATGCATTTAATAATTTAAAAACCGAATTTAAATAACTTTAAAATAGTACTCGACAGGTATGCTCATTTTCTCCGTACATAACTCTATTGTAGTCTTTCTTCATTTGAAATTGCCGAGGATAACTTTTTGGAATCATGTAGGTCGTTCATCGCCTATGTTGCTGACGAAGGATTATACAATAGATTGAATGCCACACTAACACACAGGACGTGATTTTCGGTACGCGCTACAACACAGTAATCCTATATCATACTTCGTAATAATGCGTCTCGAACTGACTATACCTATATATGTAATTCTATTTTTGCAGTGCCGCTAGCAAAAGTGATTAGCTATGTGCATTCTACGTTTGCTATCATATGCAGCAAATCATTAGTGCTAAGATGAAGGATCTCGAGGTTTTTCAATCTCGAAATAATTATTTCCTAATTACAAATTTAAATATATATATGCTTACCACTTTACTCTTGCTAGCGACAGGACATGCACATAGATTTAGATGCACTTGTTGCGAAAGAGATCGTGGACTTTCGAGGGAAGCTCTACGCCTTCATCAAGACAGACATCATTAACCCCAAAGGAGAGTTTCACTCCATTGTCGATGCAGAGTTTCACCCCGTCGACACCTCTCAACCACTTGTAAACAATTGATTCAATTGTAATCCAATTGTAACTATAGCGACAATACTTGAACAAATTCTTTTGTAATTTATTTTGAATAATGATCACTTTGAGTTGTCAACAATTGATTGTCTGTGATGTATTTGTTTTCTACATGCTTGTTTTCAGAGGGCATGGCTTGCAATTCCTGAGGCTAGCAAAAAAAAAACAGTTAGGTATAAAGAACTATCACAAATGGTTTTTCATTGAAACCGTCTGTGAAGGTATGTCGGTTCTATTTACAAACCGTAAAATAGTTTGGTATAAAGACCTATCACAGACGGTTTTTTGTTGAAACCGTCTGTGAAGGCATAGTATCACAAACGGTTTCCATTAAAAACCGTCTGTGATAGGTAGAATATCACAGACGGTTCCATTTACAAACCATCTGTGATATTCTCAAATCACAGACGGTTTGTAAATAGAACTGTCTGTGATATGCTACTCTTTCCAGCCACCTGAGTCGAAAATAGTTTTCAGGTTTTCTTTGTTTTGAAAATATTCTTTAATCCAACATACCAGCCAGGCTCCCTACCTCGACTGCCCCAAATCATTTTCAAAGAGTTCTTAAGGGTTGTTGTCGGGCAGTTTAATGCCCGCATGACATTGTATCTAAGCAAGGCTAAGCATGACACTTAGATAAAGACCTATTAGCTAGTATGTAATCCATTAAGTCTAGGGTGACAAAGGATAATGTCCAAGTTCAAGGATGGAAAGTTTATACACAATTATTGTTTAGGCATTAACTATGAGCTAGACCAATATAGTTAGATAAAATATAGCAAATGCAATTTCATAATTTAAATCTTCATAATTTGTAAAAGGTAGGTGCAATATGATCAAAGTGTTGACACGCCTTGGTCGAGGTTCTGCTGATCTTGTCCTGGTTCAACCAGAGAATGTTCGGGCGCTTCGGCTTCTATGTACGCAAGAATAACCAGAAGTCAAATAAACCCCAAGAAACTCAATTTAACATCAACAATCAAATGAACTCCAATAAATCCAAATATATTCAATGAAAGGAAACACTTGGAAAGGAAACACCCATATCTGGCGACGATTTGGAGAGTCTCAGACCAAGGGTCTTAGACTAGGTTGGCCGAAGGTATAGTTGAGTATGGTCATAACACAGTGGTGGAGCTGTGTGCTCAAAGCACCGTGGTCGAACTGTGTGGTCAAACCACAGTGGTCGAATGAGTGGTCGAAACTTAGTAGTTGAACTGAGTGGTCGAAACACAGTGGTCGAACCATAGTGGTCGAACTGTGTGGAAGTGCTATGACCAGGGGAGGTTGCAGAGGTGTTACGACCAAGGAAGAGGTCGTGGAGGTACTGTGACCAGTGGAGGTTGCGGAGGTATTACGACCAGGGGGAGGTCGTGGAGGCACTGTGACTAGGGGAGGTCACGGGGGTGTTACCACCAGGGGGAGGTCGTGGAGGTACTATGACCCGGGGAGGTCGCGGAGGTGTTACGACTAGGGGGAGGTCATGGAGGTACTGTGACCAGGGGAGGTCGCGGAAGTGTTACGACCAGGGGGAGGTCATGGAGGTACTGTGACCAAGGGAGGTCGCGGAGGTGTTACGACCAGGGGGAGGTCATGGAGGTACTGTGACCAGGAGAGGTCACGGAGGTGTTACGACTAGGAGGAGGTCGTGGAGGTACTGTGACTACGGGAGGTCACGGAGGTGTACGACCTGGGGAGGTCGCAGAAGTGTTATGACCTGGGGAGGTCACAGAAGTGTGAAACTTGGGGAGGTCACGGAAGTGTATGACCTGGAGAGGTCGCGGAAGTGTTATGACCTTGGGAGGTCACGAAAGTGTACGACCTAGGGAGGCCGCGAAAGTGTACGACCTAGGGAGGTCACGGAAGTGCTATGACCTGGGGTTGTCATGAAAGTGTACGACCTGGGGAGGTCGCGGAAGTGCTTTTAACCGTGCGTAGTCGAATGAGAGGAGTCTTCAACTACACAATAGTAGTCGAAAGAAGCAAAGGTTCAACTGCTTTAACGTGATCGAAAGAGCCCGTGAAAGAGCCAGAGAAAGAACTAGAGAAACACTGGAGAACGAACAGGGTAGCTCGAACAAGGAGGAGCATCTGAGCCACTAGGAATGTACTGGCACTGAGCTGGGGAAACGAACTAGCCGGAGCTGAGCTGACGACGGTGGACTGCGACAGCGAGAGGAACTTCGTGCTACAGTAGTGGATTGAGGAAGGAGAGTGGTCTTCAATCTTCAGGGTAGCTCCATGGAAGCATGTAGATGGTCCTTCAGGGATGTCTTGGAGTATCCTAGTTGGAGGGGAGGAAGTACGGGGCCCAAGGCGACCCCGATGGCATCGACGGTGAAGGCGGTGATGTGACGGCGCTCGGCCGAAGAGAGCGCTTGAGCCTGTCTGGAGCTCGAGTTTTGTGGAAGGAAGAAAGTGAGGTTAGCACTGGAATGGCAAAGAAAGGCAATAAGGAGGCAACAAGGGCTTGGAGCAACTATGTATAGGTGCTTTGGCATAGCCCAACAAGGGGGTATGGTTGGTGCTGTTGGCGGAGTGGGCAGCACAGTGCAGATGTTGTGATGGTTAGAGTGACGGAGAGTAATGGCCGAATGACAGTCCAAATAAGAAAATATGATGCAATCCAAATAAGAGAATATGGTGCAATTCAAATAAGAAAATATGATGCAGTCCAAATAAAGCTTGAAATAGCAATCAAGACACGCAACAATTGTCTTTACATACAAAGTTTTAAAAAATATCCCATATTTTTGCCTTTATGAATTTTTGGGCTGTTACAGTGTTTGGCTCAGATGTGTGATTAACCACATCCAGAAGTATTGTGGCATTAATACCGTCAATACCCCCTAAAATTATCTATAAAGATAATGTTGCTTGTATTACACAAATGCAAACGAGTTATATCAAGAGCAACATCATGAGGCATATTGCTCCTAAATGTTTTATCCTCATGAAATATAGAAGAATAGTGAGGTAAAGATCCTACAAACAAAATCCTGTGAAAATCCAGTTGATTTATTCACTAAGTCTCTGTCTGCATCCAGTTTTCCAAAGATGCATTCATGGCATTGTAATGAGTTGGTTTAAAGAGTTGCAGAGTTCAGGGGGAGCAAATCCCTAAATCATAACCCTTATCAAATCCTGATGATTTATACAAAATCTTGAAGATTGGATCCAAAGATTAAAACGTTGTACTCTTTTCCTTGGTGAGTTTTTCTGAATTTTTCCCACATGAAGCTTTTTAGTGAGGCAACAAGTGTAATGCAACCTACGAATGTAATACACTATTTTCTCCATTTCTTTTTCCCAATGGGTTTGTGGAAGTAGTTTTTGATGAGACATTTGCATATCATTGTCTATTGCCCAAGGGGGAGTGTTACGAAACCTAATTATGGGCAAAACACTAAACCAACCCTAGAGACACTACAACAGGAACACCCCTTTACCAACGCATACATACATTGCTAAAAGTCCACATAAGCGTTGTAACGGTCTATACCAACGCATTGTCTATGCGTTGCTATTACTGCCGTTGCAAGGGTCTATTACAACACATATTTAAGCGTTGGTAACACACAGGAAGAAGCGTTGCTACCTTGCTCTGGAAAAACAAACCTAATGCTCAAGCCAAAATGTTGAAACAAAACTCTGCTAACAAGATCATACTAGTACATGACAATCTCACAAATGTACATCAATATAAATCTCTTATTAGATTTCACCCATTTAACTCTTACTGACGCTCAACGCCAATATAGTGCAGACTAAATGCACTCTAGCCATTACTGTTAACAATTGATGATTATTTTAATCATGAAAGCATTCATGGTCTTACCTCTGTTTGCAATCACAAAACAGTTATGAGTATAGACTCACTATTCTATCTTAAGTTCAGAAATTAGAACGAAATACCTTTAATCTTCAATAATATAGGATACATAAGACAAGGTTTCACAAGTTAGAACATTCACCTTCTTTTCATTTCTTAATACATATAACATCAGTTTAGTATGGCAAAATTAGGTTAATCAAGCATTTGAATGAGTTCGTCAAGTATCTCAATAGAAGACATATTCAAGATTAATATTTACCAAGGCAACATTCAACACATCCTTAACTTAACCATCACTAGCGGTTAGAATAACCAGAAAAAGGACCTAGATTCCAAATCATCTAACAAAATTAGCAGATTACTCAAACTTAATGATCAAACTGGTTCATTAACATTTCACACTTCTTAAGAACCATAGGTTCTGAATAGATATGGACAGACTCCTATTTACCCTTTATCATGTATCAAACACAATGACATTTCAAATTAATCAATTTCACCTTCATGGATGTTAGTTAAGAATAAATGGTTTGCACCATGCTAACAACCCAACCTAGTAACTCATACCATAACAATTTATTTGTTCGGATATAATCTCTCACTTAAACAAGATAAGACAAACACAAAAGGATTTTAACACTTTCCTTCAAAAAAGAGATGCTTTAAACTTCAACAATCGGAATGATCCAAAAGAAATACATAGAACCAAAGCTTTCTCACGTTAACGAACTAGCAACAGAAAACTTTCATTACGCAAAATAACAAACGATTAAGTGAGTCATTCTTTTCCAATAAGAAAGAAGGAACAACCATGGAAATCTCATTCTCGCCAATTAACAACAATCACAAGTAGTAAAAGCAATTCAACAGTCGAAAGAAAAACAATAATTGTTTTAGATAACCATTAGAGATCCATTGAGACCAATCAACCACCACAGAATAAGAATTTGCCAACTTTAGAAATCAAGGAAGAGAACAACTTTCTAAAGCAACTCATGCTCAACACCTGAAACTATGGTACTCGGGGTAACTACTCCCCTAACCACATACCACGAACGGTCGTGTAATCTGATGAATCCCAGAGTAACAACCACGACCTCAACTTCTTAACATATGTTATCAACACGCATAACCAATGTAATGAATTATGAATATATAGGATCATCTCATGATAATCATAGAATAAATACATAGATGTAGGATATCACATCATATCATAGATTAACAACAAGGAAGAGAGTACAGAAGCAATTCAACAATTGCTCAACAATTGAAACATAACAATAGAAATGCGGAAACAATGGATTAACCAACCCCACCTACTGTGCACAGTGTGTCATTTTAATATATTGCTATTAACCACGGACCTAAAGCCTGCTCTGATACCAACTGTAACACCCTGGCTATTCGGAAGCCAAGATGTCACCTAAATAATCTAACATACAACCATAATGCGGAAGAATTAGAACACCTTCTCATCTAATGACAAAAAGAGATCAATATTCAGTAGGACCATGTCATGAATATAGTCCGAATTTAAGCAATAACTATCGAAGGAATAATCGAAGATCACAAGTACTACTGAATTAATCATAACATAGCAATATGTATCATTCATCATCTAAATTTATTTATTACAGTTCATCAATAACGAATGAAAGATAAAACTAAATCATAATCTTGGACTTGAATAAGGTGAAGTGAATGAGTAGTGCGTATCTACTCCCACCCAATAGAGCCAACATCAATAATCACCTAAAATAAACAAACAACGCAAGAATGAGTCCGAGACTCAGCAAGTACAGTGAATAAATGGGACATACAACAAATATGATCAAGCCAACATCATTGAAGAATATGAATAAATCACAGAACGAATATTTGAATGAATGGAATGAATGGATTGAATGAAATGAAGGACTACACACATGCATATACCGTATTGCTAGTGACACACTCGCCGGTGTTCACCTAAGCCCGCATTTAACAAAATACGGATCCAAGTCCCGTATGAAGAACGTTTCATACGGGTGTCCCAATCGCCCACATTGGAATGGTGGGTCTTACGTGCCCATACCGAATTGATGGGTCTTTTTAATCCACTCCGTGGATGAAACATGAATAATGGATGCATGGAATGCAATATGTATATTGAAAAGACATGCACTCTAATCATGGAGATAACACATATGGAAGGAACATGAACATTAAATATTATCATGGATCTTAGAAAAACACAATATCAACATCAAGCATTCAACATTTTCTAATTATCAGAACATCAAAGTACTTGCCTTCCGCGATGCGACGCGTTAGTAGGCAATGGCGGTGCTCCTAAACCTGAAGCCTCTCCGCCTACACAATATATACTCGAAATAAGAACAACATATAACAAGACACTTCCATTAATGTTCTACAACGCCTTCCCGATAACCCACAATTAACTAATTAGATCTAATATGAAAACAGACGACACAATCATGGAACTGATTCTGGACAGCAGCACGGAATCACTCATATCTAACGATCTGGGACTCAGAACGAGGTGAGCCCAGATCCTATGGAAACTTAACGAACATATCTACGAAAACTTAGTTGGTGAGATAACCCAATTCGGCCAAAATCAATATACTACAGGCAGATGAACTTAAAAGACAGATTCTGCCTAGATGAAACGGACAGCAGTAAAGATCACAACTTTTGATCTACAACTCCGATTAGGGCGTTCTTTATCATTCTGGAAAGGTTATGAAAAATTATAAAATAACCTAGTTGGGTGGAAACCCTGAATTTGCATTTAACATAAACATATCTTAAAAGACAAATTAACAGATCAATCACGTCAGAATTCTGGACAGCAGGAATGAAACTATCATAACTTTTGATCCGTATGTCGGAATTAGGTGTTCTTGGCGGCCACAGAAAGCTGAAAACATTATCTAGATATCTCTAGGAGATAGGCATCCCCAATTCGGCCTCTAAGAAACCAAAATCGACCCCGCAATGTACTGGACGGAATTGAACATCTACCGGCAGCAAAACGATCCAACCCAATTAATTGAATTCGCCTCTAATCATCAACAAACAGCGGGGAAAGCACTTCGTTACCCTTGAAGACCCGCGGGAAGATGATGATCTATCCTCGAAGAAGCTCCTCTCCTAGTCCCTTCTCCTTTCTTCTTCCCGATGGCCGGCAGCAGGGAGAGTGGCGCCGGGGAGAGGAGGAGCAGCAGGAGGCGGAGCATTGTAGCACGCCGCCATCAGAGCGCAGCTGCCATCAGTAGCAAGGAGTGGCTAGGGTTTGGTCCCTCCTCCTTGCCTTCTAATGGGCTGCCAACCTACTCATGGGCCTTAGGCCACTATGGCCGGCTCCTCTCCTCTCGAATATGGGTTGGCGGCCCATTCCTTTCCTAAAATTCTGAATTTTGAACTTAATTCCATCTCTAAACTTTGTTACAATCGATATTGAATAAATTTCCCTCTCCCGAATAATATTTTCTCCAATTGATATTTGGGGTATTACATACACCACGCCATACATCATTTGGCCTTGAAATATAAAATTCTTTGTATTTTTATCAATTTTGCTTCATATTGTCCTTCCGCATCTCCCAGCAAAATATCCAAATATAATAAATCAATTGATCTTTCAACCTGGAAGATCAACATTTACGTGTAAGTATCAAACGGAATAGTAAATAGACAGATAATGAAAATTAGAAAAAACCAAGCAGCACCAGGAAACCAAAGTGAAAGAGTGTAAGTAAAAGAACATCATTGTGAAAGAAGTTATAAAAAAACACCTAATCACTTACCTTTTGGGACTTTTTTTCACAATAATCCATTTTTTATTATTAATTACAACATCATACCTACGATAATATTTTTTACAGAAATATGCTCCTGTCGCTCAACCGCTCAACGGTTGAGCGACTAGGACACTTGTCACCCAACGGGCCAATGCATGCCCGGCTAGATGAGTGAGTGGCACACTAGGACCAATCGTTGAGCAACAAGTGTCCCAAATACTCAACCGTTGAGTTATCGATCCATCGCCAACGGTTGAGCGGCGTGAGTATATTTCAAAAAATATTATCGCGTATAATGTTGTAATTAATAATGAAAATGGATTATTTGAAAAAATTCTACCTTTTGGTCTACGAAGGCATCTTTAGGATTTTTATACGACTCTCTTTCCTCGCAAAAAGGTTGGAACGTAGAAATGATTGACACTATTCTATTTGATTTAAAATTAACATTAAAATGTAAATAATTAGTATTTCCTACTAGATCGGAAAATTAACATGGACAAAATATGTTGTGTAACTATGTTTCGAAAGTTGCTAGAACAAGATTCTGCTTCAAAAATGACCGTCGACGAAAAAAACAAATGATTTCAAACTTCAAAGTGCACAACCAGGTATAATATGCCTTCTATGGTTCTCGATTTAATCTGAGGAAGCCTTATGTGTTGGTAATAGAACTAGAAAATTACTAGAGTTCGTAAAGGAACAATTGTAATAAGTCTTAATCAAGTATCAACCATGGACCATATTCTTCTCAATCTATTCTCGACCATAACATAGCAATGAGGTAGTTTCTTTTCCTCGAAATTAGCATTATTGTGAAACAAAGGCGGACCGATGATTATATTTTAGGTATGGTGGAGTCGCAAGCGAAGATAGCTAAAAGGCATTGTTGATCGGTAGTTACTAATTTTGCTCGACTACCTACATAGGCATCACTACATCACCATCATTTTTGTTTCAATTACAAATATAACATTTTCCCTATCAATGTTGAATTGTTGATCGGTAGCTACCGATTTTGCTCGACTACCTACATAGGCATCAAGACATCACAATCATGAGAACATAGAACCCCCCACACACACACAAACAAATAACTATAAGTTCATAAATTGCACGCTACAAGACAAGACATAAAATGTGATTCTTTTGCATGTAATTGAAAGAAACGTGATGCAACAAAACTTTCAAATGCAGCTACATCGTTGTTCCATCTACATTCTTTCTCCCTACTAAAAGGGATTTAAACACGTAAACCTCGCACATGCATAAAACATATGCCTAACACCAAAGAAATTGAAAAATATCTAATTACCAATGCAGATTCTTAAAACATATCAAGATGCGGCATGTGGCAAAAGAGCTCAGATCAACATACTTTGTAATAACTAGAGATCTTTGTTGAATGAAAGCCACCTATGAGGTGGAGATTCATAAGTCGCAAAGAAAAATGAGAAAGAAGGTGAGTCCAAGCATCTCATATCAACATTTCACACACTGACTAAGTGGGACCATATCACAAGACCTACTCACATGTGCACATGTATCTTTAGAAAGAATGTGAGTTCTAAAGAAAAATAGTTCGTTTTCTATTATACTATTTTCTTTCTCTTAGACCCTATCAAGGTATTTCATTTCATCAAATAGTTGGTGTGCAGAGCATAAAGAGTGCATGCAACAAGAAGAACACATTTCATCAAACAAATTGGTGAGCATGAATAATGGCCAACAAGATCGTAGGCGAGAGCAACACCACTAACACAATCCATCCAACAATGCTTAGCACAAAGACAGGGAGCACAGATCGAGAAACAAGCCTTGAGTGCGAGGTCCCCGATGGCATCGGGGCGAAATGCGTCTGTTGCCAGTAGGCAAGACGGAGGGCTCGTCAAGTAGGCCATCGCCCAGCTCTCACCGACGACACCAAAGAAGTCGACGGCGAGCCGCCCCATTGCTAATCGAAAGTCGGCGAGGAGCAATGAGCCGAGCTGCAGGGGCTTAATCGGGCGAGGGCGCCAGGAGGATACGGTGTCAGAGAGAGAGAGAGAGAGAGAGCAAACCGAGCCACACCGGAGCCGAGCGGCGGCGCTCCGTGAATGCCATAGGAGCTAGAGGAGGAGCGCCATGGAGGCCAGATCGGGGCTAGGTGACGGCAAGCCGGAGCATGGGCCGGGCCGGTGGGCGGACGCAGAGAGGCGGGGAGGAACCGGAGGGAGGCGGCGCCGGGTGGAGCTCCAGCCGGAGTCGGGGCCGAGCAGGTGCCATGGCAGGCCAAGCCACGGCGGAAAGGCGACGCCGGGCTACCACCAAGCCAAGGGGCGGCGACGGTAGGGAGCAGGCCACCGCCCTTTCACGGGAGGGATTAGGGATTTAGGTTGGCATTGTGTAGATTAGTAGATCGGTGTGAAGGGGATTTTTTGTTTTTGAGAGGAACAGGGAAAGGAAGGAAGGAGATAGGATGGGCTATCTGTTCTAGGATAAGTTTAGATGTGGGTAGTTTTACTTGAGACGCGGAAGGTCGTGGTGCTATTACAACGCTTGTGTTTTCCGTTGCCAGATATCCGTTGCTATATGCCTGTTTTTCTTGTAGTGAGAGCTTTCACCCCTATGAGCTATAAATATAAGGACCCCCATGTATATGATACATACAGGTGAATAAAAGAAACTGATTTTCCTCTATACATTGTTTCTATCTTTGGTGTTCATTGTGTGATTGGATTGGTTGTTTCTCGACTACGTCATCCATTATTCAACACAAACGATAATATTGCCCAAGCCACTCTCGTGTTTCGGGCCAATATGTAGTTTGGTGGGTTTGGGCAGTGCGCTATCGCACCACACCCCACGCACTAGGGAAGCCTAGGGAACGATACCTCGTGCCCACACAAGCGTCGTGTTGCATGCGATGTGCATGGGCTCGAGATGGTGATATCGTGGTAGGCGCCGCATCGATCTCAATTCCAAACTTAACCAGAAAGAGCAAATACACTACACATAGCTGTGTCTGTGTGCAGTGACTGATTAGGAGACTCCCCCTAGGTTGCGTTTGGTTTCAAGAAAAATAGATTGACGACACCGGCCCTTTTACGATCCTCGAATGGAATGGACTCAAATTTTTGCAATTCTTCAAAGACCTTTTGCTTTCTGGCTGCATCATCTTGCATGAATTGAAAACAGCTTGCTAATTTGGCAACATTATCATTAGCACTGGCAAACATTGCCTGCATAGAAGCATGCACGAACTGACCAAGTCTACAGGATCTTCGTTAGCTCTAGTTCTTCTCCTCTTGGATCCTCAAGTATTATCTACTTCCTCATTTCTAGGATGGGATTGTGGTACCGTTCGTGTATTGCGTTGGCTCTCAGTTGAATTATTACAAGGCTCTGCTCATCCATTATGGTGTTCGTGTCATCAGGATTAGCATCATTTGCATTCATTTCCTCATCTGTAATTCTTTCGACTGCATCCATTGGAGATTCAAAATTTTCTTCAGTTGCACGATCTTTCCCAAAAACAACTGAGAGTTCTTCTAAGAATGGAAAAGGTTTGTTCCGCAAGCCTTTAGCAGTTGGATGGCTCTACAAATTAATTGATAAATAATCAATCACAAATATAGTACTACTTGTAAGCAAAAATGGGTTATATGTACGTACCTTCACGCAATTGTCGTATATGTCTTTCTCACATAAAACACATTTGTCCTTTTCGCTCCAACCAAAACCACTAGCACTGGGTCCAAGCATCTTAGTAATTGTATGAAATTGACGTTTCAATGTGGGTGATGGCTTCACTGTCTAAAACATTTTGCTCTGCAGATGTGGTTTGTTCACTAATTTGCTGAAAAGGATCAAAAGGCATCTCTCTTTTTATATGATTGTGAAGAAGAGCACATGTAGAAATAATTGTACACATAACTTTCACTAGATAATAAGAGTGTCCTTGTAACATCCCAAAAATTTGGTCTGTTTTAAAGTTTTAAAAGAAAAATAACCATTTGAATTTTCCTAGTAAAGTTAAAAGCTTAATTGGAATTTTCAGAGTTCAAAAACAATTTAATGTGATTAACATCAACATCAACTATTATCAAAACTATTTTATTCGGATTCTATGTGCTTGGATATATTTTCTAGAATTTTTCCGAGTGCATTTGCTATTTTCTTTTTGTCTTTTGGAGTTGCTGCTATTTTCTAAAAAGAAAAACTAGTAAAATCTCAGTTAGTTTCTATGGGCCGAAATCCACATTGTATTCCATTTTCTTGGTCCACCATGTCTTTCCCTTGCGCAAGATCCGGCCCGTGCTTCCCTTTTCTCAGCGCCGGCCGTTTTCTTTGGCGCACACGTGAGGTCACCCGACCAGGCCGCACTTCCCCTTTTCTTCAATTGCAGCCCGAGCCGGCCCGACTTGCTCCTTGCGCGAGCGTGAGCCAGCCCGCTTCCTTTTTTCCTTGCACGTGTGAAGCCGCGTGGCCGAAACCCAGCTGCGCAGCCCTTGCCTTCCTTGTTCATTGCCGGGTGGACCCGTTGATTTCCACGTGGGCATCTTCTTCGCTACTACAAAAAGGCTAATACTGGACGCCTCATCACGCATTTGCTGACCAAAACCGCTCAGATAAATACAATCATAGACGGTTTTGGTTTAGCGACCGCTCGTATTTGTTAGCCGCGCTTAAAACCGCTCAGGAAGAAGTAATATCACGCACGGTTCGTGTTGAAAACCGCTCAGGATACCATCACGCATTTCGCTCAACAAGAACCGCTCGTGATATTTAGTAGTATCACGACGGTTCTTGTTCGTAACCGCTCGTGATACTTCACGCACGGTTTTCAACACGAACCGCCTGTGAATTTCGCAGCTCATCATGCACGGTTTGTGTTGAAAACCGTCAGGAAGTATCATAGACGTTCGTATTAAAACCGCCTATGATACATATTTTATCACGCATTTATTTGTATTAAAACCGTCAGAATTTGGAATTTTCCTTACACTCGATTTTTCCATGGATTCAAATTATTAAATTTTACCATGGCTTGAATCACTAACACTGATTTTACCATGGCATGAAATCACTAACACGCCATGGTAAAATCAACGTGTTAGTGATTCCAAGCCATGGTAAAATCGACGTGTTAGTGATTTCATGTCATGGTAAAATCGAGTGTTAGTGATTTCGCCATGGTAAAATCAACGTGTTAGTGATTTCAAGCCATGGTAAAATTGCGAGTAAGGAAAATTCCAAGTCACGAGACGGGTTCTTAATAAAAACCGCTTGTGATAAGATATATATCACAGACGGTTTTTAATACGAACCGTCTGTGATATGTATATTACCACAGACGGTTCTTAATACGAACCGTCTGTGGTAGTATCATATCACAGACGGTTCGTATTAAGAACCGTCTGTGATATGTCGTCACAGACGGTTTTTGTATGAAACCGTCTGTGATTCGCAGCGTGGGAGTTTGAAAAATTTTGAACGCACGTGCGGGAGGCAAAATATTTTGGCGCTTTCCTTATATATTAGACACAGCCTTGTTTTCCATCGTCTCTCTCTCTCTCCCCACACCGAAGCTCCAAATGACCACCTCGATTCCCCGTCGAGTTCAATGAGGAGACACAAATGACGATGACGATGAGGAGGGATGCGAGGAGCTCCCTGCTACCGTAAGGTACGTGTACATCCCCATAACATACATAATTTGTTGGTTGTTTGTTGTAAAGAAAATTATCTTAATTTTGTGTTACCTAAGGTCGGAGCGCCGCTGGAGGTTTTCAGTCGTCTCTCCTTGCCGACGAGCTTGAGTCGAACTCGACGACATGCAAGAACATCTTGTGATATGTCAGGTGAGGTATGAGAGGAGCTCACAAGACCAATCCAAGAAGCCGATGAGTTCTTCAGAGCTTGGAGACATAGATGGTTTCTAACTAGTTTAACTTTGTAACTTTATTCTTTTTCCCATTCGGAGGGGACGCTAGAAACCTTTTGGTTTCCCTTTCCTATAATGTGTTTGCCATCGAATTTTAATTGATTTTAGTTGTCTTGCTAGAGGTTGCATATGGAAACTACTGCTCAGCACTTGATTGGTTTGGCTCAAAATCCGATTTTTTTTGCAATGGAAAAAACTATTACGCACGGTTACGAACAAGAACCGCTCGTGATAGATTATCATCGCAGGCGGTTCTTGTTCGTAACCGCTCGTGATAGTTCATTTTCGCGCGGTTCTAAATAAGAACCGCTCAGCGATAGTATTATCACGCACGGTTCTTGTTCGTAACCGCTCGTGATAGTTCTATTTTCACAGCGGTTCAAAAACCGCTCGCGATGACTCATATCATTACAGACCCATAAACTCATACGGCTCATAAAACCGTCTGTGATGACGTTTTTGAACCGTCTGTGAAGGCCTTTTCTGTAGTAGTGTTCGTTTCATTCCCGTGCTGGACTCCATCGAGTCATATCCGAGCAGGACTCAGCACCACCGGCTCTCCTTTGGAAACCCTACCTCTGGCACTATTTAAAGCCGCCTCTCCGCGGCAAATTGATTGCATCACATCCCTCCACCAAAACCCTAAGGTCTCCTTCCCGGATTCATCTTCGTCGCGTCGTAATCGCCAAACAACCGAGGACGCCCGAAGCTTCATCTCTGGCGAATTGCTCTGCCGTCCGTGGCTCTCCGCCCTCGTTGTCTTCGCCATCAGGTCCACAACAGTGTGGTCTTCATCGTGACGCGTTCTTCATCTCCCGAGAACCCCTACATTGCCGTTGTCGTCTTCGTCCGAAAAACCAGCCGTCGGCGCCATCTTCTCCGATCTACATCTCGGTGAGCTTCTTCTTCGTTTTGAGCCTTCCTCAGTGTTCCTGGTGATGCCGCCGCACCGTTGCTCCTTCTTTTCTCTTCGGACGTCATCCAATCACCACATCCGCTGCGCCCAAGGACCTCGCCGCTGCTCAACTCGCTGCCGCCGGTGAGCCCTTGCCAGCCTTGTCGAACCAACACCCCAGTGTGTTCCTCGCGTCCTTGGGGTTCCACTTTTGCACTTCGCCGAGTCTACCTCGTCTCCGGTCGTCATCGCCGAGCACGCCATTGCCGCCGGCCAAGTCCATGCTCTCTCTTGTTGCTCTCTAAGCCAGCGTGCCAGCCAACTCACCCTCCAGATCATGTCCCCCTCAGCATTTTGGCCCATGTGGCATCCTCCTCAAGGTCTGGTTAGCAGCCAGGTGGCACACCTATTCTCCACCCGAGCCAAGCCCTTGTAGACCAAGTCCATCATACACCCAGCCACTTCTAGTGGGCCCCACAGATAAAATCAATTTCCTGTATTCCTTTTGTAGCCGAAATTGCCTTGCTGATGTCATGCCGACGTCATAATTGCTTTTCCTTTGGAAAAGTAATTCCGGTAAATCCATAAATTGTTATTTTCATGATTTCATGTGATTTCATCTTCCAAAGTCCATATCTTTTGCATCCGAACTCCGATTGAGTCCATTCAAATTCCTAGATTCATCTAAATTCAAGATCTATCTATCTGAGATTTTTATTTAATTTTTGGAGTTTATCTTGCCTCTATTTTTATTTATTTGGTTTATTTGCCTTGTTTGCAATTAGACGTTGATACTTCGGGAAGCTTTGAGCAAGGAGGAGTCTACCAAGATCAAGATCAATCTCAAGATTTATTCCAAGGCAAGCCGTAGTCCTTTGATCATATTGAACCTACGATTTCAAAAGTATATTGTTTTATACAATTGCATGCTATCTTTATATAAATTGTTTTGTGATTAGTTATTACCTGTTGTCATTATGCCTCCTTTGATTATTTGAATGCCATGAATCTTTTGTCACCCTAGCGGGGATAATTTTAGTTGGACATATTCATATTGCCAACATGGGTAGCGTATTAACGATTAGTTCAGCTTAGATACGTTGGGTTTATCATCACATATGTCATAATGATTAATCTTGACCTAATGATATATGGAATCGTGGTGGTGTGCCACTCTTGTTAAAATTTGTGGGTACCATGACAGGGTGAGTCATGGGTCTTGGTTAAACACAATGGTTTTTGCTTGGGCGAGTGGTTGGTGGATAGTGGGGATGTGGATGGAACATGGATTGGATTTGTGGTAGTCTCGCCTGAGTAACTTGTCAAGGACTTAATCCTGTGTGCCATTGAAATGGGTCTTAACCGTACAACCACATGTCTGGTATAGAACAGACCTGGCTAACTAATTAGCAATGTCTTAATTTCGGTTCTATCGTGGATAGTGTGAGTTATGGGAAAAACATATTCTCACGGAGGCGCAAAAGGGGGGCCCTATTTGGTCGGATAAAGACATTCAGTGTTGAAACCTTAGCGGGCAGAACTGGGTTAAGAAGGAGCTTTGTGAAGGCCTTCTCACGTGCTCTAGACTTCTTACCTAAGGTAGTGAGCAGTGGTATCGACGGATGCCAAACAAACTAGAGAAGTCATGTCATGTGGGGAAAGTTGTACAACCTCTGCAGAGTGTAAAACTATTCGAATAGCCGTGTCCGCGGTTATGGACGTGCTCGAGGATTTCACACGGGAGATAGAGTTTCTTTAAAATGAGTCGGAGTGTGGATGGGAAGTTCACTTGATGAATATAATGTTTGTTTGGTGAACATGTCATTCACTCGGTGGTTTATGTCGATTGGTGAATTGGGGATTCACTTATCTTTGGTTTGGTTGGGAAGTGAATGGGAAAATTCATTGGTTGTTTCAAAGAAATTGTTTAATTATTTATTATTGTTTCAACTACGCATTTCAATCTATTTATTGTATTTATCGCAAATGCTGCTTTCTGCAAAAGAACCATACAACTAACCTTTGTCAAGCCATGCATAAATATTATTTGCATACATTTCCCTACGGTTTGCTAAGTACATTCAAAAGTACTCATGGCTTCGCCCTCGTTAATCGCCAGCTGATTTAATACCAAGTCGCTCAGAGTTCTTTCAAAGCAGGGACCATGAAGGTTTTGCGGATTAGGATGCGTTCTCCACTCGATTGCCTGTGGGCATGTTGATTGGCCTTTTGAAGAGTTTCGTTCCGCTGCAAGAGTTTATTTGTTTCTTTAGCCTCGTGTAAGTTAAGTAAACGCTGACCATAAGGTTCAGTTATTATTATTATTATTTGTACTCGAGATCTTTTAGTTAAATCAATAAATGGATGGTATTTCATCATCGCTTTCTGTGTGAGCTAGCTACTGATCTGGGACTAGTTCAGCATACACAGAGGGTTCTTGAGATGTATTTTCAGGTCCCGACAGTCCTCTAAGAATTCCCCATCTTTCTTTTAGTATTCCAAAACATCTCTCGATGACATTATGTGCAAAAGAGTGCTTGTAATTAAAAACGTCCTAGGGTGTTTCAGGATGTTGTCCAGATCTCCACTCACTAAGATGCTCAGGCTGGACTCTATAAGGTGTAAGAAGTCCCTCTCCATTTGGATATCGAGCATCACAAAGATAGTAGTATCCTATAAGTTCCAAATACCATTGTAGTTAACTTTTAATATAAAACCATCAACAAGTTTTCTATACTGATGTCATACCTCAAGGCATCCTTAACCCATTCCTTCTAGATATAGCATTACGAAGTACTCTAGAATCTGTCGCTGAACCCTCCCATCCAGGAAGGATGTAAATGAATTAGCCATCCTGTGAACAAACTCCTAGAACATTTGTCGACACATTGCCTTTCCGTGTTTGATATCTAGCCTTATCGATATCATGTATGTGAACATCTGTATATGTCCCATCAAGAGCACCAAGCCAATTCTGTTATGAAGATAATATTTTCAGAATTAGACACATTGGGAGATACAAATGAGGATTATTCATTTTACAATGTGTGTTTTTTTTTATATTTGTTTGTACCTCAAACCATTTCCATTTTTGGTTGGATGAGTTTGCACTAACTGGTTCGGGTTTCTTCAACAAAACATCGTGACAGCGCAAAATGGCAGCTAAGACTATGCGAAAGTTTCAACTAATTGTTTCCCTAGATCTAGCAAACTGCCTCTTAATCACTCTGTTTTTTACATTGTGCGCTATAATATGCAAAAAAAAAAACTTGCTACCATCTTCTCTATCGATGAATTCTTTGTGCCTTCTAATCTACCATTTGTAGATAGCAAATTACAAAGTAATGTGAAAGTTCTACGATTCATGCGGATATTTTTAATGCTTGCTAAGTCACCGCTGTAGATAATCTTGTACATATATATTTGTCGTGTTAAGTGCTTATCTAATGCATAGTGACCACCCACTTGATTTTTGTTTTATCATTTAATTGTACTAGATAGAAGACAAAGGCAAGTAAATTTCTCATCAATTCCATGTAAGAAGCCATAATAGATATCATCAATGGCAAGTTGGGATTCTCCATGCTGTCCATCTATAAATTATGGACAATAGCCAATAAATACAGATTACATCTTTGATAAAGCTATAAATCAAAAGCAGATATCAAAAAGAAAGAGAATGAGGCAACAAAATTACACATTGATGATACAATATCGCAAAGTTTAATGGTCATATAGAAAATTAAATTAGGCCAAGACATTAACCACTAAAGTTGTTGTGTTCATGTGTTAGGATTAGGTGTAACGACATGTATAATCATACCAATCTAATACAAAAAAAATAGGCATATTACATGAGATTTTGAAGCGTCTTCAGAACATACGCACATAAAGTACATGAGCACATATATGATTACCTAGATTTTGAAGTCAATGTGAAAAACCCAGTGAGCGGGCATTGCTTAGAACATAATCGTCACCCCTACCCCCTTTCTATTTCAGAATGCAAGACATCAAAATTTAGCAAGAACTCCAAAATAGGATTTCCTTTTCACCTACCCATCTCCTTCGGATGGGGATTTTTTTTTTTGTCTTGTGTATGCTGAAAACATTAGTATCTCATGGGAGGCAACGTGATGGATTTTGGGAGGTTAATCAAGAAAGTACTCCGAAATAGGATTGCCTTTTCACCTACCCATCTCCTCCGAATGGGGATATTTTTTGTCTTGTGTATGCTGAAAACATTAGTATCTCATGGGAGGCGACGCGATGGATTTCGGAAGGTTAATCAAGCAAAAACTCCGAGGCAGGATTGCCTTTTCACCTACCCATCTCCTCCAGATGGGGATTTTTTTGGTATAGCTAATCCCACGCCCAAATATGCAAGAATCACCGAGCAATCAAGCAAATTGATGTAACGAAGATTTGGCTGGCGGCGATTTGATTGCTCGGTGTCCTCTCTGATCTGAACGCCGGCGGTAATTTGGAGCGACCAGGTTTGGTGATTGCTCGAGTTTCCTTTTGTGATTTGGAGCGGTCAGACGTGATGGATTTTGGCTTGAGAAAAAGGGGAAAGGAGGAAAAAAAATCTAGATGGGGTTTTGACATCAAAACTTTTCGATCAAGAAAGCATATGAAAAAGATCAAATTGATGCAACGAAGGAAGGATTTACTCACTTGGATGGATAGAGTAGCTTGGAGTCTGGAGTCCTTTTGACCTAGATCACGGGAAAAGCAGTGTATATGGGTAGGGAGAGAAGATGATTTATCCTGAGAACCAAGGCATCGAACAGAGTGCGAGCCCGGGAGTTTTGCGCCGTCCACGCCAAAGATTTGGAGCGAATTTTTTTTCTGGTGAGATTCCTGTGGAACAGTAATCTAATAAAGCTACCTATTTCAAAGGTAATCCTATTCCCACAAACCACCGGAATCTAGTTACATCCAGTTACATCCGTAATCTTTCTTTCCTATGCTAAATTCTAGGTGATTGTACCAAACACGGGAATTAACCAAGATCGCCCTATGATTACTGGAAATCTCGACAACTTTCCTACTACCAAACGCCCCCTACAGCGGCAACTACTGCGGAATGTAGTAGGTGATGCGGTGGTTTCCAATTCGATCCACCAAGTAGCGAAATCTTTATCCAAGCTGATTAATTTTTATCGTTACGTAGGCGCGATCATTGTGCGCGAATAATTCAGGTGGTTGCCCGGCCGGAATCTCGTATTCTTATAAGGAGTATATATCATGGATTTACGTCAAAAAAAGTATATATCATGGAATTCTAGTACTCCATACTTTACTTAGTAGCTTACTTTTGGGCCGCCATCATTTCATGCGCGCATGATGTGAGAATTTTATACATGCAACCAATGTTTGGAGCCGAACAACTTCGCATATTGTGACTGTCTGGTATGTTCTCGTGTATATGTAGTAGTAGCCGAGTGAGAAACCGGTAGGTTGCTTACTCTTCAGAATGCTAAATAAATCGACCGTCTATTCTACCAGATCATCTCTACCGTAAAGAAAAGAAAAACATTCTGCTATATCTACTGCCTATTGTATGGTTACAAAGAGCGCTATATAATAGCGGACTATATAATAGTTTCACTATGACTTGTATCCTCCGACCTCCTGTGCCATCATGTGATCTGATCGATGGACGGTCATGCATGTGCGTGATTGATTGGTTGTACTCATCCTGCAAATGTGTGTATCTGTTTGTTTGGTTTGCCGTCCTGTCTACTTCGATCATGGGAGCCGTGCGCGCTGCTTGTCCGGCCCGTTGCATGCGCTGAATAAGCTAGGCTCACATGCATGTACTTTCAATGTTGTCATATGGCAACTTCTTGGAACATTCGAATGCTTATTTAAGATGGTGATTATCTGTTGCCGTGTCCAGTTCTCCTTGATATGATCATATTACATCGATATGGCCGGAGTTTGTAATGTGTTGATTCACAATCAATTGTGATAATATATCGGGATCCACTTTTTGTGGTGCTATATCGGGAGATCCACTCGACTGAATATCGGACGAAAAAGACTTATCAGTACTAGCGTGAGCATGCAGCTTAATTAGACAACCTGCGGGCGCGCGCACATGGAATTTCTTTTTCAAACCAGCTGCATGCAGCTGGGGCTTTACTAGTGGATCGAGTGCATAATTAACTAGCTAATATAAGTATCTCTCTCTAAAGATTTTACTCTCCAATCTGTCAAGGTACCGAGACCGGAAAGAACAGAGAACCAGATGAAGAGAGAGGGCGTGGAAGTAAGAGTTTTTGGCTTATTTAGCACTGTTTTGCGTCGAAATTGCAAAAATAGTTCTCTCCCTAGTGAAAGTGCAAAAATAGCACCGCGGTCGTGCCCACCGCCCTGCACGCCTAGAGGCGGACCCTCCCTTCGGGCAAGCTCCCCTTCGGCCGGACCCCCCATCTCCCAGCAATCAGCATCCATAGGCCATGGCACCGGCCACTGGCGTCCGGCAAGATAGCCGCGAGGAGGAGATGAGGTTGCTGGCGAGTGACTCGTGGTCGTGGGCTTTATTCCATTGGGTTTGGCCTGGCCGACTGACGCATTAGTCCTCATGCCTCCTCATTTTCGTGGGCTCAACGCTAATGGCCTCCTCAAGACCTCCCTCCTCCCCAACTCTCCTAACCTTAACCAAGCCAAGGCGAGGCGCGGGCGTTGGGCGCGCAGCGGCCAAGGAGCGAGACGAGGGCAAGCAGCACGTGGCGCACGACGAGCCAGCAAGGTCTGGCCAGTGCGTGCGGTGAGCCGACGAGGCCAGAGCAGTGTGCACAGGCCGCGACTCTCACCTCCCAAGGCACGCGGTGACCAGCAGCCAGCTCAGTCCTAGGGTGCGCGGTGGTCAGCTGCCCAGCTCCCACGGCGAGTAGCTGAGTGCTGAAGAGTGTGTTGATTATCGTGTTGATTTAGTCCGCATGTTATAGCAATTGACATCAATTATTAATGTTGCTAAGCTTCACTTCGAAAACAAACATATGGTTGCTAATGATACATCTTTATTCTTTAAAATTAAAACCATCTTTGATGCAGATCTTAGTTTCTAGGTTATGATAATGTACAATACGAGTACATAATATAAACTAAAAATTGAATTCAACATCGATGTAATATATCTCATTTTGCTAGAAATTGAGAATTTGATATGTTGTGGTAGTTGGTTGAATGAATAATGAATTACTGACATCAAAGTAATATATCTGCATTTTTCTTGAAATTGAGAATTTGATATGTTGTGATAGTTGGTTCAAATTGGACATTGATATGTTCTGTGTGGATTGTAGTTGAGAAGTATCACAGGAGTTGTCAAGGCCGGTGGGGGGCTTGTTAAGATGAGCAAGCAAGGCGGCATAAGACGGCGAAAAGCTCTAAAAGTAAGTGTCTAGGTGATAAATCTTTAGTCTTTACTCTTCACTTGTAAAAATCAAATGGAGTATTGAAATGTGTTGTCAGTGGTTGTTTGTTTGATTTGGTAGAAATGAATTTGAAGATGTATTTGTAACACCCTGGCTATGCGAAAGCCAAGGTGCTACCTAAACTTCTAACACAAAACAACAATAAAAGTTGTTTCCATCATTCTATCATCTACTAACAGCAAAACTTCCACACACAAAGGTACTGTTACATTAAATAACCTAAATTTCAGCAAGCATGTAAACTCTAAATTTCAGATTATAATGTTTCATTCAAGAGGAACAAAATCATGAAACCAATTATTACAAACCATAGTTCTCAAATGAAAGATAGTCACATAATTATTATCTAAATTGTGAAATAAGTGATGTAGTGAGTTTTTTCATGTGGACTATTCCCTTTCCAAAGCGTGTCATCCTCAAAGTTCACCTAGAACAAAACAAGACTTGTAAGAGTGAGTCCACGACTCAGCAAATACAATTGAATAACATATGAAGCATCGAATCAAGATAGGTCATTCACAATATTTTGAATACATGAGAAAATGTGATGCATTGGATGCCAGTATGAAAATGATAACCACTTCACTTTTGCATGTACCGGTATAGCCAGTGAAACACCCGTCGGTGTTCACTCAGGCCCGCATTATCAAAATACGGGGATCCAATGCCCATATGAAGAATCTTTCATACGGGGATCCATTTGCCCATATTGGAATGATTGGACGTTCATTACCCACTCCCGTGGGTGAGACATGAATGCTTAAAATGAAAAGAATAAAATAATTGCATTATCTCATAGAAGCAAATTGATATCAACAATGAACATAATCATGTAAGAACGGAAGTACTCATCATCTATAGAATTCAACCATGACATACTCATACAATTGATTTGAACCAAACAAACATTCAAGATAATTCAATCTGTAATTGCCTCAACCGCTAGACGGATGACGACGAAAGGAGGACTCTATCCCCGGTTCTCACCACCACCTAGCATTCGTAAAGCATACTAAGAAAACCTTTCAATTGCACAAATCTTAGCAATAAAACTAAATGAACTCATTCGCTCCTATTCGCAACTCGAAACAATAACATTATATTGCCAAGTCCCAATCTGTCCAAAACAGATGACCACCAAAGGAAAACCATAACTTTTGATTGGAAACTCCAAAAATCATGAACTCAAGTTCTCTGGAATCTACACATACATACCCACAAATTCTTAGGTGACCGGAAGTTCAGATTATTTCATCTAAACCTTTGTTTTTACCTTCGAAGATAGTTCTGTCATCTTCGGTACTACCGACTTAGAAGTTACACATCTTTTAATTAGTACAACCAAACTCAATGATCTAAGTCATTCTGGAATCTACAGAGAACTAGAGTCTATAGTAAATTTATTCTAATTTTTTTGTTGTGCAACAAAAGTTGCTAACATAGTAATCTTTCCCAACTGTCCCTAACAGAAGAACATAACTGTAACGAACAATTCAAAATCCCATAAGTTTCGTTATACTTGTCCAAAAAATGTGAACTTGGACTCTCTGGAATCATTATTAAGTTATCTATCTATGTCATGTAGACCAAAAGTCCATATTCATCCATTTCCAAACCTTTATATGCAAAACTATGTTCGCTGCCCGAATCCCAGAGACTAAACAGGCACCCGGATTGCAAAAATCATAACTAAATATCTACCCATCCAAAAATTACGAATCAAGACTTTACAGAAAGCTAATGAAATTCTCTACCTATCTCTAGGAGACGCAAAACCCTAGTTTTGCACTGAACTAATCCAAAACTATAGATCAACAGGATTACAGATTACCCAATCTATTGCACGAATCTCTACCGACAGGAAAGACTGAACACAAAAGAGGAGAAAATTGATTGCTACCCTTGGAGAACGAGATGATGAATGTGGAGACCCAGCAAGGCTCCTTCCTTTCCTTCTTATTTTTCTTCTCTCCTTCTTCTTCCTTTCTCTTCTCTTCTTCCTTGGCCGGCAGCAAGGGGCAACATGGCTTAGCCAAGGAGGGCAGCATGGAGGGGGTGGCAGAAGGGGGAGGACGTGCTGTAGTAACGGTGGCACTACAGTGCTTAGTGCTACAGTGCTAGTGTCTAGGGTTTGGCTTCCCCCTCCTCTTAAGCCAATTGCCCACTTGGGCCAAAAAGCTATGGGCCGAAGGCCCGAGGTCTAATAGTCCTTCCAAAATTCTGAATTTTTCCTTTCTAAATCTATTTAATTTTAGTATTAATCACTTATTTGTTTTAGTTTTAAATGGGATGTTACAGTATTTTAGCAAATTTTTTAGCATAAGCACTATATAATCCTCTTTGGTCCACTCTTGTGACTCTGCCCTACCTAAAATTTAGTTCTGTGCATGCCCCCTGTTGCATCGTGGCTGCATGGCAAGAAGCGAGCACAATGCAAAAAACACTACTTGACACTATTTGCAAACACTATTTTACACTGTTTCCAAAACTATAGATGTCACATTTCAGTGTCGTATCCCCGTTATAGTACTCCGGTGCCGTGTACCCTCTTTCATGTGTGGAAAATTTATATGTTAATAAATTGATTTCACTCAGATATAACAAGTATATTTTTTTGTAAAGGAAAGATATAGCAAGTATAATCACATCGTATATATGTCTTTGGTGTAAGGAACTATCTAACTGCATACTAAATGGAAAAACAATGAATTGGAGGTGTGATTGTGTGAAGTTTCGATCTTACAGTGAAGACGCGCATGACGGGGCGCGGTAGGTGACACATGTCGCCTGCTGGCTCGTTCGCGATGTCATTTTTGCACTTTCGTTGGGAGGAGGCTATTTTTGCAATTTTTATGGGAAACAATGCCAAATAAGGCAAAAACTCCGGAAGCAACATTAGCTCCCTTTTGGTTCAATCCTACTCCCTCAAGTCACTCTTTCTCTGGAATACATGCCGTCAAACTCTATTAATTTTGACCAAATATATTATTTAAAATGTACGGTTTGGATATACAAAAATGACACAAGTGAATTTGTCGTGAAAAACACTTTCATAATATTGCACTTTTAAAGCTTTTTTTTATATATGATAAAAGAATTTAGTTGTCAAGTAGCATCTTGTTGACTTTGAAAAGTCAAAATGTCACTCATCTGTGAGTGGAGGGAGAAGTATATTCTTCCAAAAACCACTAAAATGTTAAGATAGATAACCACTACTTTTGTAGACTCAATGACCACTACCAATGAGAGCTGAGCGTTGCTAAATTGGCAAGGGTGCCGTCATGCACTCCAGCCCGCCTGCGTTCGACTTTAGGTCGACACACGTGCTCACCAGTAATTTAAGTGAGGAGGATCGAAGCATACCTCGGTTGGCTAGGGGCCTGGGTGAACGCCCAGCCCGTCCTGGTTCAATCCTATGCGATCGCACTCACATGCCTCACCAGTTTAATGGGAATAGGGTACACACGCGTGTGCGTTTAGTGGAAAAGCGTGTGTACACGCTCTGTGAGGCCTTGGTGCCTCTAAAACATTCCCAGCGTGTGTGAGAGGACGCGCAAGCGCGTGTGATAGTGTGAATAGGGTGTGAGTTGAGTGTGTGTCTACCTTGTACCTAAAAAATGACCACCGACAGTAGTGTAGCTGATGCTTGCTTGCCTGATTAATTCAGAGCTGAGTAGTCGTCATACTATAACACTCAGGACACATGTCATGCCTAGTCGTGCAGTGTGGCTCATCAATAATAGAGAGATGATGTATGCGTGCTTCAATTCGTGGAATGTTGTATGTACATCAGACCGGATTTTTATCCAGACCATGAGTCTTATGATTAGTAGGTAGCTCACATAGTACAATATCGATGAATATCACATCTATACATTTGTTTAAGTAAAAGAGTACTTAATATTACATAAACAATCGGAAATATGCCTTAAGACCAAGTTCTTACATAATGGGCCGATAGGCCGACTAGTCCGAAAGAGTAAATAGCAGCAGAAGATAAATAAACCAAATGGAACATCCATGATCTTCCACAGCCAATCGACTAAGGTTACGACCTAGTTATCACCATCATCTTTATTTCCAAAGCTAGACGCATATATAGACCTAATAGGGTTGTTGTCTCCTATTACTCGTAGTCGAATCTCCTCTTTTACCATAGCGGAAATAGCCTCATCCATAGTAGGCAAGTTTGCCAAGTGAAACATGGCAACCCTCCTACTCTCAAACTTTGGGTTCAATCCCTTCAAAAAAATATGTAACATGTCTGCGTCGCAGCCACACCCTGCCAGCCTCAACATCACCAACACATGTTAAATGCAGTGGGTCATAGTGATCTAAGCTTGCCCATAGTTGCTATAGTTCACTAGCATACTCCTGGATGGTCTTTTTGTCTTGTTGTAAGGCCTCCACCTTATCCTGGACCTCCACCATCATCATCACATTTTCTATCCCGAGTACATGTTGCTCAGTGTTTTGCACATTGTCGGTGCACTCTGCATCATCTCCACCATCCGAGTGATGGATGGAGACATTGAAGTTAGCAACCAACCCACCGCCAAAAAGTTGGTGGTGTTCCGTATCATCCAATCCATACTCGCCTTGTTTGTAGGCTCAACACAAGTCTCCCACAGGTAGTGTTCCACCCCATTCGTTCTCAGAATTAGCTGAGCCTTTCTAGACCAACTTAGGTAATTCTTACTTCATTCTAAGTTTACATCATTCGGCATTAGCTCCAGCTTTAATTCAGATGACACCGCACCAGTCCTCGGACCTATCATACCCATCGCGAAGAGGTCCTGTAACATGCTTCTCATGTCACCTTATGTGACCAGCGGGGAAGAAGTCTCAACAATTGCCTTCATCTTCTCCTCTAGCGCCTTCATTTGCGGCTTCTTCCTCCTCCGTCACAGCCTCAATCTCTAGGGGTCATCTTCTCAAACAAACAGAGCAACGCTAATCACTACCAAGATATACCGTACGTATCTCCCACGATCACGGCAATCCTTCACGTATCAACGTTCTGTCGAATCTCAATAGCTGACTTCACGGTTACCCAAATCTTGTAGAGCTGTAATATCAAAGGTTTTTTTCCCTGAACAGAGAACTTATTCTCCCTTATTCTCTCTTCGGCCGACAACTCTTTTCTTCCTTTGCCAATTTCTTTTCTCTTACGAACACGACTTCTCTTCCTCAACAAATGAAGAAGACTTCTCCCTTCTCTCCCCTTCTTCCTCCTTAGCGACAGCAACCAGTGCACACCCTAGAGGAGGTGACGGGTTCCCCGGCTCACGCCCGCTAGGCGCGGCGGTGGTGACAGCCCTCACGCTCCTGAGCGGCGGTGGCTGCCTGCGCAGGGCGGCTCGCACGGCGGTGGCGACCCACACGCCCACGAGGTAGAGTCGCGGCGCGGCCTTAGCGATGGCGGCGGCCTGCGCGGCGGATCTGGATAGCGTGACCTGAGCGACAATGGATCTGGACGACGCGACCCAAGCAGCGGCGGCGGATTGAATCTGAGGTAAGTTTAGGGATTAGAGTTTGGCTCTGATACAATGTGAAATTTCAGGAAGAATTGTGTGTAGTCACACAAGACCCCACACCATTTATTTATAGCTTAAAGATCAAATCAGACTCTATGAGATCCTAGACATGGAAGTAGTACACACCCTATTGTAAAGCACTCGTACTCTGCGTTGCATAAGGGATCTTAAAAGTAGTATTTTCCATGTTCTCGAAAATAAAACTCAAAAGCGGTGCATGATTGATTTTGCGGGAAGCATTTGCATCAGATACAAGCAACAAGCCATGCCGTGCATTTGCCAGTAGATCAATGCCTTTGTCGCCATGCTTCGTTGGAGATCTTCCGAGGACACCATTGTCGACAGTTGAGTCGTCGATCTTACGAAATAAAAGAGAAAAATAACGCGATATTTCCTAGGAGAGAATAGGGCCACTCTTTATTGATATGAACTGGATTTACAGGGGGTGCTTACGACCCGACTAGGAACTAATTCTAATTACACTAAGTATGAAGATTGCTATGCTAACCAATCAGACTTAAAGTACGAATCGAAGGCTGATCGGAATGCTCTAATCTGATGATGTTGTTTTGCTTGTCTCAGATCGCCCTTTGGTCTTCTGCGCTCCACCCTTAAATAACTTCCGAAGAGGTGACAGTTACTCCTGGAGAAGGCGTCCCTGGTGAAGCGTCGCAACTGGTCAGAGCGAGGCGTCAGTTGATAATGTACCAACTGCTCTGCGGTTAAGTGTCTGTGAGACTCTCAACCGTACGGTAGTTGTTATCAGTGTCTTAGGACTTTGTAACATCGCATGGAATGGAGCATGTAGCACGTGTTCTATTCATCACACGGTAAAATATATATCTGGAATCAGATCTAGATGTCAGTTCATAGATGTTCCGAGCAGTTATCTGGTCGGAGACTAGATACGGGACCTTGTCTGACCAGGGTACCCCTTATGTAACCTCTGGAATCCTCACAACCAGTGAGGTCGTTAGCCTTAGGGGTTACGACTATAAAGACGTATTATCTTTTATTATGTATTAAAGTAATATATAGATGTTTTTAATCCTCGTCAACCATGACGCGGAGCTAGGACCAGCCAAACAACGACAAGAACAATGAGATATTTCAATGCCATTCTCAGGAGCAGTAGGTCAACGATGCTCTGCCGCTACTGGCCTCAACTAGGAAAGCGCCTCTGTTCTGTGCCGTGTATATATGAACAGAATCGTCCAAGATCTCACCTTGCTATTGCTAGTTAGCTTTTACATGCACGACGTCGAGAGGGATTTGTTGCGATCATCATGGACAAAGCACGTTGATTAGAGGCTACAGAAGCTCCTATTATTTGTTCTATGCTTCGACATGGACAGAGTGCTTTTCTGATCGTAACAATTAGCTATAGCCGATGTACGTGTACATGTTTCCTCGGAAGACAAAAAAGGACTGGTATATACTGGCCTATGTAATGGCTTGTAGTCAGGGGACACAACAGAGGGCGCTCCCTAAAGTTAAGATTGCTAACTTCAGGGCCTACATAATATTGGCCAGTGGGATGAATTTCGTGAACAAAAGGAGAAGGATATATACGCATATATACAAAATCCTCCCCCTTTTTTAATTGTTTTCTACAAATCTTATGTGTTCTAAACTGTTACGAAACCTAATTATGAGCAAAAAAACTAAATCGCCTCTGGAGGGCTTCACCTCTGTGAACTATAGATATGAGGACCCTCCATGTACATATGACATACAGATGAATAAAAGAAATTGGTTCTCCTCTATGCATTGTGTCTATCTTTGGTGTTTATTGTGTGATTGGATTGGTTGTCTCTCGACTATCGTATCAATTATTCAACACGTTATCAGCACAAAGCATTCTTCTGGCCAAATCGGTACGTTGAGGGGGGGCCCGGGCGTTGAGGAGGAGGCGGCCGGGCGTTGAGGTCTGTAAGGAGGCGGCTGGGCGGGAGGAGGGGGCGGCGGTTAGGTGGGAGGACGGGGACGGCAACTGACCCTGAGGGGGGGGGGGGTTGGGAAGAGTGGGGATTGGATCTGGAATTCTAGATCTGGTCGTGAGCGCTAGAGGAGTGTTGGTGGCTTCACTACTTGGTGTTGGTGGCGGCTGGGAGGGAGTCGAGTGACTACCGACTAGGCATTTGGGTTTTAGTCTGAGTGTTGGACCCACCTGTTGATGTATGTCGCGGGTAAACGGGTGAAAGCATCTAGACCCCTAAAAATGATTTTGGTAATTAATGTCAATAATGTGTTAAGAGACTAACATGTGTGTTAAGATGTTTAAAGGTTTAGTCACGGAGCTTGAATGATGATATGGATGTAAGAAATGCAAAGGTGATAAAGATCGACATAGCTGAAGGCAAAGGTATCATTTAGTCTAAGGATCATTTTGTAGTATTTTACCGGTCTCGGTGTTTGAAGAATAGACCGGATTTATAGGCTAGACACTGTAGTATTAAGAGGGATCATAGCTAGTAGCTTGAATATCTATTTATATGCCATATTGATCTACTGGGATTCATGCATTGCACTTATTTGTGCTTCTGGAATTCTGTTCAGAATAATCGGTATGACCGCAAGTGATCAGCGGTATTACCGCAAGTCGGTAATGCCAAAATCTATATGGTGGTACGTGTTTTTCAGAGCACATTTTTTTGGAAGTTTTCTTGAAATCCCAAAATCGGTATGACCGCATTTGATGAGCGAAATTATCTCAAGTCAGTAATACCGAAATCTAATCAGTAGTATGTATTTTCCAGTGAATATGTTTTAGGAATTTTTTCTTGAACTATACGAATGGTATGACCGCAACTCTTGAGCGTTACTACCGGAATACGGTAGTACCGAGTTTTACTTGGCGATACAATATTTCCAGAGAGGGTGTTTTTCTTGAGTTTTTCAATCCTCTGGAAATCGGTAATACTGATATAGTCGAGCGGTATTACCGCTGTGCGATACTACCGATTTATAGTTGGTGGTAGTACTACACCTTTTTCGTAACGACTAGTTTAGAGCATTAAATGTAACAGTTTCGACAGTTGATCATGGACATCGGTAATACTGAGTTTGCATGGCGGTATTACTGTAAATGCTGAAAAGTCCAGGAACTTTGCTCAAACGGCTAGTTTTGTGGCTAAAGACTATAAATACACCCCCACCTACACCAAGCCCAAGACCTTTTGGCCATATTGAATACACGTGAGGTTTTGGTGCTCTCTCTTCTACTCATTTGCATTGAATTCCTATTTTGAGGTAGTTGAGAGCTATTCAAGTTGTAGGACCGAAACAGGCGACTAGGGGGGGGGTGAATAGGAGCTGAAAAACTTTTCACAAAGAATGGATTCAACTTTTTAATTTCACTCCAATAGCTATGAGAGCTATGAAGATCAATAACTAAGCACAGAGGAAGCCTTGTATTGAATCCACTCCAAACCCCCAAAGCTTAGCAAACAAAACCGAGGAAGTGCTGCTGAAATCAAGGAAATCAGAACTACCACAGTGTAACCAGCGGTACTACCTATAATCGGTACTACCACAGGCAAATGAAAGGTACTACCGATTGTCCTGGAGTTCGTCCTGACAGCTAAAAAACCAAAACAAAAATTAGCACAACTTTTGATCTACAAGGGCAAACTCCGCGAAACTTGAGACACACCTTCTCTAAGATATTAGGAACCTATTCCAATCAAAAATCGCAGAGATCCATGCAAAAGTTCCTATCTTTTTCAGATTGAACGAAGGGTGCTCCAAAAACCAACGTAAATACCAAAAGAAGATCTGAGACTTGCTTGTGGGTGAATGATCAACAAGTTGGCCTCAGATGTATACCCACATGTCACAGCAAGCCAAAACACAGCAGGAGCACAAGAGAAAACTCGCAGATCAAGAAAAGCGCCAAAATCATCAAATAGAGAGGATGAACACAAAGAGACTCATCTTGTGAAATCATAGATGGATGATTGATGGTTTATAGCCACTCCAATCTGGAGGACAAAGTTCTATCCAAGAGCACACACTCAATCCAACTCTAGAACCGTAGCTCTCACCTTTCTCTCCAAAACCCTAACACCAAATAGGGCACAACAGAATAGTGTTTGGCTGGCTCTCCTCCGGCTGCCGCAGCCCATAGAGCACACAACACCCCTCTATTTATATGGAGGCTAGCATATAAGGAATATTCCATTAGGGCACCCATTAAACCCTAACACACAAATGGGTTAACACACGCACGCATCTCAAAGCGCCGTCTTCATCAACGATTGACCTAAACCGCTTCAACATGCGCCGACTCGCGCCGCGGTTTAGCCAAAGGTCACCAAGGCGGTATTTGATGAAATGACCAAAATACCCCTTCTCGAGCCTTCTCCAAAAGACCGAATCCATAGATTGTGAAGCAATCCCATGCTTCGCCACGTGTAGGTTGATCAACGGCTCCATGTCGGGAAGTCTCTCCTGTTCGGATTCCACTGGCACCATAGCACTTGCACCGACTCCCGCGCTGCTTGATCCAACCAGTCGCACCGAACAGCTCGTTCGGTCATCCTTGTCCATTCTGCGCCCCGTTTGAGTCCTCTGACCTCACCCGACATCCTTGATCGTTCTGGACCTCAGCTCTCCAAGCTTAGTCCCGATCCACCTCGCCGTTGACCGTCATTGACCTGCAAGCCACCTGCACAGCAATAGACCAAGAAACCATTTTCGAGAACAAGTTCTTCACAACTTGACCCACGTTAGCCAAAACATGCATCATGCAACACATATGCACTGATGAACATGAACTTGACCTAACCCAAAATCAAATCTCCAAGAAATTTGACAAACAACACATTTCATTTCACAAGCGGTACTACAGCCATATATCCACCGGTATTACCGCAACACGGTCATACCATTCCAACAACAGCGGTACTACCGCTCTTCAGAGAAATCCAAAATCTCCCAAAACATCTCCTCTGGAATTTCCATACCACTCACAATCGGAGTTACCACCAATGCGGTATTACCGCCGTTAAACACGCGGTTATACCGCTCCTCAAGGAAACCAGAGCTCAAATACACCTTCTCTAGAATTTCGCAACCACCATCTAAAATACGGTGTTACCGCATCGCGGTATTACCGCCATTAACCCTGCGGTATTACCTCAACACGAAATTGCTCAAAGGCCTCAGAACAAAACCCTTAGCCACGTGGACGCACCAAATCACTCAGCCGTTCGGACCGCGGGTCTTAGCCGTCAGATCTTGGGCACTGTTCGGCGGTCCGAACGTCCCCCTTGATCTCAACCGTCCGATCTCAATCGGACGACCCAAATAACCCTTCAAGTTCGGAGGTTCGAACGTTCCCTTTGATCTCAACCGTCCGATTTCAATCCGACGCTCAAAAGGTCCCTTTACTTTCGGTGGTCCGAACGTTCACCGCAATCAGGACCGTCCGATTTCAATCTAACGACCAAAGCACCAAAGTGACTTACGGTACTACCGCTCAACACTTGCGGTCATACCGCCCGTCGGTAGTACCGTGGCTACAATGCCGGTACTACCGCAAAACCTGACACTTGCTGATTTTCACAGAATTCAACAAACTCTCAAAGCAGTTGCCAATTGTTTCATCATCCTAAGATCATGAGCATGTCCCCATGACATCCACAATGTCCTCATGACATCCACACAAGTGCATTGCATCATTAGTTGATCATTCTTGGCACTCGATATTCTTCAAGCGAGTGCAACGATTCATTACTCTTTGTGCTTGCTAGCACCTAGACGGCTTGGAGAAGAAGTTTGCGCGATGAGCTTTTCAAAGAAGATTGTGAGGAGTCCCGACAACGGATTGTGAGGTGGTGTAGTTGTGCTCACCACCTCCGGAGAGGAGAAAGTGCAACTCTAGCGATCGAGGGTTAAGGCTTAATTTGTGGAGCCAACTTGATTCGTTCAAGTTTTCTCAACGTGGACTAGTAAAGACCGGCAAGTCTTCGATACCATGGGAAAAAAATTCATTATTTTCATTGTGGTTTACTCTTGTCTTTACTAATTCAGCATTTACGTTTCTAGGAATTTACTTGTGTAGATTTGCTTAGCTAGAATTGTATCTACTTTTGACAAGCTAGAATTGTATCTAGTTTTGACATAAACTCATAATTATCTTAAAAAGCATAGTTATTCTTGTTTTGTATTTGTGTTAGGAAGCTTTGTTAAGACAATCAACTTTAAAATTGTTAATTAGTTGAAAAGTTTTAAAAACCTCCTATTCACCCCCCTCTAGTCGGTTATCCTTAATCCTACAACGGACGAAACAGGCACAGGTGGAGCTCACCCATGCCCGTGCCCGTTTACCCGACGGGCATAGGGTTGCCTCGATTTGTATGCCCATGGGCAAAGAAAACACCCTATGCCAAGCTCCATTAGGGTATTTGCCCGTGGGCACGCGAGTAATTGAGCACAATTGCCATCCCTAGGTGGGCTTGGCCTGCTCGCGGGACACAAGGGAAGGGAAAGGAGAGGGAAAGGGACGGGCTGGTTGGGCCGTGGGAAGGAGGAAGGTGGGCCGACGGTGGGATGTGGCCCCAGGGGGGAGAAGGGTTTTAAAATTTTAGTTTGAAATTTCAAGAATTGATTTGAATTTGAATTCAAATGCTTAGGTGGTTTTCACACAATTACACTTTTAGATTTTTGCAAATCCAAATTTTGAGACAAGGAATTTTTTTAAACTTCTAAATTGCAAGGCAAAGCTTTTTAAAATTTTGAAATGCAACCAAAGTTTTCGAAATTCATGCAAATTTTAAACTTGTTCAAAATTGGGTTGTTACAATGTACATGCCAGTCCCGGCCACTCTTAGTTGTTGCTCAAGTTGGAGTTGATATACTCCCGCTGTTTTTAAATACATGACGGTTGACCAAGCGTGCAGTCAAATTTATCTAACTTTGACTAATAATATATGAAAAACTATTTAGATTGATCATGAGTGAATAGTATCATTAGATTTGTCATGATAAATATTTTCATAATATAATAATTTTGTAATTTTTTACTAACAAAATCATATGAAAAGTTATAGTCAAAGTTATACGTCATGTTTTAAAAAACAGAGGAAGTATATATGAGCCCGCAGCTATATAGCACCTCTTAATTGGCAGCTTCCTCATGTCGGTCAAGTGCTGATATTGATATGGTCCTTGTTAGTTGTCAGGTCACATGCTAGGTAGCATTCTGTTTTTCATTTTTTAGAATCCCCATACAGATATTGGTTGTTAAGAGAACCAACCACCCACGGGAAGAAGGGACGGTGGAACACCGGAATCACCGCGCACTTAATCTGGGATTCTTAGTATATATTTGGATTTGGATATACATTATTTGGATTTGGATATACATTGGATTTTAAGCGGAACACTGAATCCTCACTAGTATAGCTATATGTTGGGTTCTAGGTTTGCACAAAACTATTAGCACTTTGTGCAGCGACGAACTAAAGATCAAAACAAATTTAGAAGGACACTACTCACTACTTCTGGTTGCACACCCTGTAACGCACAAACTTAGCTCTTGGACCGTCAGTTATACATCTGTCGTCACCACCGGACCCAGCCGCAGTAAGCTCATAACGCACCAGCAATTAGCACCTCATCTGCTGCTTTCGTATATGCTACGCTGCCGTATAATTGAAATCGTTGTCTCGCTAAGTAGTATCGTAGCTAGCAGCAGACAACAACAATAAACCTTTTAGATAGATCTAATCTAACCAAATTAAGTAGGCTAAGTAGGTTATAGACTGCAGACATACTATTAAATTTTTTTCCTTTTAAAATGCTAGGCAGGTTCGCCGAGTCCATCCTCCGTCCGACTTTGTGAGTTGTCTTCGCATTGAAGTAATGAACAACGTACCTGTACTAGTACAAACTTTAAATTTTTTTTATAGATATATATAGTACAGTTCTGATTCTTTTTGAATTGTGTCTAGGACTACGCTAGCTACCACAACAAGAGATAAGTACTCAACGATTAGTAATTTCCTGGAGTATCTGATTAGACGCATGGCGACCGTTCGGCACGCCAACGAATTGCCACTTTGCAGGATTAATAATTATGTGCTAGTATTACTGTGTTGGATCGATACGCATAGTATATGCATGCTTCCTGGAAGACTGGCCGTACGAATGCGTCAACGTTAGTTGAGTGTAGTATATGCATGCATTATTAGCTCATGATGTTTCTTTGACCCATCGTTTAGCTGTCCTGTCTGTATGCTTGCTTTGTCTCGTCGGGTGTGGATGGAATCCGCTGATTAATTTGTTCGTGACAATTTTCTATCGATCAGCTGTCACAGTCTGATCGACCGTATATATTCTACTTTACCATCTCTACCGTAAAGAAAAGAAAAACATTCTGCTATATCTACTGCCTATTGTATGGTTACAAAGAGCGCTATATAATAGCGGACTAGCCCTTGTCTCTTGGCACTGCGGTGTGAGCTCAAGGCTAGCTCAAGGCCCGTTTACGTGTAGCTGTTCGATCTACTTGCTTCCTTCTAATGGCTGAGGTTAGTTCTTCTAATTACTTGTCTACATGAGATCTCGTTTCGTGTGGAGATCATGCACCGACTTCTAACTACAAGTTTATAACAGGAGTACTCTAGTTCCCCCACAAGATGTACATTAATTTCAAACACATGCACGACCGTAATATGGTCAATTGTTAGCCGTATAAGGATTAACGCACACATGTACTAATATGTATATGCCACACAATAATTAATAATGCATGCAGAGTTGCGATCAGGTCTAGTCAAGTGAAAATTTAAGTTTCTTCGTGCAGCCCAAGGAAATCACACTAATCATAGAAGTTGACCTCGCCTGTGAATGGTCCCACAAGAAGATTCAAAAGGTTCTATGCAAACTCCAAGGTACAGTGGTAGCTAGCTAGTATTGTCAATCCATTCCTGTCTATCTAGATTGACTTCTTTGTAAACATTAATTGTATCATATATATATGTATGTATACATGCAATCTTATATATGTATGTATACATGCATGCATGGCATCAGTGAAGCAGAACATCAAGAGCATCGCTTTCGACAGCAAGAAAAACACGGTCACCATCACTGGCCCCTTCGACAAGGACAAGGTCTCCCACAAGCTGTGGTGCAAGGCGGGATGTGTGATCAAGAGCATCAAGGAAAAAGAAAAAGAAAAGCCACCGGCCGTTAAAGAAAAAGAGCCGGTGGCGACCGCCAAGGCGTCGGCGTCGGCGACGGTGAACCTGGGGTTCACGCAGGTGTGCGTTCTCTGCTACCCCTGGCCGTGCAGCGACCCCATGAGCCATTGCTCCCAGTCTAAGCAGATCAGACACTGCGAAGGCGTGCCCGCCAAATGGATCAACGATGCCTGCTCGGGGCCTCCGTGCTGCCGACGCGGGTGTGGCAATTCGTGCGGGACCGGGGGCGGCGCGTACGGCTGCCCGGCGAGGCCGGCGCGACCGTGCTGCCCTGGGCCGTCGGCGTGCAGAGGGTTCATGGGCTGACGGGTCGTCCACGAGGAGAAGTTTCACTATGGAGTGTACCCTCCGACCTCCTGTGCCATCATGTGATCTGATCGATGGACGGTCATGCATGTGCGTGATTGATCGGTCGTACTCATCCAGCAAATGTGTGTATCTGTTTGTTTGGTTTGCCGTCATGTCTACTTCGATCATGGAACCGTGCGTGCTTCTTCTAAGTGTAGTTTGTCCACTGTATAATGTGTGTGTGCGCTGCTTGCCGGGCCCGTTGAATGCGCTGAATAAGCTAAGCTAGGTTCACATGCATGTATTTACAATGTTGTCATGTTGTAACTTAATTATTGGAACATTCGAATGCTTATTTAAGATGGTAATTTGTCTGATACCGTATCCAGTTCTCCTCGACTTGATCATATTACATCGATATTCACAATCAATTGTGATAATATATCGGGATCCACTTTTTGTGGTGCTACATGGGGAGAAGAGAAGCGAGCATCATAATAGCTTGATAAAAATATATTTAGTCTAAAAGGACCTTAGCAGCCAGCCATTCACTCGACTGAATATCGGACGAAAAATTGTACTCCCGTTGAAGTATGATTGTAAATCTTTGTTAAAACTCCGAGTTGATTTCAAACAAATGCTTGATGCACACACTATCACTCGGAATTTTTGTAGTTGGCATGAAAAGGAGGATATTGGGCTTGTGTGGGATATTGAAACCTAAGAGTCATAGAAAAATGGTCTAAACAAGAGTCATGGTAGACAGTGTGGCATATCCTATGTCAAGGCCAGAAGCAAATTAGCATTTTGGGAGATGATTAAAGTAAATTGCATGATTATTATCTTTATTCAGTTTATATGGAAAATGATATTTACACTATTGTCGATACCCATACTATTGGCAACCACAATCATTACTGCCCACGAAGAGCAACTGACTTGTGTCTTCAGAAAATTGTTAACAGCCAGTATGCGAGAATGCACACGACAAATCGACGGCCGCTTGACACAGTCACACATATGCCTTGTTTTGGCTATGCACTGAAGCGTGCCATACTCATCGGAAATAACACATGCATAAATTGGTAACTGCGGTCTGCAACTGCATCACCACCAGAAGCCATATCACTTGCTTGAAACAAATATAGCTCCTGAAAGAAAAATGACCTATTGGACGTTGTTGATCCTGAATGATCTAAATTTGGCCATGATGCTTCTGGCATTACAAATTAAAATAAGATATACAATTTATCACCCTTAATTAAATATGGTGTTTCTGTTGAACAATACATATTCACGTCGAATATATACTATTGGGTGATTCAACTATATTTGAAGCCCAAAAGAAAATTTATTATTTTCGTGTAGATTAACTATGGTCAAATATTTTATGTTACAACATTATATTTAAGTTTCTGAAGAGATAAGTACAGTTCTGATTCTTTTTGAATTGTGTCTAGGACTACGCTAGCTACCACAACAAGAGATAAGTACTCAGCGATTAGTAATTTCCTGGAGTATCTGATTAGACGCATGGCGACCGTTCGGCACGCCAACGAATAGCCACTTTGCAGGATTAATAATTATGTGCTAGTATTACTGTGTTGGATCGATACGCATAGTATATGCATGCTTCCGGGAAGACTGGCCGTACGAATGCGTCAACGTTAATTGAGTGTAGTACATGCATGCATTATTAGCTCGTCATGTCTCTTGGACCCATCGTTTAGCTGTTTGTATGCTTGCTTTGTCTCCGCGGGTGTGGATGGAATCCGCTGATTAATTTGTTCGTGACAATTTTCTATCGATCAGCTGTATATTCTACTTTACCATCTCTACCGTAAAGAAAACAAAAACATTCTGCTATATCTACTGCCTATTGTATGGTTAGAAAGAGCGCTATATAATATAGCGGACTAGCCCTTGTCTCTTGGCACTGCGGTGCGAGCTAGCTCAAGGCCCGACGCCGCGGCCTTGCTTCCCCACGCGCGTCCAATGTCGTTGCTCAGCCGTCGCTGCTCGGCTCGGTCCAAGCCGCTGCCGGGTCCTCCCCCGGCTCCTCGCAGCTCCCCACGGCCTCCTCCTCCCTTCGGCGCGGGCGGTAGGCTGGCGTCGCCTCCTGGCTCGGCTCGGCCTACGGCTGCCTCGCCCACTCGCCAATCTCGGCCTCCGCTCAGCTGCTCCCTGAGAAGCACCCCCTTTCATTTTTGTTTTGCTTTCATTGGTATACTGATTTCCCTTTACTGATGTGGCTTACGGTTGTTTATGCATGAAGAGGCAGATGGATGTGGGTTGCTAGCTGATATGCATGGTGAATGCTGTGTTGGATGCGGGCTACCACCGCCATGGTTGCTGATGTTTGCACTGAGGTGAACCCTGCTCTATTCTCTCCATTTCCTCGTGCTCTGTGATGCATATGTGATGAACTGAGAGATATATGTATAGATGCTACTGTGAGATGATCTATGGGTGAATGATGAATACTGTTTTCTTACATGAGCTTGATAATGCTTATCTTTAGCCTTCCTACATGAGTTTTGTTTCGAATCGCATTCCGCCTTCCTCGACAATTGCTGATCTTGAGCCACACCAGATTCATACTTTTTATGAATCGGTATGTTGAACCAAACTTGAGGATAATGTGGTTTCAATTAATATAACCCATTATTAATATTACCTTGTGTGTTATCTCGCTTGTCGCTAAGGTCGGCAACATGATTCAAGCTAAATCGATAATACTAAGAGGGATGAATACCTCAAGAGATTGATGAGCCTTCCTAATCAGGTTCCATGTTTTGCATTCTAGTATGCACTTTTGCTTTTTGTCATGTTTTCTCTTGATGATAGTTTTGACATGGTTATCTTATGCTTGGCGAAATTGGCGGAAATAATTGGACAGCAAGTCAACGCATTGATATCCTGAAGAACCAAGATGTTATTAGATCTGTTCTTAACATCTTACTGTAATAAAATGGATGTCAAGAGCTTCATTTGACTACTATTGCTTAACTTTCGTGTAAAAACTATATTTTGGTTGTTTATTGCTTTGAAGTTCTTTAGTTTACTTGTAGAGTTCCTTGTTAGATTGTGCTTGGGAACTTCAAAGAATAAAGGGGTAAATTGCTCAATAGCACTACAAGATCATGCAAGCTGGAAAATAACATCAATATGTCACTGACAAATGGTCTACTTGTCGGCCTCAGATGGGATGTTATTTCCTAATGTATACATCTTTGCAGTGTTTATTGAGCTAATTTCCCCAAAAATTAAATAAAAGGGATGTCGGCGAACAAATTCAGCTTGCAAGGTCATCTCTGAAACACTTACTTAATTTGTTGCTAGCTAAGGCCAACAAATATTTTCCATGTTTCGTTAGTGTAACCTCCAATTTGTTGGGCGACAAGAATCGCATTTACTTGCTTTGGGTTGTTCAATTATGTTACAAGCAAGGAGAGCGAGAGCAACAAGGAATCATTTCACATTGTCAGATTTAAGAAATTGTTCGTTGTTCGAAGCTTCAAAGTATCACTTGTTCATATATCATAATGGAAAAAACACGAAACCATAGTTGGGTGTAAGGAGATCAATATGTATGTCTGAATCCACGTCCTTAGTTTGATAAGTCTAGTAGACTAGTAGCGAAATTACTTGCTTATGTTTTTCTTTCAATGCTCATTAGCACTTTATAGTACCGTCAATACTCAATGGCCTGATACATTCTCCGGTAATAGTCAACATTCTTTTCACTGAATATTATAGATGCTCTTGTTTCATGCGCATGTTCCAAACTTGCAGATAAGGATTGGGATGACATTAAGTTTGGTGTGGAAAATCAGGTTGACTACTATGCTGTTTCTTTTGTCAAAGATGCTCAAGTTGTGCATGAATTGAAGGATTATCTCAGAAGTATCAATTATTCCCTACTTTATAATCAATTATGCCCAGCACTGTTTTGATTATGTCTTGATCGTGTATTTTGATTTTGATTTCTAGGCACCAATGCCGATATACACGTAATCGTGAAAATTGAAAGTGCAGATTCCATTCCTAATCTACATTCAATCATCACAGCATCTGATGGGGGTAATAGTATGATTTTAATTTGCTTAGTAAGATGCTTTCAAAAGATTCATCTTAACAATGAATGGCATTGGAGTTTTATGGCAAACTTGTTTGTTACCTTGTTTTATTTATTTATCTGTCTATACAGTAGGAGCCTCTCCTACTGTTTTCATTCAAAACAAAATCATGAATAGAACTTCCTCCTTTTTTCCTTGTTTTGATTCTTAACATTAGAATGTGACCTTTTTAATTTAAACATTTGAAGTTCTGACTTATGTAATGTTGAATGCCATAGGCTATGGTTGCCAGGGGTGACTTGGGAGCTGAACTCCCTATTGAGGAAGTATCGTTGCTGCAGGTATGATGTAGTTGATCATATTACTTACAGTCGATCGCAAAAGAAAAATATACCTTCCATTTGCACAAGCCAATGTGGTTCCATTGCCAAGCCTTTTTCTAAGGGAGTTTACCCGTGCCGTGTATGTGGAGAGCTCACCATATATTTGTTGACTTCAACTCTAGGAGCTTGTGAATAGAGATCACCGTTTCTCAAAAGTGTCAATCTCTGTCCTGTCTTAATGCAAAAATATGAAGCCCTCCTGCTTATTCTAAAAAAAAATCAATCTTTGGAAACTTTGCAATCTACATTAGTTGGGACAAAATATGGCATTTTACTGGGTTTGGCACTTATTGTATTGAGTATTGACTAATTTATTTTTAAGATATAATAGGCATTGCTTTTTTTTATGAGGTACCTTCGGTGTGATAATGTATTGTATCGTGCTTATACTATGGTACATTACATGATGATCCAATGAAATGACTACCAATATCATAGATAGGTAACATATGCATGGAATGTACAAAGAAAGTGCATGTTAATATGTACCACTTACAAGTTAATAAAAAGATTTATGAAGGCATTTTGTAATACTTGCCGTTAAAACTACCATAGCATCTTGGAGTTGTTTTTCCCGTAGTTGATTGTTTTACTGTTGCTAGTATTTATGCACCAAGAATCAATTCTCGTTATGGTATTGAAACATTGTCGTTTCCTTTTCGAGTTGATCCAAGCGGTGAAATTTTGACTCAAGATCATCGAAGGTGCCTACAAATGTTGATGCAAACAGAGATATCAATAACTTGGAAGTGCAAACACAACTCCCTATTCGCACCACAAAAGAACCAAATTTTCTAAAGTTACTCTTTGGGCGAGGAAGATTTTGACCTACAACCATTGATTCTCAAGACACCAATTTCGACGGTTCACCAACAAAGATTCAGTTGCCAAAGATGAGCTTTCAGACAATAATGCGATAAAGCTGCTGAGTTGAAGCCTCCGGGCAAATTAGCGATCGTGAAAACATTGTGTCTGGTCCTAGTCTTTGGCTCAGTCATCAGCCAGTAGCCCAAAAAAAGTTGAGCAAGACTCCCAAATTACAGTGCTGAATAAGCATGACGCTGGAGGTCTGCCTGTGCAGTCATCATCATGATCATCATCTTCTTCTTCTTCTTCTTCTTCTTCTGCTTGCTAGTGTAAAAATACTGATTGTATTTCATTTGTAAATCTGATGTCAAACACTCGAATGTTGTGGATGTCAATACGATCTAAATATATATGTGAATGTTGTATTGTGAACTCGGGAATTATGTCAATGTTGTCGAATCTATATATGTAATGATTTGTGGCTAATTGGTGGTATTTTTTCTTGCTGTGGAATGTATTGTCTATTTGATTGCTGAGTTTTCTATCAGCCTATTCAAAATTAAATGCAAAATCGCACCTACAAAATTGGTGAATATGCTATTTTTTTAACTCCCGAGTGCCACTGTTTGACATACACTCGGGAAATAAATACAATTCCCGAGTGTTAACACTCGGGCTAATTTTTGGGACTCGTCGGGACAGAAAGTTTCCCGAGTGTCAATGGTATGATTTTCCCGAGTGCCAACACTCGGTAACGTATTCCGTTACGATTGCTAAAATCGTTGTGACAATTTTTTCCCGAGTGTTTATATAAACACACGGCGAATTCTTATTTCCCGAGTGTAACACTCGGGATAGTTTTGTCCTAACTAAACTGTCCCGAGTGTTATTTCCGGAGTGTAACACTCGGGAATAAGTATCCCGAGTGTTTTTGGTAGTTTCCCGAGTGTTTATGGCACTCAGGAAACAACCTGTTTCTGGTAGTGAAGGATTAACGCACACATGTACTAATATGTATATGCCACACAATAATTAATAGTGCATGCAGAGTTGCGATCAGGTCTAGTCAAGAGAAATTTTAACTTTCTTCGTGCAGGCTAAGGAGATCACACTAATCATAGAAGTTGACCTTGCTTGTGAATGGTTGTAGCACCCGTTTTCGGACGGCACATAGTAATTACTGTTCTGATTTTTGTTCTTCGCCGTAATTCAAATTACCAAGCTAATTCTGAAAACTTCCTTTCTTTTTCGGTGTGTGTTTCAAATGTGATGTCCGTAACATTTGAAATTCAATTCCGCAGTGTGGTGTTTCTCATCTCTTTTGAAATCCCCTGGTCATTTTGAGTTGGACCTCCCTTCTCTTTCGGGCTCAGCCCATTCCTCCTCCTAGGCCAAGCCCATTTCAACCCAGCCCATCTTTTTCCTCTTTTGGCCCAGCTCCTTGCTGGCCTTTTTCCTTCCCCTTCCCCCTTTCTTTTGGCCCGGCCCAAAGCCATCCCGGCCCCTTCCTTTTTTTGGCCCAGGCCAGCCCCACTCGGGTCATCTTCTCCCCCCCCCCCCGCGGGTCAACCGCTGCAGCTGCCTCTCTCCCTTCCGTGGGTGACACCGCTGCCTGCATCAGTCCACCTACTCCCTCTGTGATGCCACCGGCTCCCTCAGACGCTTGCCACCACTAACTCCGCAGCGATCAAGACCCGGAGCCCCTTCTCACCTCGTCTTCTCGGACATCGCGGCGCACGTCTCAATAGTCCCTGCCGCTCTGGAGCTCCCGGATCACGCCGCGCTCTTGTCAGCAGCCCGAAGTCTTGTCTCCCCCTCGCCTTGTCTTGTCGCCGCACGCCTTGGCCCTGGCCGCCTTCGCCTTGTCACCTCGAAGCGCCCGCACCGCACACGTCGTCACCGTTCAGAACTCTGGCTCAGGCTGCGTCTTTGCAGAAGCATCCACAAGACTGCGTCGGCCGACGATAACGTCCGCTCCTCGCTGCGCCTCAGTCGCTCCCTCGCTCTGTCCTCTCCACGCGCAGGCGCCCATGCCGCCGCCTCGGGACACAGCGCGACCACCACCTCGCCAATGGCTCCAAGCCTCCTCCCTTGGCCTATAAAGCCTCCCCCGTGCTCCCAAATCTCCCCCACGCTGCCCCTTGGAGTCTCGGTAAGAAACCACTTCAAAACGCCGCTCTCCCATTTTCGGCCGCAGCCACCTCCACCACCGTCTCGCCGCTCCAGCCATCTTTCGGTGCCGCCAACCCCGTCACCGTGAGCCCCCGGCCACCAGGAACCTTCCCCTCAAACCCCCTTGAGGATTAGCCACCACAGCCACCACAATCACCTTTCTTCCCCACCTCCGGCCGCTGCCTTCATCACCATGCGCCGCCGCCTACAAGCCTCCCCCGGCCTCCCTGTCAAGCCCAACGGCTTCGCCTCGATGGGAGCTACCCCATGCTCACCCTCCCCGGCCTGCACCACCCCTGGAATCCTCCCCCCCCCGCCGCCGCCGCTTAGCACCACCCGCCGCCGGTGCCGTCCACCCTTCTAGTGCCGCCACCCCGTCACCAAAGATCGCTCTCGCCACTATCCATTCCGTGCTCAAGTCGTGCCAAGCGCCTAGCTCACGTGGCCTTGCCACGAGCCGCCCATGCCGCTAGCGCCCGCCGCAAGCACCCGTGCGTGGCGCGTTCGGACCAAGCATAGTGCCCTCATCATTAAGGCATTATTGATGTCTTAAAGCCCTAATGGCAATCATTAAGTCTTAATGAGGTCCAAACCCCCCCCCTCTCTCACTGACTCGTGGGCCTCTTTGCACAGTAAACCGCAGCCTCCCCTCTTCACTGTCACTGGCCAGTGGGTCCTCAGCGTCACTGTTCCCGTGGGTCAGCGCCTCCTGCGTGCTTGGACTAAGTCCACACTGTGCTGTGGACCATTTCCTCTCTTTTTCAATTCATTTCATCTTCGTAAATTCATTTCTCCTCCGTTATAACTCCAAAAATTATGAAATAAATTTCTAAAAGTTTGTTGAATCAAGATCTTGCTAATGGCATAGGACTTGATTACTTGATTAATTTGGAGTTCATTTGTGTATTCTTGTGTATTTATTTGCTTTCCTTGCCGTTGTGTCTTTTTCCGGTATTTTCGCCCGATTAGGATTTGAAGACGCCGGAGATCCTCAAGTTGATCAAAACCAAGAGTATCAAGATCCCCTTGCCTTTAACCAAGGTGAGTCAATACTTTGATCATGTTGAGCCTACATTTTATGCAAATTATATTCATTTAAATCAGCAAAAATTGCATGCTTTAATTTTTTATCAAATATATGTTAAAACTTAAGGTAGTTAAACACCCACTTGTTGATTAATTAATTAATATGCCATCCTTGATAAATTGAATCCATTAATCCTTGTCACCCTAGTAACTATATGGTAATACTAGTAATTAGTTGTACTTAAGTGACATGCTAGTCTTGCTTAAGTACCGTGGTATCACATACCCCAATCAACATCTCTTCAAACATAAAATGATTTGGGTAGTCATTAGTGGTCCATTGACTAAAAGGTTTGGCAAATTTAGTTTACTCCTCAAAACCCCAATTGCTAGTTCTATCTGGGCGGATGGTGAGGCGGTGGATGCTCGAGGAGCACAAGGATGGTTGGTTTGTGGAATGAACCACCCAGATAACCCTAAGGACTTAATCTTGTCACGACCTCCCGTGTTAAACAAGTACAACCACAAGTCTGCAAAGTGCAACTTGGCTTAGTAAAGTTATTGAACCCTGAAAGTCATCTCATTGGAGGGGGTCGAGGATGTACAAGTGGCGGAGATACTCCGGCTTGAAAGGGACACCAAGATAGGGTGAAGTTGCCAGCTACGCTAGTCGTTGTGGCCGGGGCTAGCTGCGCTAGTCATTGTGGTGAATATCCCGTACAACATATGGGCGTAACCCCATATGGGTGAAATGACAGAAGGGGTGAGATATCTAGAAAGGTTACTGTGACGGTCGCCCTACTACATGACTACATAATCATGTGGGGTAACAGGTATGAATATCTCTTGTGGGTAAAGTGTGCAACCTCTGCACAGTCTAAACTGTTTAAACAGCCGTTCCTACGGTCAAAGGCGGACATGGGAATCATAACTTGAGTTAGTTCTATTTCAAAACCTTGTTTGTGGTATGAAAATGGTGGAATGGCTCACCTAGCCCCGTGTTGGATTTTCCCTAAGTCTTCGAGCTCAGTGGGTGTGGTCATTGGAGGCAGCTCCAATTAAAAAGAGGCTTGTGTAGAGTTCCGACGGATGGAACCTCTACTGTTATTAATTATTGCACATTACTCTCTTTATTAAACTGCAATTTCTTAAAATGCTAAGTGATAGGACTTTGTAAGTATGATATTTGAAAAGCCTGCTTTTGCAAATAAAAGAACCTGAGCCATACTTGTTAAGCCTTGCATGTATATTATTGCATTGTGTGTTGGCTCGCGAGCACGGTAGTAGTGCTCATTCTCGCTCCTCTCCCCAAACCCTTCAGATAATGAAGACGAAGGAGACTACGTTTTCTACAAAGGCCCAGAAGATGATGGACAAGGAATTGACGAGGAGTAGTATAGTTCTGTAGTTTAGGTCTCGCCCAGTCTAAGTAGACTCATTGGTACTCACGTACAACTGACATTATCCAGCTCTTGGTTAATATTTGTCGTACATGGGTCACCCCAGTCGCTTGCCTGTGTGAGATGAGCCCTACCTTCCCTTTTGCTTCCGCTGTAGATTTCGTTATCTCGCGATTTGCTCGGTGGCTCGCCAGCGCTACGCGCCATGGCGGAGCCAGCCAAGGGCACGTACAGATCCACAATAACATCGCGCACCTATAGGGGGTGGTCTCGACGGCTACGCCGGCCGGTACCGATGGAGAGCCGGGGTTGAGCTTAGCCACTACGTATGGCAAACCTGCAAAAAGCTATAGAGCTCAGCAGCGTCCAATCCAGCGGGTGCATGAGCATCTAAGAGCTACTTAGGAGGTTACCTAAACGAAGAAGGGTGCTCAGGAAGGTCGGAGGCGGCCGGAGCTGCGTCGACGTCGAAGAAAATGACGGCAGCGACATGGCTTCACGTGGAGAAGACGACTGGATCAAAATGAAGACAAGTGAATGCTCGGGACAGGTTAAGGATCACATAAGGATGCTCTGGTAGCAAGAAAATTGATAAAGGCTTAACAGATTCGGAAAGAGGACGAAGGAACAGGACTTGACTGGAAATAGGGAAAAATCCAAATTCCCGATAAACCTATGAATCAAGAGATAAATCGATTGAGGGTTTTGCTCGCAATATCTTAAGACAAGATATGATGCGCAAGAGATACGAGGGAGCTCACCGGAGCTAGGAAATCCACACGGCGGCGCTCCGGACGCGCTCTGGACAGCAAGATGACAACCTTGGGCTCCTGATCTACAAATAATGCTAAGAGCTCCAATTAACAGGATCAACAAAGCATCGAAAGAGATGAACAACAGTGTAAGGAAGAGAGGATACGCCGTCGATATGAGGAAGAACTCAGTGTGGCATCAAAGTTGGCCAAGAACGAAAATGGGGTTTTTATAGCCATTTCGCCGGAGTAAACGAGGTAGCTCGCACCTGGCCAAAAATGGCAGCAAACAAGTGCCAAGTGTCGATTGCATGCTCTAAAAAACACAGCGCGACGCCACCTCGACGTGATGTGCTCGGAGCTGGTGAATTTGCGTAGAGAAGAAGAAGATGAGCCAGTGTCATGTGGGCTAGGGCTGTCAGTCCAGCCATGAAACAAAATAGCGAGCTCAAACACAAGTTGATCGTCCGATCTTAAATCAACGGCTCAGATTGAGTGGGACGCCTTGACGGTCCGAATAGCCCAACTCATGCTAATCGTGCGATCAAAATCCAACAAATGCGAACAGGGGCGCACTTAATTGTTTCAAATGATTAAAAGGGACACCATTGGATCTGAAACCAACGGTTGAGATTGAAGTGCGGTTCGGACGGTTGCGATGAAAGCAAAGGAGGTCTTAAACGATCCAGATGATATCCAGGAGGTCCTAGACGGTTAAGATGAAAGCAAAGGAGGTCTTGAACGGTCCACATGGAATCAAGGAGGTCTTGGACGGTCCTGATGAGATCAAGGTAGGTCCTGGACGGTCCTCTTGAGATCAAGGGAGGTCTTGGATGGTCCCGATGCGATCAAGGGAGGTCCTGGACGGTCGAGATGAGATCAAGGAGGTCCTGGACGGTCCCGATGAGATCAAGGGAAGTCCTGGACGGTCGAGATGAGATCAAGGAGGTCCTAATGGTTGTGATGAACTAAAAGGTGGTCTGGACGGTTGCGATGAACAAAAAGGAGGTCTGGATGGTTCGAACGGCCCACTCAACGAGGACAGCACGATCTAAATCCAACGGCTCACAATCAAGGCACGTTCAGAAGGTCCGAACGTCCCATTTGATCCTGGTGATTGAATTTAAATCTAACGGCTCGCGCGCACTGGAGTTGGCTGAGCCTAAGGAACGTGACAAGGTTGGTTCCAAAGACACGACGAGGTTGAACAAGTTTGCTAGTGTTTGGGGTTGGGTCGCTACAGTGCCAGATGGCTCGGTTTGAGTCCAAAGTTGACTAGAACCCAAAACCAAACCTCAAAAGTTTGACCAGAGGTTAAAAAGAATACCAATAAATTTATAAAAATATGAAAATTTTCAGAGAAGCTACTAGGATGATATATGTCCTAGACAAAATTTGAAAACCACTGTTCTCGTTTTTTTTAAGAGATGACCAGAAATGCTATGAAAAGCATTTTATTACTGTTCATTAAAACTAAGGCTGTTACAAACCTCCCCCCTTAAGAGAATCTCATCCCGAGATTCCAGGTAAAGCTGAAATTAGAATAGGAAGATGCTGAACAGATCTTTTTTTTTTTGGAAATACAACATCTACTATTTTGATTTCCTTTAAAGATAGAAAGATAGACAAACAACATACATTTGTTGTCTTTATTTCTTTCAAAGCTAGCAAAATAAAGATCACTAAGAACAACATGATGTTGTTAGTACATCTCTCTTTTACATTGCTTTGTTTAACCTTGCCTTTCTTAGCTCGATAGTACACAAATCATGGAAGAGGTGGGGGTGCTCAAGTCTCATTAGGTCTTCCCGCTCCCAACTGGCTTCCTCTTCCGTGTGATTACTCCCTTGGATTTTTAAGAACTTGACGGTGCGGTTTCTTGTCCTGCGCTCCATTTTATTGAGGATACGCACCGGTTGTTCTTGATGGGAAAGGTCTGGTTGGAGATCAAGACTTTCATAAGTAGTTACTTCGGTAGGAACACGAAGACATTTCTTTAGTTGAGAGACATGAAAGTATCATGTATTGCTGAAAGAGAGTCTGGCAACTCCAATTGATAGGCCATAGCTCCTCGTTTTGCAAGGATTCTGAAAGGTCCGATATAACGAGGTGCTAGCTTTCCTTTCACCTGAAAGTGATGGGTGCCCTTCATAGGTTATACTTTAAGATAGACATAATCATCTACCTCAAAGCTTAACTCACGATGACGATGGTCAGCATAGCTTTTCTAACGAGACTAAGCTGTTTTCAATCGGTCTCGAATCAGGCGAACTTGCTCTTCAGCTTCTACCACTAAGTCTAGACCATAGAATGGTCTTTCTCCAGACTCAAACCAGTTCAATGGAGTCCTACAAGCTCTTCCCTACAAGGCTTCAAAAGGTGACATTTGAATGCTTGCTTGGTAGCTGTTGTTGTAGGAAAACTCCACATACGGCAAGCACTTCTCCCAGTTCTTGTTATATGACAGCACACAGGCTCTGAGAAGATCTTCCATCACTTTATTCACCCTCTCGGTTTGACCGCTGGTTTGAGGATGATAAGTAATGCTGAAAGAGAGTTCAGTCCCCATTGCTTGATGAAGACAACTCTAGAAGTAAGAAGTGAACTGAGGGCCACGATTAGAGACAATGACCTTGGGTACACCGTGGAGACAAACAATTCTGGAGATATAGAGCTCTGCTAGCTTGTGGCCACTGAAAGTAGTTTTGATAGGAATGAAATGAGCAACCTTCGTCAGACGATCAATCTTGGAAAAGAACCGGGCTCTAGTCAATTGATCGAAAAGATCATCAATGCGAGGAAGAGGATACTTGTTTTTGACAGTGACTTCATTTAACGAACAGTAGTCCACATACATCCGCAAAGTCTTGTCTTTCTTCTTGACAAAGATGGTCGACATCCCCAAGGTGAGGAGCTCAGTCGGATACATCCTTTGTCAAGCAATTCTCCAAGCTGTTTCTTCAACTCTACCACCTCATTGGGAGGCATCCGATAAGGTCTTCTAGATATCGGAGCAGTACCGGGTGCTAGCTCGATGACGAACTCTACCTCTCGATCCGGGGGCATGCCTCGAGGTCTTCAGGAAAGGCATTCAGATACTCACAAACTACTGGTATCATCTCCAAAGTAGGGGTGGTATCAGCTTCTAAAGCAAAAAGATGAGAACTAACTGTTTTAAAACTGAAAACAACTTGGATGCCATTTTCACTTGTCACAGAAATGGACCGTCGAGCACAATCAATATGCCCTTGATGCTTTGATAGCCAATCCATTCCCAAGATAACATCCAACCCTTTAGAATCTATCACAATCAAATCTGCTAGAAATTCTATCCCTTGAATCTCTATTTTAACATTTCGGCAGATTTGGTCAGTTTTAAGAACCGAACCAGGTGATTTAATAAAATAGGGTGGATGAAGTGCAAGCACGTCTAACTGATGTTGAACAGCAAAAGCACTTTTGACAAAACATGGGATGCTCCAGAATTGAAAAGAACAGTAGTTGGACTGAAATTAACAAGGAGCATACCGAGGACGACGTTAGGAACATCAACTGCCTCTTCAGCAGAAATCTGGTTCACATGACCTCGGTTCTGAGCTAGATCAACCTTAACTGGTGGCCTTTGAGGTGGTGCCAGTCGAACAGATGCTGGAGGACGCCGAACAGGAGGTAGACCACGAGCCTTTGCGTAGCATTGGTTCGCAAAATGCCCGGGACGACCACAGTGAAAACAGATCACTCCTGGCTTGACATTGCTGGCATTCCAAGGCTGATTCCCAGTAGGTCTCGGCTGGCCAGAAGGTGTAGGAGGATGAGGTGCAAACACTGGCGCCCTCGGTGGCACCTGTAGGACCGAAATAGGCGACTAGAAGGGGGGGGTGAATAGGAGCACAAAAACTTTTCGCCTTTGATCGGATTCAAATCGTAAATTACTCCAATAGCTATAAGAGCTATGAAGATCAATGCTTAAGCACAGTGGAATACTTGCTCTGAATCCAATCAACACCCCTAAGCAAATAGACCAAAAACACAACAACTCAAATCCAAAATGAGTTGGGCAGTCTGACCTCCATATAGTTGGCGGTCTGACCTTTGGAAATCGGTCTGACCTCTCAATACATGGCGGTCTAACCGGTCCTATGGGTGGTCTGACCTCCAACTAGAAATCGGTCTGACCTCCAGGCCAATGAACAGTAAAATCAGCCCGAGCTCAAAATCACAAAAAAGTCTAACTTTTGATCCGTGACTCCAAACTTCACGAAACTTGAAACATGCTTTCCTTAGGATGTCAGGAACCTATTCCAATCAATGATCGTGAAGATCGTTGCCAAAGTTCCAACCTTTATCCGTTTTAGTGAAGGTCACTTCAAAACCGAGCCAAATACGAAAACGGTGATTGAGAGGATTTCGTGGGAGGAATCAATATAAGAAGGCTAAGGATGGTCTCCCATACGTCTTAGAACTCTCAATCATAGGAAGAATCAAGCCAAAAGCTCTCAAGAGCAAAACCCCCAAAAATCACCCTTTCTTTCACCAAAACTGGGCAAAATCAAAACTTAGATCTAAAAGCTTGCTCGTGGGTGGATGATGATCTAGATGACCTTAGATGGGTTCCCACATATCCCAGCAAGCAAGATCAAGAGGAAAAACCAAGTAAAAACTCCCGGATCAAAGAAAGCCCCAAAATCATCAAATAGAGAGGATGAACACAAAGAGACCCATCTCAAGATATTTGGTTGGATTGATTTGATATGGAAGATTGTTGTTTATAGCCACTCCATCTAGGAGGACAAATCTCACCACGTGAGCACACACTCAATCCAAACCCTAGAAACCCTAGCTCTCCTCCTTTCTTCCCAAAACCCTAAAACACAAAATAGGGTTATCAAATGGCCAAAGGGTCTTAAGTGCAACCAGCACTTAGCCCTATTTATAGTGGAGGCTAGATCCTAGAGAATATTCCATTAGGGCACCCATTAAGCCCAACACACAAATGGGTTAACACACGCACGCATCTCAAAGTGTCGTCTTCGTCTTCGATTGACCTAAACCGTTTCTCCATGCGCTGACCCGCGCCGCGGTTTAGCCAAAGGTCACCAAGGCGGTATTCAGGTGAAATTACCAAAATACCCCTTCTCGATCCTTCTCCAAAGACCGAGTCCAAACCTGGTGAAGCAATCGCCTGCTTCGCCACGTGTAGGTTGATCAATGGCTCTCATCATGTCGGCAAGTCTCTCGCACCACCAAGGCACTTGCACCGACCCCCGCGCCGCTTGATCCAACCAGTCGCACTGAACTGTCTGTTCGGTCATCCATGTCCATTCTGCGCCCCGCTTGAGTCCTCTGACCTCACCCGGTATCCTTGATCGTTCTGGACCTCAGCTCTCCAAGCTTAGTCCCGATCCACCTCGCCGCTGACCGTCATAGACCTGCAAGCCACCTACACAGCAATAGACCAAGAAACCATTTCCGGGAACAAGTTCTTCACAACTTGACCCATGTTAGCCAAAACATGCATCATGCAACACATAAGCACTGATGAACATGAACTTGACCTAACAAGAACACATCGCTGCCACGAAAGACGACGAAACAAGCCACAACCGGTCAGATCGCCACCATGGCTGGTCTGACCGCCAACCAAAGGCCGGTCTGACCGCCAGTCCATGACTTAGCCAAATTTCCAACCTGGAAACCCGAACCTTCTCTGGAAATTTCAAATGAATAGAACTTTTGCCTGGAAGCTCCAAAAATTATGGGACCAAATGCAGAAGAACCCTCTCACTTGCCTACACCCTCTATTTTTGGCCCAGCTCCAAATTCCAAAGTTCATAAAGTGGCCGGTCTGACCACTCAGGCAAAGCCGGTCAGACCACCATACTGGCCGGTCTGACCGCCAGCCACCATTCCAGAAAAGCAACACAAAGCATGGCCGATTTGACCACCACCCTAGCCGGTCAGACCGCCAGAGACCTGACAGAATTGGAGCAACGCCGAAAACGGGTGATTCCGCAAACCCTCAACGCCATTGCCAATTGTCTCATCATCCTAAGATCGTAAGCATATCCCCATGATATCCACAGCACCAGTGCTCGAAAACGGGGCACTTGGGGCGACGCGATGTGCCGAGAAGAGACATCAGACCCCTGATCAAGGGATCCTTGAAGATCTTGACTATGGATTGTAAAAGCTTGGTGCTTCTCCGGACAAAAATATGCACAATGTCCCGAGTTGCCACATAGAAAGCAAGTAACTTTGGTAGCTTTCTTGTCTCGTTGGCGACGGCTTAATGGCTTCTCCCTAGGCTGCCCTTGCATATCTTTTCGACCAGGGGTCAATTTGATGACGGCTGCGTGGAAAATCCGTTGTTGTAATTCAACTGACTTGGTGATCATCTGGTGTAGATGACACTCCTTGGAACAGTGATCGTGTCCCTCGTAGAGAAAACAAGTGACTTTGGTAGTCGAACGGCTTCCTGGTGGATGGTCTCCGTCATAGTTGGGAAAATTTGTAGTGCACTAGTTTATGTAGTGTCCTTCCTCACCACAACGTCGATAGACCTTGACCTTCATGATTGCCCTTTTTGACTCCCATAGTTTGCAACTTTTAGCGAAGTGTCCCACTTCACCACAGGCTAAGCAAAGATATCGGTTTCACCGCTTCTCAGGGCAGCGGGACACATAGTGACCCTCCTTGTTGCATCCAAAACATACGACAGTATGTTGATTCCCAGGGGATGGTGATTTCTCCCCGGGTTGAGTGCTCGAAGGAGTACTAGGTTCTGCCATCCTATTGTCACATGGATGGTTAGAGGACAGACTAAAGATACACTCAATTGAGTGCGAAAGATATTTTGGACAGCAAAGGGAAGTACTAAACTTAACATGCATAATGATATGAAATGCAATAAAAATTAACACCAAAAGAAGATGCAAAGGCACAAAGGCCAACATAAGATCCATTTAAGCAAATTATAGTTTTCCGGCATAATTGCTGTACATACTGCCCGTAGGCGATGCACAATTACTTGGAACAAAAGAGAGCGAAAGATCACACTACAAAATTTAACTTCTACAAAATAAGGAATATAATTAGGGTTGATATAATCTAAGAATAATCCCTAACTTGATCCTAATATCGTAGTATGATAATGTCTTCTCGTCCCCTTGCCATTGCTCTTCTGGGTGACTATTAGCATGTCTATTTTTGGAAATGAGAGATGAGCAATGGAAAAATATTTTACACAAGTCCAATGAATAGTGAAGTAAGAATTAGAGACTAGGATGGGTAAGGAATAAAAGATTCTCATAACTTAAACTTTCTGGAATTATTTTGATAAGTTAAAAATAATTTCACAAAAGACTCTCTAATGCTAACGACCATGCTATTTCTAACCTGCAGTCAGTATGGCTCTGATACCAACGCTGTGAGGACCCCCGGTATTGAGTATATTCCAAGTTAAGAATTATACCCGAAAGCATAATTTTCGACAAGGAAGAAACACAATGCCAGGTTTCCGGATATATGTCTCACAATAGTTCCCAAGATCGAAGACTATTGCACATATATCCTTTACAACATTGCACACAGTCATACAAGGCATACAGAAAGCATTTATACATAACAAAACTTTACAAGTTGGTTCGGTTCAACAGAAACAACCGAACAGCAGCATCTAACAGAAGTGTTTGCAGCGGAAATAAATGTGTAAATAGCAAAAGACCACCGAGTGTGCCCTCAAACCCTTAGGCAACTATGTGGAGGATAGAAATAGCTTCACTCGTTAGCGTCACCCTGATCGGCGCTAACGGGCATTTCGTACAAGTAACCGTCCTCACCTGCAACAAGTGGTTAAAGCACCTGAGTACAAAAGGTACTCGCAAGACTTACACAAAACTACTAAAATAAGCATTTAGAAGAACCTATACAAAGGATTAGAATTTGTACATGCATAAGGCTGAGCAAGTGAGAGTCATAATGGTTTTAGTTTTTGCATAAAGCCAGGTTTTACTTCTACACTTACTGATTTTTGTAAAAGCCATTTTGTAAGCAAATTTGGACTAAAACAACAGTAAGTAAGAGATTAAATAATAATCACAACAAAATCAAAGTGGCTGCCCACATTGACTAAACAACAAGCATGAATAACCCTTCATGCCGAAATCCAGTAAGCCCAAAACAAAAATTTAAAACAAAGTCTATACATTGATAACCATCAAAACCAGTGTTGTCCGTAAACGTGGACATGGCTATTCGAATAGTTTTAACCCTGCAGGGGTGTACATCTTTACCCACATGACTTGGTCAGCCTGTAAGCCCCCGAAAAAAATAGCATACTACCTTAGGTATGCCGGCGAGGTAAACCAAGACTCAGTATTTTTCAGCAAGTTGACATTATTGAGTTGAATCACCCATGTGTGACTAATCTTGCTTAGTACAACTGACAGATAGCATCTGCTAACCAAGGCACACATGTTGTGTCGGGAATGCCGATCCAATGAACTACATCCAAACATGTGCTCGATCACACATATTAAATTGCAATCGGAGCCCTACGGAACACGCAAACTTTGCAAATGTCCTCACTCCACCAGTTCCTCAACTCAATAACACCAACCCCTTACTTGACCAAGCAGCGCCCATACACCGCATGTGGAAGTATGTAAGGTACTTGAATTGACGGGTCAAAGTTCGGTCCTTAACGATCCGAACAAGACTACCACATTTCCCAATCTCGTGTACGAAGGCACCATCACTATCAAGCACTTGTCCAGATCTAAACCAAAATTTTAATCAACACAAAAACTTAACCAAACTTCTAGTTTTAACAAACTGAACAAAGGAACCAAAAATAAAATTTTATTTGGTGTTTCCCCATGATCGACAAGAGAAGCTTGTCAATCAACTAACGTTCTACAGACTTGCATTGCTAAGCAAAAATCTAAAGAACATGATACCAGTACAAGGATTCTATCTTAAGCATGTGTATATGAATTTGATTTAGGATAAGCCACAAAAATTGGGATGTAACTAACTAACTCACAGATTAAAGATACTTCAAAAATAAAGCATGCAGACACTTATCACTGTATTTTAAAATTCTAAAATATCAAATCTGGGATCAACATGGTGCAAGAGGATGCTTGCCTTGGTAATAGACCACTTGTTCAGTTTCTGGAACCTCAGGAATATTTTCACTCGCTTTGGGAACACCAGAATCTAGAAATAACAACAACAAATAATTACCAAGAAAAAGAAATTTAAAGTACCAAAATGCTGAAAAGATACATGCTAAACAAAAATTAGTTTTACTAGATTGGGAGCTACCACAGGGAGGTCTTGAAATACACAGGGAGGTCCTGAGGAAATGTCCTAAGGAGGTCCCGAGGAAAGGTCGTGAGGAGGTTGCGAGGATCACATAGGTGATCAAGATAAAAAGGGGTGGTCTTTGCAAAAAGACCAGAGGTCGTGAGGAGGTCGCGAGGATCACAGAGGTGATCGAGACAAAAAGGGGTGGTCTTTGCAAAAAGACCAGAGGTCGTGAGGAGGTCGCGAGGATCACAGAGGTGATCGAGACAAAAAGGGGTGGTCTTTGCAAAAGACCAAGGGGGTGGTCGTAGCTTATGACAACAGAGTCTCGTCCCGCGCGATTTGCCTAGCGGCTTGCCGGCGCTACGCACCATGGCGGAGCCGGCCAAGGGCACGTATAGGTCCACAATAACATCGCACACCTATAGGGGGTGGTCTCGACGGCTGAGCCGGCCGGTACCAACGGCGAGCCGGGGTTGAGCGGAGCCATTACGTACGGTGAACCTGCTAACAGCTATAGAGCTCAGCAGCGTCCAATCCAGCAGGTGCTTGAGCATCTAAGAGCTACTTAGGAGGTTACCTAAACGAAGAAGGGTGCTCGGGAAGGTCGGAGGCGGCCGGAGCTACGTCGACGTCGAAGAAAATGATGGCAGCGGCACGGCTTCACGTGGAGAAGACGACTGGATCAAAATGAAGACAAGTGAATGCTTGGGACAGGTTAAGGATCACGTAAGGATGCTCGATAAACCTATGAATCAAGAGATAAATTGAATGAGGGTTTTGCTCACAATATCTTAAGACAAGATATAATGCACAAGAGATACGAGGGAGGTCACCGGAGCGAAGAAAGCCACACGGCGGCGATCCAGACGCGCTCTAGACAGCAAGATGACAACCTTGGGCTCCTGATCTACAAACAATGCCAAGAGCTCCAATTAACAGGATGAACAAAGCATCGAAGGAGATGAACAAATGTGCAAGGAAGAGAGGATACGCCGTCGATATGAGGAAGAACTCAGTGCAGCATCAAAGTTGGCCAAGAACGAAAATGGGGTTTTTATAGCCATTTCACTGGAGTGAACGAGGTAGCTTGCACGTGGCCAAAAATGGTAGCAAACGAGTGCCAAGTGTCGATTGCATGCTCTAAAAAACACAGCGCAACGCCACCTCGCCGCGATGTGCTTGGAGCTGGCGAATTTGCGCAGAGAAGAAGAAGATGAGCCACTGTCATGTGGGCCAGGGCTGTCAGTCCAGCCATGAAACAAAACAGCGAGCTCAAACACAAGTTGATCGCCCGATCTTAAATCAATGTCTCAGATTGAGTGGGACATTCGGACGGTCCGAACGGCCCAACTCATGCTAACCGTGCGATCAAAATCCAACGACTGCAAACAGGGGTGCACTTAATCGTTTCAAACAATTAAAAGGGACACCATTGGATCTGAAACCAACGGTTGAGATTGAAGTGCGGTTCGGACGGTTGCGATGAAAGCAAAGGAGGTCTTAAACGATCCAGATGATATCCAGGAGGTCCTCGACGATTAAGATGAAAGCAAAGGTGGTCTTGAACTGTCCAGATGGAGTCAAGGAGGTCCTGGACGGTCCCGATGAGATCAAGGGAGGTCTTGGACGGTCGGGATGAGATCAAGGAGGTCCTGGACGATCCCGATGAGATCTAGGGAGGTCCTGGACGATCCCAATGACATCAACAGAGGTCCTGGACGGTCGAGATGAGATCAAGGAGGTCCTGGACGGTCCGGATGAGATCAAGGGAGGTCCTGGACGGTCGAGATGAGATCAAGGAGGTCCTAACGGTTGCGATGAACTAAAAGGAGGTCTGGACGGTTCGAACGGTGCACTCAATAAGGACAGCACGATCTAAATCCAACGGCTCACAATCAAGGCACGTTTAGACGGTCTGAACGACCCATTTGATCCTGGCGGTTGAATTTAAATCTAATGGCTCACGCGCACTGGAGTTGGCTGAGCATAAGGAACGTGGTAGGGTTGGTTCCAAAGACACGGCGGGGTTGAACAAGTTTGCTAGAGTTTGGGTTTGGGTCACTACAGTGCTAGATGGCTCGGTTTGAGTCCAAAGTTGACTAGAACCCAAAACCAAACCTCAAAAGTTTGACCGAAGGTTTAAAAAAAATACCAATAAATTTATAAAAATACGAAAATTTCAGAGAAGCTATTGGGATGATATATGTCCCAGATAAAATTTGAAAACCACTGTTCTCATTTTTTAAAAAAAAATGACCAGAAATGCTATGAAAAGTATTTTATTATTGTTCATTAAAACTGAGGTTGTTACAAGGGGGCAGTGGCTAGGTGGGAGAACTGCGGTGGCAGCTGGCCCTAAGGAGTGGGGATGTGAGAACCTGGGGTATTTAACTTGTAATACTTAACCATCAAATTGGTCCTAGCATTACAAATCAAATATCCCAACTCTCGGCGCATATGTACTTCCCAAAATTGCAGTACACATACCCCATACAAAAATTAAGCATTCATTCCATACACAAGTCATTATATTACCAAGTCTACAAGTTTACATCAAAAGGACATACAAGGTCATATTACAAAAGTAGGGCCAACTGGCCAATTGACAAGGTAAATAATCAAAGTAGCAGCGGAAGCAAAGGCCATAAGATGGCGATAAACAAAAGCCAACCGGTTTGCCCTTACCCACAAGGCAACCGACCGGGCCGCCAAGCTAGTTGTCGAAGTCAAAGTCGAAGTCGGTCTCACATTAGTTAATCCCTTGGGGATCAACCTGCTCTGCAACAATTAAATCAATGCAGCGGAGTACAAAGTTGTACTCGCAAGACTTACAAGCAAAAGAATATATAGATGCATTCTTGTGTCAAAGGAAGGCTACTACACTAAGCAGTTTTCAGCATAAAGCAATTTTTCATTTGCAATAAGGTAATAGATTAAAGGCGATTTGACAAATCTATTTTTATTTGATTAAATAACAGCGAGACAACAATTATAAGCATAATTAACATCCTAGAGGTGACTTCCCAACAGCCACCACAACATAGCATGAATTACCCATTCGTACCACCCAAATTCAAGTTTTAACGAAAATGTTGTAGTCTAGTTCTCACGGGGCGTATCCAAGCATGTCCATAACCTAGGACAAGGCTATTCGAATAGTTTGTACCCTGTAGGGGTGTACCAATGTACCCACACGTCAGACCGCCTCTTTTGCCACTAGGTTAAGCACACATCCGAAGGTATGCCGGCAAGGCTAAGTCCTACGAGACGTTTTCCAATATTGTGTATTAACTACGAGTCGCCCGTATGGGAATGGAAACCCCCATACGTTGTGACGGAGTCATCGGACCTAGAAAGGTACTGATACTCCTCGGGGTAGGGATCTTGGACTTAATACCAAAACCCATCCCGTCACGCCCAACACACACATGGAATAAATCCTTTTTCAACACAACACACACAACCTCCTGCGACTCGGAGCTAACACACGCCAAAGTACTAAGTCAAGAGAGGTCCCATATCCCTCTCATGTGGTTAGTACGCAAAATGCTTGGTACGGTGGCGCAAGTAACTCGGTCCTTGTTGACTTGGTCACCATCCATTCACACCCAACAATCACACCATCAAACCAATATGCCCAAGTCTAAAACATTTTATTTTCAGTTTTAGTTTTTCCTATTACAATTACATACATGAGTATCCTAACTCAAGTAATTATAGTGATGATATAATGATCATCGCCGAGGCGATGATCCCCATTCTACCGTTCTAAGCATTGCTAAGCATGACATCGCATAAACATAAGTAGACCATATAACATCCACCGAGCACTAACATCAGCGGGAATAATAACTTAGGGTTAGTGGCAAGGGATAAACATTTGCTTACAGCTCATGCATCTACTGGAATAACTACCTCTAATGAAAAATAATCATTCAAGTAGAACATGCATACATACAAGTTGAAAACAAGATATTTTGTAACGAAAGTAATAGGATCAATATGATCAAAGGGGGGCTGCTTGCCTTGCTAGAGATAACTTTCTTGCTGCATAGGATCACTTTCGTATTCAATATAATCGTTGGAACCTATCAAAAGAATCGAGAAGAACAAATAAGAACGAATAACACCGAGAATACTCAAAAATTCAAATTCATCCAAAAAACATGAAAAATTCACAGAAGGTAGATCATGATTTTAGATGAATTTAGGTAAAATAATTATTCTGTTTGGATTTAGTATGCGAGAGTTATAGTAGTTTGAAACTCAGATTTCAGAAAAATCAAACTAATTCTCATCTGTTACTGTTCACCGAAATTAAATGTTTTAGTGAAAATTTCCAGAGATGTAGTGCAAATGAAAATTTTATTGTAGACAGAGCACCACATGAGATGAACAATGGAATTTGATTCACCTCATTTGGAGCTAAGATGAATTTTCTATGATTTTTCAAAGTCATGAAAGTAGTGTACAAAACAATTGTAAACTAAGAATTTTAGTAGCAGTAACATGCTCAAAACTGATTCTACATTTAAGTACAGTAATAGAGGAATCCAACAAAATTGATTTTACTTAATTTGGAGTTACAGAGAAATACTTATGCATTTTTGAAGTTAAAACAACTTTTAGTGCAACAATATTAGTAAACCTAAAGTAATTTTGCCAAAAGTGTTTTCTGGAATAGTAACATCGTTCGATCCATTTTTATAATAAAGTACCTGTAAAAAGGAAACTAAAAAAAATTGAATCATAAATTTTGGAGTTTTTATGATTTAGTTAAGAATTTTCAAAGTTTAACAGCAATTTATAGTGTGAAAATAATTCATTTTTGGATCACTTTCCACAAACTATATTTTCTGAGACAGTGACAAGGTGGAAACCTATTTAAAAATAAATTTCACTTAAAATAAAAATTATCAAAATTGATTTCACTGTTTTTGGAGTTAAAATGAATTAGTTATGCAATTTTGAAGTTAATACAATTTTCAGTGCGTAAAATAATGTATTCCAAATTTTCTTAAGGACTATTACTTTTTCTACTGAGGCCTAGCTAGCCGACACCTATGACAGGTGGGGTCCAGTGTATAGTACCATTTTTTATTTTTACTTCCGATTTAAATTTCTACTGACAGGTGGGTCCCAATACGTCATACTCACGGTTCATAGAATAGTGTATAGACTAAAGTCTATGCACCCAGTTCATGGTCCACGGACCAAAACATGCACTTAACTACACTCGGGCCCGGTTGCCAGCCAGACATTAGCGCGGTTAAACCGGGATCTACATAATAAAGCGCGGTTAGGACACTGATTTGCGGCTAATCATTTGCTCTGAGGGCGGTCGAACGCCGCCACGCGCGCAAGCGCTTACGAAGTTTGGCGCCACACCGGTCTTTGCAGTCCTTGGCGGTGCGTATGGAGGCCAGAAATAGACACCCCGCAGCTCGCTGGTCCTAAGGGTAGTCGGAGCTTGGCCAGAGATGGACCGTGGCGGTGGCGCGACGGCGAGAGGCGGCGGGGAGCTACGGGCTACAAACAAAAACGTGAAGCGATGGCGCCCGCAGCTAGTTTGAGCGCGCACGAGCGCCCATAAGGTAATAGGGGCTCACCGAGATGACTCGGAGAGGATGAGCCCGTCGGAGATGGGCGGTCGGCGAAGATCCGCGGCGGCGACAATGGTGTCACCGAGGAGGGAGTGCCCTGAGGAAGAAAAAGCAGAAATAAAGGTATAGACAGCACCAGCGAGGCTAAGAGATGGTGTACACGTGCCGGAGAAAGGGGCAATTGCGGCTGAAAAAGGGGGAAAACTCAAAATCCTGAGGCTCCTGTGGATGAAAGCCAAAATCACGTGAGGGGAAAACTTCCTCACACAGAGGGACACAAGGTGACGCGGAAAAGCAAGAGTATAGCTCACCGAAAGCACTAAAGGCGCGGCGGAGGTCCTCGTATTGTGCTCTGGGGCTGAGAAATGGCACGACAAAGGACCAAGAGCTACAAGCCAAGACAAGGATTGACATAAGCATAAATGGGAACGGCATGCAAGGACAAAGCTAGGGGACGATGAAGCCTTGAGCTTACCCGAGCAATGAGCAAGAACAAGCCTCTTCCTTCCCTGCCACCGAGAGAAGGAATGGGGAGAAAAGAGGGTACCAAGGTGGTCTTAAGCTCGGAAAGATAGCGGAGAGGAGGCGGCGTTACATGGCGATGCTCAAGGTTGGCCGAAGAGAGTGGCAGATTGACGCTGTTGATGGGGACATGCAGAGGTGCTCGGCCACGTGGCGCTTGAGCTCTGCTCGCGCCCGTGCGTTTGCCAGCGAGGGAAGGAGATGAAGCTGACAGGAGGGCCCCACGGTGTCAGCGACAGAAAGCGACGTGAGTCACAGCCTGGCTCGGGTCGGAACCGTTAGTTGGTTGGGCTGGATCAAGTTAATGTGGTCCGTTAGATCGCGATCGGGCGGTTGGCGTTGTGCGCGTTCGTTCGGACCTGGCCGAAGGGTTACGCGATCTAGGCCGATGAATTCTGATCGGACGGCTTGCATGAGGTGCGGTTAGCTGACTCAGCCGAGTCAAGAGGCTCGGTCGGGCTTGAGTCAGAGTTTGGTCTGAGCCCGAGGAACGATCTGAGTTGATGTGTTTTGGATTAATCTGATTCTACTTTGACTGAGGTCTTAAAAATAGAAACAAATTTCTAAAAATTCTAAAAATTTTCAGAGGTGTTCTTGGGTCATCCTAGTACCCAAATAAAATCTTAAACCCCACTGTTAAATGCTTGTTTGCTTAATTCAATTTCAAACTTGGAAAAGGTTAATGATTTGAGTTTGAATTTTTTGTGGGTTGATTTTAGTTCCAAAAATTTGGGAAAAATTATATTAATTCATGATAATTATTATATTATTTGAATAAATTATTTATAGATAATGTTAAGTAAGTTTTTATTCTTTTTTTCTTTTGGAATTTAAATTTGAAGTGTATGTTTTCTTTGATTTCAAAATTTTCAAAAGCAACAAATTATGCAAATTCTCGAGAAAAACCAATGCATGTTCAAAAGTTTTTAAATTCTCCTCATTTTATACATTTGAAATACAAACCCAAGTGCAATAAATGATGCAAAAGATTCAAAAACAACATACATGTTAATGAGATGCATACTAATTATCATTTATTAATTTGGGGATGTTACAGGGGAGGAGTAGGATCTGGAATTGTGGATCTGGTCGTGAGCGCTTGAGGTGTGTTGGTGACGGCTGGGAGGGAGTCGAGTTGATTACTAACTAGGCATTAGTGTTTTAGTCTGAGTGTTGGAGCCACATGTCGATGTATGTCGCGGGTAAACGGGCGAGATGGGCACAGGTGGAGCTCACCCATGCCAGTGCCCGTTTACCCGACGGACACAGGGTTGCCTCCATTTTCATGTCCGTGGGTAAAGAAAACACCCCATGCCTGGCTCCAATAGAGCATTTGCCTATGGGCACGCGGGTAATTAGGCACAATTGTCATCCCTTGGTGGGCTTGGCCTGCTCACGGGACATGGGGGAAGGGAAAGGAGAGGGGAAGCGACAGGCTAGTTGGGTTGGGCCACAGGAAGGAGAGGTGGAAGGAGGAAGGTGGGACAGCGATCGGATGCGCCCAGGGGGGGAGAAAGAGAGGGAAAGAAGGGTTTTAAGATTTTAGTTTGAAATTTCTGGAATTGATTTGAATTTGAATTCAAATTTTTAGGTGGTTTTGCACACAATTACACTATTAGATTTTTGCAAATCCAAATTTTGAGACAAGGAAATTGTTTTAAACTTTTAAATTGCAAGGCAAAGCTTTTCAAAATTTTGAAATACAACAAAAGTTTTTGAAATTCATGCAAATTTTAAATTGGTTCAAAATTGGGTTGTTACAATGTACATGCCACTCCCGGCCACTCTTAGTTTGTTGCTCAAGTTGGAGTTGAGATATACATACATACATACATACATACATACATACATACATACATACATACATACACACACACACACACACACACACACACACACACACACACACACACACACATATATATATATATATATATATATATATATATATATATATATATATATATATATATATATATATATATATATATATATATATATATATATATATACATACATACATACATACATACATATATATATATACATACATATATATATATATATATATATATATATATATACATACATACATATATATATATATACATATATATATATATATATATATATATACATATATATATATATATATATATATATATATATATATTGATGACTTCTCGATGTCGGTCAAGTGCTAATATAGATGGTCCTTGTTAGTTGTCAGGTCACATACTAGGTAGCATTTTCCTTTTCACTTTTCAGAATCCACATACATATATATTGTACAATCCTAAAAATCACATTTTGGGAAAATTAAGTGAAAATGAGTGGGAGAATAAGTTTTGGGCATAATGTTGTATGAAAACTATTTTTGCATGATTTTGAATTTTTGTATAAATCGAATAGTGAATTCACATGTAAACCAGCAAAATGTAAGAATTTTCGAGAAAAAACACAGAGCGGATAAAATTGTGAAATATTTACACAAGAAACTATACTCGGTCAGGAATTCCTTCAAAACTTTTCATAAATTTTTTACTCTGTTTGCTAAGTACAAAAATTCTAGAAATCATTAAGCCAGTTTTAGAAAAATCCAAAAGCAAAATTGAATTTTCCACCGGACCTTGGGCCGAAACCCAACTCAAATTTATCTCCTCTCGACTCACTCTAGCTCAGCCTCCCTCTCCTCGCCGACATCTTTGGGCTGCATGTCCGCATTTCCCTTCCACCTATCGCCCTTGCCAGTTCCGTCGCTCGCCCACGAGACACGACCGACGCGACCAGCACCCTTGCCAGTTCCTTCGCTCGCCCATGAGACCTCCACCTGCCTCGCCCATGCTATCCGCCCCATTGATAGAACTCTTTTCCAATGAGGACGGAGAGATCAAAGCAGCTCTGCGAGTATCTCGCACGGTCATTGGCATCTTGCCGCTCTTCTCGCGCAACCTAGCTACTTAAGAGCTAGAACATGCACTGTCATCCTTAGCTCGCCCACGTTCCATTTCAAGCAAACCCGAGCTTCATCACTCCTTGGTTTCACAAGAATGCTTGTGTCGTTCTCAACGCCGATGAGCACACCTCCGTGCCATTGCCGCTCTGGTGAGCTCCCTCACCCACAACAATCGCGTGACTATGATCCTCTTACATCACTCATCCCTCTCCTTTTCTCAATGTAGCCCCGAGAGTCCCATCGCTTGATAGTGTTCGCCTTCATCCTTGACTCCGATGCACACCAGATCTTGCCACTGCATTTCTGTCGCTTCGGTGTAACGTCCCGTTTGTCCAGAGTTTGAAAAGCATTTCAAAATAAAAATAACCATTCGGTTTTGTTGAGAGTTCAAAGCTTAACTTTAAGATTTCATAAAAACTTGGAGGTTTAACTTGAACTAATCAAACTTCAATTAATTCCTTTTGGTTGATTTGGGGTTATTGTTGTTCTTTGGCTTTTAGCCCCTTCTCTCTGTTTGCCTTGTTTGTCCTTCGGACTAGCTTCTCCCCCTCTAGATCTTTTTCTCTCCTTCTCTAACCTTCCACTTGCTGGACATTCCCCCATGTCTAGATCCTCATTTTGTTGGACATCTCCTGATGTCCAGATCCCTCTTATCTTTCTAACCTTATCTTCTTCTTTTTCTTCTTCTCTCAGGACATCCCTTGAGTTCCTCTCTTTGGATCCCTTACCTTGGATCTCCACCTTTTGGAGATATCCTTCCTTGGGTTTTTCTTTTCATCCGGGCCTCTCCTTCTTTGGGATCTGAGGGTCCAGACCTCCGTTCAGCTGGACCTCCTGGTAGGTTCAACCTCTTTGGTTCTCTGGACCTCTCCTTGTAATCTTTTATTTGGACTTCCTTTAGTCCAGACCTCCCCTTGTTTAGATCTGACCGTTAGGATCTCCCCTTTGGAGATCTTAACTGCTCAGACCTCCCCTTGTTTAGATCTGACCATTAGGACCTCCCCTTTTGGAGATCTTAACCGCTCAGACCTCCCCTTGTTTAGATCTAACCGTTAGGACCTCCACTTTGGAGATCTTAACCGCTCAGACCTCCCCTTGTTCAGATCTGACTGTTAGGATCTCCCCTTTGGAGATCTTAACCGCTCAGACCTCCCCTTGTTTAGATCTGACTGTTAGGACCTCCCCTTTAGAGATCTTAACCGCTCAGACCTCCCCTTGTTCAGATCTGACCGTTAGAGCTCCCTTTTAGAGATCTTAACCGCTCAGACCTCCCCTTGTTTAGATCTGGCCATTAGAACCTCCCCTTTTGGAGATCTTAGCCGCCAGAGCCTCCCTTGGTAGATCTTGGCCGTCCAGGACCTCTCCTTCGTAGGTCTTAGCTGACCAAGGCCTCCCCTTGTAGATCTTGCGGTTAGGACCTCCTCTGGTTTTGATCTGACCGTCAGGACCTCCTCTGGTTTTGATCTGACCGTCCAGGACCTCCCCTTTGGATTTTCTCTGTTGGATCTCCTTTTTGGTTTCGGACCACCCTTGCCCCTTCGTGCAGTCCGAACCAACCCCGCGCCCTTCTCACTCGTGGGCCGTCCGATCCTTTTTAGATGGCCCGATTGAGATGAAAGGTTCGGCCGGTCCGAACATTCTCAGGTGTTGTGGGTCGTCCGATCCATATCAAATGACCCAAATGAGATATAACGTTCGGATGGTCCGAACGTTCCTTTCCTCTTTGGACCGCCCGATTCCAATCAAATGGCCCCGCTTTACTACGCGTTTTTCTTTTGTTCCCAGGACCTCTTCCTGGCTGTTTTGCAAGGACCACCTCCTCGATCCTTGCTAGTCTTTTTGTAAAGACCACCCTCCTGGTCCAGATCATCTCTTATGGTTAGGATCTCCCCTTTTAGGCTACGACCTCCCCTCTTTGGGTGTGACCTCCTTTGTTAACCCTTTTTGTAAAGACCTCCCTTGTGTTTGGACCTCCTTGTAGGTTCAGACCTCCCTTGTGTTTGGACCTCCTCGTAGGTTTAGACCTCCTCTTTGTGTTTAGACCTTTTCGGTCTAGACCTCCTCTTTGTGTTTAGACCTCCCTGATGGTTGAGACCTCCTCACTTTCCCGTTTTTTAGGACCTCCTGTCCTCAAGACCTCCTTGTAGTCTTTAGGACCTTCTGTCCTCAAGACCTCCTCGTAGTCTTTAGGACCCCTTGTCCTCAAGACCTCCCTGTTTGTCTTCAGGACCTCCTCTGGACTTCCTTGTCTTTAGAATCTCCTTGAGACCTTTTTCCTCTGTCCTCAGGTCCTCCTCCCCGCAAGACCTCCTTGTCCTTTGGGCCTCCTTGTTCTCTCGGACCTCACCGTGGCCTTTTTGTAAAGACCACCCTTATGGTTTAGACCTACCCCTTGAGGTCAAGACCTCTGGTCTCTCGGTAAGGACCACCCTAGTTGGCCATGACCTCCCCCGTGGGTCGTGTCCTCCCCTTCGACCTCCCCCCTGGGTCCCAACCCCTTCAGGATCCCTTGCCTCAGGTTCTTAAGCACATTTGATGTGGGTTGAAGTCACATTAAAATGCTGTCCTTTCCTTTGTACTCTTTTCTACTTTTTGTCTCCTTTTTTTATAATCTAATCCTCTTTCGTACCATCTGGCAGTGTGCCTTGTCCTAATACCTTGAACCTGGTCACCTCCTTTTTGAAGTGCTCTTATTCTCCTTCTCCTTTAAATAGAGCACCCAGGGGCGACCATTTTCACCTTGTTCTTCATTTCAACCTCTACTCCTAACTCTTTCAGTTCTGGTGAGCTCTCCAAGCTCCTATGGTTCGGACCTCCTTGGGTCTGGACCTCCCATTCGTTGGACCTCCCTCTCGGACCTCCCCTCCTCAGTGGACCTCCTCTCTTTTGGCTTTAAGTAGTTCTTTTGATTTCTTGGAATTTCTTTACTTATTTGGTTTTCTTTGCGCGCGTGTATATTTCGGCTATTGCTGAGGAGCTCGAGGATCAGGCTACCACTACCGAAGCTTTCTCTTCAACAGAGGCAAGTCATGGAATCTCTTGGTCATATTGATCCCATTTTACAAAAGTATTTTGATTTGTTAAACTTGCATGGCTATTTTTATAGAACTGGTTTGGGCAGTAGCTATTCTCCTACTTGACATTATGCCTCCTTGAACACTTGAACTTGACATGTTGACATGATGTCCGTTGGACACCTTAGATTGGGTATTTTAGTTGGTATTGCTTGGTATTGCCAACGTGGGACCGTAAGATTATGCTTAGCCTTACTGTAGAACCGTGGGTCTTGTGAATCATGCCTCATCAGTTAATAATCTTGACTAATAGAACTATGGAACTGTGGTTGGTGCCTTTGTTATTACAGTAACCGTGGTGTAATACCACAGTTGTGTCTTTTGTGGTGCGAGGCCACCTTACTAAAATTTGTAGTGCCAGGACTGGGTGGTCCAGTGGCCGGGGAGAACCTCAAATCTGTTTCATGCTCGGGCGAGTGGTTGGTGGTGAGTAGTGGGTGCTCCGGGGCTAGTCCCCAGAGGAGTCACTTTGGGTTGTGGTTGTTCTCGCCTGAGCAGCACTTAAGGACTTAACTTTGTGTCTGTGGATCCAGGTAATCTGTGCGACCACAAGGTCATTTTATGGGGATGGCCTGGGCCGAATAATTAGCAATGAGATGGCTTGGTGCTGTTGTGGTTGAGCGAGTAGACGCCGACGGCGCAAGAGGGGGCACAAATCCGGTGGCATTTGCAACCCAACCGGAAGCGAAACCTTAGCGGGCAGCTCCGAGCCAGATCAAAGCTTTGTAAAGGCCTTGTCACGCTCTCTAGACTGCTCACTTTCGGAAGTGAGCAAGGGTCTTCTCGGGAACCCGTCCCGCTAGAGAAATCCTGAATTGTGGGTAAAGTTGTACACCTCTGCAGAGCATAAAATCTATTCGAATAGCCAAGTCCTTGGTTATAGACATCTCCCGGAGAAGTGGAGCAAAAGGGTAGACTTTTATAAATTGTGTCCCTAGGCGCTTCTGCGAGAGGCTGTGGCTTTGCCTCGAAGAGACCTTGGCCGGCTTTAGAGGGGTCATGGTTGGCTCGAGATGAGGTCCAGGGGCTGGGCGTGGCAACTCTGGAGTGGGTGCTCCAGAGTGGTCGTGGTTGAGGTCTTGGTCGTGGGTGTGACCAGACCTCCCACGAGTGGTCTTTGGGAACTCTGGAGTGGGTGCTCTAGAGTGGTCTTGGTTATGAGTGGGTGCTCACGACCTCTTTTGCAATCAAATGTATTTATTTAATTATTGTTTTAACTTGAGCTTTGCAATCTATACATGTTATTTGCTGTCAAATATTGCTTTCTGCAACTAACCATACAGCTCTCTTTTGGCAAGCCCTTCATGAATATTTATTGCATTCATTTCCCCACGGCTTGCTGAGTACATTCAAAAGTACTCATGGCTTGTGCCCTCTGTTTTAATCAGCAGATCAGGGAGTTCCAGGGAGCTCAAAGCTCCAAGAAGAAGAGGTCTTTGGGGGCTATGCGTGCTAGGGGACGTCCTCCACTCGATAGCCTGTGGGCTGATCGGTTGGACCTGCTCGTGTGGTTTTTATTCACTACAAGTGCTCTTTTGTAAGCCCAAGGGGCAAAACCCTGTAAGAAGCTTGACCGAAAGGTCTTTAATAATATATGTTAAGTTCTCATTTGCTTCTTCTTAGTTGTTGTATGGATTTGATCACACCATTGTTTGTCTGTGCGAGCTAGCTTGGGTTCCTGGGACTAGCTCAGCGCACAGAAGCCTCGACCTCCAGGAGGTCTTGAAGATCTCCTGGGAGGTCCTGGTAGGCCTCGACCTCTAGGAGGTCTTGAAGATCTCCTGGGAGGTCCTGGCAGACCTCCTCTCGGAATGAACTGAGCGGTACTACCGCTCCTTCGTGCGGTAGTATCGCAGCTCAAAAAAAAAATCGGCCGATTTCATGTTTATTCCGAGAAGGTCCTTACATCCGGTGAGTTCGAGCTCCACCCGAGCATGGCACAACATGTTCTATACCCCCATTGATGCTATTCCCCTACTCAATGCAGTCAAACTCGCTATGAATTCAAGCTCCACCATTATCTCTTTTTCTCACGGCCACCATCGCCATTTTCGTTCTCCTTCGAAGCTCGGTGAGCCTCAGACCGATTCCTGGTATCTACACCATCTCTAACACCTCAGTGACCTAATGTGACACTCCTTATAGCTTCTCTGTTGTTGTGGTGAGCTATCATCGTGAACCTCCTCTACGCAGCCACTGCACGTCGTCGACAAGCCACCTCAACCCTTCCCCGACCTCATTTTCTTCACCCTCACGGTCGTGGTGAGTCACTGATCCTCATGCGTGCATCAATTCACCAAGGGTGAGCCTCTAGTATAATTTCCCTCTTAGCTTACCCATGGCGCCGCTGTGGTTGCAAGCCGTCGGCTCACCTCTGGTGATCCTAGGTCCTCGTGCCCGGCCCATTAGCATCGCCTAGACTCACAGAACCCAGTGCGCCACTACTTTACCTCGGGGAATGCCTCCTACATGAAGTATGTCGTGAACCCGAGGCGTTCCGCCACTCTTCACCGCCGTAATGCTGCATTTGGCCATCTTCGTCGCTGCCACCACCACTACCCATAGCTTCGCCCTGCTTCTCTCTTTTCATTCTACCGCTTATCGCGCATTCACCGACGGTGAGCTCACCATGGTGCTCGTCCATGCGCGTAGCACTGCTGCTTCTTACCTATCTCTCTAACCAGTTGGACCCACTCGCGATTAGGATTTAGTTAACACTAAATGACAACGATTAAGGGTACTAAGTGGATGACAAGTGGGACCAGCTGAGAAAGTTAACAGAAATCTAATTTTAAATGTTTTTAGTAAATGTGTTTATGACATGTGGGACCATGCACTATTCTCGGTTTTAAAACACATTTAAAACCGAGAAACTGACATGTGGGCCCCAGTTGTCAAGTAATTAAAATCAAAATAGGTTTAATCATTTAGTTAATGAATAATGAGTCTATGACATGTGGGACCACCTCTGTTTTATCAATAAAAATCTAGAGAATAAAACTATGAGTCATTGGGATGTAGGCCCCACATGTAATTTAATAAGAATTCAGAAAAATGTGAAAGTCGCTTTCAATTTAGAGGGAAATATGCTTTCTCAGTTGGAAAGCGTAAACCACAGTAGAACTCAGAGGAAAATATGCTTTCACTGTTGGAAAGCGTAAACCGCAAAAAATATGCTTTCAACGTCACCCCTTTTAATTTCTGGAATTTTCAAACCGAAGCAAATTAAAACGTTAATAACTTTTGCACGCGAACTCCAAATTGAATGAATATTTTCTATAAATTCATCTAAAATCATGCTTTATCTGCATATTCAAAAATATTTTGATTTTGTTGCTATTGAAATTATTTTTCCATATTTAATTTGCTCCGACTCTTTTGATTAGACATCGATTGTTCGAGCGAAATTTACAACGATCATCCATCCTCTTATTCAGAGCAACCAGAGTAAGGCAAGCACCACCTTTGGCCATGTTGATCCAACTATTTTAATTATTGTACTTATTTTTGCAAAATCTATTATGCATGAGTGTATGTTTGTTTAAAATAGCTATATTTGAGGATAACAGTAGTTATAGTCCCATTTGATGCATGATCCTCCTTGAAATATTGATATCCTTATTTTTGTAGCCATTATGGTACGGTTTAGATAATGAATGATGTCAAATTGGGCTTTTCGAATGCGAATATCACATAAATGCTTAGCTTGGCTTTAGACTTTACTAAAATTAGAAAAATGGTTGACATGTTGAATATGGGTTTGGGAGATTTTGAAATGATAGTTCAGAGGGGTTTACCTCTGTTATTTTTTATAAAAAAATAAAAATGAAAAGCTTAGTTTGTGAAGCAGGCGAGTTATATTGTATTCTGAAAAGTGTGAGAGGTATATCTCAAGTAGATAGGGGAGATCCTTGCCCAGGTCAATTAAGGACTGAACACCGGTATATTCTACCTAAGGGTAAGTGTACAGCCACATGTGCCGGTATGGGATGGCCTTAGCTAATTAATTCATCGAAAACTAGCCTTGCACGTTGGTAGGCCGTGGTAGTGCGAGCATGGCTGGTGTAGACATGTTCGAAGGGGCTCCCTTCACTGAGGCGTTGGGAACAAAGCCTTCCGACACAGCGATGAATGCCTCACTGAGACGGGGGTGTACCTGGATGAAGTGAGGGTTTTCATTCGCCGGGCTAGCGCAAGGTTAGGACTAGGTGATGTAAAGGCTTCGATGCGTGCTCTAGACTGCTTACCAAAGGTTAGTGCGTAGTGGTATCGATGGATGCTAAGCAAACTAGAGAATTCGTGTGTTGTGGGTAAAGTTGTATACTTTTGCATAGTGTAAATCTATTTAAATAGCCATACTCGCGGTGATAAGGGGGCTAAGTGTACCATTGCCGGGTATAGTTTTGGTTTTTACAAAAATGGTTCTTGTTGGAAAATGAGGGACTGGTTTTGGTTGTGTTATTTGAGTTAAGTGCCATGTCTGTGGCTGAGACTAAGAAGTTGATCACAGCCGAGAAGGGTTGTGATTTATTATTTATCAAGTACTTACTTGTTGTCCTTTATCTATTTAACTGCTCTTTAAATTTCTATTGCAAAGTACTATGTATTGATATTGCAAATAAACTTGCTTAATATTGAAAATAACATGTACCATAGGGCATCATCCTTTGTTAGCCATGCATATATATGAAATTTGCAATACACTACAAGTCTTGCTGAGTACGCAATGTATTCAATCTTGCTTAAATTGTTGTGCTGACTTAGAGGATGAGCCTACGCCAGACGACACTTTCTTTGCACCTGCTACGAGAGGGTTCGGTGACGGGTCTTTCTAGGACTTGTTTCTTGTCAGTTGCCTGAGGGTTTGGATGGGCATACCGCTGGACCATTTTGATTTATTTACTATGTTTTTCCGCTGCACTCTGTTGTTACTTGATTTTTATTTGGCATGTCTGCCCTTGTAATATAAAGTTTGTAATCGCTTAAGTTATGTACAATATTTGTTTTATTTTGTATGTATGTATGTATGTATGTATGTATGTATGTATGTATGTATGTATGTATGTGTATGTCATCGTTGTGGATATGTGCACTAGCCACTGATCATGAGACTAGTACGTGTGAGGACCCCGGTTTATTTAGCTTGTAATGCTTAGTCATCCATTGACCCTAGCATTACAAACAAAATAACCCGTGTCTTTGAGATATGTATACTTCCCAGAAATGCAGTATACACACCCCTTTACAAAATCAAGCATCAATTCCATTCAAGACATAGAACCAAAGCATGAACAAGATTAAAATAACGACATACATAATATAGAGAGTTATTACAAAAGGGGGCCGACCAGCCAAATAACAACTAAGAAAGATAAACACAGCGGAAGCAAAAGCTATAAGATGGTGATAAACAAAAGAAGGCCAAGAGGTGTTCCTTTAGCCCACAAGGCAACCGACCGGGCCGTCTAGCTAGTCTTCCCAACCGCAGCACATCTCACAAAAGTAAAGCCCTTGGGGCTCTACCTCCTCTGCAACAAAGTTATTAAGCAAAGCAAATGAGTACAAAATGTACTACAAGACTGACGTGTAGTATAACGAAACTATAGTTAGCTACATGCAAGCTTTATTTAAGTGGAAGGCTTTAGGCTCATTTTAGCATAAAGCAAGTTTTCATTTGCAATAATGTAATAGATTGAAAGCAATTTGACAAAGCATTTTTAATCATTGAAATAACAACGATACAATAATAATAACAACAGCAAGAACAACCTGGAAGTGACTAACCCAATAGTCACCACAACAATAGCATGAATTACCCAATTCATACCACCCATCAAGTTTTAATTAAGTGTTTAGTCTAGTTCTTGCACAATCTTACCAAGCATGTCCATAACCTAGGACGAGGCTATTCGAATAGATTTAACCCTGCAGGGGTGTACGAATGTACGCACACGTCCGACCGTCTTTTCGCCAAGCTATTTAGCACACTTCCTTTGGTATGCCGGCACGGCTAAGTCCTACGAGGCATTTCCAATGAATGATGCTAATTAAGAGTCGCGACAACCCGGAAGGTAGGAGACACCGGCCCAGCCTAAGCAACTGCGGGTGCTCTTTCCCTTATAAAAACAGTTTTAACCACCTGCGACCCACAATTAACACCTTCCAAAGTACTTAGCCAAGAGGGGTTCCCAATACCCTCGTGTGGTTAGCACGCATAAGCGCTTGTCTTAGTGACACAAGTAACTCGGTCCTTGGGGACCTAGGCACCATTCCATTCACACCCAACAATCACACCAACATCCATTGTGCCCAAGTCATGAAACAATTTTGTTTTCATTTTTATTTTATTTGTTTACAAAGTAACAAAGCACAAGATGGACATAATGGAATATTAATTTTTGTGTGATCAAGATCATCAATATAATGTCGACAACCGCCTATTTCTACCGTTATCTAAGCATTTCTAAGCATGAACAACGCAAACTACTAAGTGATAAGAGTCCATCCATCGAACTCTACATCACAGCAAGATAATCCTAGGCTTAGTAGTAGAGAAAGATCATTTACCTACATAATATGCATCTATAGGATCACTAAATGATATCATTTAACAACAAAATAGCAATGCATACATACAAGTTAAACAACATATTAGACTTTTAAAGTAATGGGACATAAGGGATATGATCAAACTGCTTGCCTTGCTGGGGCTGCTCAGTTTGCTGTAGAGTATCGCTCACGGGTTCAACACACTTGTCGACACCTAATCGAAAAGGCGAAAACAATCGATAAGAACGATGCAAACCAAAAAGACACCACAGCAAACTTGCTCCAACTGCTTTGAAATTTTTACAGCAGCAAGAGCATGAATTTTAGAGAATTTAGCAATAAGAACCAATTGATTTGGATTCTCAATGCAAAAGATATGAGCAAAACCAAACTGCTCAGCGTCTAAAAATGCAAACTGCTACTATTCACCATAATTAAATTGTTTAGCAAAAATTTCTAGAAAGGTGGTGTAATTGAAATTTTTACAGTAAACAAGCACCTCATAAGATGAACAACCCAATTGGATTCATCTCATTTGGAGCTATTATGCACTTTCTATAATTTTTCAAAGACATGAAAATGAGCACAACTAAAATGCACCCACAATTCTTTTAAAAATAGTGACAAGCCTAAATCCTATTCTACCATTTAGTGCATTAACAGAGGATGCCAACAAAGTTAGATTCACTCAGAAATGATCTATAGATAATTACTTATGCATTTTACAAGTTAAATGAATTTTTAATGTAACATTTAAAGTCTATTTCTATACCAAGTTGCAAATCCATATTCTGGAGCCGAACTGAGCTCACAACCATTTTTATATTAGAGCCTAGATCAAACTAGAGCTAACAAAATTGGAATCACCTCATTTGGATTTAAAATGAAATAGTTATGCATTTTCAAAGTTCATTACCTTTTTCAGTTTACAAATAAATCCACCCGGGAATTATAAAAACCAATACAACGTGGGAGGACATGAGCCGCTGATTCTCAATCGGACGGCCCAAGACCTCCCGGTGAAAACGCGCAAGTGCCCGTAGGAGCTCGACGAGTGTGGGCTGTGGATCCTAGATCCAACGGCTCACGACCTGCGGCATTGCGCGCTCGCGCCCGCGCGAGCTCGGAGAACGTGGGCCGTGGATCCTGGATCCAACGGCTCACAACCTACGGCATCGCGCGCTCACACCCGGCGCGTTTGGATCTCGCGCACACGAACGGGGCGGAGGTCGTGGCCGCTGATCGCGAGATGGACGGCCCGCGACCACGCACGCAGCGCTCGCGCGCTCCGACATTGATTCGACCCATGATTAGCGCGGATTAACACGAGGATTGAGCATTAATGATGTCCAATTACGACAACAGCCAGCTCTGGCACGCGTCCGACAAAAGCTGAGGGTGTTCCACGGCTTGTTGCCGGCGAGATAGGCCACGGCGGCGCACACTGAGGGCACCGACGAGTCCACAATAGCCAAGCACACCAGAGGGTGCCACTCACACCGGTGGCGACGGCCCAGAACGGCGGTGAGCCGGAGGAGCAAACGGCGGTGACCAAAATGGCCGAAAGCAACACATGAAGAAAAGCTCCGCAATAATCATTCAAGTGGGTGCCCAGTATCTAAGGACTACCAGGAGGTTACCTGGAGGTCTTGGAGGTGTTGAGGAGGTCTGGGGAGAGGAGGACCGGAGATGGTGAAGAAGGGGTGCTCCACAGCCAAAAGCTCCAAGCTCCAAATTAGGCCACCTCTGAAAAGGTCCCAACCAAACAAGTTAGGATTTTGATCACAGAGGGGAGTGGCTCAAATTGAAGTAAGGAATTGGAGAGGAAAGCCCCAGGGACCCTGTGCCACCGAGGAGCACCAAGCTCAACAATGGCGGTTGGGGGAATTCAGTGGAGAAGGAGCTCAGCCAAGCACAGTGGTGGAAGTCTGAGCTCAAAGGTGTGTAAAGGAAGCCAAGGGGGGAACCCAAGGGAGGTCTTATAGCCCAGGGGAGCAGAGGTCATGAGCTAGGGCTAAGCTCCATGGTGAGCTTAGCCCATGGCTCGGTCCATGGCTCCACCAGGACGTGGATGTGACGGGGGGGGGCAGGCCTAAGCATGGCCTAGGGGGCGAAAAGGCTGACACGCAATAAATGCACGCAGCAAAGAGCTGTTGGGGGACGTGACAGGTCACTGACCTCCTCCTCTGCCATGGTGCACGCGCGCGCCCGAACTAGGAGAAGAACAGGACCTCACCTCCACCGTTGGATAAGAATCATGGGGAGGTCGTGACCCTCAGATCCGCAACGGTGCGATCTGGAGAGGCACGGTGGAGGTCTTAACTACCGGATCTGCATCGCACGGTGGCGCAAAGACACGGGGAGGTCGCAGCCGTGGGATCTCCATCGCACGGTTGCGAAAGGAAAAGGCGGAGGTCGCGCGCGATAAGGGGATAGCAGGTCCTGTCCGTTGGATTGCGATCCAAGGGCGTGGAACCGATGGGGGAGGTCTGGACTGCTGCGCGTGATGATGACAAGGGATGGGATGTCATGGCCTTTAGATTTACATCCAAGGGCACACAAGATGAGGGGAGGTCATGGCGGTTGGATGTTGATCCAATGGCACACCACGATGAGGGGAGGTCATGGGCGTTGCGCATGACACAAGGGAGGTCGTGGCTGGTGCGCTCGATGCTAAGGGAGGTCGTGGCCAGTGGATTGCGATCCAAGGGCACACAGCTTTGAAAGGAGGATATGGCCATTGGATTCACATCCAAGGGCGCACAACGATGAAGAGAGGTCGTGGCTGTGGCGCACGACGCTAAGGAGTTCGTGACCATGGGATTTTAATCCAAGGGCACACAGCACGGAGGGGAGGTCGTGGCGGTTGGATCTCGATCCAATAGCGACGAGCTGAGGTGCGGGAGGTCTTGGCCCTTAGGCAAGACACAAAAAAGGGAAGGGGAGGTTGTGGCCGTGAGATCCTGATCTGACGGCAACGAGATGAGAGGGGAGGTCGTGGCCGTTGATGTTGATCAGCGAACCACCTCACTGCTGTGGGAGGTGCAGTGCGCAAGATAACGAGGGGAGGTCGTGGCCGTTGATTTTAATGCAACGGCGCACAACACAATGCGCTGGGGAGGACGGGTGTGTTTGCTAAAGGAGGGAGGTCGTGGCCGTGGATTTTGATCCAACAGCGCAAGACCTCGCGAGGGAGGAGGACAGGTGCACTTTGATAAAGAGGGGGAGGTCATGGCCATGGATCTTGATCCAATGGGCACGAGATGAAAGGGGAGGTCGTGGCCGTTGATTCTGATCCAACGGGCACGACCTCACGCGGGGGAAGGGCTGGGCCGCGGTTGTCTGTGGCGGAGGTCGTGGCTGTTGGATTTTGATCCAACGGCTATGACCTCGTGAGAGAGGAGGACCTCGTAGTGAGCTGCGGGGAGTGGGTTGGGTTCGACCCACTTGGAAAGTGGCTCGGGCCTAAGGAACAGTGACAGGTTTGAATTCAAATTTGAAGGCTGAGGTTGGAGGAATTTTTAGAGGTAGCAAATTAACTCCAAAAATTCTGAAATTTTAACTGGAGCTTCCTCACTCCAGGATTAACCTTACATAAATTTTCTAGAGGTTTTTGTGCACTGCATTTTTCTCAGGAAATTCATCAAGGCTGTTCTAGGGTTTGATTTACCTCCAAAAATTATCAAACAAGTTTTAAAACTTATGATATTTTTCAGAGGGGTCACACATCTTCCCTAGAACCCAGGAAAAATATTTCCCCAAGATTGGCACAAGATTTGTGACAAGATGAAATAAGGGTTCAACTTTAGTCAACCGGAGGTTTAGGTTTTTGAACTCCACAACTCTTGACAAGAAATATGGCAATGTTCAAGGGTTTCAAGATGTGAGAAAAAGTTTTAATTTCTACACATCTTCTTACATTTGAAACACACACCTATTTATACATTTGGGATGTTACAGTACGGTACTCACACGAGGGCTTCGGGTATTCAAAGCCCGGGGTCCAACAGCGTTGGTATCAAAGCCATACTGACTGTAGGACAAGCCCTAGTTAGAATGGTCGTTAGATTAGGAATTGGTATTCAAAAAGCAACCTATTTAATAATAAAAATGGTTGTGAAACTTTAGAAGTTTTTGCTACTCTTACCTCTTCTAGCATTCTCCTCTCATCTAAGTCATTCTTTTGCTATCTCCTCTCCTCTTCCTTCAAATGATCCTAGTTTTTGGGGGGAAGAAACGCGCTCTGAAAATAAATATTTTTAATCATATTTAAAAAGTTAAAACATAACCAAAGTGTTTTGAAAAATCTTGAAAACATCCGACATGAAGATCCCTTGAAAACCCATTCTTAATATAACGAAAATGTCACCCTAGGTGGCTCTTTACAAAAATTTCAGAACCTAGCTATATTCTGAAAATGATGTGATGTACTATTCCTTAACCCCTCCTACCTTCATTTGGAGTTAAATTGAATGGGTATTATAGAGGTCTACTTATACCTAAAGACCAAGAGGTAGTATAACCTGAATATAAACCTTAGGTGTTGGTTAAATAATGTAGAGAACAAATAAACTTTTGCGCTATAATTCTTTTATTGTCTTAGTATCATTTCTTACCTATGTTTCTCATTATGTGTAGAATTGATCACTAACTTTCCCTTTTCTTAAAATGGTAGATGACCACCCAATGGGAACCACAGTACCGCACCAACGCTTTTGAAGAGGGTAAACTGCAGCATACCCTATGGGTAATGCTACAACGTATCCACTAACAGTACACGCATCAGTACATGGTCTTTAGCACGCCTTCTAGTGTGGCGTCCACCGAGTACCTCACCCAGGTGCTCATCTAGGGACGGCACTTTGGAGACCCCTCTTTCCGTTACTACGGGTAGGGCTCTTACGTCCTGATGTCACTATATGATGTGGCTTACGTCGCCATCATACACCTGCGACACGAGCTACCCGAGTTGGAGGACTTATTCTTCCACTTCCCCGCACGGACAGTGGATAGGGAGGAACACACCTACTGCGTAGAGGGAATGTCATTCCTCACTCCGCACCGGCACCTCACCGGTCTCGTGAGATCACTCGATAGATATCTATGTCGCGTGACCCACGAGTAGTTAGAGGCTCGTAAGAGGATCTCCACCCTCGAGAATAGAATCACTTCGATGGTGGCCTAGGGGTTCTTTTCGCAGGAGCTATTGTACAGGGAGGATGTCGTACTAGCACCTACTGTGGAGTTGCCCGAGCCCACCATCTGCATCCGATCAGGTACCCGACGTCCCCGTATGTTAGCTATCGGTCACCACCATCGCATGATGGCCATCTACTTGGATATGGAGGAGCTTCCATGAGTGGTGCAGTGACGCCATCTTCGTCATGACGGGCATGAGATGATTGAGTTCATCAGTCCGCCCTCATCCGCTGCACCGGACTCACTTCGCACCGCCGAGCGTAGCGACGACGTCTAGATCTAAACTAGTAGTGGGAGCTCACTAGTACGGGACTAGTGTGAGAACTTTTGGGTATTTTGGTATGATAAATTATGTAAGGTTATGTTGTATGATGTTTGTAATTTGCAACTTATGGTGGTTTAGTTGCATTTTGTAATGTTTGAACAACGGGCATGCAAACCATGTAAAACTCAACTAGTATGTTGGAGTTTCATGAGTGATGTCCTTATGGTATAAAAGCATGCTTATTTAAGTTTTAGATGAGTTATTTTAGTATGGTATGATGCTACTTGCCGACCCACTTAACTTATGCTTATTCCTCCTCATCCTGCGCATATTTGTTAACCTATGTGTTGTACGAGCAGGATGCTGGTAACACACTCGGTTAACCAACTCATGGCTTCAGGAGCTGCCTCCGGATCACGGCAACTGGAAGATGAGGTCCCCAATCCTCCGCAACCTAACCCATTGCACCCATCTACATCTGAGGATCAGTACGCCACTACATTAGCGAAAGTGTTGCCTCCACCACCCACAATGGCACAAGTGCTCGCCATGATCAAGCAAGGGTGGCAGACGAACACCTTGCTGCTACAACAATTGGTGTAGAACACTACTAACATGGGCACTACAGCCACTGGAGGCAGAGCTGCCGCCATGCCACAGTAAAGGATGGGCGAGTTCATGCGAACTCGGCCACCAACCTTCTTGACTGAGTAGACCCCCTTGAAGGCGACGATTGCCCTCGCACCATCAAGAGTAAGTTGGTCATTTCCCAATGCAATAATGAGGAGAAGGTGCTATATGCATCATATTAGCTGTAAGGCACAGCAGCCTCTTGGTGGGAGAACCATCAAATCATTCTCGAGGAAGGCCGAACCCTCACTTGACTGCCTTCAAGAAGGCGTTCCGTGATGCCCACATTCCAGCGAGTCTCATGGACATTAATAAGCGGGAGTTCTACGAACTCAGGCAAGGGAACATGATCATGATGGAGTTCCTCTATCGCTTCAACTACCTTGCCCGGTATGCTGGTTCCGAAATACCAGACGAAGGGAGGAAGGTTGCTCTCTTTCGGTACCACCTCAATGACGAGATGAAGTGGTCACTCCTGCCCACGACATTCCCAACTTCCAAACCATGATCAACAAGGCAATCCGGGTTAAATATAGCACTCGGACGGTCGTGGAGAGCCGTAAGCGCAAGTGGTTAGTACAGAAATCAGCAAGCAACGAAACGCCGAGACCGTGCATTAGGCAACCATTGAGCGTCCGTCCTTTAGTACCACCACCTCTGATGTTTCAAGCACAAGGTCATCACCCACAACAAGCCACGGTTTAGCAATATAACCATGGAGGGTAGCCGTCTGGGATACAAAACCAGGCAGAAGTCATCACCTGCTATAACTACGGCGAATGCGGACACTTTGCAAATGAGTGCCCAAAGAAGAAGTTTCTAGCACCTCAACCTCAACCCCTTGGCGTCTAGCAGTGACCCCAGGGCCTTGCACGAGGTCAAGGATGGCAACAAGACCCCAAGCCGGCGCAAGGCTTCGGACGTAGTCGTCTGAACCAGACGATAGCCGAGGAGGCTGTCGGGACCCAAAAATGCAATTCTAGACCCTCTGTGTATAACACACTAGTCCAGGATCACGCTAGTGCACACAGTGTCAACATAGATGAACATCGATCCACACAAGGCGATTAATAACATAAATGAGTAATTTGATTAACAAATAATGGTTTTGACCTTATGGTCGATTTTACACTTATTAAGCCACACAGGGCTGACAGAGAATTAAATAGCAGCGGAACAGAAATCTTCAGCGGAATCCCATCAATTCGCCATAGGCAACCGACTGGAATCAAGACCATACGATCAAGCACCTTCGATGAACTCTTCCTCGAAAGCAGGCGATGACTCCTCTTCTGTTGATTTGATTTAGCAAGCATGAGTACACAACCGTACTCGCAAGTCATACCACATAATGCAATTATACATGATGGTTTATTCCAAAGGAATGGCTTATGTGGTTATTTTGCAGAAATGCAACGTTTGCAAATTGAATATGAATAATAGATTGAAAGCATAAAGTAGAACAAATAACCATAATAATTTAACAGATTGATTTCACAAAAACACATAGCCTAAACAAGTTATTCACATAGCCATATGACTTAGATCACACAGCTCCCTTCCCAAGGTTTTTATGAAAGTCTACCCCTCATGTGAAATCCCCGAGCATGGCCAAGACCGCGGACGCGACTATTCGAATAGATCAATTTAACACTCTGCAGAATTTGTACACTTTACCCACAAGATACAGCTAGTGTTACAAGCACTAATCATAACAAAATATTTCAGAAACTTCATCTCAAGCATTGATACTCTCAGTGTGCTTACAAACCGTCATACCAAATTATACACAGCGATTGGTACGACACACACCGTTGGACAAGGAAGCGGTGAACTGTCCCGCGATGTAACTACTTGGTAGCACACCTCCACCCATGCAACACAGCCTAACCTACTACCTTAGTAACAATGCCAAGAATCCATAACTTACTAAGTTAGGCCTGTCCCATCAGGCATGTAGTCGTACAGTAAGGCTTAGTTCAATGGCGCACAAAGTTAAGTCCTTAATTGACCAAGGCAAGACTTCCAAATTATAACTACAAATCCTTATGCACATAGTTTATTAATCCCGTGCACACAGCTCCACCAAAAGTAGCACATAGTACCACTTGCCTCCGTCTAAATCCTTTCCCACCCTGTTGGTTAAGTGCAACACATGTCATCAACGAGTAATAGCACATAGTATATACAGTTTTATCACCTAGTTCCATAATCACTTAGTCAAGTTTGTAATAACAACTTACATGAAATGATGACTCATGGCATGGCTAAGCAGACTAATCGTATCTAACCAACCCACGCTGGTGCTACGATAAAACCAACTAATTAAACCAATCTAGGGTGACAAAAGATTATGACATAACAAATAGACAAGGTGGATATCAAATTGGATTAATAACTAAACCCAAAAGCATTTAAATAAATACTTAAAGTAAATGCAATAATTTGAATCAATATAACTTTTGAAAACTGGGTTCAATATGATCAAAGGTATAACTTTCCTTGGAATAGGTCTAGGTACTGATCTTGCTCTTGGGATGCTCCTTCTTCTTCAAATCTTCCCGAAGTATCAACGTCTACTCGCAAACGAAGCAAACAAACAAAACAAATAAATAATAGAGGAAAAACAAACTCCAAAAATTAAATAAAAATCCCAGATAAATAGATCTTGAATTTAGAAATTTGAATGGGCTCAAAAGGAGTTCGGATGCAAAAGATATGGGCTTTGGAAGTTTGAATCTAAAATAAAAACCCTAAAAGAGATTATTCCGAATTATCTGAATTATTTCTCTAAAGAAAAATCGGATTATTGTGCAACGATGATGGCAGCAATGGAATTTTCGAAATAAGAAAAATAAAAAGAAATTACTAACATGTGGGACCCACATGTCAGCCTTATGGTCCACGGTGAACTTCGTTCACCGAACCAGGCTTAGGTGAGGTGGCACACGGGTGTCGAATAGTGCTAACTCAGCACCACATAGCTGCTACACACGCACGAAGGCTGATGTGGCGCTGGCATGGCTCGACGGTGACCGATGGTGCATGGGTCCCAATGGCATCTGGCGAACGGCGGCGGCTCATCGACGGCGGGTGGTACAGGGAGGTAGAGAAGACGAAGGCGAACACGTTGGTGTGCTCGAGGACCACTGTGGCGGCCGGCAGTGAGGTCGAAGTGGCGGAGAGGATCTCGAGCTCAACGGGATCTGTTCTCTAGCGGTGCTCCGGCGAAGTGAAGGCATCCACGGTGTTCCCCTGCTCTTGCGATGCCGAGGGTGCAGACATCGAGGCTCGGGCGGCTTTGGTTGCGACGAAATCGCTCGTCGGAGTTGGCGGTGGCACACATGCTTCCTCGAGCTCCTGCGGCGGCTAGGGTTAGGCACTGCGGATTCGGCGGCTGTGGAGGACAAGGGCTCGCGTTCCTTTTATAGGCGGCGGCTCGGAAGAGTCCGAGGCACAAACGCCTAAATCGCAGCGGTGGCAGAGAAGTCCGGCTCGGGGATGGCTTGGAGACGAAGAACTAGAAAACGGCGGGGGCCACTTGACAATGAGAGAGGCTCAGGAGAGTCCGCGTGCGAAATGGCACCGCCGTGGCTGACGGGTGGGGCCGAGTGTGACTGTGCACAAGGGAGAGAGGGATGACAGTGGGGACCACTGTCGTGACAAAGACGATGCATGCGCTTGCTGGAGGAGGGGGAGGTCGGGCCGCACAGGAGTTGGGCCCAGGATTGGAATAGGGTGCGGGTTTCGGCCCAAACACTATTCTAGGATTTTAATTAGGTTTTCTAATTTATAAAATAGCAGAAATTCCAAATAGCAAAAGAAATTAACAAATGGACTTGGAAAAATTCTAGAAAAAACTAGAAAATATATCCAAGCACATAGAATCCAAATAAAATAGTTTTGACCATTGTTGATGTTGACTTTAATCATATTAAATTGTTTTGACATCCAATGTTCAATATTAATTTTTTGAATTCAATTTAAATAAATCCAAATGGTGAATTTTCTCCCTACTAACTATTCAAAGGATTTTTAAAGCTCAGAAAATTGGGATGTTACAGAGGCCAATGCAGCACCCGATGTGGTGATGGGTACAGTTCTCGTTTACTCAGTACCTACATTGATGTTATTTGATTCCGGAGCCTCTCATTCATTCATATCTAAGAAATTTACCATGCAACAAGACATACAAGCTACACACTTAGAAAACAACTTGGTAGTCTATTCCCCCGGGTCTGCCATGAGGACAAAACTCGGTTATTTTGAAATCAGAATTGAGATTAATGGGGTGGGATTCAAAGCCAACTTCATTATGATAGATACACCTAAGTTAGATGTGATTCTTGGGATGGACTAGCTGTATAGACACAAAGGATTTATCGATTGCGCAAGACAAGCCGTCTCTCTTGTCAACTCTGATTGGGAACGGGTCATTTTCTCCTCCACATATGCCGCTCCATCGCAGCAGCCCACGCTCAACTCTACCTCAATTCCAAAGCTTAGTCAAGTGCCCGTGGTATGTGAATATCCCAACGTATTTCCGGATGAATTGCCAAGAATGCCGTCGGACCGTGACATGGAGTTTGTGATCGATTTGCTACCCGGGACAGCACCTATATCCAAATGACCTTATCATGTGGCGTCTAATGAGTTGGTTGAATTGAAGCAACAACTCAAAGAGCAATTAGATGAGGGATACATCCGTCCTAGCTCATCACCATGGGGAAGCCCTATGCTGTTTGTGAAGAAGAAAGACGACAGTTTGAGGATGTGTGTCGACTACCATTCTTTAAATAAAGTCACCATCAAGAACAAGTATCCTCTCCTAAGGATTGATGTTTTGTTTGATCAAATGAATGCTGCTTGTGTCTTCTCCAAGATTGATATGAGGATTAGATATTTCCAACTCAAGATCAGGCCAGAAGGCATTCCAAAGTCTGCATTCACCACCTGTTATGGCTTATACGAGTACACCATAATATCATTCGGATTCACCAATGCTCCCGTAGGTTTCATGAATCTTATGAATAAAAATTTTATGGAGTATTTGGATCAATTCGTGGTGGTCGTCATCGATGACATTCTTATCTATTCCAAGAATACAGAAGAACACGAGTAACACTTGCGTATGGTGCTCAACAAGTTGCGTGAACATCAGCTGTACGTAAAATATAGCAAGTGTGAATTTTTGCTAAAAGAAGTTGGCTTCCTAGGTCATGTTCTATCTGAAGGAGGTGTAGCCTTGGACCCAAGCAAAGTATAAGATGTCCTAGCATGGGAACAACCCCACACCATTCCAGAAGTCTGAAGTTTTCTCGGTCTAGCCGGATATTATCGCCGGTTCTTTGAGAACTTTTCCAAAATCGCCCAATGACACAACTTCTTAAAAAGATAAGAAATTCGAATGGTTGGCATCATGTGTTGAGAGCTTTCAAGAATTAAAGAAAAGGCTCATAATAGCCCCAATGCTTACTCTGCCCGACATACACAAAAGCTTTGTTGTGTATTGTGATGCATCCTGCCACGGCCTCAGTTTTGTGCTAATGCAAATAAGGAAAAGTGGTGGCCTATGCCTCACGTCAGTTGCAGCCTCATGAGGTTAATTATCCAACTCACAACTTAGAATTGGCAGCCGTGGTTCATGTTGTCAAGATTCGGATGCATTACCTCATCGGCAATTGGTGTGAAATTTACACTGATCACAAGAGTCTGAAGTATTTCTTCACACAACTAGATCCGAACCTAAGGCAATGAAGATGGCTTACGTTGATCAAGGACTACAATCTTGGCATTCATTACCACCCTGGTAAAGCCAATGTTGTACCCGATGCTCTTAACCGAAAGCTTCGCCGCATAAACGTGTCGATTGAAGCAAATCAACCAGCGCTGCATGAAGAGTTTCAAAAGCTCAATTTAGATGTGGTTGAGGAGGGTTATGTTACTGCCCTAGTGCTACAACCTACCCTCGAATCTCAAATCCAAGCCACTCAACTCGAGGATCCAACAGTTGCCAAAATCGAGCACGACTTGCAAAACGGCATGAAATCAGAATTCACTAAGAACCTGGGTGGATTGGTTATGCGTGGACAACAACTATATGTCTCGAATAGTCACGATATCAAGGAGCTAATCCTCAGAGAAGCTCATAATTCACCACTCTCCATTCACCCTAGGAGTACGAAGATATATCAGGACCTCCAAACGAGATTATGGTGGCCCGGTATGAAGTGGGACTTCACCGCACATGTTGCCACGTGCGACATGTATCAACATGTTAAGGCAGAACACCAGCCACTAGCGGGGTTACTGCAACCTCTGAAGGTTCCTGAATGGAAATGAGATGATGTTCGTATGGATTTCATTACTGGCCTACCGAGAACCCAAAATGGGCATGGCTCAATATGGGTTATCATCGACCGCTTGACCAAAGTGGCTCATTTTATTCCGGTTAACACCACCTATAAGGGAGCTAAACTTGTGGAACTGTACCTGAAGAACATTGTCCGCTTGCACGGTGTGCCGAAGATAATAACCTCTAACCGAGGTCCTTAGTTCACCTCACGATTTTGGGATAGCTTGCACAAGCTATTGGGAACTAAGCTATTCTTTAGCATGCCATTCCACCCACAAACAGAGAGGACGAATTAAATTTTGGAAGATATGTTGCGAGCCTTTGTGCTATCCTACAGCACAAATTTGGAGATATTCTTGGCGTTCGCCGAATTCTCCTACAACAACAGCTTCCAATCAAGCTTCCAAATGTCCCCGTTCAAGGCACTTTATGGGAGGAAGTGTAGAACAACTCTATTCTGGTCCGAGGCCGGCGAGAGACAGTTCTTTGGAACGATCATCATCCAAGAAGTGAAATAGCACGTTGACACAATCAAATGGGGTTTGTGGGAAGCGCGGTCGCGTCAAAAGAGCCATGCCAATCATCGTCGACATGAGCTTAGCTTTGAGGTGAACGATTATGTTTATCTCAAAGTCTCACCATTGTGAGGCACCCATCGTTTCCAAGTCCACGAGAAATTTGCACCTCGGTATATCGGATCATACCGAATCATAAAAAACAAAGGCGAAGTAGCATACCAGATGGAGTTGCCACCCCAACTTTTAGATGTGCATGACGTCTTCCATGTGTCGCAACTTAAGAAGTGCCTCCGGACTCCGAACGAGCTTGCTCAGTTGGAAAACATCGATCTCCAACTGAATCTTAGACGAAGGCATACGACATACCCGTAGCCGCGCCATCAAGATGCTAAGAGTCCAGTGGAGCAACCACACTAAAGACGAAGCCATGTGGGAACAAGAAGATCGTCTTAGAGCCGAGTTTCCTTATTTCTTTACCGAGCCCACCGAATCTCGCGGACGGGATTCATTGTAGGGGGTAGGTTTGTAACAAACCAAAAATCACATTTTGGGAAAATTAAGTAAAAATGAGTGGGAGAATAAGTTTTGGGCATAATGTTGTATGGAAAACTATTACAGCATGATTTTGAATTTTTGCATAAATCAAATAGTAAATTCACATGCAAACCAACAAAATGTAAGAATTTTCAAGAAAAACACAGAGTAGGTAAAATGAAATATTTACACAAGAAACTATACTAGGTCAGAAATCCCCACAAAAAATCCATAATTTTTTGACTCCGTTTGCTAAGTACTAAACTTCGGGAAATCATTGTAACATCCCAATTTTTCTCAATTTCAAAACCTTTTGAGTAGTTAAGTCTTGTAGGAAAATTAACTAAATTTTATTTGATTTAATCAAGCTTAAATGGAGTTTCAAATATTAAAACAATTTAATGTGATTAATCTGAACATCAATTAATTCCAAAACTATTTTATTTGAGTTCTTTGTGCTTGGAAATATTTTCTAGATTTTTCTAGAATTTTTTTAGTTATTTCTCTATTATTTAATTTGCCATTTGGATTTACTGGTATTTTTAAAGTGCAAAAGCTATTTAAATTCTCCGAAAAACCAACAGGCTAAATTCTTAATCCCCATCCCAACCATGTTCTGCTTTCCAGCCCAATCCCACGCAGCCTGCCTTCTCACTCTCCCGACCGCATAGGCGTGGATGGCCCCACCTGCCAGCCTCGCCCATATCATTTGCTACACAAATCTGCCCAAGCCACAGCCGCTGACGAGTGGGTCCCACCTAATCACTATTTATCTTCTACAAGTCGGGGACAGCTTGGACTTCTCCGCCGTGGGCCTTCTTTGGCGTGCGTGCTACGGACTCTCCCATCTGCCCGCGTATATAAAGGGAGGTAGCCCTTGCCCTCCGCATCCCAGCCGCGCTGTCACCAAGCCGAAACCCTAGCCCGAGCCACCAGAATCGCCGACAAAGCAAAGCCGCCACTGCAAGCTTCATTGCCGTCTTTCGTCGTCATCAGTGCACCTCAAGCTTCATCATCGCCACCATTGGGTTCACAAGGATGAGATCTTCCTCGTCGTCACCTTCACGTTGCTAGAGCATCACCAGAGCTCAATTTCCGTCAACACCCGAACCCTAGTCGCCGCTTCGACCTCGTCGCCGGCCAACTCTGTCAACCCCTCGCATTCGTGAGTACACTAGCGAGTTCGCCGTCACCTCAGCTACCCGTTTCTCACCTCCGTGGCCACTGCCGTAGCCCAAAAAGTCGACGACCCTTGGGACCCGAGCGCCACAATCACCACCGTCATCCACGTCACCCCGTTGCTTGCGTGTTGTCCTAGTCAACGTCACGTGGCAGCCACGTCAGCGCTGAGTCAGCCACTCCCGCACCCAAATCCAGATCTAATCCCACATAAACTGAGTCTACCGTGAACCTAGCCACTGTCAAGTAGGTCCAACTTGTCAGATCCACTATTCCATAGACCAGTGAGCCATAGACCCATAGACTAGAGTTGTAGACTTGGTCCATAGACCCTGGGTGCCACATGTCTTCCTCTGTTTATAATTTTTTTGGATTTTCCTTAATTCTGAAATTTGTTGCTGACGTCATGCTAATGCAATATTTTGGAATTTCCTATAGAAAGAAAATTCTAGAAATTCAAAATAGTAAATTCTTTCTCTTTTTCTTAGGTTTAGATCTTCCAAAAGCCTGTTCTCCTCATATGAACTCCAATTGAACCTATTCAAATTTCTAATTTCATCTAAATTCAAGTTCTACCTTCTTGAGTTTTTATTTAATTTTTGGAGTTTGTTTATCTCTCTGTTTAGTATTTATTTGGTTATTTGCTTTCGTTTGCAAGTAGACATTGTTACTTCGGGAGCTTTTGAGGAAGGAGAAGTGGATCAAGCTCAAGACTAGTACGAAGACTTGTTCCATGGCAAGTTATACCTTTGACCATGTTGAACCCAGTTTTCCAAAATTACCTTGATTCAAATTATTGTATTTTACTTTAAGTATTTATTTAAATGTTTTGGGATTAGTTATACACCAATTTGATTATATCCACTTTGCTCGTTGTATTACCATGATCTTTTGTCACCCTAGATTGGTTAATTACTAGTTGGTATTATCATAGTACCAACGTGGGTTGGTTAGATATGAATAGTTTGCTTAGCCATGCAACGAGTCATTGATATCATTTGAGTTGCAAATATTAACTTGACTAAGTGATTATGGAACTTGTGTAAAACTGTGTGCAGTATGTTGTTACTCGTTGATAGCATGTGTTGCACTTAACCAAGAGGGTGAGAAAAGATTTAGACTGAGACGAGTGGATGGAACTGTGTGATATGGTGTAATTGTGAACTAGAAAAATATAAAATCTTGGTAATGTAGTTAGAAATTGGTAGTCTCGCCTTGGTCAATAAAGGACTTAACTTTGTGCGCCATTGAACTGAGCCACAACTGTCTGACCGCATGCCTGGTATGGGACATGCCTAACTTAGTAAGTTATGGAATCTTTAGATTGACTATTCAGGCATGTAGGATAGACTATGTGGCAGGGTGGAAGTGTGGACTACTCTGGAAGTCACATCGATTGACGGTTCGCCGCTTCCAGGTCCAACGGTGTGCGTCATACCAAAGCACTATGGTAGGGTTGGTACGACGATAAAACACATCAGGAGGGTCAATTGTTAAGATGAAGTTTTGTAAAGGTTTTGTTATGATTAGTGCTAGCTACACTAGTTATATCATACGGGTAAAGTGTACTACCTTTGTATAGTGTTAATCAATCTATTCGAATAGCCGCGTCCGCGGTCATGGACATTCTCAGGGATTTCACACGAGGGGTCGATTTTCATAAAAACATTTGGGAAGGTGTAGTTTTCGTGTGCTATGGGTAAAGTTGTATACCTCTACAGAGTGTAAATCTATTTAAATAGCCATGCTCGCGGTGATAAGCGTGCTATGTGTAGTATTGTGAGGTATAGCTTTGGTTTTTACAAAAATTGTTCTTGTTGGAAAATGAGGGAGTGGTTTTGGTTGTGTTATTTGAGTTGAGTGTCATGTCTATGGCTGAGAATAAGAAGTTGATCGCAGCCGAGAAGGGTTGTGATTTATTATTTATCAAGTACTTACTTCTTTATCTATTTAACTGCTCTTTAAATTTCTGTTGCAAAGTACTATGTATTGATATTACAAATAAAACTTGCTTAATGCTGAAAATAACTTGTAGCATAGAGCCTCGTCATTTGTTAGCCATGCATATATATAAACTTTGTGATACACTACAAGTCTTGCTGAGCATGCAATGTACTCAATCTTGCTTAGATTGTTGTTTAGACTTAGAGGATGAGTCTACGCTGGACGACGCTTTCTTTGCACCCGGCACCGGAGGGTTCGGTAACGAGTCTTTCTAGGACTTGTTTCTTGTCGGTTGCATAAGGGTTTGGATGGGCATACCGCTGGACCATTTTGGTTTATTTACTATGTTTTTCCGCTGCACTCTGTTGTTACTTGAGTTTTATTTGCCCGGTCGGCCCTTGTAATGTAAAGTTTGTAATCGCTTAAATTATGTACCATATTTATTTCATTTTGTATGTTTGTATGTATGTATGTATGTATGTATGTATAGATGTGTATGTCATCGTTGTGGATGTATGTACTAGCCACTGATCATGGGACTAGTACGGTACATACACGAGGTTTTCGGGTATTCAAAGCCCGTGGTCCGACACATATATATGTTGTTAAGCGAACCAACCACCCACGGGAAGAAGGGACGGTGGAACACCAGAACACCGCACACTTAATTTGGACTTGTTAGTATATATTTGGATTTGGATATACATAGGATTTTAAGTGGAGCACTGAATCCTCTCTAGTATAACTACATGTTGGTTCTAGGTTTGCACAAAACTATTAGCACTTTGTGCAGTGACGAGCTTGAGCAAAATCTTAGAGGGGTCAAAGATCAAAGCAAATTTAGAAACACACTGCTCACTACTGGTTACACGCGCTGTGTGGCTTACAGACTTGACTCTCGGGATGTCGGTTGCACATCTGTCATCACCACCGTGCTGGCCGCGGCAAGCCCATGACGCACCAGCAACCAGCACCTCGTCGCCTCGTCTGCTATTTCTGTGTTAGGCCGCCGCACGACTAAAGTCGCTATCTCGCTAAGTAGTGCCGTAACTAGTAGCAGATAGCAACAATGTGTCTTCTAGATGGACCTCACATAACCAAATTGAGTAGGCTGTAGACTGCATACACATTGTTAATTTTTTTTTTCTTCAGAAATGCTAGGGGTCATAACCCAGGTTGGCCGAGGCATCCTCCGTCCCTGACTTTTTGAGTTGTCTTCGCATTAAAAAATTTATATAGATATATATAGTACAGTTCTGATTCTTTTTGAATTGTGTCTAGGACTACGCTAACTACAACCACGAGATAACGTACTCTCAACGATTAGTAATTTCCTGGAGTATCTGATTAGACGCATGTGGCGACCGTTCGGCGAGCCTGATTTGGACGTGAGGTCAACTAATCGACGTCGGTTGCACGCCAACGAATAGCCAGCAGCTTGCAGGATTAATTATGTGCTAGTATTACTGTATTGGATCGATACGCATAGTACATGCTTGCTTCCTGGAAGACTGGCCGTACGAATGCGTCAACGTTAGTTGAGTATAGTATATGCATGCATTATTAGCTCGTCATGTCTCTGTGTGACCCATCGTTTAGCTGTCTGTTTGCTTTGTCTCCTCGGGTGTGGATGGAATCCGTTGATTAATTTGTTCGTGAAATTTTTCGATCGATCAGCTGTCACAGTTTGATCGACCGTATATTCTGTCTGTTTGCTTTGTCTCCTCGGGTTTGGGCCATGTGCTATCACACCACACGCAAGCTGGTGATGTCTAGTATAGCATGCTTCCTGGAAGACGTACTGGCCGTACGAATGCGTCAACGTTAGTTGAGTGTAGTATATGCATGCATTATTAGCTCATGATGTTTCTTTGACGCATCGTTTAGCTGTCTGTCTGTTTGGTTTGTCTCCTCGGGTTTGGGCCATGTGCTATCACACCACACAAGCGTCGTGTTGCATGAGATGGTGATAGCGTGGTAGGCGCCGCATCGATCTCAATTCCAAACTAAACCAGAAACAGCAAATACACTGCACATAGCTGTGTCTGTGTGCAGTGACTAATCGGGAGACTCCCCCTACAGCTGCAACTACTGCGGAATGTAGCAGGTGATGCGGTGGCTTCCAATTCGATCCACCAAGTTGCGAAATCTTTATCCAAGCTGCTTAATTTTTATCGTTACGTAGGTGCAATCATTGTGCACGAATAATTCAGGTGGTTGCCCGGCCGGAATCTCGTATTCTTATAAGGAGGATAATAAAGTACTCCATACTTTACTTAGTAGCTTACTTTTGGGCCGCCACCATTGCATGCACGCATGATGTGAGAATTCTATACATGCAAGTATGCTGCAACCAATGTTTGGAGCCGAACTTCCCCATATTGTGACTGTCTGGTATGTTCTCATGTATATATAATATATGTAGTAGTAGCCGAGTGAGAAACCGGTAGGTTTCTTACTTTTCAGACTGCTAAATAAATCGACCGTCTATTCTACCATATCATCTCCACCGTAAAGAAAAGAAAAACATTCTGCTATATCTACTGCCTATTGTATGGTTACAAAGAGCGCTATATAATAGCGGACTAGCCCTTGTCTCTTGGCACTGCGGTGTGAGCTAGCTCAAGGCCCGTTTACGTGTAGCTGTTCGATCTACTTGCTTCCTTCTAATGGCTGAGGTTAGTTCTTCTAATTACTTGTCTACATGAGACCTCGTTTCTTGTGGAGATCATACTTCTAACTACAAGTTTATAACAGGAGTACTCTAGTTCCCCCACAAGATGTACATTAATTTCAAACACACGCACGACCGTAATATGGTCAATTGTTAGCCGTATAAGGATTCACGCACACATGTACTAATATGTATATGCCACACAATAATTAATAATGCATGCAGAGTTGCGATCAGGTCTAGTCAGGAGAAATATTAAGTTTCTTCATGCAGGTCAAGGAGTCCACACTAATCATAGAAGTTGACCTCGCCTGTGAAAGGTCCCACAAGAAGATTCAAAAGGTTCTATGCAAACTCCAAGGTACAGTGGTAGCTAGCGAGTATTGTCAATCCATTCCTGTCTATCTAGATTGACTTGTTTGTAAACATTAATTGTATCATATATATGTATGTATACTTGCATGGCATCAGTGAAGGAGAACATCAGGAGCATCGCTTTCGACAGCAAGAAGAACACGGTCACCATCAGTGGCCCCTTCGACGGGGACAAGCTCTCCCAGAAGCTGAAGTGCAAGGCGGGATGTGTGATCAAGAGCATCAAGAAGCCACCGCCACCGCCACCGCCGCCCGTTATAAAAAAAGAGCCGGTGGCGACCGCCTCGGCATCGGCGTCGGCGACGGTGAACCTGGGGTTCACGCAGGTGTGCGCTCTCTGCTACCCCAGGGCGTGCAGCGACCCCATCAGCCATTGCTCCCAGTCTAAGCAGATCAGACGCTGCGAAGGCATGCCGGCGCCAGCCGTCGTACCCAGCTCCACCTGCTCGAGGCCTCCGTGCTGCCGAGGCGGGTGTGGCAATTCGTGCTGCCCTGGGCCGTCGGCGTGCATGGGCTGCCGAGGCGGATGCGGCAATTCGTGCGGGACCGGGGGCGGCACGCACGGCTGCCCGGCGACGCCGGCGCGACCGTGGTGCCCTGGGCCGCCGGCGTGCAGAGGGTGCATGGGCTGCCGGGTCGTCCACGAGGAGAAGTTTTACTATGACTCGTATCCTCCGACCTCCTGTGCCATCATGTGATCTGATCGATGGACGGTCATGCATGTGCGTGATTGATCGGTCGTACTCATCCAGCAAATTTGTGTATCTGTAAATTTGGTTTGCCGTCCTGTCTACTTCTTCTAAGTGTAGTATGTCTCCTGCTTAACCGGCCCGATGAATGCGCTGAATAAGCTAAGCTAGGTTCACATGCATGTATTTACAATGTTGTCATGTTGTTACTTATTGGACCATTCGAATGCTTATTTAAGATGGTGATTGTCTGTTACCCGTGTCCAGTTCTCCTCGACTTGATCATATTACATCGATATTCACAATCAATTGTGATAATATATCGGGATCCACTTTTTGCATGTGGTGCTACTGAACTGCTACATGGGGAGAAGAGAAGCGAGCATCATAATAGTTTGATAAAAATATATTTAGTTTAGGAGCACCTTAGGGCATCTCTAATAGTGTATTTATTATTGTTTCTTAGTTATGCCACATCAACAAAATACTACGTGAAAGAGAAAGGGGGAAGAGAGAGAGAAAGCACATGTCGTCTCTTTCTGAAGAGACTGTCGTACACGCGAAACCAAACATGATACATTAATCTACTCTAGTTGACATGTAATCCTGTTTCAAAGAAAAATTATAAAATATAAATGTTAGAGAGTGTGTTAGAGACTATCTATTGGAGATATTGTCTCTAAAGAAGATACAGCATATGTTAGAGACAAGATTGTCTCTAACTATTGGAAATACCCTTAGCAGCTAGCCAGTCATTCACTGGACTGAATATCGGACGAAAAATACTCACCAGTACTAGCGTGAGCATGCAGCTTAATTAGGCAACCCGTAGTCGCGCGCACATGGAACATTTTGGACCCTTTGAAAGATTTAAATTACAACAAGATCCTTGAAACATTGAGATCGCCATCAACACAACACCAGATGTAGGGGGTAGCTGAGTTTGTGACGGCAACCTTCATCTTCCTCGCCATGGACTCTAGATCTAGCGATGGTGACTCGAGCACCGGTGATCAATAGCGACGCGAACTTGATTTGGGCCTCCTTGGCTCCACCATGAGGAGCATCGGGAGGTTGAAGGACGACAAGTTCACCAACATTCGATAGCGATGGGTGGTGATGATGAGCTAAGGGATGGAGACTCCTGCTTGTCGGCAGCAACTGGCGACACCGAAACACTAAAGAACTTGAGCTTGTTTTCTCGCTGGCTAGGAGGATTTGTGGGCTGCACCTTGAACTCGATGGTGAGGCATTGGGGTTGCAATAGATGGGAGGGGAAACCAGATCAGCAAAACAGGGTTCGTCTGCGCCAATGATGACCACCAGACATGCTGTAGGAGCAGCGCATTGAAGGTGACTGCTAGGAAACTCAAGTGGAACCGGCATCGAGCCTACAAATACTACGAGCACAGTGCCTAAACCAAACTAGGAAGCTTAATTTACAGCTATTGAGCCAGAGAAGGCCCCCTGCCCCTCACTGGAGGCGAGCCGATGGATGGGATGTCACGCCCTGGGTAACAACACCGGGATCTCCTGTGCAAACTGGACTAGTCCCACGATCAGTCGCTAGTCCGCACAGTTTCAATAAGGATATCATCACAGCCATACAACAAACTAAAAATGAAGTAGACAAATTAACAAAAGGCCTTATGGTCAGGCTTCTTACAGAGGTGCCACGCAGGGCTACAACACAGCGGAAAAAACAAAAGAACACGTGGAGGCCACACGACCTGCCCATAGGCAATCGAGTGGAGGATGTCCTTCAACTGCTGATCAACCAGAGGGCACAAGCCGTGAGTACTTTTGAATGTACTCAACAAACTGTAGGGAAATGAATGCAGATAATATTTATGCAATGCTCAACAAGGTTAGCTTTATGGTTACTTTGCAGAAAACAGTATTGACATGAAATACATACTACTACAGAAAAGATCTTCACAGACAGTTCAAAAACGTCATTACAGACGGTTTCCGGAGCCGTTTGAGTTTATGGGTCAGTGATGCATGCTATCTCAGACTGTTATTGTGAGTACCCACCTCGGGAGCTCCTGGAGAGATCTCCTAGGGCCTCCCAAAAGGTCCGACAAGACCACCTGGAGGTCTGGGAGGTCCTCTAAGACCACCCGATGAGGTCTCCCAGGACCACCAGGAGGTCTCCAGGACCTCCTCAAGAGGACTCGAAGATCCACCCGGAGCTCCTCTAAGACCATTCGTGTGAGACACCGGGGTATTTAGCTTGTAATACTTAGTCATCCAATTGACCCTAGCGTCGCCACTTGGCTCAACACCGACCATAAATTCGGATGGCGACGAGCAAGCTTGGAGACGCAGTAATCGGGGATATTGATTCTGTGTGCGCTCTGCGGCCTGCGCTGCGCGTGACGTTCGGGATGTTCGCTTGCTCCAGATGGACGGCTACAACGCTATGTTTCGAAATTCAACGATCCACCGCTGTGTACGGCGCTAGCGCTCGGATCGTACGTCCGAGCGGTAGTCGCCCTCTATAGATATATATATATATATATAGTACAATTCTGATTCTTTTTGAATTGTGTCTAGGACTACGCTAGTTTCAACCACAAGAGATATCGTACTCAACGATTAGTAATTTTTCCTGGAGTATCTGATTAGACGCATGTGGCGACCGTTCGGCGAGCCTGATTTGGACGTGAGGTCGACTAATCGACGTCGGTTGCACGCGAACGAATAGCCAACAGCTTTGCAGGATTAATTATGTGCTAGTATTACTGTATTGGATATGCATAGTATACGCATAGTATGGCTAATACAGTAATACGCATAGTATTACTGTATTGGCTATTCTGGATTTATCATTATTTATCTATTTCAACCATATTCATTTTCTATTAATCAAGTATCCGAAATAATAAATTAAAACAACACAAGTAGTCCACAATGATGAAAATTAGAGTTGATCACCATAGTTCTTAGGTCTATGAAAGCATTAAAAGATTGTGTGATCTATAAAGATAAGTAAAACGACAACCTAGGGTCCGTTTGGATGAGGGAACCGGACCGTCCTGTATCGGATGGTTCGGGAAATAGATAGATTCATGCATTTGGTTTGCTGTATGGAATCAATTGGTTCAGGACGAAGTGGTTTCATAGAATAGAATATTCTAGAAAGATGTTGTACCATGCCGTTCCAAAGAAAAGAGTGAACTATTCGGTTCAGTTTTCCCACGCCACTGGATTGCTTCAAACACAGCATGCAAAATTAAAAAAAAAAAGGTGACGTGGCAATGTAATTTACAAGCTTCAAATAACCATATTTTCTAAACCGAGTATCCGATTTGCAATCTGATTGAACCGTTATTTTCCTTGTCATTTAATCAACAAAACAAGACCATTGTTGACATATTTTAGTGCAAAAAAGAATATATATCATGCAGGCCCCACGTGTCATACTGTATCATCAGGATCATCCTATCCTACCAACCAAATAAAATCATGCATCATCCTATCCCACCAACCAAACACCATACTTGTATCATCTCATCCAGGATCATCCCATCCATTATGTACTATCATATCCCATTCACCCTGATTCATTCAACCAAACGCACCTCTATTGTATGACATGTCTTTAATGTTGTCTATAGGTGACATAAAGAGTTGCTATAGACAACAGCTATCTATACCATTGTACATGACCTTAGAAAGATGCAGGTATTGAATGTTTCCAATTTATAATCTTCAAATCTTCTGTTCGGATAACTGTGCAGTAAATTAAATGCATTTAGCGATGGAAGGATTTGATCGAACATTCATTACTACTTCTCATCTTCTCGTACAACGAAAGTATAGTTCGTTATACGAGAAGATACCGCGAGTAGAAGAGGGATTTCAAATCGTTCAAAAGTATTAAATGCACATATTTGCTCATTGCAGATCTTCTCTTCCTGCTCTTTGTGGAGTACGCGTGGCATTAGTTGCCGCATAAATGGAGAACAATGGAATAGTGGGATTCAGAAATCTATCGAAAGGAGTTTACTATCAAAGTGGCTCAAGAATAGAGAAATCTATCCCTGAGCCCATGGCCACAAAGTGGCTCAAGTCTAGAGTTTTTAGGTCCATACCGCAAGATATCAGAAAAGGCCTTTTTCTTCCCCTCTCGCTTACAATTGGGTTTGTCAGGTGAACTTTGATTCGGTTAGAGGCCCACGCAAGCAGTCTTTCTTTTATTTAATTGGGCCTTGATCTAATTGATGTACCTTATCCTCCACTTCTGAGAAGGTCCAAATAGTTCAGCACCACCAGCACTAGTGTTTTCCCGAAACTGGAAATAGTCCAATGGTAAAGATGCGGTACGAATGCGTCAACGTTAGTTGAGTGTAGCAAATGCATGCATTATTAGCTCGTCATGTCTCTTTGACCCATCGTTTAGCTGTCTGTATGCTTGCTTTGTCTCCTCGGGTGTGGATGGAATCCGTTGATTAATTTGTTCGTGACAATTTTCGATCGATCAGCTGTCACGTATATTCTGTCTGTTTGCTTTGTCTCCTCGGGTTTGGGCCATGTGCTATCACACCACACCCCACGCGCTAGGGAAGCCCGGGGAACGATACCTCGTGCCCACGCAAGCGTCTTGTTGCATGAGACGGTGATATCGTGGTAGGCGCCGCATCGATATCAATTCCAAACTAAACCAGAAACAGCAAATACACTGCAACTACTGGGGAATGTAGCAGGTGATGCGGTGGCTTCCAATTCGATCCACCAAGTATATATGATGGAATTCTAGGACTCCATACTTTACTTAGTAGCTTACTTTTGGACCGCCACCATTGCATGCGCGCATGATGTAAGAATTTTATACTTGTAACCAATGTTTGGAGCCGAACTTCCCCATGTTGTGAGAAACCGGTTGGTTGCTTACTTTTCAGAGTGCTAAATAAATCGACCGTCTATTCTACCAGATCATCCCTAACTACCGTAAAGAAAAGAAAAACATTCTGCTATATCTACTGCCTATTGTATGGTTACAAAGAGCGCTATATGATAGCGGACTATATAATAGTTTCACTATGACTTGTATCCTCCGACCTCCTGTGCCATCATGTGATCTGATCGATGGACGGTCATGCATGTGCGTGATTGATCGGTCGTACTCATCCAGCAAATGTGTGTATCTGTTAATTTGGTTTGCCGTCCTGTCTACTTCTTCTAAGTGTAGTATGTGTGTGTGCGCTGCTTGCCCGGCCCGTTGAATTCGCTGAATAAGCTAAGCTAGGTTCACATCCATGTATTTACAATGTTGTCATGTTGTAACTTATTGGAACATTCGAATGCTTATTTAAGATGGTGATTGTCTGTTACCGTGTCCAGTTCTCCTCGACTTGATCATGTTACATCGATATTCACAGTCAATTGTGATAATATATCGGGATCCACTTTTTGTGGTGCCACATGGGGAGAAGAGAAGCGAGCATCATAATAGCTTGATAAAAATATATTTAGTCTAAGAGGACCTTAGCAGCCAGCCAGCCATTCACTCGACTGAATATCGGACGAATACTCATCAGTACTAGCGTGAGCATGCAGCTTAAGTAGGCAACCTGCAGTCGCGCGCACATGTAATTATTTTTTAAAACAGGAGAGGCCCCTGTAGAAGGGCCTAGTCAGCCGGATTCCATTGCTAAAACAAAAGTTTGGTAGTACATGAACCCTAACTTTTGCATTTTGGACCCTTTGAAATATTTAAATTACAACAAGATCCTTGAAACAGTGAGATCGCCATGAATACAACGCCAGATGTAGGGGATAGCGCTGAGCTTGTGACGGCAACCTTCATATTCCTAGCCGTGGACTCCAGATCTCGCGACGGCGACTCGAGCACCGGTGATCAGCAGCGACGTGAAGTTGATTTGGGCCTCCTTGGCTCCACCATGAGGAGTATCGGGAGGTTGAAGGACGACAAGTTCACCGACATTCGACAGCGACGGGAGATGACAATCAGCTGAGGGTTGGGGACTCCTGCTTGTCGGCAGCAACCGGCGACACCAAAACAATGAAGAACTTGAGCTTGTTTTCTCGCCGGCGAGGAGGATTTGTGGGCTACACCTTAAACTCGATGGCGAGGCATTGGGGTTGCAATAGATGGGAGGGGAAACCAGATCAGCAAAACAGGGCTCATCTGCGCCAATGACGACAACCAGACATGCTGTAGGAGCAGCGCATTCATGGTGACTGCTAGGAAACTCAAGTGGAACCGGCATCGAGCCTACAAATACTACTGGCATAGCGCCTAAACCAAACTAGGAAGCTTAATTTACAGCTATTGAGCTAGAGAAGGCCCCCTTGCCCCTCACTGGAGGCGAGCCGACGGACAGGAGGGGGTAGGAGGTGGATTTTGAGGTGGGAGGCGAGGTTGCTAAAGAAAAGAGCAAGGGGAGAAAGGGAAAGAGAGCTCCACAAAAGACTTCTTGGAATTTCTTTTTCAAACCAGCTGCATGCATGCTAATATAAGTATCTCTCTCTAAAGTTTTTTCTCTCGAATCTGTCATGGTACCGTGACCTGAAAAGAACAGAGAACAAGATAAAGAGAGAGGGTGTGAAAGCAATGTTATAGCTCCCTTTTGGTTCAATCCTACTCCCTCCCATCGCTCTTTCCCTAGAATACGTGCAGTCAAACTCTTTTTTTTTTTGACAGAGAGCCTGTAAGAGAGGCCCCTACAGTATGGATTAATGGAAGAAGTCCATTCTACCCCCTTAAGTATCGACATGCGGACAAGTAACCCCCTATATTAAAAAAATCGGATCTTTGACACCCCGAAGTTGCAAAACGGGACAACTTACCCCCTGAGGCTATTTCGTGCAGTGGTATTGCTTATGTGGCACTTGGTTCAGCCGGTTTTGCAACCGTGACTATTACCTGGCTATGACATGGCGATGACCAAGAGAGAAGGAAACAGAGCATCGAAATAGGGAGGCAGCTGAGCTCGGGTGACGAATCGCGCGCTGTAGGAGGCACAGACGGCGGCTGGTGACCTCCAAAATGGGTTCTCGAGGGGGAAGGTGAGCTAGGGGTCTTGGTGTCTCAGGCGGCAGCGCACGAGCGTGAGCTCACAACGACTAGAAACGGGGAAGGAGGAGGCAATGACACTAGAGAGGGAGAGGAAGAAAGGCTACATGCATGAGCATCAAGGGAGCGAGTGGAACTCACCAGTGCTGGCGATGGTGAGCCGAGACAGGCCAGCGACGTGAGCCTAAGGTGGCACGGCGATGTTCGACGGTGGCGGCGACCTGGGTTGAAGTGGAACTCAAATCGAAGGTTGGCGAAGGACGAGGGAGGTGTAGGGATACTCCCATGGGGAGGAATTGAAAGGCAGCTTACCAGGTGGAGTAATGGCGACGGTGGCGGTCGAAACTAGGGAAGATGGCCGTGGCGGGAGCTCCCGTGGACAAAAACAAAAATTGGTTAGGGGGTTTTGATCGTGATGTTTGGGAACACGCTGTGCTGCAGATGCTCAGGGGCCGCGACGACGTCTCGGTCGAGATGGCGTTTCTCATCGAGGGGCTGCGATGATGTCTCAGCAGTCTTCACGACATGAAGCCCCTTGCCGACTCCATCATCGGGAGCATGCACACTAGCAGCACGCTCTTCCCTAACCTTGGCAGCATGCTCAGCATCCACGATAGGCCGCCCATTGACTGGGACGAGGAGAACGCCATGCTCGGTGGCGACGACGACGACATTTTGGTGGCCACCGGTCCGAGGATGGTGACAACCACGAGTCAACAACGGTGGATCGGGCCTTCCGCGCGTCGCTTCTAGATGCGAGGAGCCTGGTTGACGGAGGCGGGATGGGTGAGACGGCGAGCATGATGGGCATCGACGGTGGGTGGCAGGGGAACTGCTCAGGTGGAAGAAATGCGAATGGGTAAAGGGGATTTTGCGCCAAAGAAGCGAGCTCACCTAGCCGACACGGCGGTTGACTTGGCGAAACCGAGCCAAATGGATGTCACGTGCGCAATACCACCGCACAGAACAGCCTCAGGGGGTAAGTTGTCTATTTTTGCAACTTCGGGGTATCAAAGGTCCGATTTTTTAATACAGGGGGTTACTTGTCCACATATCGATACTTGAGGGGTAGAATGGACTTCTTCCCAGATTAATTAATAATAAGGGAAGAAATAATTATAAGTAGTTTAGACCGAGGAATAAAATTAATGTAAGGAACCTAGCTAATCAAAGATAAGAGCTTTGAGATCTTCATTCACTCTACACATAAGGAGAGTTACTTCCTTCCTAAATTGAATTTTCCACGATCTGACAGATGGTTGCTTATTGTCAAAGTATTTGGCATTTCGTTGCTTCCACACTGTCCAAGACGCAATCACAAAACCTTCCATGAAGAAAGGATGTGGGGAATTGTTATTTTGCTTCTTCCAACATTTGATAAATGTCATGTTGATTATTCCAATTGATATGGAGAAAAGCCCAGCATTGTTGACTGAATTGGCAGGTAAAGAACAAGTGCTTGGATGTTTCCTCATTCTTCGTTGACATAAAGCACAATGTAGATCATTACCATTGTAAACATGACGTCTCTTGAGCATCTCTTTTGTGTTTAGGCGATCCATTAGTAATAACCAAACAAAGATTGTGTGCTTCATCACACATAGGGGTGAAAATGGGTTGGATATAGGCAGATATTGCTTTGCCCGTATCCTAACCCATATTTTTTACCCCGGATATGGATAAGAATACAGATTTTTTGGGATACGGACACGGGGCGAATGCGGATCGGATTCAAACCGGTCATGGATAACTTAACGATAGTGTACACATAAAGAAACGATATAACTTCACCAACGAAAGTGTCAAATTATACTACCTATTAGAGAATTATTTACCCTAATTAACAACATAAACATAATCAAATATAAATTCATATTATATATTAGTTAATGACTAGAAAACCAAAGAGGAGATTAAAGGATATTTATGTTTATCATATATCCATTTTGTTAATTTATCGGATATCCTATAAAAAAATACGGATACGGATCGGATGTTGCTCTTCCCATATCCTAACCCATATTCCATGAGATTTTCTGAATACGGATGCGGATAATACCAGATGTGGGCCGAGACTAAAAAATAGCACCCCGGACGGATTTTTTCCGGATACGGCATCGGATCGGGCGGGAATTATTCGCCCCTTTTTCACCCCTAATCACACATTTGCTCTTCCAAATCCATTTAAAAGGCCTTGGGATATTAACACCTTCGAAGATGTATTTATTTGAAGAGTATCTACCATTGCCCTATATATAAGTCCAACTGTCATGCTGATGGTGATTTAACACAATGTTCTCTAAGTCTAGCATAAGAGCAGAGTGTTCCTGAAAAGCTTGAGTCGATGATGGAATGTGGAATTGATATGAGATGCTAGAGTAATCAAAGAAATCAGCCACTGAGCAATTTTTGTACTTGGCTAATGAGAACAGTCTAGGATAATGTTGCGCAAGAATAGAACCATGCCACAAATCTTCCCAGAATAAAGCAGTAGTACCATCCCCTATTTGACATGAGGCAATTCCTCTGTAGTAGATTTGAAGTCTCAAAATATCCTTCGACCAAAAAGCGACAACTTCCTTTCTTACACGAGGAACTTCTCTATCCCCATAATAAGCATTCTAGACTAAATGTACCCAAGGTAAATCATGGTGATTGTAAAATTTATGCAGATATTTCATAAGAAGTGCATCATTTTGTTGAGTGAGGTTTAAAACTCCCAAACCCCCTTTTAATTTTGGTCTACAAACCATATTCCAAGCAGCTAAAGATTTTCTTTTCGCATTAAGATTAGTTCCCATCCAAAGGCATTGCCTTCGTGCCCTATCAATTGTTTGAACCACAGCCACAGGAAGCTTCAGAGTCAACATATAATAAGTTGGCAAGTGAGTAAGTACTGAATTGATTGTTATCAGCCTGCCACCATAAGATAAAAAGGCAAAGGAAGCAGAAAGCCCGCGTTCCACTCTACCAATTAGAGGTCCGAAGTCCTGAACTTTTGGTTTTGTTGTCCCAAGAGGCAAGCCCAGATAAGTGAAATGTAAAGATCCAACTGTACATCAAAAAAACTCCTATGTAACTCCCCAGCTTAGTAAAAGCCCAAGATGTCACCTACAACTATTAACACTACAAGTTTCTACATCAAACTCAAGGATTTCTGTAACATCCCAAAGTTATGTTACTATTTAAAATTAATAAAATTATTACTTTATTGATTTCTCTGAATTATAAAAGAGTTTTATTGCTTTTATTGGATTTCCTAAGTTTTAAAAAGGAAAAAATAAAATTTATTGAGTTTTTAGACTTTCTTGGATTTAAAGTTAAAAAGAAAAACTAAATTAATTTCTTGATTTTCTGGATTTTAAAAAGGGTTTTTCATGTCTTTCAAAAACTAAAAGTAGTTATGTGCAAAAAAAAAAAAGCCAACTTTAAGTTGGAAGTAATTTTGATTATTCCAAAGCTAATCTATTTTATTTTCCGGCCTTTTTCGAAGTTTTCCAAATAAAAATCACTATTTGTTTTTTTCTGTGCATTAAAGCTTAATTTGAAATTTCAAAAATAAAAATAATTTGAACATGAGTAAAATAAACTCCAATTAAATAAAAATTGTTTTATTCTATTTCCAGAGTCTTTTTGAAGCTTTAAAAATAAAAATAATCATTTGGATTTTATTCGATTTAATTTAAAGCTTAAATTGAATTTCTGAAGGAAAAATATTTTAAATGGCCAAAATAAACTTCAAAAAATCCAAAACTATTTTATTTGATCTATTCAAGTTCCAAAGTATTTTACCCTCATGCCATGCCGGCCACGCCCTGGCCCTCCTACTTCCAATCGACCCCGCCCCATGCCCTAGCATCCCCACCATCTTCTTCCCGAGCCGCCCCATGCTCTGACGTCCCCCATGCCCGCACGCCACCGCCCGACCTGCTGTGCACGGCTCCTCCCCATCCCATGCTCCTTTCTCCCCCTTTAAAAGCGCAACAGCTCCCCCCTCCTTCCTCCTTCTCCTCCTCCCCTCCTCTATTCCCTTGCCGAGCTCCCACAACCGCAAGCTTTTTCTTTCTTCTCCATTGCCGTCGTAGCTCCCCCGTGAGCTCCCCTCTCCCTTCCTTCCACCTCCTCTACTATAAGAATGGCACTGCGCACCTCCCCCTCCTCTCCTTTCCCCCTTCTCCCCCCAACTCAAGCTCCACCATGCTCCCCACCAAGCTCTAGTGCCCTACCGTGAGCAACCCCCCACCATTCTCCCTCTCCGGCCATCGCCTTACACCACCAACTGTGTCACGGCGTGCCCTCGACCTCCTCCTCCACCTCTCCGATTTCGCCCCTCTCCCTCGGTTTCATCTCTCCGCAATCGAGGTTCTCCCATCGCCGGCTGAACCGCCTTTCACCGCCATTTCTGTCGTCGTCGTTGGTCTCCCAGCAACATCATCACCACCATTGTGTTTGCCTCGTGACGTTCTACGTCGTACTCCCTTCCTTTTCTCCAACGCACCATCAGTTCGCCGGAGCTCCGTCGCCTCCTTGCACCCGCGTCGGCCGTGCACCTTTCACGTCGCCACCACCGTTGGGTTCGCCAGGTCTGTGAGGTTCCATTTTGTCGATCCCCACTAGCCACCATCCTTCCCCTTGCCGGGACATCGCTTAGAGCTCCAGTTTGTGCTCCTTGTTTCTCTTTCTTTCTTCCTTTCATTCTTACTTTGTTTGACAATATGAGATGTGGGGCCCTTTTGCCATCCCCTCTTGTCCCTCTCTTTCCATCTCTCTCTCACCTCCACATGGACCCCCATGGTCACCCTTCCAATCCATTTGTTCTCTACAAACAAAAATTAGCACAACATTCTATTGATTTTCTCTCTCCTTCCGATTTCTATATTTCATGTGATTTTCGAACTTTCGGGTGTCCGTTCTCCTTCATACGAATTCCAATTCCATCGATTCTTATTCCTAAATTCATCTAAAGGCAGTATCTTTCTTTTGGTATTTATTTTGTTATTTTTGGATTTTATTTAGATTTGTTATATTTATTTGGCTTGTTTCGTGTATAGATTACGACGAATTCAGAGAACCGGATTCTGACACTTCTCGGCATTTCGACGCCGTTTAAGAACAACAACTAAATAAGCAAGGCAAGTTACATCCTTTGATCATACTTGAATCCTAGTATTTTAAATTATTTAAATTCTGGTTTAAATCACTATTACATGCTATTTAAATTCAAGTAATTTAAATATATGTCTTAAGATTTATAGTTATTTCCCAATTCCATTGAATGGCTAATTATTGTCAAATCAAAATGAGAATTAAGGTGGACCTTTCCAAAGGTGAAGTATAATCTGGAGATAGAAATAAAAATTGTGGATTATTAGAATATATAATTGTTGGAGTTTGATTATAGAAAATATGATTGTTGAATATTGGATTGAAGAAATACATTATTATTAGATCATTGGAATATGTCTTGTTGGATTATCAGAGTATACCTTGTTGGATTATAGGAATACATGATCGTTGATTGTTGGATTATAGGTTTGAATAATTGAATAATTGTTGGAGATTGAATTGTAGAAATGCAATATTGACGGATGTGTATTATAGAAATAAATGATTGATGGATGTTGGTTCATCGGCCAAAAGGTGGTGATGATTGTTGGGTTAGGTCAAGTTCAGGGGTTTCAGTGCATTTGTGTTACATGATGCATGTTTTGACTAACGTGGGTCAAGTTACGAAAAACTTGTTCCCGGAATCAATTTCTTTGTCTATTGTTGTGCAGGTTACATAGAGATCAACGACAGTCAACAGCGAGGATGATCGGGACTAAGCTTGGAGAGCTGAGGTCCATAATGATCGGGGATGCCGGGTGAGGTCAATGGATTCAAGCATGGCGCAAATTGGACAATGGTGACCGAACGGGCAGTTCGGTGCGACGAGTTGGATCAAGCGGCGCGGGGGTCGGTGCAAGTGCCATGGTGGTTTCGGTGGGAGCCGGATGGGAGAGACTTGCCGACATAAAGAGAGCCGCTGATCAACCTACACGTGTCGAAGCATGAAAGTGCTTCACGCAGATTGGACTCGGTCTTTGGAAAAAGATCGAGAAGGGGTATTTTGGTAATTTCACCTAAATACCACCTTGGTGACCTTTTGCCAACCCGCGGCGCAAGACGGCGCAAGGAGAAATGGATTAGGTCAAGAGGAGATGAAGACGACGCTTTAAAATACGTGCGTGAGTTAAACCTGTTTGTGTATAGGCTTAACGGGTGCCCAATAGGAATACTCTTCTAGAAGGTTTAGCCTCCACTATAAATAGAGGAGGGTGCTGGCTGCACCCCTTCAACCCTTCTTTTGTGAAACCCTAGTTTTGTGTTCTTAGGGTTTGGAGAGATTAGTGGGAGGTTAGGGTTCTAGAGAGTTGGATTTGATTTCGTGCTCATGTGTTGAGTCTTTGTCTTCCTTGATGGAGTGGCTGTAAACCAACATCATATCAAAATCAATCCAAGGAAAGATTCCTCAAGATGAGTCTATTTGCGTTCTTGCTCTCTATTTCGTGATTTTGGGTCTTTCTTTGATCTGTGAGTTTTCTCTTGATTTCTTGCCTTGATCTAGCTTGCTGTGACATGTGGGAACACATCTAGGATCATCTTGATCATCAATCACCCACGAGTAAGTCTTTAGATCATATTTCGATTTTGACTCAGTTTTGGAGCAACCTTTGTTCAAACTGAAAAAGATAGAAACTTTGACATGGATCTTCACGATCCTTGATTGGAATAGGTTCCTAATATCTTAGAGAAGGTGTGTATCAAGTTTGGTAAGGTTTGGAGTCACGAATCAAAAGATAGATCAATTTGTGTTTTGGTTTTTGGGTTGTCTACCATGTTCATCGTGCCTCTGGTCAGACCGTAGTTTACACGCCGGTCACATCGCACTCGGTCAGACCGCAGTTTACACGCCGGTCAGACCACACTCCGGTCAGACCGCATGTTACACGTCGGTCAGACCGCACTTAGGGTTTGAGCTCCTGTTTTGGTCTTTTGCTTTGGGGTTTTGGGTTAGATTCAATACAAGTCTTCCGCTGTACTTGTATATTGATCTTCATAGCTTCCATAGCTACTGGAGTGATAATCATGTTGAATCCGATCAAAGTGAAAAAGTGAGCGTGCTCCTATTCACCCCACCCCCTCTAGTCGCCTTTTCGGTCCAACAAGTGGTATCAGAGCCCGGTTAGTTTAATCTTGATCTTAACCGGTCACTGAACTTGGCGATGGATAAGTACTCGACCAAGCCGCATATCTTCGATAGACTCGACTATGCCTATTGGAAGAATCGCATGCGAGTCTTCCTTGAGCGAAGGACAAGCTATATGAGAGGTTGTTCGAGCTCATTGCTTTTGCCCGAGGTTGCTTCACGGCCAAAGAACCTTTTGGCAAACAACCATAAGGCAAAGAATCTTCTATATCTTTGGGCTTGGTAGGCGAGAGTACGATAGGATTTGCAACCTTGAGACCGCACATGAGATTTGGCACACCCTCGAAACTTACCATGAGGGATCGTCCCAGATCAAGCAAGTGCGCCAGACGGTCTACAAGCGAGAGTACAACAAATTTGAGATGCGTCCTAGCGAGAGCATCGATGATATTTTTACTCGCTTTAACAAGGTGATCAATCAGATGAGAGTTGTAGACATTGAGTACTCTCAATCTGAGAATGCCACCCACTTCTTGGCTGTAATCAACACCAAGGAGTGGGAGATGAAGGCTACTGCCATTGAGGAGAACGTCGATCTCTCTAGTCTCTCTTTGGAGCTACTTTATAGCAAGCTCAAGACTCATGTGATTAAGAGAGGTAGCCTTCCTAAAAAGGATAACTTGGCTTTGATAGCTGATCCTCTTAAAAGAACTTCTGATGGTTCTTTTGAGTCTTCTTCTGGATTTTCTCTTGCGTGTTTATCTGCCATTTAAGAAGAAGAGTTTGAGAGTCTTTCTTAGGCTGATTTAGCTCTTTTAGCTAAGAAAATCACACGGGCCTATAACAATGTTAGAAACAAGAAGAGAGGTGGCCCTGTGACATGCTATGAGTGTGGAGAGCTCTATCATATCCGGGCAAACTGCCCTAAGCTGAAAGATAAGGGCAACCACAAGGATAAGAAGACTACCTGGAAGAAGCCTCAGGGGAACAAGCCCAAGTATGATGTTGCCAAGCTCATGAAGGCCGCTCACGGGTCCTTGCCACTTTTGGAGAGCAATCCATGAGCGATGTGGACTCCGAGAGCGAGGAGGACAAGGAGGAGGAGCTTCCTCAAGACAAGAAAGGGAAGGCCAAGGACTTCACCGGCATGTGCTTCATGGCCGACTCCGTCGATGCCGATGACAACGATGAGGTACCTCCATCCTATGATGTTCTTTCTACTAGATGCGACGCCATGTTTGAGCAACTCATGAATCAGGATAAGGCATTAGAGTTTACCATGGCTAGGAACAAGGGCTTAGAGTCACTAGTAGATAATTTGACTTTAGAACTTGTAAATGCTAAGACTCTTGAATCTGATGAATGTTCATCTTCCCATGCTCTACACTCTGAATTTGCTAAACTGCAATCTGCTCTTGATATTGCTTTGCACCAACTTGAAAATGCTAGGACTGAGCTAATTGATGTTAAATCTGCTCCCTGTGAAAAATACTTAGAGTCTAGCAAGTTGGTTGCTTCTGGTAATGTTGAATCTAGTTTTTGCACTTTCAGCTTAGAACATGAACATGAAGTTAAAGACATTTTAGAAGCAGTTAGAGCTAAATATGCCAAGCTTAAGGACACAATTGAGTCTACACCTTGTGCATCATGTGCAGCCTATAAGCTTGAAATTTCTTTTCTTAAGGAGAAACATGCTAGAGCCATTAAGGCCAAAACTTATGAATCATGTGTTAACTTTAGAAAAGAAAATGCTTACCTTAAGGACACACTAGAAAAATTCTCTAAAGGTAAGAAACAGTTAAACATGACTCTGGACACATCTAAAACTCCTTATAAGAAGCAAGAGTTATGATACAACTCTGCCCAAGACAAATCCAAGCCTAATGTCATTCAGGTCTTGAAAAATAACTTAGTTGAATTCACAACCCAACCTACAAAAACAATTTTCAAATCTGCAGGTTTTGTCCAACCTTCTTTTGAGCCAAAAGGTGCTTTTCCCAGTGGTACCAAATACCATTGCACATATTGCAAGAAGAGTGGGTATTTGGTTGAGTTCTGTTGGCGTAGGTTGAAGAACGCTAAGAAAAATATTGCTAGAATTTCATCTAATCAATCTAGAGCTTTTATGAGACATGGTCATTTAGAAAGGAAGAAACCTGGACTAGGATTTGTTTCACATGCTCATCATCATAATGTTCCTAGACAGGATGCTTCTCATGTTTTTGTAACCATTGCTCATAACAGAACTTCAAATAAAATCAAGGATAGCACTTCTGCTTTGCATACTACTCGCAGACGTGTGTCTCAGTACTGGGTTCCCAAGTCATGTCTAACTAACCCTAGTATTGAGACACATCGATCTTTTGTGCCTTGATTTTCAGGATCGCCGCAGAAGGAGGAAGAACACGTGGCTCGTCGACTCCGGCTATTCACGCCACATGACCGGAGACTCAAGATGGTTCACTTCCTTCACGCGGTCGACGGGTGATGACTTCATCACCTTTGGAGATGATACACAAAGGCGAATTGAAGGAACGGGATTGATCAGGGTGAATGACAGATTCATCCTGAAGGACGTCCCTCTTGTGGACAAGCTAAGGTACAACTTGCTTTCTGTTCCGTAGCTTCTTGATGATGGCTACGAAACTCGTTTTAAGAAAAATGCCTGTCGCGTGCTTGATTCTGCCGGTGAGCTTGTTTTTAGGATTTCTAGAGTAGGTAGAATTTTTGGAGCTAATTTTTCTGAATCTCTTGCTGGATCTCTCAAATGTTTAATTGCACCTTCTTTTGATATCTGGCTTTGGCACCGACGTTTGGGGCACATTGGTTTTGATCATCTGACGCAAGTTAGCAATCTTGATCTCATGAGAGGTTTGCCCAAACTCAAAGCTGTCAAGGATGCTGTATGTGCGCCCTGTAGGCATAGCAAGCAAGTTACCGCCTCACACCCTTCATTGACTATGGTCATGGTGACGGACGGAGACGGTTGCTTCATATGGATCTTGTTGGTCTGCTAGGGTTCGGTCGGTCGGTGGCAAATGGTATATTCTTGTCATAGTCGATGATTTTTCGAGATACTCTTGGGTGTTCTTTCTTGCTTCGAAGGATGAGGCTTTTGATCATTATCATGATCTCGTTCTTCGCTTGGCTTCTGAGCTCCTTAGTGCCCTAAGAGCAATTCGTAGTGACAATGGCACGGAGTTCAAAAATGCTTCTTTTGCCTCTTTGTAGGACCGAAAAGGCGACTAGAGGGGGGGTGAATAAGAGCACGAACACTTTTTCACCTTAATTGAATTCAATACTAATTTCACTCCAATAGCTATAAACGCTATGAAGATCAATATACAAGCACAGTGGAAGATTTGTATTGAATCCAATCAAAACCCCGAAGCAAAACAACCAAAATTACCAAAAACTCAATTCACAAAGAGTTGGGCGGTCAGACCTCCCAGAACGGCGGTCTGACCTCTCCATGGGGCGGTCTGACCTCTGATATTAGCGGTCTGACCGCCAGCCTGACGATGAACAGCAAAATCAGCCTGAGCATGACCAAAACCGAAAACTCAAATCAGTCTAACTTTTGATCCGTAAGGCCAAACTCTACGAAATTTTAGACACACCTTCTTAAAGATATTAGGAACCTATTCCAATCAAAGATTGTAGAGATCCATGCCAAAGTTCCTATCTTTTTCAGTTTGAACGAAAGGTGCTTCAAAACCGAGCCAAATGCGAAAAGGGTGATTGAGATGATTTCGTGGGAGGAATCAATCCAAGATAGCTAAGGATGGTCTCCCATACATCTTAGCACTCTCAATCATAGGAAGAATCAAGCCAAAAGCTCTCAAGAGCAAAACCCCCGAAAATCACCCTTTCTTCACCAAAACCGGGCAAAACCAAAACTTAGATCCAAAAGCTTGCTCGTGGATGATTGATGATCAAGATAAACCTAGATGGGTTCCCACATATCCCAGCAAGCAAGATCAAGAGGAAAAACCAAGTAAAAACTCCCGTATCAAAGAAAGGCCTAAAATCATCAAATAGGGAGGATGAACATAAGAACGAAATAGAGACTCATCTTGTGAAATCTAGTTGGATTGATTTGGATAGATGGATGATTGTTGTTTACAGCCACTCCCACTTGGAGGACAAAGCTCAATACTTGAGCACTCAAATCAATCCCTCTCTAGAACCCTAGCTCTCCTCCTTTCATCCTAAACCCTAAAACACAAAATAGGGTTATCTAAATGGCCAAGAGTTTCCAAGTGCAACCAGCACTTAGCCCTTATATAGTGGAGGCTAGATCCTAGAGAATATTCCATTAGGGCACCCATTAGACCCCACACACAAATGGGTTAACACACGCACGCATCTCAAAGCGGGCACGGGTAGTGCTCGTCCATACCTATGTCCGCGACCTTGATTTCCCCCACAGGCATGCTCGCGAAGGACGATGGGCGAAGAACCTCGCCCATGCCTGTCATCCACGGGTACCCGTTACCTGCAGGTATGCCCGTCTACCCACCACAACATAGTTCAAATGGTTTGTGAGACTGTGACAACTAACATGCACACATACAACTAATCAAGTTCAATCATCAGTTCACATACAAGAAGGGGCAGAAAAAAAAGAGAACATAATAGATGGCATATAGTAACATTACAGCTACATAATATGAAGCAAGAAACATGCTATGGACCTTGAGGAGGGGGGCGGTTGTTGAGAAGGAGGCTGGGCGTTGAGGTCCGTGAGGAGGTGGCCAAGCGGGAGGAGGGGGCAATGGCTAGGTGGGAGAACGCAGCGGTGGCTGGCCCTAAGGAGAGGGGAGGAGTGGGGATCTGGAATTGTGGATCTGGTCGTGAGCGCTTGAGGAGTGTTGGTGACGGTTGGGAGGGAGTCGAGTTGACTACTAACTAGGCATTAGTGTTTTAGTCTGAGTGTTGGACCCACATGTCGATGTATGGCGTGGGTAAATGGGCGAGACGGGCACAGGTGGAGCTCACCCATGCCCGTGCCCGTTTACCCGACGGACACAGGGTTGCCTCCATTTTCATGCCCGTGGGCAAAGAAAACACCCCATGCCAGGCTCCAATAGGGCATTTGTAGGACCGGAAAGGCGATTAGAGGGGGGTGAATAGGAGCACGAACACTTTTTATCCTTAATTGAATTCAATACTAATTTCACTCCAATAGCTATAAAAGCTATGAAGATCAATATACAAGCACAGTGGAAGACTTGTATTGAATCCAATCAAAACCCCGACGCAAAACACCTAAAATTACCAAAAACTCAATTCACAAAGAGTTGGGCGGTCAGACCTCTCAGAACGGCGGTCTGACCTCTAAATGGGGCGGTCTGACCGCCAGCCTGACGATGAAGAGCCCAAACAGCCCGAAAACCGAAACTCAAATCGGTCTAACTTTCGATCCGTAAGGCCAAACTCCACGAAATTTGAGAAACACCTTCTTAAAGATATTAGGAAACTATTCCAATCAAAAATTACAGAGATCCATGCCAAAGTTCCTATCTTTTTTAGTTTGAACGAAGGGTGCTTCAAAACCGAGCCAAATGCGAAAATGGTGATTGAGATGATTTTGTGGGAGGAATCAATCCAAGATGGCTAAGGATGGTCTCCCATACGTCTTACCACTCTCAATCACAGGAAGAATCAAGCCAAAATCTCTCAAGAGCAAAACACCCAAAATCACCCTTTCTTTCACCAAAACCGAGCTAAATCAAAACTTAGATCCAAAAGCTTGCTCGTGGGTGGATGATGATCTAGATGACCTTAGATGGGTTCCCACATATCCCAACAAGCAAGATCAAGAAGACAAACCAAGTAAAAACATCTGGATCAAAGAAAGCCCCAAAATCATCAAATAGAGAGGATGAACACAAGAACGAAATAGAGACTCATCTTGTGAAATCTAATTGGATTGATTTGGATAGATGAATGATTGTTGTTTACAGCCACTCCCACTTGGAGGACAAAGCTCAACACTTGAGCACTCAAATCAATCCCTCTCTAGAACCCTAGCTCTCCTCCTTTCATCCCAAACCCTAAAACACAAAATAGGGTTATCTAAATGGCCAAGGGTTTCCACGTGCAACCAGCACTTAGCCCTTATATAGTGGAGGCTAGATCCTAGAGAATATTCCATTAGGGCACCCATTAGACCCCACACACAAATGGGTTAACACACGCACGCATCTCAAAGCACCATCTTCATCATCTGATTCTAGCTGGGTCAATGCCATACATGAGTTAGAGAATTTTGAGAGAAACAAGGCCTGGAACCTAGTAGAGCCTCCTAGTGGTGATAATATGATAGGAACCCGTTGGGTGTTCAAGAATAAGCAAAATGAGGATGGTTCTGTGGTTAGAAACAAGGCTAGGTTGGTAGCTCAGGGCTTTAGCTAAGTTGAGGGTTAGACTTTGATGAGACCTTTGCTCCTATTGTTAGATTAGAAGCCATTCACATTCTGCTTGTATTTGTTACATCTAAGGGATTTAGATTGCATCAAATGGATGTTAAAAGTACTTTTCTGAATGGTTTTATAGAGGAGGAAGTGTATGTTAGGCAACCCCTGGCTTTGAGAATCCCAAGCACCCAGATCGTGTTTTTAAGCTATCCAAAGCCTTGTATAGTCTTAAGCAAGCCCCTAGAGTCTGGTATGATAGACTTAAGACCTTTTTGCTTAAGAATGATTTTGAAATGGGAAAGGTTGATAAGACTCTTTTCATTCTTAGACATGGCAATGACTTCCTACTTGTTCAGATTTACGTGGATGATATTATCTTTGGTGGTTCCTCTCATACTCTTGTTTCCAGTTTTTCTGAGACCATGTCTAGGGAATTTGAGATGAGTATGATGGGAGAGCTTAACTACTTTTGGGGGCTTCAAATCAAGCAATGCAAGGAAGGGATCTTCAACCATAAGACGAAGTACACCAAGGATCTGCCCCAACGCTTCGAGATGGGTGACTGCAAACCGATCGCTACTCCCATGGCGACTTCGACTGCTTTGGATCCAGATGAGGAAGGAGAAGTCGTGGATCAACGCGAGTACCGCTGCATGATCAGCTCCCTTCTATACCTGATGGCCTCAAAACCGGACATCCACTTCACGGTCTGCCTCTGTGCGAGGTTTCAAGCGTCTCCGAGGACTTCACATCGCCAAGTTGTCAAGCGCATCTTTAGGTACCTTCACTCTACCCTCCAGTATGGCATTTAGTTTTCCTGCTCTTCTTCCTTGTCCATTCGGGGGTTTTCTTATTCTGATTTTGCGGGCTGTCAGCTAGATAGGAAGAGTACCTCTGGCACTTGTCATTTCTTAGGCACTTCTCTTGTCTCTTGGTCTTCTAGGAAGCAGTCCTCTGTTGCACAATCCATCTTTGAAATGAATATGTAGTCAGCTGCTAGTTCTTTGTAGTCGATTTTATGGATGGTGTCCACTCTTAAGGACTTTGGGTTAAATTTTGCTTGTGTTCCTCTTTTCTATGATAACACTTCTGCCATTAATATTGCTAAAAACCCAGTGCAACATTCTAGGACCAAGCGCATAAACATTCGCTGTCACTTCCTTAGAGACCATGTAGAGAAGGGTGATATTGTGCTATATTTTGTGGAGTCCGAGGTTCAGTTAGCTGATATCCTCACCAAGCCTTTAGACCCAACAAAGTTTGCCATCTTGAGAAGCGAGTTAGGGGTAATTTATCCCTATGGGTTGGTTTGAGGGGGAGTTGGATCTTTTCTGATCTTTTTCTTGTTCATCTGATCTTTTCTTTATCTTCTTTTGAACTTGTTGATCTTTTTGATCTTTTTAGGCTTTTTGAGTTGTTCTTGCATCTCATTGTATCATATTGCATTCATATGAAAAACACAAAAAGATGTATTGTAATATAAGCTTTACTACTTGTCTTTTAATTAATGAAGCTTTGTCTATTACCCTCTTGAGTTTTAGTATTTCAATTCTTGTTCAATGTCATGTCTAGTTCTTTGACTTGCTAGAATTATCATGCTTTCACATGTGTAGTTAAGTCTTTACTAAATGAGCTAGCATATTAAGACAACTTGAACTAAAAACTACAATTTATGGATGTTTTAGCTAGTTACGCAATTAGTGCTCCTTTTGTGACATTAGCCCTGTCAAAATTGCTTTGTTAGCTCTTGAATCTAGAATTGATCATTACTTGAGCTTCTTGTTCTTCTGAAAATCTAAAATTGCTCTTGTGCAAAATAAAAAATCAATTTCAAGATTGTCTTGTGGTTAAAATGTGCCAAACTACTCTCACGAGACTGCATGTCAAAGACATGAACTTGGAGATGGTTTGATGATCCAGACGATCTCATGGGGACTGCTTGTCAAAATTGACATGAACCTTAAGATTTGTCACCCTAGTTGAAGCTTAGAAAGAGTTTGTGGATGGCTCCTAGTCCAGAATCTTCTTTACTAAGATAGACTTTTAATCAACTTTTGGCTAAAGCTTAGGAAGAGTTTGTGGATGGCTCCTAGTCCAGGATCTTCTTCACTAAGATAGGCCTTTAGTCAATTTTAATATTCATTGCAAATGAAACTGTTGAAAAATGGGCATTTGAGAAAATTTGAGCAAAATGATTCATTTCAGGACCGTTTGTCTCTTAAGTGGTCATTGTTAGCTTTTTGATCTCACATTGACATTTTGACATGGCCATTATCACTTTAGCATCCATGTTGATGAACTTGCTAATTTTGAAGCTTTGCTTAAATTGTTACAATTCATTGCTTTACATTGAGCCTTCTAGCTTAGCTTTGATATATATGTCTTAACATGATCTTACTAGTACCTTCCGGCTTGATATGTGTCGTGCAATATTAGAAATGCTACCTTGTTCTTTTGGGTAATCCTCAAAGCTTCTTGTACTCAAAAATTAAAAAATACAAAAAAATAATCAAGCCACTCCATTGCATTTCATGCATGCTCTTTCTTATGTTTTTCCTCAATTCTGCATTTGTCATCTCTGGACAAGAGGAAGGCGTGATTACTTGATGACTCCATTGTCAAAGGGGGAGAAGATGAAACAAAAATGTTAAAAAGGATGAGCCTTTTGGAGAATATTGGAGAATTTGAGATTTTCTGAAATATGAGGATCATAATGAGGGAGAGTATCTTATTTGCATTCTTATAGTCTTATTGCCATTTCCGAACTTGAACTGCAATTCTTGCAACCTCATAATGATCAAAGGTCAATTTGAATAATTGTTCTTTCATATGGACCTTAAGTGAGATTTTGACTCTTTTCTGGAAATTGAAGCTTTCTCGCTTTCTTTTACCTTATCTCACTTGTCTATGCTATTATGAAGCCAACTTGGTCATTTCCTTTGCTTTCTCTTACATTTGGACCAAGTTGTGCCTTTGCGTAAAACGTGAGTATTTTACTTTTCAAACCTCAAATTTTGTTTTTTTGGAAAATTGCCAATGTGTTCATCAAGGGGGAGATTGTGGATATCATGGGGATATGTGCACGATCTTAGGATGATGTTACAATTGGCAATGGCGTTGAAGGTTTATCGAATTACGTGTTTTCGACAGAGTTTAATTTGCTGTCAGGCAGGAGCGGTCAGACCGGACATTGAATGGCAGTCTGATCGGATGTTTACTGTTCATCGGCCAAACGGTGGCGATGATTGTTGGGTTAGGTCAAGTTCATGGGTTTCAGTGCATTTGTGTTGCATTATGCATGTTTTGACTAACGTGGGTCAAGTTGCGAAGAACTTGTTCCCAGAATTGATTTCTTTGTCTATTGTTGTACAGGTTGCTTAGAGGTCAACGACGGTCAACAACGAGGATGATCGGGACTAAACTTGGAGAGCTGAGGTCCAGAACGATCGGGGATGCTAGGTGAGGTCAATGGAGTCAAGCATGGCGCAAATTGGACAAGGATGACCGAACGGGTAGTTCGGTGTGACGGGTTGGATCAAGCGGCGTGGGGGTCGGTGCAAGTGCCATGGTGGTTTCTGTGGGAGCCGGATGAGAGAGACTTGCCGACATGAAGAGAATCGTTGATCAACCTACACGTGTCGAAGCATGAAAGTGCTTCACGCAAATTGGACTCGGCCTTTGGAAAAAGATCGAGAAGGGGTATTTTGTTAATTTCACCTAAATACCGCCTTGGTGACCTTTTGCCAACCCGCAGTGCAAGGCGGTTCAAGGAGAAGTGGATTAGGTCAAGAGGAGATGAAGACGGCGCTTTAAAATACGTGTGTGAGTTAAACTTGTTTGTGTGTGGGCTTAACAGGTGCCCAATAGGAATACTCTTCTAGAAGGTTTAGCCTCCACTATAAATAGAGGAGGGTGCTAGCTGCACCCCTTCAGCCCTTCTTTTGTGAAACCCTAGTTCTGTGTTCTTAGGGTTTGGAGAGATTAGTGGGAGGTTAGGGTTCTAGAGAGTTGAATTTGATTTCGTGCTCATGTGTTGAGTCTTTGTCCTCCTTGATGTAGTGGCTGTAAACCAACATCATATCAAAATCAATTCAAGGAAAGATTCCTCAAGATGAGTCTATTTGCGTTCTTGCTCTCTATTTCGTGATTTTGGGTCTTTCTTTGATCTGCGAGTCTTCTCTTGGTTTCTTGCCTTGATCTAGCTTGCTGTGATATGTGGGAACACATCTAGGATCATCTTGATCATCAATCACCCACGAGCAAGTCTTTAGATCATATTTTGATTTTGATTCGGTTTTGGAGCAACCTTCATTCAAACTGAAAAAGATAGGAACTTTAGCATGGATCTTCATGATCCTTGATTGGAATAGGTTCCTAATATCTTAGAGAATGTGTGTCTCAAGTTTGGTAAGGTTTGGAGTCACGAATCAAAAGATAGACCAATTTGTGTTTTGGTTTTCGGGCTGTCTGCCCTGTTCATCGTGCCTCCGGTGAAACCGCAGTTTACATGCCGGTCAGACCGCACTCCAGTCAGACCGCAGTTTACACGCCGGTCAAATCGCACTCCGGTCAGACCACATGTTACGCGTCGGTCAGACCGCACTTAGGGTTTGGGCTCCTGTTTTGGTCTTTTGCTTTGGGGTTTTGGATTGGATTCAATACAAGTCTTCCGTTGTACTTGTATATTGATCTTCATAGCTTCCATAGCTACTAGAGTGATAATCATGTTGAATCCGATCAAAGTGAAAAAGTGAGCGTGCTCCTATTCAACCCTCCCCCCTCTAGTCGTCTTTTCTGTCCAACAGAAATAAATGTTGGTTGGATTATAAAAATATATATTTGTTAGATCATTAGAATATATCATTTTTGGATTCATATATGGTGAATTATTAGAAATTGGATTATAGGAATATATAATTATTCTATATCGGATTCTAGAAGTATCTTATTATTGGATATCGGATTCTTGAAGTAGATAATTGTTGACATTAGATTATTGGAGATTGGATTATAGAAGTTGATTATTATTGATGTTGGATTCTAGAGATAGATTATTGTTAGATATCGGATGGTTGGATGTTGGATTCTAGAAATGGATTATTAATTGATGTTGGAGTATAGAAATATATCTTTATTGGACTATAGAAATAGATTGTTGTTGATATTGAATTGTTGGAGTTGGATTATATAAACAGATGATTACTGGAGATTGGATGATAGAAGTAGATAATTGTTGATATTGGATTATCAAAGATTATAGAAATAGATAATTATTGGATATCGGATTATCGGAAGTTAGGTTATAGGATTGCATAATCATTGGATTGATGGTTGTTGAATTATTGGAAATAATTTATAAAGGAATAATGGATTGATGGATATCGGATTGTAGAATTAGAGTAGTTGGGTGTTGGGTCGATGGAAGTTAGATCATAGAAATAGACTGATATTGTGTATATTGGACTAATGGACATTGGAGTATAGGATTATACAATTGTTGGAGATTGATTTATGATTACAATACCGATGGTCTATATACTGATCTCGTACATGACAGTTCTTGGACATTGAATCCCTCACACCTTGTCACTTAAATAAAACTCTGGTTAATACGTTAGTATGACTAGAACATATTGAAAAATTATGCTTATACGTTAGTATGACTAGAACATGTTGGAAAATTATGCTTAGTCAAAGCTTAGACCAAAAATCTTGATTTTGGGAATTTACAGCCAAAAGATCAAGTATTGTCTAAAGATTTTAACCATGACATTGGTTTGTCATGGAAGTTTGCAAATGCTTTGAAAAACTGAAATAAAATGAAAAGTGGTTTGTACTTGGGCGAAATGGATGTTTGGATGGGTGCATGTTCATGCTCGGGATCAATTTATTTCTATGATCGAGGCCCAGGGTTCTTTTGGAAAGTCGCCTAAGTCAATTAAAGGCCAGTCTTCAAGCGCATTTTGTTAAGCCCTTCCGTACTACCACATATCCTGAATGGGTAGGACCTGGCTAACTAATTTGCATCGTTCCATCATGGTCGTGCCATCCGGTTGCGTGGGTGTCATTTAGGACCTACTTTTATGTATTCCCACCTGGCGTAAGAGGGGGCCTGAACCCGGCGAGTTTCTATCCAAATGGGGTGAAACCTTAGCGAGGTGGGACTATAGTGGGATGATGCTCTGTAAAGGCCTTGTCACGTGCTCTAGACTGCTTACCTAAGGTAGTGAGCGGTGGTATCGACGGATGCCAAATAAACTAGAGAAGTCGTGTCGTGTGGGTAAAGCTGTACACCTCTGTATAGTGTAAAACTATTCGAATAGCCGTGTCCACGGTCATGGACATGCTAGCAAAGCCACTCCAAGTTAGATTTTGGTTTTGATTTCAAAAGAGACTTTATCAAATAGTTTATCCAAATGGGATATTGGGCGAGTAGCCTTGTGATAGGAGGGTATCCTTCACCACTTGTTGATGAATGTTATCTGACTATTAAACTTGAGAATTTAAACAAATGAATTTTAGTTATAGAATATCTGCTTTGGAACTTAGTACAAGTATTTGGAAAGAAAATTTGCTTTATGCAAAACAGCCATGTAAGCTTTCTTTTGATATATCCATTCATGCATCATAATTTTGTTATTGGGTGTAACTTGCGGAGTATATTCATTTGTACTCACTCTTACTTAATAAAATGTTGTTCAAAGGGGAAGGACTTTGCATCTACTGAAGACCTCGACGACTAGGCCGCTACCTCAGTCGATTCCTTGTGGCATATTAGCTGGGCTCTACTGCTTCTTGTTTCCTCTTCCGTTGTGTTCTGTATTGTTGGCTCGTGAGCCTTTCTAGTAATCAACTCTGATATTTATTATTAAAGTTTTGTGATTATGGTTGTGGTATCATGTTTGTTTAATGTCTGAGCTAGCCACTGATCATGGGACTGGTTCAAAAATGCACAGAGGATTTGGGGTGTTAATCTCGGGTCCTTACAATTTCTACCTTCTAGGCATCACAGTTAACACTCGACAATGAGTTGATCGTAAAATTTTAGCAAGCCGGTTAATCATAATTCAATTATAATTCATACTAAATAATTATCAAAGGCATTAGAGATAAATTTCATTTAAGGAAAAACAAAAATAGCAATAATATCGACCATGAGGAACTAAGGGAACCACAACCTATTCAATTATTACAATTCCAAAATGAATGAATCATGAGTGGGGTGAAGTGCTTCTCAAGTGCAAAATTTTCATGTTCTACTTTCTCCCCAAAGTTTGCTATCATCATTGTTCACCTAAAACATTAGATAAACAAGCGTTAGTCCAAGACTCAGCAAGTACAAATAAACGACATACGAAACATTAAATCAATGACAGATCATTCTCATTATCTCAAATACATATGTAAATGTCATAAATGAAATGCAAATCATGCACAAGTCTCCACTTTTGCATATACTGGTATAGCTGAGTGTAACACCAATTGGTGTTCACTCGCCCGTATTCTCAAATGCGGGGATCTAGTGCCCGTCCTTTTTCATACGGGGATCTCATTGCTCGTATCTCAAATATGGGGATATCTTTGAAATGAAATGAAATGGATGACTTCCATACTTTCATTATGCATCATCATTTAGCGAAAGAATATAAGTAACTGGAAATACTCATACTTCAAATAAATACAATGACAACAATCATTAGCCAAACTGTACAACCAAACATATCCAATTTTACTCTAAAATGTACTTGCCTCAACCGTATGATAGGTGACAACGAGTAGAGGGCTCCAACCCCGGTTTCACACCACCACCTGGCATTCGTAAAACATACTAAGAATATCATCCATACGCACACAGCATTGCAATAAAACTAAATAAACAAATCCGCTCCTAATCGCAACCCAAAACGATATCGTTCCTTCCCGAACACCATTCTATCCAAAACAGAACAGTCACCTTAGAAGAATCATAACTTTTGATCTATAGTTCCAAAAATCATAAATTTAGACTTTCTAGAATCTACACACATATACCCACAATTTCTCAGGTGATCAAAAGTTCAGATTATATCATCTAAACCCTTGTTTTTAACTCTGAAGGCAGATCTATCATCTTCGGTAATACCGACTTAGAAATTCCATAAATTTTAATTGGTTTATCCAAAAACAATGATATAAGAAATTCTGAAATCCATAGGGAATTATCTACCATAATAATTTTATACCAAATTTCTATTATGCATCTAATTTTTCAAACATAATATTTTTTCCAACTGTTCTCAGCAGAAAGTCAAAACCAAAATGTATACTTCAAAATTTCATAACTCCTATTTTACTTGTCCAAAAATTGTGTTCTTGGTCTCTCTAAAATCATCACAAATTTATCTATCTATTTCATGAATATCAAAATCCCAAATTCGTCCATTTTACAACTTTAATCTATATAACCATGTCTGCTGCCAGAAACCAAAGAACTAAATAGGCAGTCAAAATGAAAAAATCATAATTAAATATCTACCCATCCAAAAATCATGCACAAGAACTCTGTAGAAAGCTACTTGAATCCTATACCTATCTCTAGCAGGTGGGGTTTCCAAATTCTACACATTTGGAACCCAAAACCCCACCGCAACAGAAACAACACTATCGATCTAGTCACAGAAATTCTACCGACTAGACGAAACAACAATCTAAAAGAAATTGAACAAAGGAGTGTCACCCTTGGAGATCGAGATGAGGGAGGTGAAATCCCAACGAATCCCCATGAAATTCCCTTCTCCTCTTCCTTTCTTCTTCTTCCTTCTTCCTCTCCCTCCTTCCCTTTCTTCCTTCTTGCTTGGTCGGCAGATCCAACCGCAAGAGATGGTGCCTAGGGAGGAGAAGCAGCAGGGAGGTGGTGGCTACTATAGCAGGGGTGGTGGCTACTATCGTAGGTGATGCTACAGTATCAGGAGCTGCTAGGGTTTGGTGGTTGCCCCCCTTTGCCTTCTAGTAGGTTGTCGACCTCCCATAGGCCATGGGCCCCTAAGGCTGGCTTTTTCCTCCGCGACTATGGGTTGGTGGCCCAAAACGCTCTCAAATTCTGAATTTTATCTACTACACTCTAATTTCTTATTTCCAAATTATTGATGTTTAAGTGGGATATTACATCCTGCAAGCAAGTGTACTTTTTCTTCTAGAACATTGAAAGGAATCAAACAAGACTTATGAAAATTTACACATAGCCCTGAAGATTGTTCAAACGTATCTAAAAGGGCTTTGAGATAGTGTACCTGTGATGTTGAGACTTGAATAAAAAGAAGGGTGTCATCTACATACTGAATAATGGGATAATCCTGATCATGATCCATGGCCATCGGCAGACATACCAATCCTCTTTGAAGGGCTCCATTAACAATAGATTCCAACAAATTCGCTGCTAAGACAAAGAGTAATGGAGAAAGGGGATCCCCTTGTCAAACTCCTCTTTTACACCAAAAGGATTTTCCTGGCACACCGTTGAGGAGAATAGAGGAGGTTCCAGAGTTCAAAAGCTATTTAATCCAATTCCTCCACTTAGCATCAAAACCTTTATGCTCCATAATTTTTAGGATTGTGTCATGCTCCACGGTGTCAAAGGCCTTCTCAAAATCCAATTTAAGAATACTAAGTTCTTTTTTGGACTGATTGTTTTGATGAAGATACTCAAAGGCCCATGCTAGACAATCATGGATTGTTCTAGACTTTATAAAGTCGTACTGATTTTTATGAATAAGCCTCATTATCACCTTTTGCATCCTTTTAGATAGGAGCTTGGTAATCAATTAAAAAGAAGAGTTCAGTAAAGAAATTAGTCTAAAATCATTTACCCCTTCTAGGGAGTTCTTTTTTGGAACTAGAGTAATAAAGGAAGTGTTGATACTTTGAAGGTCATTTTTTTCATTGTAAAAGTCATGACAAAGCTGATAGAAATCTTCCTTGATCAAATATCAAAATTTCTTTATAAACAAATCGTTAAATCCGTTAGGTCCAAGAGCTTTGTCAAGTCGAAGTGTTTTGACAATTTCATCTATTTCCTTCTCCAAGAAAGCTAGGGTCAGTACATCCAGTCTGTCCACTCTAGTTAGGATAGTAGAGAGATCAAAATGCATGTTAGGGTTTGTGGAGACACCCATACTGTCGACGATCGAGTCGTCGATCTTATGAAATAAAATAGAAGAAAATGGCACAGATTTCTTGGGAGAGAATGGGGCTGCTCTTTATTGATATGAACTGGCTATTACAAGGGGTGTCTATGACCCGGTGGTGGACTAATCCTAATTACACTGAGTGTGATGCTTACTATCCTATTCAATCAAACTTGAAGCATGAATCTAATGCTGATTGCACTACTCCAATCAGATGCAAGGCGATCTTTTTCCTTTCGTCCGCGCTCCATCCTTAAATAGCTTCCGAAGAGGTGGCAGTTACTCCTAGAGAAGACGTACGTTGTGAAGCGTCACGACTAGTTGGAGCGAGGCGGTGGTTGATAAAGTATTAGTCGCTCTGCGGTTGAGCATCTGTGAGACACTCAATCGTATGATGGTTGTTTGTTAGTGTCTTCGGATCATGTAACGTCGCGTGGTATGGAGTATTCAACATGTGTTCCATTCATCACACGATAAAGAATATACCTGGAATTAGATCCAGGTATTAGTTCATAGCTCCTGCGAGCAGCTACCTAGTCGGAGACTAGGTACAGGACCTTGTCCGACCAAGATACCCATTATGTAACCTCTGGAATCCTTACGACCAGTGAGGTCATTAGCCTTAGGGGTTACGACCATGAAGACGCATGGTCTTTTATTATGTATTAAAGTAATACATAGAGATTTTAATCCTCGTTAGCTAGCCCCCGAACTTTAAATGAATAGGTTGTGTGAACACCTTCTTCCGACGAAGTCGTATCGGGCAGACCCTTATTCAATGTCATGACATACGAAGTGGTATGTATTCACTTTAAAGTTGAGAACCAAAGAGTTTTCTGTCCGTTGGACAAAAAGGCTTTGTCCGTTGGACTTTAAATAACTCCCGATTGCAATTAAAGATCTGGAGCTATAAAATCCTCATTGCTGGGCTTTAGGGCTTTTATGTTTCTAGATTTTCCCTCAATTCTCTTCAGTTTCTTACTAAGAATCCTTCCCGACCTTCACTTTCTTTTCGACCAAAAGCTTCCTCTGACCTCTATTCATCTCCTCGCGAGATCTTACCATGTCGATCCCAATCACAAAGTGGATGGTTTCAGATTTGAGTGAGAGGAAACTCGAAGCGCTGAAAGGAATCGGAATGCTCCCGGACAAGAATTTGATCAAATAGAGGTCAGCGGCTAGAGAACACTTTCCGAGTCATGAAGAAGGGGAAATCCCTCTTTTCCTCGCCTACATCAAGTGCGGGCTAAGGCTGCCATCGCACAAATTTTTCTCTCGGGTTCTGGAGTACTACGGGGTAGAGTTGGTGAATTTGGCTCCAAACTCCATCGCCAACATCAACATTTTCGCCTATCTATGTGAGGCGTACCTGGGAATGCGGCCAAATTTGAAGCTCTTTAGGTATTTTTACCAGATGGAAATGTCAGGGAGATCCATGGCGGGTCCTGGAGAATGCACGCTACACCTTCACGACGGGAAGGCCGATGAGTACATCCCAATGTACTCGAAATTCACGTGGTCGTCATGGAAAAAGAACTTGTTTTACATGACGGTCACGAAAGACGACGGCCTCTACTTCGCCGAAAATAGGGCGAGCGAGAATCCAAAGTGGAGGGGGACCATGGAGAAGACAGGGATGGTCGGAAGATGGGTGGAGGTTGTTCAAGACCTAAGGAGAAAGGGCTTGACTTCCTGGCACGTGGTGAGGGATTTCACTATGCGCCGAATTAGTCCTCTGAAGCTCCGAGACCATTCTCTACTCTGATACATTGGTCGGGATGAAGCAATTAAGAACTCAAGGGATGGTGAGTATTTGAAGAAGCTCTGACCATTATAACTTATTAGTAGATTATCATATAACCTTGAAATCTCTTTTGTCTTTTTTGAAGTCCTTTCCTCCGACGAGGTCAGAGAGCGGATCAAAATGATCTACGCCGGGGAGCCTAATGAAAAGGCTGCATTTCCCGGTATCTTGGCGATGGTCTCTGAAGAAGAAAGACTGAGGAGACTTATGGTAGATAACCACTTTTCCTTTACCTTATATATATACCTTCAGATCTGTTATTGATTTTTCTCTAATGTTTTAGGTCGTTAGACTGAAGGTTATACGATCCGGTAATCCCACTATGGTCCTGGCCGATTCCTGCCCAAAGGCCATGGAAGAAGATGGTCTCCTCGAGGTAAAAGAGTATTTGAAATAAGATATATACTTAGATGGAAAATTTCATCACCTAATCAAATTTAATTTTTGATTTGGGTGGAAAAAATGGAGGGCCCGCAGAGCAAAGCTACGGAAGTTGTAAACCCCAGGGTGGACGTTCGCGACCTGAAAGTTATTACTGAAACAACTGCTCGGGAGGTCGATGAAACCACACCTTTCGACCCAATGATCAAGAATGCTATCTTCAACCAGCTGGTCGAAGATATCGCTTCTAACCTCATGTTGGAGGATATGAAGGGTACAACTAGCCCTACCGGTTTAGAACCGGTGAAATTGGTTGAGAAGAAAAGAAAGGTAAGCGCCACGAAATTTAATCCAGCGCGTTTCAAGGTCAAGACCAAAAAATTGACCAGGTACGTACAAATGAAAAAGTCGTATGAGTGCATACCTTAAATGTCCTTGACATATTGAACTCCTAAACTTCTTTTCTTCTTTTTTGTATAGATCTTCTGGTGTCCCGGTCGTCTCCGACCAGAACATTGCCGAGGATCAAGCAACTGAGGAAGTCCTCGTCGAGAACACTTCTCAGGCTAAAGTTCCTGAAGACAAAGTGGTCGAGGAAGCCCCCGAGCAGGCGTCGGTGCCAACGCTTGTTCAGGATCCAGTGGTGAATCTAACTCCGTCTGTGGAGGTAGACATTCCTGAAAGTTCTCAACAGGTTCCTGCCCCTGTTGGTAATTCCTCTCAATCTAACAAGCTCCCTTTTTGCCCTCGATTTATCGAGAATAAGGAGCTTGACGAGGTTTGGGGAAAGGTATCGGACCATCAAGCCAAGACAGGTCTTGATACAATTTTTGCCGAATATAATAACGTGGCAATTCGGGTAAGTATCCATGACCATTTTCATAGTTTCTCCTCTAAAATTTTATAAGAAACTTAAAGAGGAATGCTATTTGTGTATAAAGAGGAATGCTATTTGTGTAGCACATGGTCGAGAATTATGCTGTGGTCGGAGGACTGACCCAGTGAATAAAGTTCTTGGAGCAGAAACACTCTGAATTAGAAAGTAAAGACTTTCTTCTTAACTTTTCTTCATCTTCAATACTTTGTTCTTCTTTTCTTGATCAATTGTTCTTCATTATCATATTTGATAGACTTGGAGAAAATAAAAAAAGAGGTCGTGGCTAAAGAAGCCAGAATAATCAAACTTGAAGAAGAATGCCAAGCTAAGGATCAGTCGATCGCATACGTGACGACCATGCACAAGGGAGTCATTGACTTTTGAAAAGAATATTGAAGGTAACCGGTCGTAAACTTGACCAGTTTATCATCTCTTCTAATCATACTTTCTCACCACTTGTTTTACTCATGTAGAGCAAACTCAAGCGCTGAATAGAGCAAAAAAAAAGCTCTAGAGTTTGAGCAAGACAAGGAGGAAACTCTTATGCAAAACCTTGATGAAAAAGTCATAGCACTTAACAAAATGATCTTCGATATGGGATCAGGATCGAGTCTGCCTACCTTAAGAGATCCAATGGAGAAGATGAACTAGTTGGGCCAACTTCTAGAAGATCTCAAGGGCCTGCTCAAAACTACTAGAGAAAATTATGCCCAGACGATGAAAGAAGCTGTGGCCAGCGGAGTTAGCTTTGCTTTGGCAAAACTGAAGGCTTCCGACCTCTCCATCAATCTCCAAGCTATTGAAAAAGATTTCACCTGCTTGCCTGAAGATGCGACCAAGTTTCTTGAGGAAGTAAGGCCTCTCGAGACAAGGTTGCAGAGAAAATGGAGGTCGGATCTCTGTCAAGCAGCAACTAGTCTGGAGATCTCCAAGAGTAGAAAATTGTATCATAAGAATTATGAAATATAATAAACTTACCTTTCTGTCATCAACAAGTCTTTTGTTTATCCGCGCGACTTATGAAGTACTCATATATTCTCTAGCCCCCGACTGCTTTATAGTAGAAGGACTTTACTAAATAAGCAGTAAGCCAAGAAGGAGAACTAAAGTCTCAACCATTGTTTGGAGGCATATACGGATTATATGATAAAACTGATCGTAGTAATACTAGGAAATCAATTTGGTCAAAACCAATGTCTGATTTCGACTAGTTATAGATCTGCTTGTCATAATCGAAATACCAAACAAAACATTATATGGTCGAAAGAAAAAGACTTGCTTTGATGAGAAAAGAAAAATATGCAAGAATGTATGCAATAAATGATATGTGATCTTATTTATATGTAGTATCCAAAACTGGTCGGAAGAACTGTTAAGAACTGAAAACATGTAAAACACTTCGCGAAACGTGCTCAAGCTCAAGTCCGACTGGCAGCGAGGATCGTAGGAAAAGAACCGTCGCTAGGAAGCTCCTTCCAGTGGGCAGGATCACATGCGGAGAAGGAGAGACTTCGACTAGGAGGTTTTCCGTGTCCCGACTAGTAACCAAACGAGAGTAGAACAGAATCTTGAAATGAAGAAATATAGTCTCCACAATCTTAAGCATATGAGTCACTACCTGAAGTTATTTGTGTTATGCTCTGGTTACTCGTATATTTCTTTTAGAAAAGAGTGTGGTCGTGCGAATGATCACGACTAGGACCCATATAGTGTGTGACTTAGAAGTCATTGCCAAAGAGTAACAGATATCCTTGTAAAGGATGTCGGAGAGAAGGAGGTCTTCTCCGACCAGTTTAAACAACAATAGTAGATGACCAGAGTATAGGTACAAATATATAAACAACATCACTCATCGAAAGAAATAAAGGAATGAGTAATCTTTATTAAAATTAAAAGAATGGAAAGAATAATTAAACAAAGAACTTACGCAGTTGATCAATATTCCAAGAATTAGACAAAACATGCCCATCAGACATGGCTAGCCGCACTGAACCTGGTCGGTTGACTTCGACCACAGTGTATAAACCTTCCCACTTGGGAGAAAGCTTGTTGACGATTTCCTTAGTTCTGAATTTTTCTGAGAACTAGATCACCTACAGCAAGGCTACGAGGTTGCACCTTACGATTGTGGTACATTTGCATGGCTTGTTGGTAGACTACTGATCGTATCAGGGCTTGGTTTCATCGTTCTTCAAGGAAAAATATGTCGTCAAGTCGTCGTTCATTCTGATCATTTTTATTGAAACAATCGATTCAAGCAGAGCCAAATTTTAGTTCTAGAGGAAGCATGGTTTCAGCACCATAAACCAAGAAGAATGGTGTTTCACCGATCGCACGACTGGTCGTGGTTCGAACGGCCCATAATACAGAAGAAAGTTCTTGAACCCAAGCTCCTAACTGTTTTATTAACTGGTTGAATACTCGGCATTTGATCCCCTGCATTATGATACCATTGGCTCGCTCAACTGCTCCGTTGCTCTGCGGATGAGCGATAGAAGCAAAATGTATCTTGATACTAAGGTCTTCGCAGAATTCTTGGAATTTACCACTTGAGAACTGGGTACCGTTGTCTGTGATTATATGACTGGGTACACCAAATCGTGTGATCATATTTTTGTGAGAAACCTCTTAGCGGCCTCAGTTGTTGTTTTAATGACAGGCTCGGCTTCGATCCATTTTGTGAACGTGTTAATCATAACAAAGAGGAATTCGAAGCCCCCAGGTGCTCTTGGGAAAGGACCTAGAATATCTAGTCCCTAGGTTGCAAAAGGTCAAGAAAGAGGAATAGTTTGCAAAGCTTGTGCCGGCTGATGTACTTGTCGGCTATGAAACTGACATTATACGCACTTCGTCACGAGCTCTTTTGCATCATGAAGGGCGGTTGGCCAATAGTATCCTTGCATAAAGGCTTTACCGACCAGCGTTCTGTAGGAATGATGTGCTCCACAGACTCCTCCATGAATTTCGGTTAGCAATTTAATGCCATCCATTTGAGATATACAACTCATCAACACTCCGTGAGATCCTCGTTTATACAAGGTACTTTTGATCAAAGTGTATGATTTGGCTTTTTGAGCTATACGATCAGCCTCTACATCATCTTCTGGAATTATGTCATGCTAAAGATAATTGTAGATAAACATCATCCAATTTCTACCGTGATCCTGACAACGCCAACCATCAATGACCTGTGGAGCATCCATGTTCTCCTGATCGGTTTGTACAACCTGTAGGGAAACATATATGTCCTCGGAAAGATCGACCACCGAGGGTAAATCGAGTTGCTTAAGAAAAACTCCAGGTGGGACGATCGACCTGGTGGAGGCTATCCGTGCCAACTGGTCTGCCAGAAAGTTTTCCTTTCTAGGAATATGTTGGATCTGGAAACCAAAAAAGTGCTTTTCGAGTTTCCGTACTTCTGCCAAATAAGATGGCATCTTGGTACTTGAGCATTGATACTCTTTCCCTACTTGATTCACTACTAGTTGAGAATCGTCTTTCACTAGTAATCTGCGAATCCCGAGCGAACGAGCTACTTGGAGTCCTGCTAGTAAACCTTCGTATTCTGCCACATTGTTTGTAGTAGAAAATATTAACTAGATGGTATACTTGATGTGTTCACCAGTAGGGGATATCAAGACAACTCCAGCCCCCGAGCCTTTGAGCATCAAGGAGCCGTCAAAGTACATTGTCCACTCGTCGTGGTGTTCGTACTCGGGCCCTTGGGTGGGTTCAGGGTTTGTCCAATCGGCAATGAATTCTGCTAATGCCTAGGACTTGATCGTTGTTCGTGAGATGAAATGGAGGTCAAACGCCCCTAGTTCAACCGCTTATTTTGCTATTCATCCTAATGATTCCCTGTTTCCAAGGACTTGACCAAGAGGATACCCGACTAGTACGACCACTTTGTGGGCCCGAAAGTAATGTCTTAGTTTCCTTGAAGCCATAAGAAGACCATAGAGCAGCTTTTGTACCTGTGAGTATCTTTCCTTTGGTCCATGTAAGACTTCGCTTACGTAATATACTGGTCGTTGGACGTTTTCATGTTCTACGACCAGTACACCGCTGACTGTTTGGGGCGTTACAGGTACGTAAATCAGCAATGTTTCTCCCGATCTTGGAGAAACTAAGACCGGGATACTCGTAAGGTACTTCTTAAGTTTTTCGAAGGCATCGTTTGCCTCCTTAGTCCACTCAAAACTTCCATATTTCTAGAGAAGCTTAAAGAAAGGTAATCCCCTTTCACCTAACCGTGCTATGAAATGACTTAGATTTTGGACTTAGATTTTAGACTTTTTGGTTGAAGGCGATCCGTCGATGGCCAATATTTTTACTAGATTCGCTTCGATACCTCTAGTCGAAACTAGGAGACTGAGAAGTTTTCCAGTGGAAACTCCAAACACACACTTTTCTGGATTTAACATGAGGTTATGCCTTCTCAAGTTATTGAAGGTCTCTTGTAGGTCAGGAATATGATCATCAGTGTTAATGCTCTTCACAACCAGATCATCAATATAGGCTTCTATATTTCGACCTATCTATGGATTAAAGGTTTTCTGCATCAACCTTTGAAAAGTTGCACCAGTATTTTTTAGACCAAATGGCATCTTAACATAGCAGTAAATGTTGTACGGGGTGATGAAGAAAGTTTTCTCTTCATCTTCTTTACACATATTAATCTGGTGGTACCCTGAATACGTATCTAAAAAACTTAATAACTCGCACTCGGAAGTGGAGTCTACAAGTTGGTCAATGCGTGAAAGGGGAAAGCCATCCTTCGGACAAGCTTTATTAAAATCTGTGAAGTCAATACACATTCATCACTTTCCATTATTTTTTCTAACCATTACAGGATTGGCGAGCCACTTAGGGTGGTTGACCTCATGAATAAATCCAGCCTTTAGGAGCTTGTCAATTTCTGACTAGATTGCCTCCTTCCGATCAGGTGCAAAACGCCTTAGCTTCTGCTTGATCGGTTTCTTGATAGACTGGAGAGCTAGCCTGTGCTCAATCACCTCCCTAGGGACTCCGGGCATGTCGGACGCCTGCCAGACGAATACGTCCTGATTTGCTTGGAGAAAGGAGACAAGTGACTCTTCCTATTTGTGGTCGAGTCTTGCCTCGACCAGTATTTTTTGGGTAGATGCGTCAGTGTTTCCTGACCCAGGTGATAACTTGGCACTTTTCAATGAAGCACCGTTGTCGAGTGGTACCTCCTTTGTTTGGTCAGAAGGCTTTGGTGTCATCTTTGGCCTCGAGTGCTTGACCTGCACGGTAGGTGGATTAGCTTCTCTGGTCAGAAGTTCATCGACTAGCTCTAATGATTTCTGATCGCATGCGAAAGCCATTTTTTAATCTCCTCGAACCGTGATGACCCCCTTTGGTCCTAGCATTTTCAAACTCTGATAACCGTAGTGCGTGACTATCAGAAATTTTGCTAAAGCCGGACGACCAAGGATTCCATTGTATGTGGATTCAAATTCACCACATCAAATAGAATCTTTTCTGTTCGGAAGTTGTCGGGTCTTCCGAACATAACCGGTAGGGAAATCTGTCCTATCGATTTGGAGGTAGAACTAGGAACTATACTGTGGAAGGCATATTTCACAGGTTTCACCTTTGACTTGGGAATTTGCATCTCTTCTAATGCTCCCGCAAATAGAATATTTAGAGAACTACCTCCATCTATTAGGACTCGATTAACCTTATAGTTATTAATAGTAGGTTCAATGACAATAGGAAACCTATCTGGTCGAGTCGAATGGATGGGGCAGTCTTTTTTGCTGAAGGAGATTACAGTTTCCAACCATTTAAATGGCTTGACGGTGATCGGAGGCTCAACAAGGTTGACCTCCCGCTCCACAGCCTTCAGATGATGCCTTGATTCGTACCAAGAAAGCCCACCAAAGATCATATTGACCGTATGTTGAGGCTCCTGGTACTCCATTTCTTCGTCGCCATTTTTGTCCTTCTTGGAGCTCGTTTCCTTGAGTTCCTGTATTGAGGGAGGTGGACCTTTACCTACATAGTAATCTTCTAGCTTCTTTTGCCAGACTCGGCAGGTGCGCAAGTCATGCCCTGCCTGCTGGTGAAGTAGACACCACTTCTTGTTCTTCTTGTATCCTTCGGTCGGAGCTTTTGCTTTGCCTCGACCGGTATAATATTTCTTACCCTTAGTAAACTTCTCAGGAGCCGCAAGGACTTCCTTATCGTCTGGTCTGTGGTTTCTCTTTTTCTTGAGAGCCTTCTGATGCTTCTTCTCTGATTTATCCAAGCCAGGTTGGGGGATTTTATCCTTCCGATCAATGGCCTCACACCATTCAACCGCTTCGCTAGCAGCTGTGTATCTGTCGGCCATGTCAAAAAGTTTGATGGTCGTTTGTAGAGGGTTCATTGTGATGTCCTTTGTAAACCATCGATTCCTTAGACCTACTTTGAAAGCTTGGATGACAGAAGATTCTGCAACCTCTAGTATTGAATTACGAACCTGGCTAAATCTTTTGATGTACTGACGAAGAGTCTCATTGGATCCTTGCCGGATTCGGTGAAGATCATCCTCCTTTCTAGGGCGGTCGTACGTGCCTTGGAAATTCACAATCAGGAGATCGCAAAGTTGCTCCCAAGTGTAGATCGATCCGGCCGGTAGGTTAAGTAACCATGACCGGGCTGATCCTTCAAGTACCATGGGTAGATAGTTTGCCATCACGTTTTCGTCACCACCGGCAACTTTGATGGCAGTGGTATAGATTTGAAGAAATTCTAACAGGTTATGTGTCCCATTGAACTTATCCAGGTTAGCTGGTCGGAACCTGTTTGGCCAACGTATAGCTTGGACCCTGTGAAAGCTCAACAACATGTAATTGATTCATGGTGCCTTCTTTGGAAGGGCGCCGGATTGTAATCGGTTAGAGACCAGTTTCTAAAATTGGAATGTCAGAGCTCCGGTGTCCCGATTCGGTCGTGGACGTTGGTATGACGCCTTTGACCACCTGCTTGGTTTAGATGATGTCAGAGATCATCAGGGCCAAGCGATCGCTCCTCTCGATGAGGTGAGGGAGTGGCTGCTGTGAAGCGCCGTCTTCTCTCGTGATTTTCTAGTGGGAACCTACGAGGAGGTCTTGGTGCTGCTCGATCCTCTACACGACCATATTGTCCTATACTGAAAGAGGAGAGCTGGGAGGAGATCATCGTGTGACTTTGTGAATTCCTCTGTTCCCGGTACATTTTTGTACGTTGCATGGTTTGTTGGAGGATCTTCGACACCTAACCTACAAGCTGAACATAACCTGGAGTTCCTGCTAAAGTAGGGTCTGGATTATTCAAGATATCCCGAACTCGTTGCAGGTTTTATATAGTTTCCGAAGGTCATGGTAAGCTTCTGCTTGCAGTGGGCGTCCGATGAGTCGAGTTATCTCTCGACCTCCCGGAAGGTTCTGCCTGATTCCTTACTCACGAGGGGGTAGGAACAGGTGAATTAACTTATGTATGTCCATCAGTTTGGTTGCCTCTGGTAACTGGTGCTTGAGCGCTCGTACCATTTCCACCAGCAAGTGGTGGCGAGTCAACCCGTGGAGGACTGTGCATGGCATCCGAATTGGTATCTCTAATTGTGTTGATCTCGTGGCGCCAACAGTGATCTTCCGAGGAACTCCCGTTGTAACTAAGGGAGAGCCCTCCAGCGTTTCCGCAAGGAGCTTCCACGATAGAGAGCGGTCAGAGATTACTGCTTCTGGTGGGCTTTGTGGTAGAAATATCCTGATTCGCCGTACTACTGATCATATGCTGAGTTTCACCATGCCCACTTGGCCAGCGATCAGTGATAATTTCATTGATACCCTTACCATGTGTCGGTTGGCCCTTAGAATACGTAGGAGCCATTGGCGAATACTGGCCGCCCAGAATAATATCAAGAGTATGTGGACTCTCTGGTCGCCACGCTGGGCTCCCATTATCGCTTTTGCCGGTCGGATTGACCGGGCTTGCAGAGGTGTTCAGACGTTCCGAGCTGATCGAAACGTCGGTTCCTTTAAGAGCGCCATTGTTGGTGGTGGTGTATCCTCATCCATCCGGTCGATTTCGTCAATATCTGCGATTGGCGAACCGGCAGAAGAGGAAGAGGATGACGACATCCCATTTTCTTCTATGCCGCAGATGCATGCGTCCATGTCAAGGTTGGAGTAGTCTACCAAGTTAAACCAGTTCTCCTCGTCCCAACTTCCTGCCATAGCCGCATAAGCGATTATGAGGAATGGGCGAGAAATTGATTAGCGAAGGATTTCTTCAGGAAATATGCGCCTTCTACCCTACGGACGGCGCCAGCTGTCGACGATCAAGTGATCTTGAATGACTCTACCATCCGAGAGAGTAAGCTGAGTGATTGTATTTCTTCTATAATTTTTAGTGGCCATTGCATGGAAAAACTTGCAATTTTCATCACCATATTTCATCCATCTAGTTATACATCTTTTCTTCCAATACAGTTGCTTATAATGAAGAAGCATGAGTATATGCCTTTTGATGATTTTTCTAAAATTTCACTTTGCTTTAGAGAGGTTTCTGAATTCTACTGCGTAAAAAAAAGGAAATTATTTGATTGCTGCGAGTAATGAGTGTGGCCAGATGTGAGAAGTTCCTACTCTAGTTCTTCAAGCATTTTCGGAGAACTTTGAATTTTGCTGTGATTATGGTAGCACTATTCTGTGATTGACAATTTGTATTCCAAGCAAAGTCCACTACCTCAGAAAAACCAGTATGTTCAGCCCAATAATTATCAAATCGAAAAATTATAGCCTGTGGAATTGAAGTCTGGATGTTAACCACACAAGGAGTGTGATCATAGATGTATTTTACAAGGGGCTGAACAATAGTATTGGGGTAGTGTGAAGTCCAATCCACTGAGGTAAAGTACCAATCCAGTTGCTCAAGAAGTGGGTTTTCTTGCATATTACTCCAAGTAAAGCTTCTTCCTTTGATGGGTATTTCAGTCAAACCCAAATTTCCAATGACGGGTTTCCTAGAGTAGGCAAGGTGGCGCAAGATGACACACGTGTCATGGGGTTTGCTCACCGGAATAAGCTTGGGCCTCGGCGGAGCGTGCGCGCCAGAGCTCGGGACGACGGTGTGTTCCGACTGAACCAGTGGACGAAACTCACTAGCAAGGGCCAAAATGGAAATGGCAATGGCGGCTAAGGTTCTTGGTGTCGTCGAGCGGCCTTTAAATGGCGAGATGGGGATGATTTGCTTGACGGGAACTCGCGGTCATCCTCGGTTTCTCGTGAGTATCTCGAGCGGCAGTGGCTATCAGGCAGAGTGAAACAGTGGGCGGAGCAGGTGAGACCAAGGTGACGGTGGTCTTCTCCCGTGGGCACTTGATGTGGACGGCGGCTTGGCTTTTGCAGGCGACATTGTAGCGCTACAGGGGCGGAACTCGGCTCTGAGGGCGCTGGAAGAAGATGGCTGACGCGCGGGCCCGGTGCATTAGCGAGAGAGCAAGGTGGGTTGATGTGGGTTGCATCAGTGTCGGGCTGGAGCTAAAGGAGGTGGGCCGCGTAAGCTTTCAACCCAAGAGGTGTGCAGGGAAGTAAATAGTGTTTGGGAATTTTTGGAGAGGCTGGATGTTTGAGGAATTTTTATATATAGCAAACAAGTTCCAAAAATTATGAAATTTTTGGGTAGGCTCCTAACTTTAGCTAGTTTTTATTAAAATTAACCACACTAATTTATCATATTTATGTTTTTCTTGAAAAATATTTTGTTGCTGCAGCTTTTAGAGAAGGCTTTTAGTAAATTAGGAAAAGCAAGAAAAATTCATAAATCATGCCAAAATGTTTTTATGCACTTTTAAACATAGAACTCAAATTAGAGCTATTACACTAGGGATCCCCCTTGATCACCCCGAGTCAGTTCGAGTGTAGACAAACCTTGGGGAAAGATGTCAGGAGGCGGATCCACGTGAGGAAGCCCTAAGTAAGGAGATCCTCGTCGTGGAAACGAAGGTACCACATGCGCCATAGTGAGCTAGGTGGGGGAGAGTGGTTGGCGAAAGATGTGCACTTTACCATAACAACTGCACACATGTTAGGGTGCCGCCGCTCAAAACCTAGGTGGGGGAGAGTGCTTGGCGAAAGATGTGCAGTAGACTGCTATCCTCAATAGGTACGCAGCTACTACAAATCAATAGAGTCTAAACATCGCAGAAGAAAAAACTTTGCCTAGGGACAAAACTCCACGACGCCTAGTTCCATTGCAAAATACTTCCAATGCATTCCCTTCCACTCAGCAGTTTTTTATTGAAATAGGCAAAATTAAGGATGGATATGCCCCTGATTTCTCCCCCACCACTTCATCCCCTACCTCTCAAACCCTACCGGATTTCTCCCCTCTCCCCCACCACTTCACACGCCGCTACCACCACCCCGCACGTCGCCGCCTGCCTCCTCACCGGCGCCTCCCCCGACGCCGACTACCACCATCGCTGTTGTCGCCTCCCACCACGGCCGCTAGTGCTGATGGCGATGTCGGCGCTGCCCACCTCTTCTTCCACGCCACCACCCGCACCTCCTCCACCTCCGCCTCCCACCTTCTTCCCCGTCTTCGACAGCTCCCCGCCGCCTCGCACCGCCTTACACCGCCCCACATAACTTACCACTTGAGATGTCGTTGCCCCGCCCGCCGTCGCCGCCCACCACCCTCCTCCTTGCCTGCGGCTGGTGGGGCCAACACCACCTCCAACACCCACCACTGAGCCTCCGCCGCGGCTGTTGGGATGATCTCGGCTAACAGACTCTGATTTTCAAGGGGGTCACGCCCCACTCACGTGCCCTGATCGGGGGCGCAACCAACAAGTATGGTTTTGGTCCCGTTCACCCAAATACATATAAAGATTAGGGACTCGGCAGGCGAACGACGCGTGTGGTTCTAGGCTAACAAACACCCCAACAAACCCGATCTCTCATGGGCGCTTCAGGTGGGCGAAGACCAAAGACCAGAAGCCGAAGGCCGACATCGTCACCGTCACCGCCGGCCTCGCCCGCACCATCTACGCTCGTCGCCGACTCTACACTGCTCTACATCAACCGATCTACAACCTTATGGCATCTCCAGGTTCGGGTACGCATCTCACGCTTTTGCTCTAAAGATTATGCTACGTGTTCATGATTGAGCTAGGGTTAATGTCATTAGATCATGTATAGCCTTAGGTTTATGCCCACATTTGGTATCAGAGCCTCCCTAGACTCATGTTGAACCCAAATTAGTCCCAACCGAACCGGATTACATGATTAGTCTCTCGGTTTAGCACTTAGAAGGAGGGAATCAAGAACTTTTGCAAAATCCCGAGAATCCCAAAGCAATCAAACCCAAATCGGTGGCGGGTGTTTACGTTTTTTGGTGTTCACGGTCCTCAGGCTGCGCGCGCCGCCGAAGACTCACGGTTTCATGCGTCGTCGTCGCTCAAGCCACCATCGCCGATGCTCATGCCGCCTCATGCCAGGCTCAAGGCGCCTCAAGCCGCTTCTTGCCACCGTTTTTTTGGAATGAAGGGGAGGAATGATGTTAGGTTTAGGGTTTGGGGTCATTTTGTTCATCTCGGGATTCATCCTAGCCGTCCGTTGGATCCAATGGCTGGAATAGAAAGGGCCGGCCGGTGCAAGAGTTTTTGGGCCAGCCGAATTTTGGGCCGGCTGAGGGTTTAGAAAATGGGCTGGCTAGTGAAATTGTTTCAGGTCGACGAGTGCAAGTTTTTTTATGGGCCGGCTGAGAGTTAAATGTTATGAATAGGCTGGCTGATTAATGTTTGTTAAGTTGATGCACTGTTTTAATTGCCCAAATAATGATATATTATACATAACGTTTGGTCTCTAATTAAAATTGAACCAACAAGATATTTTGATTAGAGATTTTTATGTTTTATTTTGGCATTATGTATGCGCATGATTACATTCTGACCAACGTTGTTTGTAGTCGTGTGTTGCCATATTAAATTGTTAAGTTCTTTTTCCATTTTCTGCCCAACAGTGATATGGATTAGAACTGTAGTTTTGCATGTTGTTGATCAGACCAACGTAGGGTTAATTACATGCAATAGATCTTTATGTTATTTTAAATTTTGCAGCAAAAAATGCTTCAAATGTTGCCACCACAATTGACAACATTGAACATCTTACGGGAAGCAACTTTCCCGCTTGGAAAGAAAGAATTTCAGTTGTCCTTGGAGTTTTAGACCTTGACTATGCGTTAAGGGTGACTCCTCCCATTCCTCCCACCGACGGTGAGGATAATTATGATGAGAAAAAGAAAACTTATGATGCTAATGCTGAAAAATGGGAGTGGTCCAACTGCCTGTCACTAATGATCATGAAGACCTCTATCTCAGTTGGGATCAGGGGAGCAATCCCAGATTCCAAAAATGCTAAGGAGTATCTGGCTTCAGTTGAGGAGAAATTCAAAGGCTCCACTAAGGTTTATGCCAGTATTTTAATCCAGAGGCTCTTATCCACTAAGTATGATGGGTCCGGCAGCATAAGAGAGCATATCATGATGATGACTGATATGGCTAGAAAGCTCAAGGGCATGGACATGGAGATATCTGATGGTTTCCTAGTCCACTTTATTATGACTTCTCTTCCTTCCGACTACTTGCATTTAAGATAAATTACAATACTCGAGAAGATAAATGGAGCATGAGCGATTTAATCGCCATGTGTGTCCAGAGGAAGAAAGAATAAGGACGAAAAGAAAGATCTTGTGAATCAAGTTGGCGGTCCTAACAAAAGGAAGTTCTCGGGGACTTCAAATCCAAGAAAAACTGCATTACTCCCCAAATTCAGATAAGTCAGGGCCTAAGGTGCACAATACACCTAAGCCCCATGTTGCTCCATTGGAGCACTTAGAGGATGAATGTCACTACGCAGCGATCGGGGCATTTTCAGAAGGATTGTGTCGGTTTTCTGAAGTGGCTCGCAAAAAAGGGTAATGATACAATAACGTTTATCGATGAAACTCTTTATGCTGATTTCTCACTTAAGTCTTGGTGGATTGACTCAGGTGCAACTGTGCACGTTACCAACTCTTTATAGGGATTCCATACCGCGAGAACACTAAGAAAGGGGGAGCGAAGTCTTAGAGTCGCAGATGGAAAAGAAGCTGACGTTGAATCAGTTGGATCTGTTTCATTAATTTTAGATAGCGACTTCATACTTCGTCTTAATAATGTAGTCTATGTTCCTTCCATAAGGAGGAATTTGATTTCAGTTTCTTTATTGGACGATGATGGTTTTAAATGTAATTTTGGTGACAATAAGTGCATTATTGCATTTAATTCAAATAATGTTGGTATTACTTTTAGACAAGACAAGCTCTATATGATTTCCCTTAATGAATCTCATGTATCTTTGAATATATGTGATGCTAAGCGTAAAAGAATGATGAGACTTCTTCGAAACTATGGCACTGTCGTTTAGGCCACATTTCGAGGGGGAGAATGAGCGTGGACTTCTTCAAAACTGTGGCACTATCGTTTAGGCCACATTTCGAGGGGGAGAATGGAGCGTCTCATTAAGAAAGAAATTCTCCACCCATTAGATTTCTCTAACTCAGACCATTGCATTGATTGCATTAAAGGAAAATATGTAAAGCAAATAAAGAAGGGAGCCACTCGCAGCATAGGACTCTTAGAATTAATTCATACTGATATTTGTGGTCCTTTTCCTATGCATCAGTGGATGGTTTTGATTCCTTCATCACATTCACTGATGATTTCTCCCGTTATGGTTATATCTTTCCCATTAAAGACCGATCTGAGTCACTTGACAAATTCAAGATATTTAAGGCTGAAGTTGAAAATCAGCACAACCTAAGAATTAAAGTGGTAAGATCGGACCGTGGGGAGAATATTACGGAGACATGCCCTTATGGGCAAATTCACGCCCTTTCGCTAAGTTCCTTCAGGAAAATGGCATTGTTGCCCAATATTCTACACCAGGTGAACCTCAGCAGAATGGGGTAGCTGAGCAACGCAACCGTACACTTATGGATATGGTACGGAGCATGCTTAGCTATTCTACTTTGCAAACTGGTTTGTGGATGGAAGCACTAAAGACGGCCGCACATATTCTTAATCGGGTTCCCAGTAAATTAGTACCTAAGACACCTTATGAATTATGGACTGGGAGGAAACCAAGTTTGAAATATTTACAAGTGTGGGGTTGTCATGCTGAAGCTAAGATTTTTAATCCACATATTGGGAAATTAGATCCTAAGACAGTAAGTTGCCATTTTATTGGGTACCCTGAAAGATCCAAAGGGTATCGATTTTACTGTCCTGATAGGATAACTAAGTTTGTAGAAATAAGACACGCTGTGTTGTTAGAGAATGACGAGGACCTGGAGCCCAGAAAAATAGATCTTGAAGAGAAGCGGGTTTATGTTCCTTCACCGCTTATCCCAGAGATCTTTATTCATGTGCCTCAGGTGGTTGCACCTCTAGTACAAAATACTGTTGTTACACCCACTGTTGAGGTCTCTGAAATTCCTAATGTCGCACCTAATGATGAGCCTCAACAGTCCCCTGCAATAGCTGTTGAACCTATTAGAAGATCACGGCGGGAGAGAAGATCTGCCATCCCAAATGATAATGTTGTTTATATGAATGAGGATATTAATGATATAGGGAAGGTAGAAGATCCCACCTCTTATAAGGAGGCCATGATAAGTGAATATTCTTCTAAATGGCTTGATGCCATGAAGGATGAACTAAAGTCTATGAGCACTAATGATGTATAGGACTTAGTAGAAATTCCTGACGGAGTCAAAACAGTAGGCTGTAAATGGGTCTACAAAACCAAGCATGACTCTAAGGGGAATATCGAAAGGTTCAAAGCAAGGCTTATAGCAAAAGGCTTCTCCCAAAGAGAGGGGATTGACTATAATGACACATTTTCTCCTGTCTCAACTAAAGATTCATTCAGAATTGTTATGGCACTTGTAGCTCATTATGATTTAGAGTTACATCAGATGGATGTTAAGACAACATTCCTTAATGGCGACTTGCAAGAAAACGTTTTCATGGCTCAACCGGAAGGTTTTGTCGTGGAAGGCAAGGAGCATATGGGATATCGACTTAAGAAATCAATTTATGGCTTAAAGCAAGCATCAAGGCAATGGTACCTCAAATTCGATATGGTCATAAGGAATTTTGGGTTTAAGGAAAATGAAGTTGATAACTGCATATATGTTAAGTTCAAGGGGAGTAAATTCACCATCTTAGTTCTTTATGTGGATGACATCTTATTGGCTAGCAATGATAAAGATATGCTTTATGAGACCAAGAGATTTCTTTCATCTAATTTTGATATGAAGGATCTTGGTGATGCCTCTTACGTTCTTGGCATTGAAATTCACCGAGATAGGTCCAAAGGAGTATTAGGTTTATCTCAGAAGGCATACATTGACAGAGTACTAAAGAGATATAATATGCATAAGTGCTCGGCTACTTTGCTCCTATTGTTAAGGGCGATAAGTTTGGGACATTTCAATGTCCAAGGAACCAATATGAAACTGATCAGATGAAGTCGGTTCCTTATGCTTCAGCTGTCGGAAGCATTATGTATGCTCAAGTATGTACGCGCCCTGATTTAGCTTTTGTAACCGGGATGCTTGGCAGATATCAGTCAAATCCAGGACCGGACCACTGGAAGGCCGTTAAGAAAGTCTTGCGTTATATGCAAGCTACTAAACATTTCATGCTCACATATAACAATTCTGACAACCTTGAAGTTGTTGGTTATTCAGATTCAGATTTTGCGGGATGTGTTGATACTAAGAAATCCACGTCAGGTTATATCTTCACACTCGCAAAGGGAGCTATCTCATATCTTCACACTCGCAAAGGGAGCTATCTCGTGGGAAAGCTCAAAACAAACACTTACGGCATCTTCAACTATGCAAGCTGAGTTTGTGGCATGTTATGAGGCTACCAGGCAGGCTCTATGGCTTAAGAACTTTATCCCGAGACTTAGAGTGGTAGACAGCATCTCTCAACCACTCACCTTATACTGCGATAACGAACCCGCAGTCTTTTATGTGAGTAACAACAAGTCAAGTGGTGCTGCCAAACACATTGACATTAAGTACCATGTTGTGAAAGACAGAATCCAGGATCAAACCATTAGTATCAAGCATATTAGTACTAAGTCAATACTTGCGGATCCGCTTACTAAAGGCTTACCACCCAATATCTTTCGTGATCATATTGCCGGCATGGGTTTATTGGAAAGCCTCTGATTCTGGATAAAAGGACCTTAAAGCAAACCAACTCCCATAAAGTATAATGAATATCCATTTCAAGATGGGATAGTACATTATAGGTACTGTGGTTGTATGGCACTTCATTGGTCATGCAATGCATTACTTTGGTATGCTATTTTTATTGAGAATAGGCTTATGATGTTAGCCTTATGATCAAAGGGGAGAATGTTGGGATGATCTCGGCTAACAGACTCCGATTTTCAAGGGGGTCACGCCCCACTCACGCGCCCTGATCGGGGGCGCAACCAACAAGTATGGTTTTGGTCCCGTTCACCCAGCGCCATATAAAAGATTAGGGGACTCGGCAGGCCGAACAACCGCGTGTGGTTCTAGGCTAACAAACACCCCAACAAACCCGATCTCTCACGGGCGCTTCATGTGGGCGAAGACCAAAGACCGGAAGCCAAAGGCCGACGTCGTCACCGTCACCGCCGACCTCGCCCGCACTATCTACGCTCGTCGCCGGCTCTGCACTACTCTACATCAACCGATCTACAACCTTATAGCATCTCCAGGTTCGGGTACGCATCTCATGCTTCCGCTCTAAAGATTATGCTACGTGTTCATGATTGAGCTAGGGTTAATGTCATTAGATTATGTATAGCCTTAGGTTTATGCCCACAGCGGCGCCACCCCTCCCTCCCTCTATAGCCGGGCCCCAGTGAACTCAGAACCCTAAATCGGTGAACCTGAGCCCTAATCTCTCCACCGTCGCCAGAGAAGATCCAACGGTATGAAATTTGACTGAATCCCCCGAAAAAATTTACTTGAGTGTTGTTTAGCAATTCAATTATTTTTATTCGTCTTTACTCTTTAGCCACACGTGTGTGTATCTGTACATGTATCCCACGATGGAGTCCTCAAGTCGGCACATGCTTAGATGTAGTTTGAGGCCACGTTGGAAGGAGAACGCATCAAAACTTAAGCATTGATGCTTGATGATTGCGTGTGATATTATAGTAGAATGTAACCACCTAAGATAAGTGCTTGCAATGGATGATTGAGTTATTAAGTAGGTGTTCGAGAACATGGCATACTCTCTCGTTTTTAAGCACCATCTTAAGCATCACGAATTAGAGATGATCGATCTATTATCATCTACTGATCAATCATCGTGGAGAAGGCTCCTGTCTGGAATATCTACATACTTAAATGGTAGTAGGTTTGGTTGTTAAAACAAAAGTTCGACGGTAGGTTTCTCTAACGTCTGAATACAGCTACAGTGATACTTGATTTTTTTTAGCAGTGCGAAGCTTCTGAACTACCATGTCGTCGCGCGTGACATTAGTTGTTGATCACATTGGATTAGGACGATTCTTAGCTAGTAGTGAGCTAGCACGTCGTAAAAAGTGGCCAGAGATTTCTGTTTGCACTGCATTTTTTATTGCACGCGATATTCTAAGATATGGTTACTGCCTTACGGAGAGGATCATCAGAGCGCTATATATACTTGTCTCCTTTTCGCAGTATCCATTATGCAAACTTGCTGAAGGATTAGCGGTTTATCTCTTTCTCTCCCATGGCAGATAAGGTAATTCCGTATTCGCTTTTCTTCTGTTGCTGAACGTTAGTTAGGATCTTCAGTCAATTGTTTTGCATGGAACAAAATCATTAATATCCTATAGCAATACGTAACGAGTGTCAAAGTCGTAAGTAGATATGCTGTTTATGTAACAGGATCCCATTCTGATCATTGAGGTCGACCTCGCCTGCCACACATGCTACACCAGGATTCAAAAGGTCCTCTGCAAAATCCAAGGTATAGTAAACTAGCTAGCTAGCGTCAAAGAGTTCTACTACATTGCGTGCTGTCCATCTTGCACAGTATCCTGTACTGTAATCCTTACCGTGCGTATGCTCAATTTCCGTTGAACACGAATTAAAGATTCCATGTAGTGTTATAATCGATTCCACTGCCACATTGATCTTGGTCAGTGAAAGAGAACATCAAGAGCATCTCTTATGACACCAAGAAAAACGAGGTCACCATCTCTGGCTCGTTCAACCCTCAACAGCTGTACCACAAGCTGACATGCAAGGCGGGCTGCGTGATCAAGGGCCATAAGATCCCCGTGATTGATCCTGAGGCAGAGAAGAAGAAAAAGGAAGAGGAAAAGAAGAAGAAGGAGGCAGAAGAGAAGAAGAAAAAGGAAGAGGAGGAAAAGAAGAAGAAGGAGGCAGAAGAGAAGAAGAAGAAGGAAGAGGAGAAAAAGGAGGTGGCGACCGCGTCGGCGAATTCGACGGTGAACCTGCAGTTCACGAAGGTGTGCATCATCTGCTACCCGTGGCCGTGCAGGGACCCCACCAACCACTGCCAGCAGAGGCACCGCGACGTAGATGGTTGCGGCTCGTGCGGAGGCGGTGGCGGTGGCGGGTGCTGGCAGCCGAAGCCGCTGCCGCCGATCTGCTGCCCCGGGCCGCCGCGCTGCGGTGGTGGCGGCTCGTGCGGAGGCGGCGGCGGGTGCTGGCAGCCGAAGCCGCTGCCGCCGATCTGCTGCCCCGGGCAGTCGTGCAGAGGCTGCAACGGCTGCCGGGTGGTGCACGAACAGAAGTACGAGTACCACGAGTACCCACCAAGTGGTGCGTGTATCGTTATGTGATCCATCGATATTTTACATCTTCGATCGGCTCCTAGATCACTGTGTTTCTATCCGGTAGAATCGTTGCATATGTGTTTTTTTGAATCGACCTCGTCACCGTTTCTACGTACTAGTTGCGTTCAGGTCGTGTGTTCAACTGTTCTGCGTCACAGCAAAACTAAGGCCTATTTACATGCATGTAATGTTTCAATTTCCAATTAATAAGAGATATCCGTTATTTAAAAAATAATGTGAACTTTACTGCTTGCGATTGTATGTTTCAGTGTGCACTGCCTCGACGATAAGTCCAGTCCACCCGGCCTCCCGGGACGGAATCCGCGGTATGGACACCAGTCGTGGTCGTTGTCCTGTACTCCTGTGCCTCTGAGGACGTCGTGCGGCTGGTGCCGTGGTGCACGGCCGAACCGAGTACCGACGTCCAACAGCCTGCTCACTAGGTCTACTCCCACTCGGAATAGATAACGTGCACATAGCAACATATTCGTGCAAAATAGTTAACACATGATTACGACACTTTGACCTTTATATTTTGGTGATTTTGCCTATCAGCTAGCAAGGTGGTACTAATCTTTCCGTCGCATACAGATATATGGACCACATCACATGAACTCAATTCAACTCATATTAGACTGGGTCATCACAATGACTCATGAGCCATGACTTAGCTAGCGTGCGGACGTGCATGCACCCGCCGAGAGTGGCCACCGCGCGCGCGGCGTCTGCACGGCGGGAGTCCGCGGCCGCGGACACAGCGTCCCAGGTCGCGAGATTGACACCCGAAGAGCAATCCATCGACGGCGTCAGATTAGTACGCGCGCACAGCCCGAGTGCCTGCCTGACTGAAACTCTTGTGCTGGGCTCCAATTCGTCGTGATCACGAAGCTTCTCATGCTCAGGGTGACTGACAGCATGCCAAGATCATAAGAGCCACGTTAGCAAACAACCACCTCACGAGAAGATGCTCCACGACTGTTCTTCCTTGGCTCAGCTGGCTATGCTACCTGCCCATGCAGTGGGGCGGAGATTTCGTCTCTGTGGGTTCCCACCCACTGTAGAAAAAGGACAGCCACGTTAGCAAACAACCAGCTCACGAGAAGATGCTCCACGACAGTTCTTCCTTGGCTCAGCTGGCTATGCTACCTGCCCATACATGCATTGTGGCGGTTGGCGATGACTTCTTGCTGATTCAATTGAAATAGCTAGAAAAGACGTATTAGTATTTAGTAGTACAATATGCCAGCTTTCTAGGGGCATCTATCGTTGACCATTGTTCGCATGCATGCAGCCTGATCAAGTCGACATGAGGCCGATCGATCGTCGGTTGCAGCTCATGCAAAGACGGGTAGCCAACTGCCCCGTTGAAGCTGTACGTCACTTGGTCTCCAACAAAAGCTGAACTAATTGATCAGTTAATGAGTTAAGCTATTTATTGGTAAGCAGCTCTCTGCTGTCAATCTGTTTTGGAGGCTTGCAGCTTGCTTAATTGGTTCGTCGTTAGGTGTGGACTTTTCTCACTATTTGGTTACATTTACAACAAACTACTGTCCTGATTGTTCACGCTCGCAAATTGCGACGCAAATCTATAGCATGATATCGTCAATGAAGTTCCATGCACCAACCACCTAGAGTGACAAGAATTCACTGTGACTTGTCCACACCGAACTCTCCAAAATACCACCGTACAAATTAGTCATACCATTTTCTTAGAGAACTGATATTACAGCGTCCAAGCCGCACAAGGACGAAGGACCTGTCACCTGTGTAACCTTCCGAGCATGTTCGGTGGTTTTCAATAGGAGCAGTTTCTGAACCAACTACCGTGTTTCTTTACACTAATGTCATTAAACAGACCATATGTTCTGGATTTCGAAGAATCTTACTCTAATCATGGCGCAGAAGGTTGTTGTTTGGAATCTCATAGTTCTTTAATAAGAGATTAGGTTTTGAGCACGTTAATGTGATGAAGATTCTTCTTTACAGCTATGCATTATTTTGTTCTTTCTTCATGATGTATAGGTCGATCGTAACTTAATACTCGATGAGCACGATTACAGCGACTGAGATCCCTATATATATAGGGCATCTGTGAAAAACTGCTCAATTGTATTAGCTCCCAATTATTCTCTCTACCATGGCAGAGAAGGTGAATTCATGTCATATATACTTGGCTTTCCATGGTTTGCGCGCTGTTACATTATAGCTTTAATGAATTGTTTCCTACGAAAAAAATTGCATATGCATCGCAGATTATAACTCACAAAGCTTTTGGTTTCTCCTGCTTTTACCAGGTGTCCACTTTGATCATTGAAGCGAACCTCGAGTGCGAAAAGTGTTACAAGAAGATTCAAAAGGTCCTTTGCAAACTCCAAGGTACGTTCAAGAATTTGGTTACATAAATAATGTAATAAAGTTAATTTCAGGCCATGGAGTTATATAAGTGGCTTCATTGCTATGTGTATGTGTGTGTGTGTGTGTGTTTCTTTTTTAACTTCCATGCAACATCAGAGAAGGAGAAGATCAGGAACATCACTTTCGACACCAAGAAGAACACGGTCACCATCTCCGGCCCATTCGACCCGGAGAAGCTCTCATGGAAGCTAAGGTGCAGGGCGTGCGAGGCGATCAAGGACATCAAGGTTCAAGAAGAGAAGAAGCCTGACGGAAAGAAAGATGAGAAGAAGCCCGACGACAAGAAATCTGAAGAGAAGAAGTCAGATGACAAGAAGTCGGACGACAAGAAGTCCGGGGACAAGAAACCGGAAGACAAGAAGACTGAGGACAAGCCGAAGCCCACATCGTCGTCTTCGTCGACGACGGTGAACCTGCAGTTCACGCACATGTGCAACATCTGCTACCCGTGGCCGTGCAGCGACCCGACCCACTGGGGCGTCCATCCCCAGCACCCGCAATGGCCATGCGAAGGGATGCCACCGCTGCCTGCATTCCCAGGCCATCACCAGCAGCACCCACCATGGGCGCCGGCCACTCCGAAGTGGACATGCGGAGGCCCGTCATACTGCGGAGGGTGCGGGTCGTGCCGCGGCGGCGGCATGCACGGGTGGCCGGCGATGCCCCCGCCGCCGATGTCCTGCCCTGGGCGGTCCTCGTGCAGAGGGTGCAAGGGTTGCCGGATCGTTCAGGGGGAAAAGTTTGTCTACGAAGAGTACCCGCCGAGTGCGTGTGTTGTGATGTGATTTTACCTGCAGATGTTGTTGGATCTCTGCAATTTTCCCCCCGGTAACAATAAGTGTTTGATTTGCCGTCCTTTCTGTTTTGTACGTCTGTTGTGTTTGTGTCAAGTTTTGCCATCACCAAATGTACTCCATTTCGGCAGAGTTGTTTGTACGACAAATTAAGACCCACAACCCGCAGGCAAAAGCAAACTATATAAGAACTCCATTTCATCAGAGTTGTTTTTGCAACTCACCTTTGTATTGCAGTGAAGGGTAAGGAGGAAGTTCCACAGCGTACATGTTGCTGGTAGCAGAACACGATAGCGGCCCAAGATAAAAATGGGTTAGGTGTACCTGAAATGAATGCATGTGTCTGAATCCTTCAACCAAGCTAATCATTCGTCAAATTTCCTGCCCACGTACACGTATGGATGCGTTTATACATCGTCGTTCGTCGAGATCGTGCATCTCCTCTGGCATTTTTGTCCATCGTTGATTAGATTCTTCTTCAACATTGCAACAACTCTGTCAAGTTCTAGCCAAGGTTGAGAGCTTTTGAGGTAATTCGATTAATTTCGGCCGGTTTTCGTAGATGGGCCTAGAGTCCCTTGTATGGGCACTAGGCCTTTATTCGACATCCAAATTAAAGGCCAATCTTCTCGATCGGCTACCGTTAAATTCCATCAGCCCAGAAAAATTCGTAATGGCCTAAATGGCCCATAACTTGCAATCCCGGAAGCTAGTGACATGAGAGCCGAGCGTGTTTCGCTCCATAATCTACTTACTTGTTGAGCTTAATTAGGTGCCCATAAAGGCATAAGCGGCCGTGCATGTCGTGGGCTTTGCACCGAAGACTTGGCACACGCATGACACCTGCGTCGGTTCGCTGCGACACAAACACAGGGGGCAAAAACCTAAAGGAAGCGAGTCCTTGGCGGTGAACCTACGCAAGTGATCAGGACGTACCTACGTGCAGGACAAACATGGCAACCGTACAACTCAAGGCACCCCGCGATCGAAGATGCCAAGGACACCGAAAACCCCCAGCTCGAGGGAAAACGATAGCGTAAACGCACAATACAAGACATCGTCGGCTAGAAAACTCGCGCTGACGAGAGAAACTGACGGAAACACCCCGTGCATCCGAAGGAAACAAACCACGCATAAACGCGCAAGCACGGACGAGTTGGTGACGAAATTTATGAGCGGCCTGATGGGGGAGAGATCGATGCAAGAGGGAGCAGAGTAGATCGATCTAGCTCCGCCAATTAATGGTTCCTGCAAAACCTAATCCGACCTGCAGCTGGTCCTGATTAACTCGATCCGGATAACGATCCCAACATGGTCGGCGCCATCAGATCCATCTCCTGAATGCATGCTACATTAGACTACTGGCTGCTGCCTTTCGTTTTCTCGCCACGGGAGAAGGCAGCGATGGCTGCCGTACCGTCTCCATCTATAGCTGTACCTGCAGCTGTACATACGTGATCGATGGATCAATCCCCGGCCATATATGGATTCTGCAGGATCAGGTCTGATTTCACCAGCCGGATTTAATCGTGACAAATAGCTAGTTTGGTTGATGTGCTGTGTTGGTACGTACTACATATCACGTTGCTCTCGGTTACGGTGCGATACGGATCGGCCAGAAAATTCAGATGACGGCCGGAAAAGCTTGCCATCAGCCCATCGCCATTGATGGCAAGCTACAATTAGCATGTGATGATTAAGTGGATCTATGCAGGTCGATCGTCTCAGAGATGCTTCAGGAACAGAATGATTAATCCACCGATGTATGTACACATGTATGGATGTATTGTTGAGCCATACAAAATACAAATACAGTACACATCGGGGAGCAAGGAGATATACATCTGATGAGGGGGAGGGGACAGCGCAGAGTGGCACATGGACGCACATGCCGTCCTTGAGCACGGCACAGGTAGGGGACGGGGCATAGGAAAGACCCTGCCTCCCTACACGCGCTGCAATACGGTTTTGCTTCGCATCGCCATCGCCATTGCTATTGCCACTGCCACTGCCATTGCTACAGGGACAGGGCGAGAAAACCGTGGGCGAGGGGTAGGTGATGACAAGTGGGCCCGGCGTTTGTGTCTCCCTGCTGGGCCCCAGTGTCCGCGGCGAGTAATCCCGTAGGCTTGCTCGCAGGTTTGGCGTCTCTGAAACATGAGCATTTGGATGCATGGAGGGATGAATAGATTAAGCGATCCAAACTACAAGGCATCGCCTGTTTGCCTCTGCTTTGACTAATCAGGTAATTGCACACTCTCTGCGCATGGCACCTTGTGCTTTGGCACAAACCACTCTCTCTATCTAGGCTCTAGTGGAGTACTACTAACCAAGGTCATTATTTGAAGCGTAGTTAATTGCAAGGTGGCTTCGAGCAAATTAATCGCGTTTGCCTCAGCCGATACAGAGCGAACGAACGACGCGCACCTCACGCTCTGCTTCACGTGCGAACAGAGGAGAGGACAAGCCCGAAAGTTACGGCCTTTTTTCACCAGCGACGTATGCTTCCTCACGCAAAAAAGAAAAAGGGTGGGAGTCCATCAAGCTACAGTAGCTGCACCGGATGTCGCATGCATGCATGCATCTGTTTCAAAAGAAAGGGAGAAAAGTTACCGTGGTTCGCTCTCGTTGTTGCATTCAGAAGGTCAAGGAATGCAAAAGTTACGTGACACAGTAGCCGGCTAGGTGCAATGGTGTATCAGTAATTCAGTACGCATGTGTGGTGTAGCCGTGTAGCAGCGCGACAAGTCGCCCTGCGGCAATCCGGTACGAAATGGACCCGCCCCAAGGTTGCGTCGCCGTTGGATTTGATTTGATTTGATTTGATAAAAGCAGAGCGGGGTGCACGGACACGTGGGCGTCAGTGGCCAAGCCTGCCAGGATGGGCCCCACCACATTTGAACCTTTTGATATACTCCTCGCTGGTAAACTTTGCATGCGCCCATCTACCCCTGCCTGCTTGGTTTGCTTCACCTGTGAGGCTGTGATGTTTTTTACTGTTGCCTGTCCTGCGGGGTGAGACGTGACGTGAATTACCGAATCAGCTTCTGTGGCGGAGGAGACTGTAACTGTTTTTGTGGTGCACAATACCAACAGGAGGGACATTGCATTCAATGGTCAACGACAGTTACTCCACTGTGCGTACAGGATAATAGGAAGCCTGCCACGTTTCAAATGCACCGTGGTAGTAGTTTTTTTTTTGTCGTGTACTAACGCTTATAAGCACATTGATTTGACGAAACCGTGCTTTGTACTGGACGAGAGGGCTCCGACGTGAAGATTATCACGGGAGTTTGTCCTCCTGAATCACGGTATGTTCTCTCCTTCGTGCTTGTGGGAAGGAACGTGTCGAAAAGGACGGCGAGTTCTCTTCATGATCATGCCATGCCATGTTTGGAACATATACGATTCTTGTAAAAAAAGTTGTAGGGCGGACTAATTCTACCCTCTACGTTTTTTAATACATGTCATTCTACGCTTTCAAGACAACTTTTAACTTTTTTCCTTTCCGTACACCTGCCATTCATTATTCTCAAAGGTTATTTCCACACACCATCCAAGAGCAATAGGTGAACTAACGAAGGAGTGCAATTTGGTAATTACTACGTACGCCTTGGCTGAAGTGCAAAATCCTAAAACGGTCGTCTATCCAGGGAGGGACTTGCAAGATTGAAGATTTTTCTTTAAAAAATAATATTATTCTAAAAGATAAGTACAAAAATAAATAGCCACCCTAAAAAAATACAAAAATATCTCTCTAACGCCAATTCAACTGGCGATAGGTAGAACTGGCGACAGGAACCCTGTTAGCCCCCTGTCACCGGTCCAACTACATATCGTCAATTCAACTAGTGACAGAAAGTGAACAGTCTTCCTGTCGCTAGTTCAACTAGCGACATGATGCCATCTATAAAATCCCCAAAAAATTCCTCCAAAACTCATTTTAATTCCACAAAAAAAAACAAAAGAGAGGAGGAGATGGAGGGAAGAAAGGTAGTGAAGCTCTGCTATTCCGTCACAGAGGAGAGAGATTGACAGAGCATCAGATCTGGTCGGCCGGCCATCTTGCGGGTACATTTTTTTTTTTGCAACTTTGTACATTATGTCAAATTATGTAGAATTAAGTACATCATTTGAGCTATAACGAGTAGAATAAAGTACAATAGCAAGTAGAATTAGGTACATAAAATTTAGTAGCATAGCGATATAGAATTAAGTAGAACAGCGACTAGAATTTAGTAGATTAGATAATTCTAGTCAAATTATGTACTTCATTATTTGATCTGTGTATAGTGTAGTTCGTCGTACACCTGTTATGAATGTTGCAGCAGTCGAACGATTTAGAATAAATCGGCAGAAATAAGAAGACACCTATTACAAAATGTTATTACAAGTCTAACAGATTCCGTACGAATCATTGATATCTCAATCGTCCTCGTAAAATTCTTCAGAAATTCACCGCACTAGAACAACATACGACGATCATAAAATGTTATTGCGAGTCTAACAGATTCCGTACCGTTGAAAATATATGAAAATCACAAACAGACCAATCAGTTTAAGGTTTCAGGTACATGTCGCCAATTCAACTAGCGACAAGATTCGACCGGCGACGAGGGACTAAGAGGTCCCATCGCATTATTTCAACCCAGCGATAACTACACATCGTAGGTTAAACCGGCAACGAAGTTATTTTGTAATTTTTTGGGGTGGCTATTTATTTTTGTAAATATCTTTTAAAATAATATTATTTTAAAAAAATCCAAGATTGAACTGGACCATGATGCAGCGTCGAAGCTAGGATAGGCACCATTGCAGAACAAAAGCATATCTTAATGGCAATTATTTGCGGTGATTAGCTTTAATCGCGGCGAGGAGCGGAAAGCATCCGAAAACGGTATGCACTTTCCGTAACCTGGCATTAAAATACAGGGCTAGACAGCTGGAGCCGGTCCCAGCTATCAATCCGGCGAGGCGATGCATCCATCCGTCTTTCTTTCCGCCTCCGGATCGGAGAGCGATGCACGGAGCACGCCATTATCCCCAAAAGCCAAGGCCACCTTTTCTTCGTCACTGCCACTACTGAACTCGTTTTGCTGATGAGATTATTAGCGAGCATACTACTGCTATAATTTTCAGCAAATGATAGTATCGGTATCTTCTTTTAAGGGCTTGTTTATTTTTAATTTTGCCGTTGCATTCACATACATTTCGTTTGATTTTTGGATGTTGACGCTGGGTATTGTTTGTTTTACATCGCACTAGCATCATCCCCAAAAGCATGTCCCCCAAAAGCATCACTTTTACGCCTTGTGCTCCTTGTTTAATTGTATCGCTTTCTAGGAATGCGCTGCTACCACGGAGAAAACATAAACTACTCCTAATTGGCTAATTGCTTTTGTTATCTTCTCGTATCCAACCACTCTTGCAAAAAGTACAGAATGGTCATTGTATTGTATACCAAGTACTAGCTCAGATCTGAGAACTGGGCAAAATGTAGACTGGCAAAGGTGTAGAAAACAGAAGGCAAATTATTTCCCTATCTTTCACTTTCCTTTCTTTCTATAACACTGTCAACTACAGTAGATTCGACCAGAGCAAAAGAAAAAGAAGACATGTAAGAAAAAAAACAACTTTTGTAGTGATCTGCATTTGCTGAGGGGGACCATGAACCCCCAACGCTGACACCTCTCCCTATTGGCACAACAACAATGGCGTAGCATCAGCGAAATTCTGGCCGTCGGTCGGCATGGTTTGTGGATTCCGGTGTAGCATCAGCAGTGGTCCTTCCCTTCACACATACACTGACTGACTTGTTTGATCGATTATACATACATCACGCTAGCTAGCCTACTCCTCGCCTGTCACTTCTTCTTGTCCATTACAATGTATACAGCAAGCAAGCACTAGTGTTACATGTATCTTGTGGTTGGTTGGTACCAGTCTTGTGGCTAAACATCATACCGAATGCTATAGAACTAGTGGCTAAACATCATACCTACTGCTATAGAACTAGTGGCCATTGTGGTAGCTTATCAAGAGCTTGGTGACACATCAATGGTGGTGGGTGGTGGCGGTGGTGGTAGTAGTAACTAACAGTAACTAATAATTGCGTATGGTAATAGGAGGCCCTAATTTATCTGACACTGCATCTTAAAACATTGCTGCTGCTGCTTCTCTTCTTGAGGCCATGGCATCTTCTTCTCTTATGGTTTAATAAAGCTATCAACTTGAAGAAAGAAAAAGGGAAAGAGAAAAAACAAGGGGGGAACTGAAACTAACACTATGCTGCAACTTCTCCACTCTTTTCCTATATTCCACTGTTCTCTTTTCTTTGTTGCTAGTATTCCTGCAGGAGCAAGAGATGGCAAAACAAGGAGAAAAAGAGAGTAAGACACCATCATTCGAATAGGTGAAAAGCATATGATTTACTAGGAAGCACGGTGCTGAGAGCTTGAGATGGGCTTTATAAAAGGGGAGGACGAAGTGCTTACTATGATTAGGCAGTAGTATTACTCGAGGACAACTTTACATCCCGATCGCGCCGTGATCGGAGGACAGCCTGCATGCATGATGCGTTCAGCAAATCATGATACCCAGATATATTACGCACAATTTGCAATACTAAATGGCACTTGGGCCATACAAATAGTATTGTGCATACCTGGCCATGGGGAAGAAGTAAGGTTTTGGCGAGGGCATGTCCAATGCAGAGGGCAGGAGATGGTTAGTGCCGCTGCCGGCGTTGCTGACGCCATTGTTGATGCCAACATAGGATGCATTGCAACCGGGCGAGGCAGCAGTGATCTCCGCCTCAGTGGGAGCGAAAGGATCGCGCGCAAACACCGAAGACTTGGTTGGCGATGCGAATGGGCTATCGGGCAGGTTATGCTCCACACTGCAGAGCACAATGGGCATAGGGCTAAAAGATCAGTTTGGTGAAATGCTTACTTCTCCGCATCGCTGGATGAAAGCTAAGTGTGATGAAAACAACAAATGATGATGATGATTTGTGTAGCGTTAAATTCCACCTTTGGTCACTGTCTGCGTTAGGGCTGGCCGACTCGCCAGCAGATTCCTCCTTATTGGCTCCTCCGTTGACCGCCTTCCTGTGAGGAAGAAGGAAGCTGCTGCCCTTGCCTTGCTCCACTATTAACATCAATCAAGCAAGCAAATCAGCACGGGAAACATTAACAGCACTGCGTCTGTTCAGACAAATGAAATAGCATTGTCTGCTGTTAGTCTGTTACGTGAAGTCCTACCGGAATCAGGCGGCGACACGACGGTAGGGGTGGCGACAGTCTGAGTAGGACTAAATGGATTGCCGATTGGGGTTGGCGCCGCAGCAGAGCGTGACTTGAGGTCTAGCAGCTGCAGGCCCATGAGGCGGCGGCTCTGAAGCTCAATCGCCTGCTGCAGCTCGGCTGCCTGCTGCTGCTCCTCCAGCTTCCTCCTCAGCAGCATCTCATTGGCGCTGTTCGAGTGCTGCAGCATTCTCACACCTGGCACCATCCAATCAACAAAAAATCTCAGCACCCATCATGCATGTAACAAACATAAAGATTGCAAACAACTGAAGTTACAATGGCTTACCTAGCTGGTGCAGATCGAAGGGATCTCTGGCGTCTAGCCCGGTCGGAGTCGTGCAGCTGGAGAAGTCCACTCTCTCACCTTGCTGCTGCTGCTTCCTGCAGAGTAGCAGCAAAGTATCTGGTCATAGGGTTGTAGGCACAAGCCTAGGGCAATGTCGTCTTTGTTACTGTTGCCGGAAGCAACAGGGCAAATGCCGTGGGCTTGCCTGTACTTGTCGGGGACCTTGCCCTTCTCCTTGTAGGGCTTGACGAGCACGCGGGCGTCGCAGATGAAGTGCGGGTTACCCTTGGCCAGGATCAGCTTCACCGTCTCCGGGTAGACGAAGGTGACGAACCCAAACATGCGCTTCTGCTGGTACGGGATGCGCACGTCGTGGACGGGGCCGTAGATGCTTCAGTTCATAGCCGGCACGCGCATCAGAGACCAAGATTAATCCCGGTAAAACATGCAACTGGAGCGCTCTAGTGCGCGCGGTGGAATACCTGAAATAGTTGGAGACGTCCTCCTTGCGGAACGTGCTGTCCGCCGGGAAGGTGAGGTAAATCTGCCGGGAGCCGGGGTTCATCATGCTCGCGAAGTCGGCTCGGTCCAGCCGCGGCCGGCCCATGAACTTGTGCGCCTCGTCGCCGCCCAGCATCAGCGCCGCCGCGGCCGCAACCCTGCAAATCGAAAGAATCGTAAGTATCACGGAGAAACGAGAGCGATTAGGAGGTCAGAGATGGCAAAGGTGGCACCTTTGGCTGTCGATTTGCTGCTGTAGGAGCAAGCTCAGGCACTTGCTGGACGCCGAGGAGGAGCCGGGGAGGGAGCCGGTGGGGGAGTAGGGGAAGGCGGCGGCGGCCAGGCGCTGGGACTTGGAGCGGACGAAGTCCTGGCACTACTGCTCCACGGCAGCAGGGTCCATCTTGGCTCCGGCGAGAGCGGCGGCGTCGTCGGGGAGGCCACCGTGCACGAAGCCGCAAGCGCTGCCGTTCTTGCAAGACTTGCAATACCCGCGTGCGTAGTACAAGCACGGCTTCCAGCTGAGGCCGTCGGCACCCCGAGGCAAAGTTCGCTCACTGACGCGCTCCGGCGGTGCCCGGGGCCGCCGTTGGCCCACGCGAGGCCGTACGGGAAAAGACCTCTGTCGCCCGCGCCGGGGCTCCGGCACTCGCCACCGTCGAACAGGGGCATCTGGTGCCCTCCGCCGACGACGCCGTCGTTGAGGAACGCAAGCTGGTCCTGCAGCTGGAGCTCGTCGAGGAGCGGGTCCCCGCCGGGCACAGCAAAGAACGGCGACGGCGGGCCTCCGCCGTTAGCCGGGCTAATCAGCTCCTCCCCGACGCCGACCATCTCCTCCCCGGCGCCATTGCTGACGTTGTCTCTCCTCGAGAACACCGGCGGCGGCGCCCACGAGGAGGGCGACGACACCGACAGCGGCGAGGGCGCCGTGCCGGCGCGCCCGGAGTTCTGCCGAGACAGCGGGAACGGCGAGTGCCCGGCCGCGGCCACAGAGGTCGGCGTCCCTGGCCCGGACGCCGGCAGCAAGCCGAGCTCCTTGCACGCCTTGGCCATGACGGTCTGGAGCAGCGCCTCGGGGCCGAAGGCGAGGCGTATCATCTCCTTCTCGCCATGGTCCTGGATGAGCAAGAAGCCCATGATCTTGGCAGCGTGGTCCGGGTCCAGCGCCTGGATCCGCGAGAACACCACCTTGGTCGCCTCGTAGGCGTCCATGGCGAACTCAACTCCACAGCAGCAAGCTAGCAAAAGCTCACGGGCCTCTCGTTTGTTCCTCCTCCTCGTCTATCCTCTCCGCTGCGTTCCTGGAGCTCTGTGTTGTACTTGTACTACTATAGAGTAAGCTCAGCTCAAGCTCAAGCTGAAGAGTAGCAGAAGCCACAAAGAAAGCTCAACGCTTGTTCACTTGGAGTCCACCGAGGCACTGAGCGGCAGCTCCATTTCCCAAAGCTTGGAGGTCGCAGCGGCGGCCAAGCTAAGCTATACTAGTACTCCTACGACGAGCAGGGTAGTGCGCACCTCGCGCTGTATCCCTATCTATCTATGTCTATCTATAAGCTTTCTTCCTTGGGTTCTGCCCTGCTTGCTTTCTTAAGCTGGGGCCGGGGCGCCGGGGAGAGGAGGGGAGTGAGTAACCAGTGATGTGAAAGTTTTCGCGGGGTGTTTCGCGCAAATAAATAAATACTTGGGAATTTGGTCTCTCCTGCTTTAGGAGTATTTCTATTTTTCTAGTGTGTTTTGTTTTGTTTTGTTTTTCAATGGATAGATCTAGATCTCCGTGGCCCCCATTTTATACTGCAACACTCGATCCAGCTCTCTCTCTCTCTCTCTGACTGTCTTGGCCTCTTTCCCCCTTTCTTTCTTTTTCCTCCCTCCTCCTTCAAAATGAGAAATGTGTTCATGTGCTGGATTCGTTCTAACTTCTAAGCAGATACTAGTATTGATAGTTCGTACCTGAGTGATTAATTTCCCTTATAAGCAGATGAACTAACTGAAAGCGATGATCTCCTCACTTGCAGAGTTGCGGTAGCAGCACTATATTTTCCTACACATGACTACATGAGTAGATGGGATGGTTTCTCAGCTGAGATTGATCAGTGAAACGGCCGTAATCTCGGGTGCAGACCAGGACCCCACACGGCTTTACCCACTCCTCCCTCCCTCGAGTCACCGTCCCGTTTCTCCTTGTCCTTTCTGCCACTGCACTGACTCCCCTCGCTCCGTTGCTGCCGCTGCAACTGCTGCTGCTGCTGCGGCCTTTTTTCTCCACGATAAGATGGCACTCAGTCCAACGTTTTTTTTAGCCATGGTTGGGTTATCTTAAGCCGTCTCCCAGGTGACTACTTCACACACCGCGATCCATGCAATGGTGGAGTATTATATACTCATCATCATGTTTTGTGGGGTTTTCCCATAATAATGGCCTGTATTTTTTAAAGGAAAATGGTGTGGGATAAACCAAAAAAGAGGATGGGCTGCAGACAGAGCCACCAGAAACTGTCAAAACAAATATCCGGTGTGTCCATGAATTTTGTGCCCTTTCTGCCACCCGGCACATACAGCTTAGGATAAGAGTAAGGCTCGTTTTGGGATGCTCAAGTAGAATCTTTATTCGTGGAACACAATTAGCCCAGATTTAGCATGCGTTCCCCTGAAAAAGCTTAGACCGCAACGATTATATGTAGGAAATATCGAGGGTTTCCGCTATTTTTTTCCTACGAAATGATCTTCTGAAATACTCCCTCTGTTTTTTTTTTGTTTGACGCTGCCGCATGCAAATAATACTTACTTGACGTCAAACAATAAAAATCGGAGGGAGTACTAGTTTACAGTATAGAGATAGGTTTAAGGGATTATCCCTATATTTCGTTAGAACAGCTAGCTTATTTTAAGCTTAGCTAGTTTCTGGGATTGGTCACTGGAGAAATACATGCTACAATAGGATGGCCTGTGCTAGGACACATACTACCTCTATTTCTAATTACTTGACGCTGCCGCATGAAAAATAATACTACTTGACATCAAATAATAAAAAATAGAGAGAGTACATGCGTGTCTTCGCATGGGGGATTGGTCAAAAAAATGAGCTCACTGACCTGACCTGACTAGGTGATGCAGCAAGAGCAAGTGGAGTTTACTAAGCTCCACTTGATACGCTAATTAGCAATCCTGGGCCGTTGGGCGTCACATGCAGAGCTACACAAACAGGTGGTTCTGCGGATCAAGTGCAAATCAAATCAAAACAAAGCAAAGCAAATTCTCCTCCTCCTATCAGGCACACATCGAATAAACAAATGACAGGAGCTGGGGCCCACCGCGCGGGGTGGGTGGGCCCGGGGCTTTTTGTTTCGTTGTTGTTGGGTGCGACGCTGCCGCATTTAACCTGGATTTACACGGCCGCGGATCGGATTAGCAAGGCGTCCCTGTGTCGTCTTCTTGGTTGATGGCGATACAAAATAATCTTGTGAACTTCGTACCTGTGTAGCAGTAGGTCGAGTTCACAGTCAGGAATTAAATCATCAAAAGGGAGGGGTAGATATAGGTTGTCGCAAGCTGACTAATACATGATGTATACTGTCAGGAAACAGTACTACACAGTACAACGCACAACTCAAATAAAAAAATCGGACGCTCCTAGCTACTCATTCTCCCCCGGCGGCCAGCTCGCTTTTATCCTGAGCCTGTGTAACTTTCACTTTCCTCACCTGTTGGCTTAACCTCCACCTCCTCAAACCCAAACTTCCGAGCATTTTGTTCCCCTCTCTCTCTGACTACGGCCTCAACGAGCGCTGTCCTCCACGGCGCTTGGCCACCAAGAATGACCTCTATGGGTGGTGCCATGGCCACATGAGCTCTGCATGATGAACACGCTCTAGAGAAAGCTAGGACGTCCAATGGTGAGTGCTTAGTTTCGTACTCAATGTTCTTCATATGTTTTTTTCTTTTTCAATATGTTGCATCCTCCAGTTTTTTGTTGCGATCATTGAAAAAAAATATTACGACCTGTTTTTTTTTATATGTTGTGACCCCTTTTTTAAAATGTTGCGACCGTCGATAAAAAATGTTGCATCATGTTTTTTTGATATGTTGCGGTCCGTTGGAAAAAAATGTTACGATCCGTAGAAAAAAATGTTACATCCTATTCTTTAATATGCTGCGACCCGTTGAAAAAATACTGCTGCCAGTTGAAAAAAAATGATGTGACCTATTGGAAAAAAAATATTGCATCCTGTTTTTTAATATGTTGCGACTCAAATTCTCTTCTAATGACTCTGTTTTTTTATGCTATATGTGTTGCGCGAGATGTTCAGGAGGAGGTTCGCTCGCGCGAGATGGACGGCTAAAGAACATCTTCCAAAATCCGATGTTGGAGTCTAGCGTACGACGCTAACACTCGGACCGTACGTCCGAGTGCTAGTCGCGCCCATACTACTATACTAAGAAGGACACAAATTACTCCCAGATCTCTTGGTATCTAATTTAAGTGGACGACTTTTAGACGAGCGCCCTTTGCACCACAAAAAAATGTTTCCAACTTTCAAATGGATATTTTGGAGAGTTTAACGGAAACTGCAAAACTTTCAATCGAGATTTCGAACTTTCAAAAAGAAATCTTGGTAATATTTTATTACTTTGTTAAAGTAAAGTAAAAAAAAGACACCACATTCGCTCTCAAGGACTATAAATTTTCATATTAATTTATAGAAAAAAAGAGAAAGATCTATCTGACCGATCGAGTGGGTCTAGATTATAATAGTCTAGATTAAATAAATAAGTCTCTGTAAAATACAATAAAACGAAAATTCGGAATAAAAATAAAATAAATTAGCAATTTGATTTCCATAAGAATTTCTAAGTAAAAGAGTTTGTGTTAAGTGCGATAAAACTGAAATTTAGAAGAAAAAAATAAATTAGCAATTTTATTTACATACAATTCCAAAGTAATATCCTAAATGAATATAATTTAAAATAAAAATTAAGCAAAAATAGCAATTGGATTTGTATATGAATTCCAACAAAATAACTAAAATAAAAATATAATAAAATTTGCCATTTGATTTCGATATGAATACCAAAGTAAAATCCACAAATAACTATAATTTGAAATAAAAAAGTAAAAAATTAGCAATTGGATTGGTATGCGAATTCCAACAAAAAATAATTAAAATTTGGAATAAAAATAAAAAAAATTACAATTTAATTTGCATATGAATTCCAAAGTAAAATCTTTAAATAACAAAAATGTGGATAAATAAAATAAACTTAGCAATTCCATTTGTATACAAACTATAATAACAAAAATAGCTAGAATTTTGAATAAAATTAAAAGTTATAACATGTATAGCATGAATGGTGTTGGATGAGACCACAAAAAAATGCAATGGCGACGATTTGTCTTGGCATAAGACATTTAACCGATGGGGAAGCAAATAGTCGAGGCGGTGATAAGGACAATGTCGTGTTGCCCGCCGGTGCAATTGAAGAGAAAGACCAGAGTCGAAGGCAGCGGCCAAAGAAGCTTGATGATGGGGAAACCCTGGAAGAGGAGATGAAACTTCGCATTGAACACAATCTGCGGACGATATGAGGTCACTGGGCAGTTAGGAGTGTGAGGTGTCACAAGTGATAGCGAGAATATTCTTAATATCATTAGACAGCGACTAAAGCAGACCTACCGTCATCAGTGAAAATGGGAGGTCACCGAGGTTAATGAGGAAGCCACAACATTGAGTTGACTAACGTCGAAGAAAAAGAGCAACCGTCACGGGAGAAGAAGAAATCAAGCATGTATAACATCATGTATGTGTATATATGCATGCATCCGTACGAAGAGAAGCAAGGGCGTACAGAATCAGAGAAGTAAAGATCTCGGAGTAGAGATGGTGCGACTGTAGGGGATAAGCTCGGGACCACCAGAGAGGGCTTGACAAGTGTCCCCGGCAGGGATCAATGATTGTTGGATATGTATGCGTGTTTGATGTCGCAACGGTTAACATTAAGGAATACTTAGAAAGAAATAGAAGATACCTATGTGGTAGAGTATTGTATTAGAAAAAGTAGCATTTGAGAGGGATCGCTGAAGAATTAGGCATGTCGTTCGAGGCTGGAGCAGAAAAGTTGTGGCGAAAAGAAGGGATGGAAAACACACGGTTCGGTGGGGCAGCCGACGTGTGGGAGAAGATAAGTTCAATATAGGTCGCTCATGGTGGATCGGTGTATGCGTGAGCAAAATACTCTAATATCATATAAACTAGTAAGATAATTTGCCCCACACATAATCAACGTATTGCTTAGATTAAATAGAGGTATAAGAGCATGCATACATTTTGGAAAAAGAGTAAATAATGGGGGAAGGATACGGGTATGGAGCTATATGATCCATGCATGATGCAAAAGTATTACGTTTCTAAGAACCCCACTAATTTATTGTGCTTAATGATTTTCTTCCATCACATCTCGTACTTCAATTATGTTTCTCAAGTTATGATTTATGTCAAGCTTCTATTCTCATATGTAATGTTTATGATGTCTTAAAATTTTAAATAGACTAGAAGATACATAAATATATTGTCAAACTACTAAGTTATATCATTTGATACTATAAAATTTCAAATAAATTTAGTCACGCAAATCTACATGCCAACCGACCAGTTTTCAATTTAAATTCGCGCTTTTTGCTCATCTTTTGTTGCGCCCTCTTTTACCGCTTTTTTGTGTGCACGCGCGTTTGCCTTTGTGCAAGCGAGGCTGGGACACACGCAGACACACACACGGAAGTGGACAAGACGAGAAGCGGGATGAGAAGGGGCATCCGGTGCGCGGGCAACATCGACCGCGCTGTGCTTTGCTTTTGTTGCCCCGTCGTTTTCTGCCGAGCAGACGGTAGCATCGTTGCCTTCTGAGCCTTCTCGCTTCAGCTCAGTGATGCTATTCTACCCTATGTCAGTTCACTGTGGAGAGAGCAGAAATTCTACTCTACCTTCTGAAACAGCACCAATTCGCTGCAATTCCTTTTCTACAGACCGAGGTCACAAACTATCTCTTGTTTTTTTCACCTCTTCGTTTCTTTTTTTAATAATAAATGAGAAAAATCTCTCTCGGTCTCTACATTAAAAATGCACACAGCCTATTTTATTACAAAAAAAAGTCTAAAAGCACCCAAAAAGCTAATCTGTTAAAAGTGGCTTGAAGCCGTACAATCAAACAATGACTGAAAATTAAACTCAATCATTACAAATCATGTGACTAAACCGCCACCTATGAATACTTAACATTTGCTTCGCCACCACTTTCAACCTGTCGCTTCCAGCCAACATGGACTTCTTTTGGGCTGATTTCTGCAAATTTGCCGAAGCCCTCAACCAGTGTCCACTCAATAAGATAACCTGTAGAGGGTTAGTGACAATCTTTTTGTCAAAAACAACATCATTCCGATATAACCAAATAGACCAACATAAGGCACTAGCTCCCACTAGGAGTTGTGACTTTAAATTTTTTGGAATACCGGCTAATCAATTCTCAAACATATTTGCTATACTTGCTGAGGAAATAAATTGAACGCACGTTGAACAATCCACCATGCAAGGCGTGCAAAAGGGCAATCAATAAAAAGATGTTGAATTGTTTCCTCTTTAATACAAAAACAACACTTGTTACTTCTCCTCTAATTACTTTTGAGTAGGTTATCTTTAGTTAATACTACCCCTCTTTTGAGATACCATAGAAATATTTTCACTTTTAAATGAATTTTAATTAGCCAAAAGAAACTCCTAATAGGGCCTTGATGATTTCCAATTAGTGTCGCATAAAAAGACTGTACCGAAAAAAGTCCAAACTTATTCAAATTTTACTTCAAAACATCTTTCTGATAGATCAATTGTAAATTAGAAATTCTCAATATTAACTCATTCCACGCCTATAACTTAGGGCCAATTACAAGTCGTCGAAAAGAAATATTTAAAGGAATTGTTCTCAGGATATTTGCCACTGCATCATCCATCCTCCTCGACCATATTATAAAGGAGCGGATATTGACTTTTCAGAGGAAAGTCTCCTAACCAATTATCTTCTCAAAACCTGGTGTGCATTCCATTTTTTATCTGGAATAAACCAAAGCCAAAAAATTGATCTTTGATTTTCATTAAACCCGACCAAAAATGAGAAATTTTAGGCTTATTAACCACCTGCAAAAGACTCTTCTCATCTAAATATTTCCTTGTTAGCATAGATTGCCAACTTCCTTCTTCATTAAGCAACATAAATAACCATTTCCCTAATAAACTTTTGTTTTGCATGTTTAAGTTCTGAATTCCTAGACCGCCTTGCTCTTTGGGAGAGCAAACTAAACTTCATTTAGCAAGTCTATATTTACGTCTATGACTGTCACTCTGCCAAAAATATCTAGATCGATAAAAATCTAGTCTTTTGAGAACCTCCCTAGGTACCTCAAAAAAGGATAACATAAACATTGGCAGACTGCTTAGCACCGACTTAATAAGTGCTAGTTGTCCACCAATAGACAATTTTTTTTCTTTCCAACTGCTAAGTTTCTTTTCAATTCTATCATCAACCCCTTTCCAATCATAATTTCTTAATTTTTTGAAGTGAATTGGAATACCTAAGTACCTGAAAGGAAGGGTACCCACTTTACAACAAAATAACTGAGTATAATGCGGTTCAATCTCTTTGGCAGAACTGAAACAAAAAAATTCACTCTTGTGGAAAACCTCTTCATTTCCTAGTCACGCCTGTAGGCTTGATTGAGCAAACATGCAGTCACGTAAGTCAGAATAGGAATTATTTTGTATTTTTTTATATGCCATTTGTATTTTCTTATATGTGTATGTCATATTTTCTTATAATATTCCCTTGCACTCCTTATATGTATTGTCTTTTGAGCCTCACGAATATACACATAATATTCATAACATGGTACCAGAGCTAGGGCACTAACCTAGCTTCTTCCGTTGTCGCCGTCACCCAAATTGAAATTTACTTGCGATTCTGTTGCCCTCCGTCAGACGCCAAGACTCGAGACGGTCAAAGACGAGCATCGGCCCTAGGTCGCACAGCCGTCGTGTGCTGCGCCTCCGTCATCTACGCGCTGCCACCGACCGACCCGAGCCTACGCCGCCATGTGCTGCGCCACTGTCGCCTACACGCTCGAGCCCAACGTCTGCCCTAACCAACTCCACCAGACTTGAAGTCACCATACGACCCGAGGACGACGCAGGCCGAGCCCGCTGCCCATTGCCGGAGCACCGCTAAAGTCTCCATAGCTCGGGCCGCCGCCAACAGGGGGAACCCTAGTTCCCCCCACACGCGCCCTTCGTGTCGCCTTCGCATGTCATAGTTTTAGCGTGAGCTGGCCTGACCCGCAAGAAAAGAAAAAAAAAGAACATGGATCTAACCGCTACACCGTCCAGCGCCGTCTGTTAGACTCCATTACTTTGGTCGCCACGCCGTCCAGCGCGCGTCTACCGATGGTTTCCGTTTCATCAGCTGCGATCCCATTCTCAGGAACAAAGCTTCATGGGACGAACTACAGGTTGTGGTCTTCACTCATGGAGATCACGCTCGATGGTCTCCATCTCTAGGGGATACTCCACCTCACTACAGCTTTAGGCGTACTCCAATGAGACCTGGGCTAGTAATCATTTTGACTGTTGTTCTCTTTCTGCTTACTTTTTTTTCTTGGCTCTTCCCTAATTGTCTAGTAGACAAAGAAATAGACTGCAGTTTTTCGTTCGAGTGCAGAGGCTGAGTTGAGAGCTATGGTAGTAGTGAGAGTAGAGGTTACTTTGTTGAGATGGCTACTTGCAGATTTTTAAGTGTCTGTGATGAGATTCTGACTCTTTTATCATTGTCTGATATCTATCAAGATGTGCGTGACCCAGTAAAACATAAGCTCACCAAGCACATTGGTGTGGATGCTTCATACACTTGCTCACAGGTGCAGGAGGGAGTACTTGCTTTACAGTTTGTGCCATCAGAATTACAGATTGCTAACTTCTTCACGAAGCAACAGACTAAGGTACAACATTTGTATTTTCTCTCTAAATGAGTATGTGTGATTCATCATGAGTTCGAGAGAGGTGTTAGAATAGGAATTCTTTTGTATCTTTTTATATACTTTTTGTATTTTCTTATATGTGTACGACTTGTAATGTTCTATTGTACTCCTATGTATATTGTCCATTGGGCCTAATAAATATACACACCATATTTATGACATTAGGTACGGCTCCTTCACAGTGACCGAATTGCCGGTATTTACACTAGTATTTGCACTCAGAGCATCCACAATGTGTCTAAACAAGTGGGTCTTAGAGAATCTTTTGCGACTAAGACCTAGTTCTACACATTGCAAGCAAAAGGGTTCTACTTAAAATCACAGGACCCAATCCCACAACAAGTCCCGGTTCCTTTCGATTAAAAAATATTTTCAAAAAGGTTGGCAGGTAACCGTTGTGTGCCCACCAGAATGTACATAGCCGTTGTTGCCCCAGCATCACACATACCCATCTATATAAACATATGTACATAATGCAGATTTCATTTGACAAATTACACAACACCAAAATTCTTCCATGGATCACTCACCATGTGGTTTCAACTCTTCTAGCTCCTCACCACCTCCATCTCCAGAGCAAATAAGCAGACCTTTTCCAAACTTTCCACCATCGCACATACCCATCAATTATCTACCTCAATATGCCCAACACTTGCAGTCACAATTTTCTCAGCATTTTCATCCATACGGTGTCCCCCCAGCCCTAGCACCCCCAAGCTATCACCAATACGCAGCTTTTCTTCATGGTGGTCCATATGAAGCCCATACGAGCCACTCTCCATATGGAATTTCTGGAGGTGATGAAGGTAGACTCTCGTCGTAGCCGGTTGAATCAACAGCCTTGGGTGGAGGTGCTGGTGGTTCAGGTTGGGCACCTCCAACGTCCGTTGCACATCAAAGAAATTAGAAGTTAGCAGCCCAGATGTAACACCTTGATTTTTGGAGCCTTTTTGAATTTTTAAAATAAAAAGAACCATTTTGTTTTGATGAGAATTCAAAGCTTAACTTGAGAATTTCATAATGGACTTCAACTGACTAAATCAAATTCCAATTAAAACTCTCTTTTGGCTTATTGGGTTTGTTGGAGCTTTGGCGATCCCTCCCTTTCTGTGCTAGTTATGTCCTTCTCTGGTCCAGACCTCCTCTTGGGCTAGACCTCTCGAGTGCTTGGACCTCCCCATGTCCTTCAGGACCTCCCCATGTCCTTTAGGACCTCCCTCTCGTTCATTTGAACCTCCTCATGTCCTTCAGGACCTCCCTGTATCCTTTAGGACCTCCTCCTTGCTTATTTGGACCTCCCTCGCGTCCATTCAAGCCTTTCGCTTGATCCTGACCTCTATCGCTTGTGTACCGTTCGATTTGCGTTGGACGGTTTGATCTTGGTGAGACGTTCGGATGGTCTGAACGTCCCACCCTCTCTGAGCCCTTAGATCTTTGGTGGACGATCCGATCTACAGAGGCGTTCTGCTGGTTCGAACGTCCCAATCATTTTGGACCGCCCGATCCAGTTCAATGGCTGAGATCTAGCGTTAACTCTGGATGGTCCGGATGGCCCAATCACTTTGGTCCGTTCGATTGAAATCCAAGGGCTCCCGCTTCTTATCTCACTATCTCTCATCTCCCCTTTGAAGATCTTAACCGTTCAGACCTCCCATTTGCTAGATCTAACCGTTAAGACCCCCCCCCCATTTGGAGATCTTAACCGTTCAGACCTCCCCTTTTGTTAGATCTGACCGTTAAGACCTCCCCTTTGGAGATCCTAACCGTTCAGACCTCTCCTTTACTAGATCTGACCGTTAAGACCACCCCTTTGGAGATCTTAATCGTTCAGACCTCCCCTTTGTTAGATCTGACCGTTAGGACCTCCCCTTTGGAGATCTTAACCGTTCAGACCTCCCCTTTTGGTAGATCTGACCGTTATGACCTCCCCTTTAGAGATCTTAACCATTCAGGCCTCTTCTTTTGGTAGATCTGACCGTTAGGACCTCCCCTTTGGAGATCTTAACCGTTCAGACCTCCCCTTTTGGTAGATCTAACCGTCCAGACCTCCCCTTGTTGTTGATCTGACCGTCAGGACCTCCCCTTTTGAGATCCTAGCCGTCAGGACCTCCCCTTTGTGGATCCGACCGTCAGGACCTCCCCGTTCCTTGGACCTCTTAGCCCTCTGGACCTCCCCCGTGGGTGAGGACCTCCCTTGAGCTCTACGGGACCTCCTCAAGGTCTCCGCTGGACCTCCCCTTCGGGCGTTGACTTGCCCCATTTGCCAGTCACGCCCACTTTTCTTTATCCTTTGACCACGTCCTATGCACTTGGAAGTCCTCAAAGCATTTAATGTCTGTTTTGTCGCATTAAATGCTACTACCTTTTTGCAGCACCCGTGCTATTCTTTTGTCCCATCTTTTGCCTACTCCCATTGTCCTTTTCACCAACTCTTGAACATGTGTACCCATAGAAATCTGGGCGATTCTGGCTATGTAAGCTTAGGCAGCCCTTCCTCTTTACTCTTTTGCTCATTTCCACTCTCTGGCTCCTCCTGAAGCTTCGGACCTCCTCCAGCAAGCTCTTGGACCTCCTCCAAAGCTCTCTAGACCTCCTCCTGAAGCTTTGAACCTTCTCCAGTAAGCTATTTGGACCTCCTCCAACTTGACCTAGCCTCTCTGTTGGTTTTTATTTTGGAGTTTCACTAAAGTTTCTTTGGATCTTATTTGAGCTTTGTGTTGATTTGCTTTGGTTTCCTCATATAGATTGCGAAGACGCTGAGGAGCTTGAGTGCACCGAAGAGGAAAACTCTCAAGTCAGTGAGCGAGGCAAGTCATACTCTTGATCATGTTGAGCCCATTAATTCAAACTAATTATGTTGGTTTCAACTGAGTATTGCATACATATTTCACTACAAATAATTTAACCCCTGATTTTGAAACTCTATAGTTATCCCTGTTATCTTGTATACAATCAGATTTGTCATTGTTATGTCTTCCTTGTCACCTTAGATGAAAACCTAGTCGATACACTGGTATGGACTAGGGATAATGCAAACTATATGCTTAGCCATGCTTAGATCAATCCTTATTTTGGGAGATCTTATTGCCAAATGTCCAATGTTGACAAAATAATTTGAACCATGGCATTGGGTTGTCATGGAGGTTTGGTAAATGTTTTGAACAGCAAAAGAAAAGAAAAATGGATTTGGACTTGGGCGAATTGGTTTACTTGGCTGGTGCAATGTTTATGCACAGACTCAATCCTGGGTAAGGTTGAGGTCCAGGAGTATGTGGTGGTCGCCCAAGTCAGTTGAGGACCAGCCTTTGAGCGATCCTTTGCTAGGCCTATAATAGGCTATGCCTCACCGTACAACCACATGTCTCCAGAATGAGGCGTGGGACCTGGTCAACTAATTTGCAAAGTTCTACCGCAGTTGTTCCACTTTGATGTGTGGGAGGTCTTTCATAGCCTATGGTCTTTCATAACCTATGTTTTCCCACGGGCGCAAGAGGGGGCCCTGATCCTGCGGATTTGTATCCAATGGAGGTGAAACCTTAGCGAGGAGGGACTGTGGTGGAATAATGCATTGTAAAGGCCTTGTCATGAGCTCTAGACCTCTTACCTTCAGCAGTGAGAGGTGGTATTGACGAGTGCCAGACAAACTAGAGAAATCATGTCATGTGGGTAAAGTGTACAACCTTTGCAGAGTAAAAACTATTCGAATAGCCGTGTCCACGGTCATGGACGTGCTGGCAAAGACCACTCAAAGTTAGACTTGGATTTGGTTTCAAAAGGTTTAATGAAATGATTTTGGGATTTCTATGCCATGGGTTTCAGGCAGGGAGCCTTGTGACAAAAGGGTATCTTTCACCATCTTGATGATGAATGTTGTCCAACTATAAAATTATTTTATGAAAATGAATTTTAGTCATGGTTTAACTGCCTTGGAACCTAGTATATGTAATTGAAAGAAACTTGGCTTTGCGCAAATCAACCATATTATGCCATCCTTTGATTATCCATGTATGCATGTCATTTTGTTACTTCACGGGTGTGACTTGCGACCACGGTAGTTGTACTCACTCTTGCTCAATATATTCCTTGGACAGGAGAAGACAACAGCAGTGAAGAAGACCCATCCGATTAGGTTGTGCCTCCAGTCAGTTGCCTATGGTGTACTGATGGACCCTCGCCCCTTTTGTTTTTTTGTATCTTATGTTCGGCCCAAGGCCGCTTTTGTAAGAGACTTTGTTGGCTATGTTGATATTAAAACTTACATTGTGGATGCTACCACTCTTGTATGCTATGATGAGCTAGCTGTTGATCCTTGGGACTAGCTCGGTTGCACAGGGGACCTTGGAGTGATCCCAGTCCTCCACGACCACCCTCGGGTCTGGTCGTGAGTGGTCCTGTGGTAGCCTCGGCCCTCCACGACCTCCTCTAATTGGTCGTGGGAGGTCTTGAGGAGACCTCAGTTCCCCACGATCTCCTCTGGCCTGGCCGTGGGAGGTCTTTGGGGCGCCCCTTGGCTCCACGACCCCCTCCCCCTCGGGGACTCTCCCAGGACCTCCAGGCGGTCCTACCGGACCTCCTGGGCGGTCCTAGAGGTTCTCTCGAGAGGTCCTGTGGGTCGTCCTGCGAGGTCCTAGTGGACTTTCCAGGAGGTCCTAGAGGACCTCTCGAGTGCCCCTAGGTCGGGCGTTACAAAGTGGTATCAGAGCCTCCTGACTATAGGTCGCAACCTAGTAGAATGGCCATAGAATTTCAAAGTTTATTTTATATAACAAAGAAGAATAAAACGTTCTTCTCTTACCTGGGTCATCTTTCTGCTCTTACTTACTCTCTAGCATTCTTTCTTATCTTAATCAAATCTTACCTTGATTCTTTCTTTGCACCAATTTGCAATAGTAAATGGATCCCCTTACCCTTGAAAAACTCCATTATAGGCCTCGTGGCTAGGTTTGGTGTTTAAGATCCCTTTCAAATGGTAAGAACCGAGTAGAACGATATTTATTTATTATAAGTTTTTGGAAAAGCTGCTTTTTGTTGTTTGCTTTGTTCAGTTGGTTGTTTTGCCTATCCCCCTTAGTCTCTTTCTTTCTCTTCTCTCAGCCTCTGGAGCTCAGGCAAGATGGTTACCACTAGAAATGGTAGTGGCAGCTCAAGCAATCAAAATAGGCAAGCTGCAGAAGAGCCCGAGAATCTAGCATGGTGGAGTAATCAAAATAGAGGAGTGGAGGGTGTGCATGAACAACCAGCCTCACAACCACCACCACCTCCAGCTGAAGGACCTAGCTGGGCCCAAATGATGGCTAATCAGGCTCAACTAATAAACCTGCTTTCTCAATCCATTGCCAACACTCAGTCTTTGCAAGCAACTGCAACAGCCCAACCTCAAGCTCAAGTTCCACCTCCTCCAAGGGCCAGCATTGTAGAATTCATGAGATTGCGCTCTCCCACGTTTTCTAGCAGCTTTGAGCCAATAGAAGCTGATGATTGGCTTAGGACAGTGGGTAGAAAGTTGGATATGATACAATGCACAGACCATGAAAGGGTCTTATTTGCTTCACACCAACTCAGTGGACCAGCTTCCGAGTGGTGGGATAACTTTAGCCAATCTCATGCCAATGCTCAGGCCATCACATGGGATGAGTTTATGCAAGCTTTTCACCGTGCCCATATTCCACCGGGCGTGATGTCTTTGAAGAGGAAAGAATTTTGTTCCTTAAGGCAAGGCAGCCGCACTGTAAATGAATACTTGCATAAGTTTAATCAATTGGCTAGATATGCCCCAGAAGATATTGCTTCGGATGAAACCAAACAAGAGTGCTTTTTGGAAGGGCTTAATGATGAGATTTCAGTTCTCCTTGTTGCCTAAGAATACTATGATTTTCAGCAGCTTGTCAGCAAAGCTATTCGGCAAGAGGGCAAGCTTCAGGACATGGAGAGCCAAAAGAGGAAGAAGGCAGCTCAGAGGTTCAACCCTAGGGGTTTTCCTAAGCCTAGGACCTCCCAGCCTCAATCCTCTCAGCACAAGACCTCTCAGACCTCCTCTTCAAGAGCATCTAGCACAGCACCGTGCCCAAGCAAATCAAGCTTTCATAAGAACTCCTCTAAAAGTCAGCACCTCAAGAAGTCTTCCTCAACCTCCTCAGTTGGTGTAACTTGTTTCTTTTGTAATGAGGTAGGGCACTATGCTAGTAGATGCCCAAAAGCAAAGAAGCCTCCGCTTCTAGCCCGATCTGTCAAGGAGCTTGGCTCGAGGCGATGCATCAAGTGTGAAGCCCGTGACCCACTTTACAAAGGGTCGTGGTCACACATGTCACTACCGAGGAGGCACAAGCACACTGATGTAGTCATTGGTAATGTTCCTTGTCAACTCCGCATCACTTTGGTTTTATTTGACTCAGAGCTTCTCATTCTTTTGTCTCAAGCAAGTTTGTAGGGGAGTGTAGGTTATCTATTATTCCTCTAGTTAACCCTATGTTAATTCATGCTTCGGGCTTGGATATGAGGACTAATACCCTCTGCCCAAACCTTACCTTAGAGATTTCTGGAGTACCTTTTTCATGTAGACTTGATAGTCTTGCAATCCCAAGGTTTGGACGTGATTCTCGGAATGGATTGGCTAGCCGAGAATAAAGGGCAGATAGATTGTGCTACCAAGTCTAAACACTTATCAATGACCAGGGAATACAAGTGGAGTTTAGGCCCAAGACCTCCATTGAGGTAAGACCTCTTTTGGTCAACCTGAAGGAAGTGAGATTAGAAGACCTCCCAGTGGTCAAGGAATACCCCGATGTGTTCCCTGAGGAACTGCCTGGAATGCCACCAGATAGGGATATATCATTCCTGATTGATTTAGTCCCTGGGACTGCTCTCATATCAAAGAGACCTTATAGGATGCCAGGAAATGAATTGGTGGAGTTGAAGAAACAAATAAAGGAGCTACAACACAAAGGATTTATTAGACCAAGCTCCTCACCATGAGGAGCACCAGTGCTATTTGTCAAAAAGAAAGACAATAGCCTGAGGATGTATGTAGATTATAGGTCACTCAATGAGATCACTATTAAGAACAAGTATCTATTGCCAAGTATAGATGGCCTCTTTGACCAATTAAAAGGAGCAAGTGTGTTCTCCAAAATAGACCTAAGGTCTGGATATCACCAATTGAAAATTAGACCAGAGGACATCCCCAAGACTGCTTTTACCACAAGGTATGGGCTATACGAGTTCACTGTGATGTCTTTTGGGTTGACAAATGCTCCAGCTTACTTCATGAATATGATGAATAAAGTATTCATGGACTTTCTGGACAAGTTTGTAGTTGTATTTATTGATGATATCCTCATCTACTCTAAGAATAAGGAAGAGCATGAAGATCATCTTAGGACTGTTCTGGGAAGGCTTAGAGAGCAACAACTCTATACCAAGTTTAGTAAATGTGATTTTTTTGTTGAACCAATCACCGATATTTACAAATGTATTGCAAGGAAGAGCTCCAGCAATTCAGTTTACGGTGAATGGCAATCAATATAACATGGGATACTATTTAGCAGATGGTATCTATCCTGAGTAGGCAACATTTGTCAAAACAATCCCTCTACCTCAAACCAACAAAGCCAAATTATTTGCACAACAACAAGAGGCGGCAAGAAAAGATGTTGAAAGGGCATTTGGAGTTTTGCAAGCTCATTTTGCAATTTTGCGTGGCCCAGCACGTTATTGGAATAGGGAAACACTTGCTAATATCATGTATGCATGTGTTATATTGCACAACATGATAGTGGAAGATGAGAGAGATGCCTATGAGGTGCGGTTTGACTATGACTATGAGCAGGGACCTTCAATGCCATTGCAAACATTTAACCATGGAACAATTCATGGATTTTCTAGGGTACTCAAGAAAGAAAGAGCTATTCGTGATAGACCAGCACATCGTCATCTCAAGACTGACTTGATAGAGCACATATGGCAAAAATTTGGGGGCGATCAACCTTAGCATTCATCAGTTCTTTACATTGCTTGTGTTCTTAAGATGTGCTACTTAGTCTTATTTATTATGTACACATGTGTAATAGTAATAAAAATTATTATATTCTTATCATACCCGTAGCAAAAGCTTATTACTTCAACCAAGGTGCTCTATTTCACAACAACATACTTGAAATTACTCAAGTTACCTTAAGGTCTTGCAGCATGTGTCAAGAAACTTCTTTATGTCCCGGCCAAGAGCAATCTGACGAAGATTTGCAAAGGCTCAGTTGATCTCATAATGTGTAGATAGCACAATGTTGACAGCCACATCTTCAAGAATAATCACCTCTGGGATCCATGGGGGAGACCTGAAAATAAAGGGCAGAATTTATAGCTCATCTTAAAGTAATGGCTGCCTATCTAACTTGTATCTTTTGCAAATTTGTACAACGTATGATTTTGATATGAAGAAATCTTACCTGTTAATGAACTACGAGGCATTAGACCAGAGAAAGAGGACACCCAAAGAGAATATGAGGCCATGGAAAACAAAAGTCAGCAGTGGCACCACCTAGTACTCCAACAGAGATGTTCCTGTTCCTCCACATAAACACATCAGCAGCTGCAAAATAGACAACCTCCGTTGATCAAATTTGGAGCCACCAAAGACGAATCGAAGCACACTAGTTGCATCAATTTGTCGAGGCTACACTTCCTCACCAACAATATAAACAAATCCATCCTCCCGAAGGCTAAAACCCTACTTGCATTACCCAATCCAGAACCTATCGGATCTAGTCCAAAACCCAAGGCCCCTATCCCATCCGGATCCCCGAACACGATCGATCTCGCATTTAAAAGCAAGACAACTAAGAAGAGGAGCATCGACCATCGCTTTTCTCCGCCGAGGACCCCGTGGATCGGTGCCATGGTCAAGAGGCGAACACCTTGGCCTTGGCCTCGCCCACTACGCAAGCATGCGGTGGGCGAAGTCGAAGGAGTCAAGAATCGAGAGACCTCGAGAGAGAGAGAGAGAGAGAGAGAGCGACGAGAAGAATCGAGAGGAATCCAAGAGGAAGAGGGAACGGTTGCAAGACAGAGAAAGGGTGAGATGGTTATATTTTTTTTAATTGAACCTGGGTTTATCGATCGGTTCCACACATTACAACAAATTTTTCAAACTTAAACCCCTTCCTACGTGTCAATTTTAGACCCCAAAAGAGGGGGGAATTCACTATTTGCCCTCCCTTTAGATCCATTTTCAGAATTTACACCTATTCCCGAGCTAATACATTTTTTGCCCCCTCTTTTGTCTATTTCTTCATATTTTGCCCTCTTTGCATTATTTTATTCTTATATGCCTGTTTTCCCATTATATGGCATGTGAAATTACTCTCTTGCCCCTCGGTCTGCTCGTTGGCTTTGCTGATCCAATCAAGAAACGGGCGGGCAATGCAAGACTTCTCTGCCGGAGCGGTGGGTCGATCTTGGCGGCGACCGACAATTCTGCACAAGAAGCGCTGAGCAGTCCTTCGTTATCGAGGTAAAGCACGGCCGTGGCCATCTTCGACACCACCGACGCCAAGTGCCCCGCCAGTCCTCCCCAGAGCCCTCCGGGACTACTACCTCGCCATCATCGCTGACGCCACTGCCCTCCTCCTCGATGGCGGCGAGGCGAGAGCTCGCCCGCCATTTCGCCGCCGCCTGCGTCGAACCCTCTGGCCGGCCTGAGTAGCTCATACTTCTTCCCCGACAAGGCATGCCCACAAAGATGCGGTGTGTTCCGGACGACAGTGAAGCACGAGGTGACAGTGGTGTGCCATGGGAGGAGTGGGCTTGAGGGACGGGGAGGTGGCGGTGAGCATCGGCAGGAAGAAGGTGGTGGAGGTGCATCACGACCCGACCAGGCGCACTCCGGAGGTCCTCGGGACCTCTGGGAGGTCAAGGAACCCCCAGACGTCTGAGAGGTCCTCAGACCTCTGGGAGGTCCTCAGACCTCTGGGAGGTCCAGAAGGAATTCCTGGACATCCGGAGAGGACATCCCGAGAGGACCTCCAGACCTCCCGAGAGGTCCGATAGAACCACTCGGAGGTCTGGGGTCCCGACCCTGAGGAGGTCGTTGGACCTCAGACCTCCTCAAACTCCACGCGCTACTCGAGGGAGGTCTGAGAGGAGCCAACCCGAGGAGGTCGTGGGGCTTGAGGACGAGCCTTAAGTCCACTGCGATTCAAACTAGTCCCCAGGGATTCATCGACCAGTTCTCACAGCAAGCAAGTGACAGCAAAACATCCACACAACTTTATTAACAACAAAAGGAGGTTTGATTACAAGGGGTTGCTTACAAGCTCCAGCAACCGAGAGCACACAAACGCAGCGGAAAAACAAAGCGGTGTCCACCCATTACACCACAGTGGTCGGGCCGAGGGCGGCCTAATTGAGTTGATCGTCTTCATCATCATAGGAGTCTTCATCCGCTCAATACATGAATCAAGCAAGAGCGAGCACAACAACCGTGCTTTCGCAAGTTACACCCACAATTAATGTAATGACATGCATAGGGATATATCAAGGGACAACATATTAGGGTTGATTTGCATAAAGCCAATTTTATTTCAACTACAATTATTAAGTTTCAAGGCAAGTTACAATAATTAAAATTCATTTCTGTGAAATCCATTTTCAGTTGGATAGCATTCATCATGAAGATGGTGAAGGATACCCTCCTGCACATTGCTTCCCACCCAAACCCAATTTGGTTAAACCACCAAAACCAGTTTCACAATTCTTTTGAAAACCAAAACCAAGAGCTAACTTTGAGTGACATTGCCAGCACGTCCATGACCGCGAACACGGCTATTCGAATAGATTTACACTCTGCAGAGGTTGTACACTTTACCCACATGACATGAATTCTCTAGTTTGCTTGGCATCCGTCGATACCACCTCACACTTCCTTTGGTGAGAGGTCTAGAGCACATGACAAGGCCTTTACAATGCATTGCTCCAACGCAGTCCACCCCCATTAAGGTTTCGCAGATCCCCTCTTGATAGAAACCCATGGGTTAATGGGTGCCCTCTTATGCCAAAGGGACTACAACAATCGTAACATGACAACCCACCGCATCAACAGGTAAACCACGATAGAGCTTTGCAAATTAATTAGCGGATCCCACGCCCACACCGAGACATGTGGTTGCATAATTTTGGCATAGCCCATTATAGGCTTAGCAAGTGGTGTCTCAAAGACCGGTCCTTAACCGACACAGGCGACAAACCTCAACCCCAGGGCATCGATCATCACGACCCCGTGCATAGACATGCACCAACCAAACAACTAGCTTCGCCCAAGTCAAATCCATTTGTCATTTACTTTGCTTTTCAAGCCTCCATGGCACACCAATGCCATGGCCATTTGTAAAACATCCATGACACACCAATGTCATGGCCGAAATCTCCATGGCACACCAATGCCATGGCCCAAATTATTTGATCAAGAGATATTTTTGGTCAAAACTCCCCAAATCAAGATTTTGGTCTAAGCAATACTAAGCATTCCATTTTTCAAAAGCTACGGGTCCTCACTATTGCAAGAACCAGATTTTATCTAGGGTGACAATGAGGTTGATTCAACATGGACAGAGGTCATACCAAGCAGTAGGCATAACTATGAATTGAAAGATAGGCATTGAAATACTTAGTAAAGTAAGCATGCATACATCTTTGAAAACGACATAAGTAATTTGAAGTATTAGGTGCAACATGATCAAGAGTGTAACTTGCCTTGCTCAAAGTCTTGAGCTTCTTCCTCTCCCTCACAGAACTCGGGCTCCCCACGCTCTTGACAAGCTACACGCGAAAACCAAATATTCAAATAAAGCTTATGCAAGATCCAAAGAACTCCAAATAAATTTAGATACAAAACCAACAGAGAGGATGGGAGGTCAGGAGGAGGTCCAATGAGCTTGCTGAAGAGGTCCTAGGGCTTGAGAGAGGAGGTCCCAGAACTTGGAGGGAGGTCTAAGGTGTGCTCGGTTGAGACAGAGAGGAGAAAATGGAGAAGAAAGTGAAAAGGAGGACTTCCCAAACTATATATAGTGGAAGCCAATGCACATGACCCAAGATAGGGGTCATCAGGAGTTGGTAAAGAGAACAATGGGAGTAGGCAAGGAATGTGACAATCGGTATGGCATGAGTACTGCAAAGGTGTGAGCATTTAATGTGATACAACATGCATTAAATGCCTTGAAGACTTCCTTGCCCAAAGACTCAGTCAAAGGTAAAGAAAACTGGGAGTGTGACTGCCCAGTGGGCAGCCAAGACCCGCCGAAGAGGTCCTGTGAAGACATGGAGGAGGTCTTGCAGTGAACAAGGGGAGATCCTCACCCACAGGGGAGGTCCTGACGGTTGGATCTCCAAAGAGTAGGTCCAAACGGCCAAAATTAAGTGCACCAGAGGAGGTCCGCAAGAGCTGGGAGGAGGTCCTCACCCGCGGGGAGGTCCTGACGGTTGGATCTCCAAAAAGGAGGTCCGATGGTCAAGATCAATGGCAAACGGGGAGGTCCGCAAAGGTAAGAGGAGAACCTCACCCGCAAGGGAGGTCTAGAGCCGTAGGATCAAATCGTGGGAGGTCTCGAACGGTTAGGATTTCCAAGGAGGTCCTAACGGTCGGATCTGCCAAAGGGAGAATTCGACGGCCAAGATCTCCAAAGGGAGGTCTTGACGACGGATGTTGAAAGAGGAGGTGCAGGACGGTTAAGATCTCCAGGGAGGTCTTAACGCCCGATCTTCAGGAGGGAGGTCTCGACGGTTAAGATCTCAAGGAGAGGTCTTAACGGTCCCAGATTACAAAGAGGAGAATGCGACGGTTAAGATCTCAAGGGAGGTCTTAACGGTCCAGATTACAAGGGAAGTCCGGACGGTTAAGATCTCCAGGGAGGTCTTAACGGTCCAGATGTACAAGGGAGAGTCTGACGGTTAAGATCTCCAGGGAGGTCTTAACGGTCCGAGATGTACAAAAGAGAGAGGTCTGGACGGTTAAGATCTCCAAGGGAGGTCTTAACGGTCCAGATTTACAGGGGAGGTCTCGATTTGTTAAGATCTCCAAGGAGAGGTCTTAACGGTCCAGATGTTCAAGGAGGAGGTCGGGACCGCTGGATTTCGATCGGACCGCCCAGGATGATCTAAGGCTCAGGGAGGGTGGGACGTTCGGACCATCCGAACGTCTCACCAGGATCAAACCGTCCAATGCACATCGGACGACTCACGATCAATAGAGATGCAAATGGACAAGGAGGAGGTCCGGTAGGACACAGGGAGGTCCAATAAAGGTAAGGGGAGGTCCTAGAGGATATGGGGAGGTCCTGAAGGACGCAGAAAGGTCCAATAAGGGTAAGGGGAGGTTCGAAGAAGCGGTAGTACCGCATGGTGCAGGTGGTACTACCGGGCTGGTACTGAAGGGAACCTCTAGAGAAGGTTTCAAGGTTACAAGCAACGAAGGAGGTCCAAGTAACCACGAAAAGTTTCACAGGATTTTCAAAGGAGCTCAGATGCACATAAGGGCAGCGAAGGCTTGGGGAGGTTACAAGCCAGAGAAGACATGAGAGGGAGAATTGGACCCAGAGAGGTCCAAGCATTTGGGAGGTCTAGACCCAAGGAGGTCTGGATCAGAGGAGGTCAACACAAAGGAGGTCCGGATCTTTGGATCCAAACGAAGGGAAGGTCTGGGCCGTTAAATCCCAGACGAGGGGAGGCCTAGACCAGAGGTGGGTAAAAGATGAACCGAGAAGGAAAGATCTTCAAAACTCCAACAATTCAACAAACCAATAAGGAATTCTTAGTTGAAGTTTGGGTTAGTCAACTTAAATCCATTATGAAATTTCAGGTTAAGCTTTGAATTCTCATCAAAACAAAATGGTTCTTTTTATTTTGAAAATTTCAAAAAGGTTATGAAAATCAGGGTGTCACAAGGTCGCCATCGTCGCCGACGCCTTGACTCGCCTCCTCCCATCATCGGCGGTGAGGCGGCGTATGAGCTTCATGCAGCGCTTCACCGCCATGCCCGGCCGGGCCTCTTGAGCAACATAGTAGCTCCAAGGTCTCTTCCCGGCTACGGCCACTTGCTCACAAAGACGCGGTGCAGTGTTCCGACGCCTACCGCCTCCTCGCCAGCGATGGCGATGAGAAAGCATGAGCTTCGCCACCGTTCGCCGCCATACGTCCTCCCGAGCCGGCTGGCCGTAGCTCATACGCTTCTTTCTTGCGGCCCCACTATACGCCCACAAAGACGCAGCAGGTGTTCCGGACGACGCAACAGGCGAGGCGACGCGATGATGTCATGTGGAGAGCTGGGGCTCGAGGATGGGAGGTGGCGGTGAGCATCGACGGAAGAAGGTGGTGAGGCGCTGCGGGTGAAGTGGAACTTCCATGAACCGGACGGCGGTCTTTGAGGGCTACAGCGAGTGGTGAGTGATGTGGGGCACGACAGTGGTTCGCCGCGACGGGCGCAGATTCATGGTGAAGGCGCGCATGATGGATGGCGAGGTGTGGATGGACGAGGAGATGGCCAAGAAGGGGCAGCCACCAGGAGGCTTATTCCTACATGTGCATTGCTACCGGCGGTGACCGCGGTGCTCGCCTGAGAGATTATTCTTCCTGTTGCTTGGTTGTGATTCTTTTGTCAAGTTTCCAACTTTTTTTCTTCCATCCCACCCCATTCCTTTCCTGACGTTGATAGTTGTGCTGTTCTTTTGTTGAAGAATTGATGATTGCGATGAGAAAGCCAATCAAAGAATACCGAGCGATTTGGTGAGGTTCGACCGTGCGTGTGACGGGAATGAGGCTATGCGGACGAGGGGCAAGAGAGTAGTTTTACATGCCATATAACGGAAAAACAGGCATATAAGAATAAAATAATGCAATGAGGGCAAAATCTGAAGAAATAGATCAAGAAGGGGGCAAAAAATGTATTAGCTCATGAATAGATATAAAATCTGAAAATAAACCTAAAGGGAGTACAAATATTAAATTCCCCCTAAAGAGATCCTCACATTGTGGATGCTCTCATGACCTCACGAGTCACAATGCCACCTGTATAAAGAGACGAACATAACCATCCATCTAGCAGTCGTAGGTACAAGTCATTCGTCAGATGTACAGGGCATCGAGCGACCTGTTGATAATTGATGTACTTGTGTCCTTAGCACATGTCCCACTAAATTTGTGCTGGAGCGGACATTGTAATACTTTATCTATCGACAGTGAAACTGACAGACTAGGATCATTTGTCGTCTAGTATGGTCCAAATTGTATTCAGCTCTGCTCTAGTAGCACTCCTATTATTTTATGATGATCCTTTTGAACATGATCTTTTAATTAGTACTACTCTGTAAATTAGTAGACGCTTGGCATGAGAATTAGCCATGATTGTACCTACTCACGCATGAAATAGACGAATCAAATTGTTAAAAAACACACGACGGAAATAGCCCATCCGGTGTACTCGGTTACTTTCTATACGCATCTTCTTCCTTTTTATCCTTTTTTTGGGTTGCGCGAGAAGGACATTAGAGGACGAGTCGGCTTCATCAAGGTAGCCGGAAAGGTGCTGCCAGTTTCAGACCCTCACATGGAGGGAGGGGGCGACTTCTCCGGATCCCGTGTCATTGCCAACTGCGTGGGCACTCTTGTGGCTGCATGGATCCAGGCCCAACCCAGTTGCTCTGTTGCGGTGCGATTTTCTCTACCAAGCATAAATGGCTGTGTTACGTTATTTAATATGGATATGTATAATCATTTATCACTAACAATTTTTTAATTTAGTGTTTCCTTAGTCTTAGTCTCTACGTATAACGAGGGGGAACAAATATAGCGAGACGATAGGAAACGAATTCTCTGGGGGAGGGCCTCACCGTGAGGCCCTCCCCCCGAGCCGTACATCAGGGGGGGGGGGATTGAATCAACGGTGATGGGGGAGAGGCCTCCTCTGAGACTCTCCCCCATAGAATATATTTTCGAGACGATGGAAGAATCTTTGTTTTTCTTTCGCATCAACCCATAACGAGACACAATTGCTATATGGCTCCTCTAATGCACATCCAAAAGCTACTAGCTCAATTGGAAGCAGCAGCACTAATCACTATAGCCAGAGCTAGAGCATGGACAGGCACACGCATGGGCGACATGAAATGAACAGCCTTTTGGGCGACATGAGATGAGATCATGAGAGCAACATTGCCCTGCTCGGCAGCAAGCCAAGCCCGGGGACCATTTTACATCTTGTGTTTTATCGTGCATTCGTGCTTCAATTCGCTGTTAATTTTGCAGTTACCTCTAGCCTTATGGGATTCAAGCTCCTGTAGCCAAGGAAGATTAGGCCGCAAAAGCAGCTGCTGCTTGGTTCACATCACTCACAACTGTGGCTTAACAGAGACTAGAGCAAAGCTTAGCTCTCGGATGTATGTTCCGGTCGATGAAGGCCCACTTGTCGGTGGAAGTTTTAGAGAGAGAAAGCAACGGTAGAAAAGGGTCACAACGCTCTCCATGAACATACGTCGTTTGGCAAATGGCAACTTTAGTTTAGGCATCGTTGACACGAAAACAGTGCCGGTATGCCAGGTGGCCAAGCAGGGCTGCAGATAATATAACCCAGTCCAACCCAACCAATGATCACTGAATCATTGCTCGAATCCTGCTTCTCCTGTGGATTCGACTAGGTGGCTAAGCAGGTGTATTGTTGAGCCTGCTTCTCCGGCAGATTCGATCACACCTTTGCAGGGTTCACCTTCAGTTGAAGACGGTTATAACCCGGAATTCCCCTTCCTAGAAAGGATTGCTATAAGTCGTAAGGCGTTGTCTTTCGACTACTCCTCAAGTCAGAAGAACTCAGGAGCAAGTGGAAATAATAGCATCCAGAAGGTATTTGTCTCCCCTCAAATACTAATCTCTCTCCGAGAGACAGGATTGGGGATGCTTCCTATCGTACACTCACTTCGGGCTCTCGTGGTGATGGCGAGGACGCCTTCAGAGATAAACAGGATCACCACCTTCATGGGCGTGGCCGAAATCCTAAAAATGATCGATCTCCACAGAGGCATGCTCCGGCCAACTCAGATGTTGATGATCCTGAAACCATCCGGAGGAGAAGAATTACAACCCAAAGAACTTTACCTAGGCGCATCCAATACCGATCAGAGGAAGCTCTAGAACTTCAACGGATCAATGATCTGATCGAAAACACGACTCAAGAGCTTGGACAAGCGCAAGGTTACGACCTCTTCGCTGAAGAGATCGCACGAAAACTTCGGGACACGATGGTCAAACTTGAGCGGACTCGACGACACCGCTTACGTAGTCGCATCGAACAACTTCGTTGAGCGCCCGGTCGCTCAAATGACTCTCCTCGTGGAGAGCGATAAGACAACAGTCGACCGGTCTCATAACCATGGTATGAATCAAGAAGAGTCCCTCGAACCGACAATAGACAAACTCAGGGAGATGATCGTTCACTGATCGCCGATCGAATCGCCGATCTTCTTAAAAATAAACGAGGAAAATGACGTGGAATATCCCGGAATGGAATGGGGTCGCTCTTTATTGATATGAACTGGATTTACAAGATGTGGCTATGTACTACCCCCGAATTACATTGAATGGAGGAATGTTAACAAGACAATCGACTTAGAATATGAGTCTAAGGTGATTATCTAGCTTCTAATTCCACCGCTTAGGCTTCATGCATATCTTTGCCTTGGCCTTGTTTTGTGTGTCGCCTATCGCCTCCCTTCTTGTCTCTTGTGCTTCACCTTTAAATAACTTCCGAAGAGGTGGCGATTACTCTGGAGAAGACGTCCTCGTGAGCGCTACGACCGGTTTGAACGGTAGAGAAGTTAGCAATGTGCTAACTTCCTTGCGTTGCTTGTGAAAAGCTTAACCGTAGGGTGGTTAATAGTCGCTGTCTCAGGGTTGTACCATCGCATGGTTTGGAACGATAACACGTGTTCCATTCATCATACGATAAGAAATACCATTCAAGAATTTTACGAGCAGTTATCCGGTCGGGATTAGGCACAAAGCCTCATCCCACTGTGGTACCCATTAAGTAACCTCTCGAATACTAACGACTGTGGAGGTCGTTACTTAGGGTTCTGACCATGAAGACGTATGGTCTTTTATTATATATTAAAATAATACATAGAGGTTTTAATCCTCGCTACCTAGCCCCTAACTTTAAATGAACTGGTCGTATATACCTTTTCCGATGAAATCAGATCGGGCGTAACCCCATTTAATGTCGTGGTATACTGAAAGTCTCGTGTTCACTTTAAAGTTGAGAACTTGCCTTGGGAAACGAAGAGTTCCTCTGTCTGCTTGAACAAAAAGAAGCTTTTTGTCGGTTGGACTTTGTGTGGAATCCTTCAAAGTATCTAAGTTTATAAAATCTTCTCTCACTTGGGCTCTTAGAATTTTTATGCTTCCGAAATCCCCTTCGATCCCCTTTAGCTTCTCGCCAAGAAATCCTCCGAGTCTTTTCCTCGTTCTTCCACCACAAAGTCTCCAACTTTTGCTACTCATTCTTGAGGATTTTCGCCATGTCGGAGCAGATTACAAAGTGGTTGTCTTCGAATTGGGCAAGAAAAAGCTTGAGGCTTTGGCGAAGATGGGAATGCTCCCAGATAGAAATCGATTAATTGGAGACCGCGATGACGGAGAGCATTTTCCGAGCCGTGAAGATGGCGAAATCCTGTTTTCTGCCTACATCGAATGTGAAATGAGATTATCAGTTACAAATTCCTCCTCCGCTCTTGAACATTACGGGTGGAATTAGTGAATTACCCCAAATTCGATCGCAAATATCGTATTTTCGATATTTGTGCGAGGCATACCGGGAATACAACCGAACTTGAAGCTCTTTAGTTATTTCTACCGCATGGTGATGGGAAAATCATGCAAAATCAAGCATCTCCCGGGAATGCACATTGCGCCTTCATGACGGAAGGCCGATGAGTACATCCTCATGTACGCGAAATCTTCGTGGTCGCTATGGAAAAGTAATGGTTTTATATGACGATTACGAAGACGATGGCCTCTACTTCACGGAACTAGAGCAAGTGAAAACCCCAAATGGAAGGAGACCAGAAGAAGACAGGGATAGTCAAAAGATGGGCGGATGCCATCTATGACTTCGCAGTCGTGGGCCCGACTTCGTGGCATGTGGTGAAGGATTTCACCTTTCGCCGATTAGCCCATTGAAGCTCCTGACTCATTCCTGCTCTGGTGCCTTGATCGTGATGAAGCTACCTCGTAAGGTGGTAAGTCTTTGAGATAAATTCGATCGGTATTTTGATTTGATTAATGTATTACCTTAAAATCATCTTATTCTTCCTTCATTAAAGCTCTTTCCCTAGGGAAATTAGAGAACGAGTCAAGATGATCAATGCGGGGAGCTCGGAGAAAAGGTTGAATGCCCCAAGATCTTAGCCGTAACTCCTATTGAAGGAGACAGCAAGGCTTAAGGTAATTTAATCAAAAATTCCTTTTACCATGTGTATACATATATTCCACCAGATTTCCAATCGTGTTCTACTTTTGCGATCGGTCGGATTGCGAATCATACAATCTGGTGAGGATCAACGCCCCACCTTAGTTCCGACCGAGTCGTGCCACTCGAGGCACTTGAAGGAGATGAATCCTCGAGGTAATAGAACATTTCGAGAATCATATATGTACGAATTTTTTAGATAAAGGATTTCTTCACCCAATCAAATTTGTTTTTGATTTAGGTGGATAAGCTCGAGGGCCCGAGAATGTAGCTGCGGAGGTGTGAGACTCCAGAGTGGTCGTGCATGACCTTATGGTTGTTCTTGAAACAATCGATCCGAGATTGATGAAACCACTCCCTCAGGCAGGATAGTCGGGAATGCGGTCCTTGATGAACGGGTCGAGGACATAGCTTCCGACATCTTGTTGGAGGATGAGAGGTTCAATAAACCTTCTTTCCGAGAACCGGCAAAATTGGAGGAGAAGAAAAGGAAGGCTAGCGGCACAGATTTCTCTCTTATGCTGCTTTTGAGTCAAATCCGGAGATTAACAAGGTATGTACAAATGAAAGTGGTCGTATAAGTATGTACCTCTAATAATTCCTTGATGATTTGATACTTTGAACTTCCCATCTTCGGTTTGCATAGGTCTTACGGTGTTCGGTCGCTTCCGCTGTGTTCTTCCCGAGGACTCGCACTGTGGAAGTTCAGGCAGAGCACTTCTCGTGACAAAGTTCCCGAGGAAATAGTGGTCGAAGAAGCCCCGAGCAGTGACAAGGGCAACGGCCGAGTTGGATCCTTTGGTGATTGAAACCCCTTCAGGAGGTAGATGCCTCGAGAGGTCTCAACAGTTCCGATCACTTCGATAACCCTTCCCAACCTAACAAGTTCCTTTTCGCCCCCGATTCATCGAGGATAAGGAGCTTGATGAGGCGTGGCGAAAGTATCGGATACTCAACTCAAGATGCACCTCGATTTGATTTTTGCTGGTTATAATGACCAGCAATTCGAATAAGTATTCTACTGACCGCATTACATAACTCTTTTTACAAAGTTTATAAGAAACTTAAGAAAGAGAATGCTATTTGTGTAGCATTTGGTCGAGAACTTTGTTTGTGATCGGAGGATGACCCAAATGAGTTAAGGACTTGGAGCAAAAGCACTCGAGTTGGAAAGTAAGAACTTTTCCTTTTAAACTTTTGTTTCTTCTTCAATACTTTGCTCCTCTACAATTATTCTCCTTATCGCATTCGATAGATCCGAGAAAATAAAAGAGGAGGTTGTGGTCGAGAAAGCCAAGACAACTTTTCTTGAAGAAGAAATAAAGCTAAGGATCGATCATTTGTCAAGCAAGTTCAATTTAAAGACCTGATCGATGAAAGCAACGACCAAATATGAAACACTTAGCAAAACAAATGAAGGTAATATGTCGTAAAGCTTGATTTTTCCTTCACTTATGCTTGTGTTCATTAATCGACGAGTTTTTGCAGAGCAAACGCAAATGCCGAACAGAGTAAAGAAAACTCAAATTTGAGCAGATAAGGGCGGCTTCTTGCTCAAAATATTGATGAAAAGATTCATGCTTTGAACAAGATGATCTTTGATATGGGATCGAGATCAAGCCTCGCCTTCCTTAGGAGATCCAATAGAGAAAATGAACTATTTGGGTCAACTTCTAGAGGACCTTAAAGTTCGCTCAAAACTACTCGGACGAATTATGCCTGTGCCCTAAAAACAAAGGCTGTAGTGGAGTTAGTTTTGCTTTGGCAAAACCAAAGCTTCCGACCCTCCATAGATCTCCAAGTCTGTTAAAGATGACTTCAATCGCCCACTGAGGAGGCGACCAAGTTCATGGAAGAACTTCAGGCCACTTGGAGATATAGTTGTAGAGGAGATGGAGGTCTAATCTCCCACAAGCGAGAGTTAGGCGGGGAATATTTCTTAGAGTAGGTTCTGCAAGTGTAAAAATATTTGAATATCTATGAAAACTTACCTTTTATGTCATTGACAAAGCTTTTGTTTATCCTGCTTGACTTTTTTAAAATTCTCAGATATTTCCTAGCCCCTTTGGCGCTTTATAGTAGAAGAACATTACTGCATAAGCAAAGTGAGCCAAGAAAGAGAATAAAAGAGGTCATAACTATATATGTGAGTTTTGAAGGTATGTTTGGACATGTAAGACAAAAGCGATCGTTCTAAAGATTAGGAAATCAAATGTGGTCAGGACAACAGATGATTTCGACTAGTTATAGATCTTTGTTTGTCATAATGGAAATACCAATCAAAAACACTATATATGGTCGGAAAAAGACTTTGTCAAACTTGACATAAGAAGAAATGCAAATATGTATGCAACAAATTATAAGTGAACTTTGTTTATATCTATTGTCCCATAACTGCCTGAACTAATGCTAAGACTCAAGGCATACGACACATTTCTTGAAACGTGTTCAAATTTCAGATCCGATCGTAGCGAGGATCGAAGAAAAGAACCGTCGCTAGGAAGCTCCTTCCAGCAAGGGTGACCACGTCTAAAAAGGAGAGACTTCGACTAGGAGGCTTTCCGTGTCCCACCAAAGAACTGCACAAGAATAGACCGTAATCGTAAAATAATGAAGCATAATCTTCAAAATCGTAAGCATATCATTCATGAGATAGTTAGTTGTGTGGCGCCTCGATTACTCATTTTCTTTGAGAAAAGAGTGTAGTCGCTGCGTGGGAATCATTTGAAGAAAAATGCTCACGACTAGGACCATAGAGTATCGAGAGATCCTTAAAAGGATATCGGAGAGAAAATGTCTTCTCACTGCACTAACAATAATAAAACGCACCGTAATGTAGGTGTATATATATAAGCAAGGTTGCACTTCTTAATTAATTAATGAATTTAATGAAATTGAAATTGAAAGAAATGAAAGAATGAAAATTAAACATAGAACTTACGCAATTGATCGATGTTCCAAGAATTTGACAAAATTTGCCCATCGACATATAGCCAACAGACGGAACCTCGGTCGGGTTACTTCGACCACGCTGTAAGGACCTTCCCATTTAGGAGAAAGTTTATTGCATTTGTTTGGCTCAATTTTTCGAGAACCAGATCACCTACAAAGAAGGTCATGAGGTCGCACTCTTACGACTATGGTACCTTCGCATGGCTTGTTGGTAGACCGCCGATCGCATAAGGGCTTGGTTTCGCTGTTTTCAAGGAAATCGACGCTGCCGAAGTCGTCTGCTCATTCTCGATCATTTTCGCCAAAACGACCGGGCCGAAAGCAGAGCCAATTTTGAGTTCGGAGGAAGCATGGCTTCAAAGACCATAAACCAAAAAGAATGGAGTTTCACCGGCCGCACGATCGGTCGTGGTTCGAACGCCCATAACACGAGGGAAGTTCTTTAACCCAAGCGCTGACCGCTTGATTAATCGGTCAATACTCGGCGCTTGATCCTCGCATAAGGATACCATTAGCTCGCTCAATCGCTCCGCTGTTCTGCGGATGTGCAATGTACAAAATGAACTTTGACACTAAGTTCATCGCAGAACTCCCGGAATTGATCACCGGAGAATCGGGAACCATTGTTCGTGATGATACGACCGGGTACACCAAATCGCGCGGATCACATTTTTCAAGAGAAATCTCTTAGCGCCCTCGCTTGTTATTTTAACAACTCGCTCGGCTTCAATCCATTTTGTAAACGTGTCAATCATGACGAAAAGGAATTCAAGCCCCGGTGCTCTTGGGAAAGGTCCTGTAATGTCCATCCTGTGTTGCAAAAGGCCAAGAAAGAGGAATTGTTTTAAAGCTTAGGCCGGCCGGTGTACTTGTCGGCTATGAAACCGACATTGTACACACTTCATCACAAGCTCTTTTGCATCATGAAGGGCGCTTGTCAAGAATAGCCTTGCCTAAGGCTTTACCGACTGTGGTCTCAGAGGAATGGTGTGCTCCACAGACGCCTTCATGGATTTTCGTTAGCAATCTAATGCCATCCGCTTGAGATATGCATCTCATCAACACTCCATGAGATCCTCGCTTATACAAGGTACTTTCGATTAGAGTGTATGATTTGGCTTTTCGTGCTATACGATCGGCCTCTACATCATCTTCTCGAATTGTGTCATGTCAAGATAATTGTAGATCGATGTCATCCAGCTTCTACCTTGATCGTGATAAATACCAACCGTCAACGACTCGTGGAGCATCCATGTTCCCTTGATTAGTTTGTTCAACTTGCAAAGAATCATGTATGTTCTCAAGGCTCAACTACCGAGGGTGAATTGAGTTGCTCGAGAAAAACTCAAGGACTCGGCCGACTCGTGGAGGCCATCCGTGCTAACCGGTTCCGCGTAAAGTTTTCCTTTCTAGGAATATGTTGATCCGAAAACCGAAGAAGTGCTTTTGTTTTGCATTCCGCCAGATAAGATGACATCTTGGTACTAGAGCATTGATATTTTTCCCCACTTGATTCGCTACTAGTTGAGAATCGCCTTTCACTAGTAATCATGAATCCGAGCTTAACGAGCTTCGGAGTCCCGCCAAGAAACCTTCATATTCTCGCCACATTATTGGTGGCGGAAAATTTAACCGATGGCGACTTGATGTGTTCGCCAAGAGGGATATCAAGACCACTCCAATTTCGATCCTTGTAACATCAAGGAACCGCGAATACATTGTCCACTGTCGGGTGTTCGACTCGGTCCTTGGGTGGTTCGTGGTTTGTCCATTCGCAATGAATTTCGCTATTGCTCGACTTTATTGTCGTTCGTGAAATGAAATGGAGATCGAACGCCTCTAGCTCGACCGCCCATTTGGCTATTCGTCCCGATGATTCCCTGCTTTCAAGGACTTGACCAAGGATATCCGTAGGTACGACCACTTTGTGGGCTCGAAGTAGTGCCTTAGCTTCCTTGAAGACATAAGGAGGCCATAGAGCAACTTTTGTACCGTGGGTATCTTTCCTTGGTCCATGTAAGACTTCGCCACGTAATAGACCGGTCGTTGATATTATTCCTTTCTACAACCAAGACACCGCTAACTCGTCTGTGGGTGTTGTCGCCACGAATTAGCAATGTTTCTCCCGATCTCGAGAAACTAAGACCGGGTACTTGTAAGGTACTTTTTGAGTTCCTCAAAGGCATCGCTTGCCTCTTTAGTCCACTCAAACTCCCATGTTTCCAAGAAGTTTAAAGAAAGGTAATCCTTTTTCCCTAATCTTGCTATGAAATGTTCTTAACGCCGCCATACACCGCTAGTTTTTGGACTTCCTTCTTCGGGTCTGAGGGCGATCCGGTCGATGGCCGCAATTTTGGCCGGATTAGCTTCAATACCTCTAGTCAAACTAGGAAACCAAGCAGCTTTTCCAACAGTAAACTCCTAACACACACTTTTTCCTGGATTTAACTTGAGGTTATGTCTTCTCGTTATTAAAAGTTTCTTGTAAGTCGAGAATGTGGTCGCCAAATTGGTGGTCTTTACGACCGATCACAACATAAGCTTCTAGATTCCAATCGATTTGTGGACTAAAAGTTTTTGCATCAACCTTTGAAAAGTTGCACCAAAGATTTTTGAGACCAAATGGCATCTTAATATAACAAGAAGTACCATATGGGTGATGAAGGAAGTTTTCCTCATCTTCTTTACACATACTAATCTGTGGTACTCAATACGATCTAAAAACTTAGTAACTCGCACCTGTAAGTAGAGTCTACTAGTTGATCAATGCGGAAGGGGAAAGTCATCCTTCTGACAAGCTTTATTAAGATCTCAGAAGTCGATACACATTCGCCATTTCCCATTATTTTTCCTAACCATTACAGATTAGCAAGCCAATTGCGGTGGTCGACTTCACTAATAAATCCCGCCCGAGAAGCTTGTCAATCTCCGATCGATTGCTTCCTTCCGATCGGGTGCAAAACGCCGAAGTTTCGCTGATCGGTTTTTATCGCCGAGAGCAAGCTCGGTCGATCACCTCCTGGGACCTGCATATCGGACGCTGCAAGCAAACACGCCTTGATTTGCTCGAGGAAGGAGACGAGCGACTCTTCCTATTTAGGGTCGAGTCTTGCCCCACCGTAATCTTTGCGCGCGTTGATCTGGTTGTCTCGACCCATGTGACGACTCTGACGCCGTCCCGAGAAGCGCTTTTGTCGAGTAGTACCTCCTTGGTCCGGCTCGGATGGTTTAAGCGCCATCTTTGGCTTCGAAAGTGCTTGACCTGCATGGGAGACGGATTAACCTCTCGGGTCGGAAGTTCATCAACCAAAGGCAAAGGATTTCCGATCGATACGTAAGCCATTTTCTCGATCTCCTCAATTGTGATGACTCCTTCGCCCTAAGATTTTCAAACTTTGATAACCGTAATGCGTGGCTATCAAGAATTTTGCAATGCCGGTCGACCGAGGATTCCGCTAGGCGCGGATTCAAGTTTACTACATCAAACGGATCTTCTCTCGCTCGAAATTGTCGTGTTTTCCAAACGCCACCCAGAAGGAAACTTGTCCTATCGGCTTAGCAGTAGAACCCTAACTATGCCATGAAAAGCATATTTCATGTGTTTCACCTTTGACATACGGGACCTTGATTTCTTCTAAAGCTCCTACAAATAATATATTCAAGGAACTACCCCATCCACTAAGACCCGATTAACCCGACAATTATTAATAGTTGGTTCAACGACGATGGGGAACCTACCCTACGAGCCGATGGATGGTGCAATGCCTTTTGTCAAGGAAATTATGTGTCCGACCACTTCGAGTGCTTGATTACGCTTGGAGATTCGACGAGGTTGACCTCCCGCCCATGGCCTTCAGATGACGCTCGACTCGTATGAAGAAGATCCTCCAAAAATCATGTTGATCGTGGTGTTGGGGATCCCGTACTCCATCTCCTCGCCGCCATCCTTGTCCTTTTGGAGCTCGCTTTCTCCATGTTCCTCAGATATCGAAATGGTCCTTACCCGCATAATAATCCTCCAGCTTTCTTCCGCCAGACACGACAAAGCGCAGATCATGCCCTCGTCACCGTGAAGTGGACACCACTTCTTATTCGTCTGAATCCTTCTATTTAACTTTTGCTTTGCTTTGACCCAAGATAGTCCTTCTTGCCCTTCCCGATCTTGTCTCGAACGGCGAGGACTTCTTTGTCGCCGGGTCTCGCGGTTCTTTTTCTTCTTGAGAGACTTCTTGTTCTTTTTCTCCGCTTGTCCGCACTGGCCGGGGAATCTTGTCTTTCCGATCGATGGCTTCACACCACTCGATTGCTTCACTAGCAAAGGGCATATTTGTCCGCCATATCAAAAGCTCAACTGTTGTTCTTGGAGGGTTCATTGCTATGTCCTCCGTGAAACCGCCGATTCCTTAGACCTGCTTTTAAAAGCCCAATAATGAGGACTCGCGATTTCGGTATAGAGTTACGAACTCGGCCGAACCTCTTGATATATTGACGAAAGTCTCATCGATCCTCGCGGATTCTCGTGGAGATCGCCCTCCTTCCTGTATGTCCGACGCACTCGAAGTTGGCAATCGAAGATCACAGAGTTGTTCCTATATATATGGATCCGACTTAAGTTTAACAACCACGCACGCGCACTTTCGAGCACGCTGGTAAATAGTTGGCCATTACATTCTCATCGCCACCAGAAGCCTCGAGAAGGTGGTATATATTTGGAGAAATTCCAATGGGTTTTGAGTTCCATTGAATTTGTCCAAGTTGGTTGGCCGGAATCGGCCAGGCTAACGACATTTTGGAGCCCAAGCAGAGAAGGCTCGACAACCCGTGATTGATTCATGGCGCCTTCTCCGAAGGTGCGGATTGTAATCGGCCGGAGACCGATCCCTAAGATTGGAACGCCGAACTCCGGTAGAGTCGATCCGTCGTGGACATTGATATGATGTCCACGCATCACCACTTGGTTCAAACGATGTCGGAGATCGTTAGGTCCTAGTGGTGGTTCTTCTCGACGCAGCCGGGGAGTATCCTCTTGAAATAGCCTTCTCCCTCGTGACTCCTTGGTCGGAATCGCCGAGGAGGTCTTGTATCGATCGCTCTCGGTATGACCATGCCGCCCCTCATCGAGGAGGAGCGCTGGGACGAAGTCCTAGTCCGACTTCAACCCTCTGCTCGATACGCCTGCTCGCCGCATGGTCTGCTGGAGAATTTCGATACCGACCTACGAGTTGTATTAAAATTAGGCTTCGCTAGAGCAGATCGAATTATTTAACATGTTTTGAATACGCCGCAAGTTTTAGATAGCTATCAAGGTCTCGTGGTTCATACCGGTCGAGGTGTACCGTCTCAACCTTCCCCGACCTTCGGATTTGTTCGGTCCTCGCTACCACTCGGTGGGCAAAGGCAAAGTAGTTAACCGATTGACGCCGATTAGTTCCGCTGCTCCGGTTGGTGCTTGACGGCCCGGATCATCTCTAACAACACGTGATGGCGTGGTAGAGTGTAGGACCGCAGGCATCTTGATCTTCATCTCCGATCGCTGACCTCGTGCTTCCAAAGATTGATCTTCCGATGAGCTTCCATCATAACTAATGGAGAGCTTGTCGCTTCGCCGAATCTTCCACGATGGAGATCGGTCGGAGATGAGCACTTCTCGAGGTCTTCACCGATCCGACGAACCGCCGATCGATGTCGAGTGTGATCATCCCCACATGGCCTACGCACAGCTGGAGGTTTCATCGACACCGCTATCACGTGACGCTGACTCTCGAATTGCCGTGGTCAAGGAGAGTATCTTTCACCATGATTTCATCAATGGTATAGAGTTTTCCGGGTGATGGAGCTGAAATTTCTTCACCGCTTTCACGGCCGAGAAGACCGGCTTGAAGAGATCCTCCGCATTCCGAATCGGCCTGAACGGCCGGTTCTTTCCGGTTGCGCCACCGTAGTGGCGGCAAGATTTCATCCATCCGACGACCTCGCTAACGCCGGCGACGCGAGAGCCGGGCGAGGAGGATGAGGAGGATGATCGCCATTTTTCTTCCATGGCGCGATACATCCTTCCATGTCGAGGTTGGCGAGTCCGCCAAATCGAACCGCTTTCTCATCCCAAACTCCGCATAGTCGCATGAGCGATTGCAGTTTTTGGGCGAGGATTTTCTTGAGCGAAAAGAAAAAATTTCTTCAGAAACTTACGCCTTCTTCCCCACGGACGGCGCTAAATTGCCGATTTATCGAATCGCCGATCTTACGAAAATAAACGAGGAAAATGACGGGAATATCCCGGAATGGAATGGGGTCGCTTCTTTATTGATATGAACCGATTTACAAGATGTGGCTAAGTACTACCCTGAATTACATCGAATGGAGGAATGCTTAACCGGCAATCGACTTAGAATATGAGTCTAAGGTCGATTATCTAGCTTCTAATTCCACCGCTTAGGCTTCAGTGCATATCTTTGCCTTGGCCTTGTTTTGTGTGTCGCCTATCGCCTCCCTTTCTGTCTCTTTGTGCTTCACCTTTAAATAACTTCCGAAGAGGTGGCGATTACATTCTCGAGAAGACGCCCTCGTGAAGCGCTACGATCGGTTTGAACGGTAGAGAAGTTAGCAATGTGCTAATCTCCTTGCGCGTTGCTTCAGAAAAGCTTAACCGTAGGGTGGTTAATAGTCGGTCTCGTGGTTGTACCATCGCATGGTTTGGAACGATAACACGTGTTCCATTCATCATACGATAAGAAATACCAGCCAAGAATTTTACGAAGGCTTATCTCGTCGGGATTAGGCACAAAGCCTCATCCCACTGTGGTACCCATTAAGTAACCTCTGAATACTAACGACCAGTGGAGGTCGCTGCCTTAGGGGTTACGCACCATGAAGACGTATGGTCTTTTATTATATATTAAAATAATACATAGAGGTTTTAATGCTCACAACCACTTCTTTCGAGAAACTCGCAAAGTCAGATGGAGTACGAGGAGTATTACCCTTGTAGGGCTGAAGCCTATGATAGGTCAGGTCCACCTACCACTAGGTATCGTCGAGTATGATCGCCTAATGATATCAAGACTTCTTTCCCGCAAAGAAGGCGTCATGATATTATTACCGGATGTTGGACGTTTTCGTCTGACCTTCGAGTAGTTCACTAGCTGCCGTGGTTCCGACCAGTGAACATGGACAGTTTGATGGGTCACAAAATCCCATCGAGTTTTCAAATCTATATCGTTGTTGTTCGAGCAGCAGGAGGAGGGGAGCATGTCATGGACAACTATCTTCTCATCAGGTTCAAGGATCCGCTTTGGTCGTGGTTGTTAAATCAGCCACAGGTGCCGATCTACTCGTGGCAGCACCTCTGCGATCTACTACTAGCCAACTGCCAGGGCACCTACAACAGTCCCAGAAAGAAGGATGACCTGCACAGACTGCAATATAATTCTCACGAGACCTTGCGCTAGTTTATCAGCGTTTTTCAACAGTTTGCAACACAATTCCTGAAGTTTCTAACTCGTACATCATTAGAGCATTCAAGTAGGGAGTCCGCAGTAGAAGGATCATAGAAGATATCATTTTAAATCATCTAGCTACCGTCACCGAGCTCTTTGAGATGGTCGACCGTTATGCAACTGCTGCAGAGGCGGTCGAATGGAATCGTACGATCGATCATGACGATAAGGACACTCGAGGAGCAGACGAAGGTAGCAAGAAGAAGGATAAAAATGTCAAGAAGTCCAAGAGCAAGACTAAAGGCCAAAAGCCTCAAGTCTAAAGAAGTCTTAGCCGTGAGCGATAAAGAGCCCTGAGCTCCAAACCATACTCCGATCAGCAACGCAAACGCCTTAATAGAAGAACGACAAGGCTAGGTGGTGTCCTTTTAAAAAAATAAAGGACACGACCTTCATAATTGTTGAGTTTTTCAAATAAAACTCAAGATTACTACATCGCAAAGGACCACTTCCTACACTCAAAGAGGCGGGGGCAAACAAGTGGTCGAAAGTAGTCTGATGACGCATGAGAGATGTCATTTCGTGATATGGAGCACACCATCGATCACATCTATGGAGGATGTTCTAGATATTTGAGTCAAAATGATAGCTCATGGCTATCGAACATCGTGAAAATTTCATCAACCCTCCTGTTGTCAATAAAGTACCGAAGTGGTAGGAAATCACTATCTCTTTCGAGAAAGGTGACTATCCGATCCCTTCTACTCGACCTGGTCGATTTTTGATCATGGTCGAGCCTACCATCAACAACTGTCGAGTAAATCATGTGTTAGTTGATGGTGGGAGTTTGCTGAACATATTCTTTATGAGTGCCCTGGACGAGATGCAAGTTCCTAGGATAAAGATCAAACCTATACAGTACTCATTTTATGGGATCGTACCAGGGTCTTCGGCCAAACCCATTGGTCAAGTGTCTCTTCCTGTAATGTTTGGTCCACCAAACAATTTTAAGACAGAGAAAATATCTTTTTATGTGGTCGATTTCGACACGACATACAATGTTATACTCAGTCGACCAACTCTAGCATGATTTCTAATGGCCTCTAATTATAGTTATCAATGTCTTAAAATGCCGTGTCCCAAAGAAGTAATCACAATTGCAGATAAAAGATAGCGCTTACATGCGTAACGCAAATCCTCGAGATGGTTGACCAAATATGACCCCGAGAAGCAAGCAAGGCGCAAACTTCACCAAGCAATCGAAATCTAAAGTTGCACCGTTTTAACGAAAAAGTTAAAGAAGTTCCATTCGAACTCAAAGGAGCCTTTGAAGACCATTCAGATTGGGGTTACTTCCGACCTCGTGATAAGTAGATGCCCTCGCCATCTTCCTCCGAGCAAATGCAGATGTCTTAGTGTGGCAACCATCCGACATGCTTGGAGTCCCCAGGGAGGTGATCGAGCATAGGCTAGCTCTACGGCCTGACAAGAAACCCATAAAACAAAAGTTACGGAGATTCGCACATGATCAACAAGATGCCATCAGATATAAAATGGACAAGCTACTTAAAGCAGGCTTCATTAGAGAAGTTGACCACCCAGAGTGGTTGGCTAACACTATAAAGGTTAGAAAGTCTAATGGTAAGTGGCGTATGTGTGTAGACTTTACTGATCTTAATAAAGCTTGTCCGAAATACGATTTCCTTCCACGTATTGATCAGCTTGATTGATTCTACTATTGGTTGTGAAATATTAAGTTTTCTAGATGCATATTCTAAGTTATCATCGAGATAAGTATGTGTCTAGATGATTAAAAAAGACCGATTTATTACACTATTTGGAATACTTTGCTATCTCAAAATGTCATTTAGTCTAAAAATAATAGCGCTTATTTTCAGCGCTTGATGCAAAGCGAATTTTTCTACTCATCTAAATTTGGAGTTTGGAAGCCTACGTTGATGATCCGGGTCGTAAAAGCATCAAGCACCTTAATCATATTTTTGACTTGCAAGAAACATTCCACAACCTCAAAAACACCATTTGAAACTCAATCTCGAGAAGTGTGTGTCGAGTCTCTTCGTAAAAGTTGCTTGAATTCCTTGTCTCAGACAAAGAGATGGAAGCAACTCACGAAAGATAAAAGCTATTAAACCAATGTGCCTCCAACCATAAAGAAAGAAGTCCGTAAACTCACAGGGATGCATAAGCGGTTTTAAGTCGCTTCATCGCATGACTGGGAGAAAAATGACTTTCTTTCTTTAAACTTCCAAGGAAACATGAGGGTTTCGAGTGGTCGGAGGAGGCAAACAATGCCTTCGAGGATGTCAAGGGATATCTTACGTGTGCTCCTGTTCCGGTTTTTTAAAAATCAGAAGAGACACTCTTAATATATCTAGTTGCTACGCCGACTGCAAATGAGTGTAGTGTTGGTTGCGAGAATGTAAAAATGTTCAACGACTAGTTTACTACGTTAGTGAAGTTTACACTGGCATAAAGAGCTGCTACCCTTATGTACCCTCCTCGTGTCTTCGAGAAAACTAAGCCATTATTTTCAAGCACACAAATTAATTGTGTCGTCTAAGTTTCCCTTAGGAGATGTCCTCCATCAGGGGAAGTAGCAGGCGCATGGCAACATGGTCTGCTGAACATGGGGAGTTCGACTTCCATTTCGTGGTTCCAAACAAACATTAAATCTCAAATCTTGGTAGACTTTGTCATCGAATGGACAAATCTCAACTGCTTAGGATCCCCGTAACTTGAGGGTTTGGGTAAAAGAATTACCCTCAAGATATGGGCAATTCAGACGATCATAGTCGGACTACTGGTGAAACACCCTTTTTCTTAGTTTTTGGCGTTGAAGTCATGCTTCCACCGGAACTAAAAATTTGGTCGATAAGGGCCTAAAATTACAACGATTCTAATTAAGAACCACTTCGAGTAGATGACATTAACCTACAAAAAATGAGGAATCAAGCCTTAATCCATTCGATAGTCTACCAATGTGCCCCACATAAATACTACGATTGTAAGGTCCAACCTCGCAGACCTTCTTTGTCAGAGGTGTCTTGGTATTGAAAAAGATTCACCTCGGTCTAATCATAACAAACTTTTCCCCAAGTGGAAATGTCCTTACACAAAGGGTCAAGTCTGAGTCAGAGGTCCTTACATCACCTTCTTCACCATGCGTCTAGTCGAATGTCTTGTTAAGGGGTTAGACCCTCACGACCATGTTTGGTCAGAGGTCTTGGGTGAGAGCTAATGCCCCGAAATGCCTCGCCTCTTGATGGTTAGAACTTGCCGATCACCTAAGGGATAGTGTTCAGATCGACTACGTGGCTCTGCTATTGCAGAGGTAGTCTTCACAAAAGACATAATTTTTTTTTCCAGCTCTCGCTTTCTATTTGCTTGACAAAGCCATGAGAAGTGGAAATTGAAAATATCTTGTTGTCATAATAGAAAGGTACCTTTGTCTTGGGAGCTTTATGCTTGAGTTATTCCACCACGCCCCTTTTCTCTACAACGAACACATCTGCAAAGAATTGCCTGATGGGAGTGGTCGAAGAAAGGGTGGAACTTGAACTTCCATCCTTCTTATCGGCAGAATTTGACAAGGCGACGCCTTTTGGCCAAAGGAACTTTGTCTTCCTCCTCAATTCTCTTCGATAGCCTTCAATTTGATCTCTTAGTGGCCTTTGACAATCTACCATACCTACTTTATGCAAAAGTGAAGAAAGCGAATATTATCAAATGGTTAAATTTACTTAATTATTGAACTCTAAAAATGAAATCAACTTTTGATTACCTTTTAGGCGCTCGCTTATCTCTTCAATTATGACCGCCAAGATTCGAGGAACCCTTCTATGGTGGTAGGAGCCTTCTCACAAATGAGTTTGACTCGAGCATCAATTTTCTTTTGTGAGAGATCTACGAGTACAAATATATAATCAACAATAATGCTCAAAATTAATAAAGAGAGCTAAGTTAATTATTTCTTTACCTCCTTCATAATCTCTCGGTCGGTCAAGAGTCTTCGACTCACATACACATCAGTGTACTCAATTCTTGAGATGACTAATAAGACGATGATGAAGCCCTTCCCCGCGTGTCATCCGGTCGATTCTTCTTCTCTCTCAAGTCTTTGATGGCTTGGATGTAGAGGGTGATCCGTTCGAGTCTCTTGGAGTTGAGTCTCAAGACGAACTCTTCTCTGCAGGCTTCCCCGTAACGACTAGTTTACTACGACCACCTTATAGTCAACAAAGCCTACAAACATGTGGGCCCAATCGACTCGGGACTCTTATGTGTTGTGTTTAATACACATCATAGTTAATATACGTTGTTATTCTTTGGGATAACTGCATGTATTGAGCCTCTGTCTTTGATGTAACTACAAGACGACATGGGGTGTGGTCTCTATGACAATAACTACCATCAACGAAATGATTTTATCAAGCTGCTGAGATGCATCTTGGCATGGAACAAGCTGGCTACCCCTTCATACGCTATATAAGGAGTAAAGAGAGAAGATCGGAGGTGGATCGATCGAAGAGACAATCAATGAGATAAGAGTCATTAACCCCTAGTTCTAGTGATTTCTTCCCCGTTATAAAGCATAGTCAATACAACAACACATAGGTAGGATTATTATTCTCTCGTGGGTTGGGTTATTATTGTTGAGGAACCGCCGTTAGCGTAGTCTAGTCCGATCGGCCACCTCAGAAACAAGCATAGAATTGCATGAGAACAATACAAGAACAAATAGTAGATTGAACACGAGAGATATAGGAGGACTTATTTCTTCTCTTTATTTCTCTTCTAATGATAAGCCTTTTACAATGACTAGTACCCTCTATTTATAGACTAGAGACCCTACTTGGTTTTTGGATGGGGCACCCACCCATGGATCCATTTCTTTGGGCCAAGCCCATGGTTTCCCAACACCCCGCTTGGGCACTCATCCTTGTATGTTCATGCCTCGTCAAAACTCCATTAAAACAAAGTGGGAAAAATTTGGAGAAAGAGTACATGATACACGCTCATAGTGTTGCACTGATTGTCTCATTAAAAACCTTAATCGAGAAACTTCAGAAAATTCGTCAGGGGAAAAGTGTACAATCCACCTAATTTCATTTAATCTCCAGATTTACTCTTTGGGAACTCGATTTTCATGATCAAGTTTCAATAATGAGTTCGTGAAGATTCTCTCCCTGAATTATGCACTTCTCTAAGTCTCATCATTCCAATTCCATGTATGCATCCTTCAAAGCTAGACGCTGGAAGTGACTTAGTGAATAAATCTGCAAGATTTTTATATGACTTAGTATGCACGATATTTTAATTTCGGCCCATCTTTTATAATTCATGAGCATAGAAGAACTTGGGGTTGATATGCTTTGTGAGTTGACTCTTCAAGATAACCCATCTGCTTTCGTGCAACACAAGCCGTATTATTATCTTCATAGATAATAATTGGGGGTTTATGCCAGTATTCAATCCACACGACTACTAGATCACGGTGAATCGCTCCTTGAAAGCCAAGCACATTCTCGTGAGTCCTCGTGACAAGGTTGTGATTCCCGAGTGGTCAGCTGAAGTTGATACAAGACTTTGCTTAGATGATTTCTATGAAATTGTAGTTCCACCACATAGGTATACATAGCATGTTTATGATTTGGTACAGAGCAAGTAGTCCCTGCAGTACCCGACATCTCGTGATAGCCATTCATAGATATGTCTTGGTTCTTTCTATAGAACATACCAAGGTCTTTGCTTCCTTAGATGTATTGGAAGAAGTCCTTTATTCCTCGCTAAAAAGCTTTTCAATGAGGTTCCAGACTATAAATTGCTAATAGGTACACGCACAAATGCAATGTCCTGCCTAGTATCGCTTGCTAAATACATGAGTGCTCCTATGCGACTTAAGCACGGGAATTCCGGTCATAGGACTTCCTCCCCTCTTCTCTAGGTCTATATTAATCCTTGTCTTGTCAGCAAAGATCTTCCCACCACTCAAGACTTTTGAAGGGTATGTCTTTTCAAAGCCTAACTTTTCTAACATCTTTTGAGTGTAGGTTGACTTATGCACTAATATCTCTTTAGGGGCATGCTAAAGGCGCAAGTTTAGGCAATATTTGGTTTTACCCAAATCTTTTATTTTAAAATCCGACTCTAGGTAAGAGCTTGCTTTCTTAATTTCTTCCAAGGTTGTAATAATATTCAGATCATCTTCATACTATGATATTATACAAAATCCATTACAGGATAAATCGTGTAAATACACAAGGACAATCCTTATTGTTAAGTGTAGCCTTTTTTGCACGAGAAAGTAAACTCTGCTTATTATAGCACATCCTCGGCTGATTGCTTAAGTTCAGTATAGTGACTTTCAAAGTTTCTGCTTCGTATATATTTCTATTTACTCTGCCTTGATTCTCGACGTGGATACATTGACTACCTTCATATAAATGTTCAATCCAAATTTCCATAAAGGCATGCGCTATCAAGCATCCATCAATTTCATTTCTAAATTCAAGTTTACTGCCATTGAGATTAAATATCTAAAGGTAGTTCCGCCTATGACCGGGGAATATGTTTCTTCATAATCAACTCCTGGGCATTGAGTAAAACCTTGTGCAACGAGCCTTGCTTATTTTTATTTCTCTTTCGAACAAATACCCACTTATGCCCTACGGGGTGCACATGGGGAGGCGTGTGGCTTACAGGCCTAAACACCTCTCTTTTATTCATAGATAACAATTCAGTTTCTATTGCCTTCTTCCAATCTTCCCAATCTGATATTTTCTTACATTCTGTGAGCAATGTAGCTTCTAAATCAAGATTGATGATTGTAGCAATTTTCTTTGCAAAATAAATGTCGACATTAGCTGTTGTCATATTCAAATATTCTCCCGTGGTCACATAGTTTATAGCCATTTCTTCATGGGGCGATTCTTCTAATGCTTCTACTTGCTTACCGCTGCTTCCAATTACGGGGGCAAGTCCTTTTAGTTTTTCAGCTCTGATATGTGCACACACATCCATGCTGATATCTCTCTCCGTGGGTGTAACATCCCAAATATGGGTATGTGTTTCAAATGTAAGAAAATGAGTAGAAATTAAAACTTTTCTTGTATCTTGAAGTTTTTGAACTTTTCTGTAATTCTTGTAAAGGAATTGTGGGAAATCAAAAACCAAAACCTCCAATTGACTAAAGTCATGACCTCCTTGTTGAGAATCTTGTGTTCAACCTTTGAAAATATTTTTCCTTGGTTCTAGGGATATTGTGTGACACCTCTGAAAAATTTCATAATTTTAGAAATTATTTGATAATTTTTGAGAGGCAATCAACCACCGTTTGACTCTTGATCAAACCCTAGAACAAACTTTGATAAATTTTTGGAGAAAAATGCTATGCATAAAACCTCTGGAAAATTTATGCAAGGTTTATACCGTAGCTGGAAACCTCTAGTCAAAATTTCAGAATTTTTGGAGTTAGTTTGCTATCTCTCAAAATCCTCAAAGTTTTAGCCTCCTTTTTCAAACTCTAGTCATCCCTGTTGGACTCGAGTGGAGACTCGAGCCCAACCGCCTTTCTACAGTGCGATCCAACCCCTTCCCACTCAACCCGAAAGCATGTTCAAATCTTGGCGCTTGATGTGCGCTCATTGGATTTTGATCTAACGAATTTACAATGATTGGGCCATTCGGACCTCCCCATCACCTCATGCAATCTCACTATTGTCCAGATCGAGCCAGACCGCTAGTGTTTTGGTGGCGCTTTAGGGTTTGGCTCAACCCCTTTCTTTTCTCTCCTACGAGCGCTTTGTTCTTTTCTCTCGGGACGGTGGACCCCATTGCTTTGGTCATCATCATCTTCCTCCTCTGTCCTTTCGTACAAGGCGCCAAATACCATGGCGTGTCTTGGCATGGGAGAAACAAGCCTTGTCCATTCTTAGCCCTTGAACGCTTTTAGCATTTAATGCTCGTCGTTGGTCACCCCCAAAGTCGCTTACTTACGCTTCTCCTGTTTCATTTTTGCCCATGGCGAGCTGCGGAACAAGTTCACCGTGGAGCTTGCCTTTGCTTCCTCCCTTGCTCCTCCAAATATAAGAAGCCCCCAAGCTCCACCTCTCGCCTCTTTTAGCACCCCTGTAATCTTGCCTTGCTTCCTCCGTGTTGCTTGAGCTCAAACCACTGAAACTCCCTATCGCCATTAGTCTCTCGTGAAGCTCTTCTTCACCGACGGTGTTCAAGGGTTCTTTGCAAATACTTTCACGCTACTTTGAGCCTCTCTTTACCTAAAGCTTATCCCCTAACTCAATTTTGTTTGGCATTCTCAGAGAATGTCAAATTTGAGACTTGTTTTGTTTCTACCAAGGAAATCACCCCTTTCTTCCCCAACCCCAGTAAAGGCTTTCTTTCTCAATTGCTTGCTCATTGACCTTCTAA